>OX451218.1:110293979-110952432 GCA_949628195.1 Phasia obesa
TTATGACAAGAGCTACAACTTTGCCTCAGAGAGTATATCAAAATTTCAAACGGTTTGCAAAATATGAGCTTGAGCTCGACGAAACAACCATTAAGATTAAATAACACAACCGGCGAACTGTGCAACGTACTTATCAATTTACTTTTGTTTATGTGCTTAGAAAACATTTATGCCAACTAATATAACTCTATTAGCTAAAGTTAGCATGTTATCGAAGAGACAAGTAGTTTTTCGTTATTATAACTATACTTTAAACTAAAGGATACCGATAAGCTGTAATAATGAATCATAGCTATACACTTTATTGCTTACTATATCTAAATCTACCTTTAACTAACAAGTACTTTAAAGACAAGTTATAATAACGAGCCTTATGTCATCACACAAATACATTATTTTGTGATTCCTATTTTTATTATTATTTTATATAAGCCCAATTAAGTAGTAAAAGAAAAATTAAAGAAAAACTAACTTTGTGTAATAATTGAAACAACAATAAAGTTAAACAAGAAAACAACAAATATTAGCAATTTTGTAAGACAATCTGTTACACTAAAGAGAAAAAACAGAACTTCTTATACTTCAGAATGAAGAATATGAACATATTTCTTCCTTAACTTAGTTATTAATATAAGGGGCGTCCAAAATAGAGATGAGATTTTTTAGATTTTAGATTGGAAGCAATAATTTTATTGTAAATTTTGTTTTTTTGTAGGGTGTAAATCGATCCTCTTCGGTTATATGAAACAATTCGAAAAAATACTTTAGAAATGGATTGGCGAAAAACCAATAAAGCCGACAAAATAATAAAACTTTGCTCTGTTTAGAAATCAGCTGGTGTAGTTTATTACACACAGAAAAAAAGTGTATAAATACCTAATAAAATAGAACAAAATTTAAAAGATATATCTATGGATTTTTTTTTTTCAAGACGAAAGTCTTATTATTTTAATAAGGAAAATCTTTTTGAAAAAATCATTATTTTATTATTATTTTTATAAATAGAAAACTGAAAAAAAATTCTGCTTTTTAAAAAGTTCATAAAGCTTTTTAGGCATCTCCTTTGAAATTTTTCGCATGTAAGTTAGGGCTTTTGGGAAATCATAAGATGTTTTCAATGAATGAAAATTATATACCGAAAAACTTTTTTATATATTTTTACAGATTAATGAAATTAAAAAGCAAAGGTATATTTTATATTTTATGTTTAATGTTATCCAAAAAAATAAAGTCTACTTTATTTAAAATTTTATATGAAAATCTTGTCTTAAAGTAGACTTTATTTCTTTTGCATAAGAGCAAAATTATCTGCGGATTACGAAAACGAAATAACAAGCAAACGAATATAATCAAGAAGATATTCTTACTAAGAAAATTAAGAAGATGAATAACACATGATCATATATGAACCTAATGAAAGCAATAACAAATCCCTTTTATATACAATTCAGAAGAAAAGAAGTTTTTCTTTATGGGTTTTTTTTTTGGTACCAAAAATGGGTTAAAGAATCTGGAGTGGCCTATAATCAACTTTATTATACCCACTGGAAACAGATTTTTTATATTACATAAAATACAAAGTATATTCGAATCGAAAAATTAATTATTTTCGGTTTAGGGTGTTAAGTCAACTACCCCTTTCCCCTTTCCGATTATGCCCAAAATTTATACAGCTCTTAAGCTCCATAAACCAAAGTCACATACTAGATTTCATTTTGATATGTCATACGGTATGAACTGTAGAGCATTTACAAAATTTGGGAGTAAGTAAACTACCCATTGCCCCTTCCCGATTATGCCCAATATTTACACAACTCTTCATCTCCATATACCAAATGCACATACTGTAGAGTGTTCGCAAAATTTGGGGGTACGAAAACTACCCCTTGCCCCCATCCGATTGTGCCCAAAAACTACACAGCTCTTTGTGTCCATATACCAAAGGCACATACTAAATTTCATTTTGATATGTTAAACGGTATGACCTGTACAATCTCCAAAAAATAGTGGCATATACTCCCTCACTCCTGCAAGTTCTTTTAGAGCATGGCATTTCTTCAATATTTGTTTGATTTTTAAAGGTCTAGTTAACACATATAAAGTGATGGTGTAGTTCGTAAATTATGTTAAAAAAGTTGAAATGAACGAGTTTTTGATTTTTCGATAACCTGGTCCAGTTTTTTCAAAATACAACATGCAGCCCATCCAATTAAGGCACCAAATATTGATAGTCATGACTCTATACCGCTCGCCATAGAAGGCAGTGATTTTGTCAGCTGGAATAAAAAAAGACAACTAATGACTATAAAATACACCTGGTAAAACTCCGTGGATTTTAGGGTAAACGATTCTCAAACTGAGCAACTATTTTCGTAATAAATTTGCATATTGTGTAAGCAATATTTTGTTATGTATTCATGATAAATTAGCAATCCAAACTGAGCAAAAATCATTAAAAAGTCCGTAGTTGTGACAATTCTATGACAGTTAATCACTGATAGAAAATTAAACCTTTAAAACACCTTTAAGTTTTTCTTGCAACTAATAACAAGCAATAAGTAAGGCAGCAGCCTCACTAAGTGATCAACAGATGTTGTTCGATTTAGAAGTCTCCTAAACTTTAACCCCCATATTTATAAAATAAAATCTATTTTAGAACAAATTTTTCATACACAAGTTGTTCTAAAATACATTTCAAATCAGTTTTATTTTTTATGAATATGGGGGTAAATCTAGAAGAAACTTTTTGATTTTCTACATTTCTACCATTTTATCCATTATAGTGGCAAATATTATATTCAGATCCATATTGTTTGTTATTTAAAGGATACATTCTCTTATCTTTGCCGTTTCATCAAATTCGTTATTCCCGACATCCATTAGCCTCGCAGCTCTACCTTATTTCCTATTTCGTCAGATCAATTTGTTTAACTTCTTCTTAAGCTGTGTCGTGTCGTACGATCATCAACTCCTTAGTAAAAGTCGCAGTTATTATGCCTAATAAAACAAGTCTACTAGATAAAATAATATTCCAGTGCTAGTTTTTAGATAATACTTATAAATCTGAAATTAAAGTGTAACATTGTAACAATATTTGCTTTAGTTTCAGCCTTGGCTTAATTTGCAATATGAACCTCCTTAATATACTAACTTTACAACTATACACATACAAATTAGTAGTTGGTTGATCTGATTTAAAAGCAAAATTTCTTAGACACACTTTTTTGTGTTCAGAACAAATCCAATAAATTTACCAACATTTGAACTATTACCGATGTTGTTCTTTTTTAGTATCATTGTTATGGGTATTCTCCTTGTCGTAGATGTAAAAGTAAACAAACAACGATTTGATAGAAATAAAGCAAAAAATATTTCATAAAAGAAAAATTGTTGCGAACGGTTGGTTACACATTGCTTCTTTAGCAACAACTATTAAGGAAAGAATAGTGAGGAATGTCTCTGGATACGGTAATAATATTGATATTTAAAAGAATAATTTGATTCCATAAAAATGAAGTAGTGTTGAAGGATGTGTAGGAATTCTTTCAAGATGTGCGTCTGTTATGTAGACACACACATTTTTTTAAAACACATAAAAAATGTTTTTTTGGCCAAACCTAATTTAGTCCTGTCTATCTGTCTCATGCAATTTTATATAGAAAATGACAAAAAAAAAAACATTAAGGTTTGTATATCTTCTACATCTTAAATATTCATATATACAATTATTATTCAAGTAATTGATCTCAGAGAGAAATGTATGACTTCTGGATTGCTTTTTCGTACAACATTATTATCGCGCTGTACTTTTCAAGTGTTCCTAACCTTTAATACTACAAATTCACGATAAAGTGATTTTTTAGAAATAAAATGTAGAATTTAAATGGATTAAATTGTTAAAATAAGTATTCCACACCAATTGTAAGACTCTTACTTTTATAGTGCTTTAGTTATGGATTAAATATTTACTTTATATAAAGGTACCCATCCCTGGATAAAATTCTAAAATTTAAAAAATATTTAAAATTTAAAAAAATTATGAAATTCTAAAAATTATTATTATTACAGTATAATCTCGAGAAAGTAAACTCGCGGAAAAGTTAAACTCGCGGATAAGTTGACAGTATTTCAGAATCAATGTGCAGCTCTAAAAAGTTAACTTTTTGGTTAACTTTTCAGAGCGTGTAGTTTTTCACACAGCAGTTTTTTGTTTTATAGGTGACAGTTTGTCTCCTTCACGTTAAGATTTATTTCTGTTTGTTGAATTCTGGGGATTCCCCGAATTTTCTGTATATTTTGAGCTGTAAAAACATTGTGTTAGCCGTTTATAAGCCTTCAGGTTGTGAGTTGTGTATTTTTGATTTAAAAAAATGTCAAAACAAAATAAATTACCACAAATCAGATTAGATTTGCAGCAGAAAGTGAACATTTTAAAAAGAATTGATCAAGGTATTCAATAAAATCAACTGGCGTTGGATTATGGTGTAACTAAAGCCGCCATCTCAAAAATAAAGAAAAAACGTCATGAAATATTAGAGTCTGTATCAAACACATATGAAAAAGCTCAGAAGAAAACACTTCATAAGCCGGAATATGCTGACCTTGAGGCAAGCCTGTATAAATGGTTCTTGAACCAAAGACAGCGTAATTGCGCAGTGACTGGTCCAATTTTAAAATCCAGAGCTAAGTACGAATTCGGTAAAATGCACCCTGGAAAGAAATTCAATGCCAGTGATGGGTGGTTAGCAAATTTTAAGAGAAGACACGGTATTCGAAATCTCAAAATTTGTGGAGAAACCCTTTCAAGCGATACGTCGGATGTTATGCCCTTCATTCATAATCTACGGGCAAAAATTAATGAAATGAACATTTCCGACTCGCAACTTTATAACGCAGATGAATCTGGGCTATTTTATCGTTTTTGCCCGATAAAACATTTCTCGCAGCAAGTGAAAGAACTGCAGCGGGCCGAAAAGTTTTAAAGGAAAGGATAACGTTTTTACTGTGTGCTAACGCAGATGGCTCGCACAAGTTAAAACCATTAGTCATTGGTAAATCTGCAAATCCACGTTGTTTTAAAGGATTTGAAAACCCATTGGAATACGCAAATTCGAAGAAGTCGTGGATGAATTCAGGAATATTTTGTAACTGGTTTCATAATTCAATTGTAAAACAGGTAACTTTTAGCTTTAGGTTTTTTTCGGATTATTGCATAAACATTTTTACAGGTTCGCCAATTTTCGACTGAAAACAATCTACCACCCAAGGCATTGTTGCTAATTAACAATTGTACTGCTCATAAGCCAATTGACATGTTACAGTCTGATGATGGAAACATTATAGCAATGCTTTTACTACCTAATGTAACAGCAGTTTTGCAACCCATGGACCAAAATTCGATAAGATTGGTGAAGTTGGGATATAGAAATAAACTGTTATGCAACATTGTTGCACAAGAAAGCATTCCGGTTGAAAACATTTTGAAAGCACATACGATTCGTGACGATATTTTGTTACTCAAATCAGTGGGGGACGAACTGCCTCAAACGGTTCTTATAAAAGCATGGAATAAGATAAAAAAGTGGGATAACGATCAGTATGACAGTGAAGATGATATACCCCTCTCTGAATTGACTAGATCAAATAGTGCATACAGCGGTATTCTTCAAGAAGTTCGATTACTAATGTCAAAGGTGGGTGACAATGTTGACATCAGCATTAATGACATTGAAATTTGGAACAATGATGAAATTTTACAAGATAATGATAATTTAGAAGTGTCAGAGAATGATGAAGACGAGTCAGTTATAGAACAAGATATTCAACAATCTAAGGTAAGCTTCTCGGAAGCAATTGAAGGCATCAACACCTTGATTAAATGGTTTGAACAGAATAACGACTCAAATAAGGTAGCAGATCTTATCAATATCCGGACGAATATGGTAAAGACCTATTACATTAAAGAAAAAAAGCAAGCACGTCTTCACTGCTTCTTTAAACCATCAGAGTGATAATTTTTAAGTCTGACTTTGTTGACTGTTGATTTTTTGTGGTGATGAAAACTAAGTCAATAAACATGAATTTAACACATTTCATCAAAAAATAGACTTACTGAAATATTTATTTAATTTTTTGTTAAATTTCGAAAAAAGCTTAGAAAAGTTAACAGTTCGGAAAAGTTAAATACCCTTGGAACACATTGGTCAACTTTTTCGAGATTATACTGTATTATTATTATTATTATTATTATTATTATTATTATTATTATTATTTAAAAGCTCTGTAAAAGGTGTTTAAAATATTTTAATAACATGGTAATTTCACAAAGTAAAAATATAAATCAAATATAAATTTTATTCAATTGGCTTTTTGGCAGTAAGTAATTAAGATTTTGTCATTATTTTAAAACAGCGCCATCTTTTGCGCAACAGTATTTAAAATATTCCACTTTCAAAAATAAAAGATGCCTTAAAGTATGCAGTACCTTTAAATCGGTAAAAAAAAGTAAACGTACTTTTATTGCTTTTTCTCTTGGAAATAAGGTATTTTTGCGGAAAAAAAGTATCCTAAATTGGAATCAGTATTCTAAGCTACCTACTCATACGTATTTTCTTTATATAAAGTTACCCATCAAAAATCAAAAATTTTTAAAAATCATTGTAAACCTCTGTAAGAGGTGCTTAAAATATTTTAATAACAATGTAATTCCACAACTGGAGGCATCTGTTGTTTTAAAATATCCCACTTTCAAAAATAAAAGGTGCACAACCGTGTTTAAAATATCCCAGTTTTAAACAGAAAATTTCAGTACCTTTAAAACGGAAATTGCGTACTTTCACTGCTTTTTCCTCACTTTCTCTTGGAAATGAGATATTTTTACGAAAAGAGGTATTCTATATTCGAATCAGGATGCTAAGGTACCTCCTTATAAAATTTTGTTAAAATCCATCCAGTAGTTTTTACGTGATGCGAACGCAAAAGAAAACTGACAGACAGACAGACAGACGGAAATGAGTTACTATTTTATTAGAAGTATAGATATTTAAATTTATTAGTCGAAATGTTTATTATCATAAAAGTGAATTTTTGAAGTGAATATAGAATGTTGAAAGAACATTTTTTATTACAATTAATGTGATTAATTTTAAAGAAAAAATGGAAAAATGTTATTTTTAGACACTAAGAGAATATAGCATTTTCTGGATCGCAACATTCGTCTTCAGTATTTTTCACATCTATCTACTTTGGGTGGTGTTAAGTAGTAAACATCACCTATTTAAACAACCAGGTTTGGTTTTCAAATAGAAAATAAGTGTTTATTTGCCGTTTCGTCTGTTGAAATCATCTACAAGAAAAAAATTCGTAATAAATTCTTGCAGCAATGGTATTTGCTCGTAAGGTTTTTAAATAAAGACTCTTTCAAACCCTCGTATTGCTAGACGGTCCTTTCTACATAAATCAAATTTCTGTATTCATCATAATTTTACCTCTGCTTGTATATTGTATGTATTATAAATTTGCTTGATTTACAATAAAATGTATGTAAGAACAGGATGTCAGCAGATTAGTGTTCTATTTGCCAAAAAAAAAATGAAAAAGATAAGTTTTAAATCAACGAAACTTATATCCATCATAACAAGCTGTATAAGAGTTTATCAAACTAATGAATATTTTAGGTAAAAATTACATATTAAGGTTGTCAAAAATTATTATTTTTATTAATTTTAGTTTATTTTTAAAACAGTTAAAATATTGCTTAATAAAATTTTAACTAAAACATCGGTTGAAATAAAAAATATAATAAACCGTCAATTACATTATTTTAATATTCTGTCTTCTAACTCTGCACTATGAAAGTATGAAATATTTCACACATACATATATGATGTATTTGTGGAATGTATGGTCAACTACGGGTATACAGTTATAATAAAAGTCAACATTTAGTTTCGTTTACCAAATAATAACAAAGCAACAGCAACAGCATCATCATAGAAATAGAAGTAATGCATCGTGTTTGTAGAAAAAATCAACAACATAAGACGAACGATATAGCAAACTGGCAAACCAAACAATTACCAATATGTTACACATCCAGTAGACAGGCTTATTTGTTGCAAAAATAAAACGATAAAATGAAATACAAATTGTAACAAATAGAAAAACTTTCAAAAAGAATTTAAGCGAAAGTTTGTTAGTGATAAAATAGATAAATAAAGATATTAGTCATTAAGGAGAACAACAAAAAAAAAAGAAACACCATAAAGTCATGAGTAAATGAATTATGTGGCAAAAAGTAGCAGTTATGCTTAAGGCCCATTATTATAACTTGTCAATAGCTAAAGTTAGGATTTTATCGAAAAGATAAGTAGTTTTCATTATATTATACATAAGCTAAAAATATCCTTTAACTATCACGTACTTTAGAGGCAAGTTATAGCAACGAGCCTTATCATCGTTAATAGTATATATTTTTTTTAGTTTATATTGGCTCTGAAAATTTACTGAGTGCCCTAGAATAATGAAACTCGACAGAAAAGTTTTCTATGGTCGTAGGCTATAAAAGCTCGAAAATAAGAAAAATCAGACCAAGAAGAAAAAACTTCCCCTTAGAAGTACTAATCCTACCCCTGCAAAAATCAATTTTTTTTTTAAGTTTTCCCATACTTTTGTTTAGCAAATTAAACTTTTATGGTTAGCTAATGATCAAAAACCTAAACTTGGACCTAGGGGATTCTAAAATGCCATTTTTCCCCCCGACTCTTTTGTGGGCGTTGAAAAATATTATTGCAAAAATAATGTAATTACTAAAAAAAAGTGGATTACATACCATAAAAATAAAATTTTTGAGTGTTTATGAGCATGGTGAGGTATCCCTCCAATCCCACCCCCCAAAAAAACTTCCATATTAATTTTTAAAAATATTAAATTTATTAAGAGAAGGTGTCAGACCAATCCCCACCACTCAAGACATCCCCACCATAAAAGACATTTCTAACCATATCAAAAAAAAAGGAGGTTATCAATTCGTCTGAATGTTGCTTTTTAGGGTTCCGTACATAAAGTGTAAAAACGTAACATTATTGTTTTCGACACAATATCTGTCCGTCTGTCCGTCTGTCCGTCTGTCAGCGCCTTTTATCTCTGGAACCGTAACAGGTAGAATCTTGAAATTTTCACAGATGATGTATAGCTGTGGCCGCTATGGCAACAAATACTAAAACTTATCGGGTGTTCCGATAGAGAGGTGTTTTTAACGAATATGTGTTTATTTCTTGAACTGTGGGAGGCAAAGACTCAAGATTTAAAAACAGTAATTAAAACTTAGTTCGCTATATAAACAAGTATAAAAAAACCTAAAAATTAAAGGGTGTTCCGATAGCGGTGTAATTTGCATGTAAAGGATGTTTTTTATAGAGGTATAGAACTTTAAGTTGGCATTACTTTTCAAGATGGCGACCGATTTAACAGCTGTCAAGTGATTTATAATCAGTTTGGTGTGGCAATTCATCATGAATAGACTCACGCCTGAACACTAAGGCGTAGATTCGTCGAATGGGCCCAAATTACCAGATTACCGTTGTTCCCGATTTTCATAAGCGAATTTAGTTTAGCGATGAAGCGCACTTCTGGTTGAATGGCTACGTCAACAAACAAAACAGCCGCATTTCGAGTGAAGGTAATCCTCAAGTGTATGTCGAAACACCGTTACATCCAGAAAAACTGACAGTTTGGTGCGCTTTATGGGCTGGTGGAATCATTGGTCCGTACTTTTTCAAAAACGATGGTGGCCAAAACGTTACAATCAATTGTGATCGGTATAGAGCCATGATTACTAACTTTTTCATTCCTGAATTGAATAACCATGATGTCCAGGAGATGTGGTTTCAACAAGACGGCGCAACATGTCTCACAGCTCGTGCCACAATTGATTTATTGAGAGACAAGTTTTAGACCTGTGAATTGGCCTCCAAGATCTTGTGAGTTACCACCGCTAGACTACTTTCTGTGGGGCTATGTGGATAAGCCACAAACGCTTGACCATTTGGAAGACAACATTCGCCGTGTTGTTGCCGATATACGGCCACAAATGTTGGAAAAAGTCATCGAAAATTGAACGTCCAGATTGGACTACATCCGCGCCAGCCGTGGCGGTCATAAGCCAGAAATCATATTTAAAATGTAATGCCACAAGATTATCTTTCGGATAAATAAAATTCACGTCAATCGAATAATCCATCGTTGTTTTATTGCAACAAGTTATATACCTCTATAAAAAACACCCTTTATAAGGCCTAAATTTTGAACCATAATAGGTAGATGCTTGAAACTTTCAATATAGTAGCAAAATCTAAAAACTATAGGGTGTTCCGATAGAGAGGTGTTATTCACGAATATGTGCTTATTTCTTGAACTGTAGGAGGAATAAACTAAAAATTTACAAACAGTAATGAAAACTTAGTTCGCTTTATAAACAAGTGTAAAAAAATAAACCTAAAAATTAAAGAGTGTTCCGATAGTGGTGTTATTTGCATGTATAAGGCCTAAGTTTTGAACCATAATAGGTAGACTCTTGAAATTTTCACAAAAAGTGTATAACTGTGGATACTATAGCAATAATTACTAAAACTTATCGGGTGTTCCGAAAGTGTGGTGTTATTTGGCTTTATGTCTTTATTTCTTATTTGCAGACAGTAATTAACTCTATGTTCGCTTTCTATTAAATTAAACCTTAAAATTAAAGGGTGTTCCGAGAGTGACGTGCTTTGCGTGTATATGGCCTAAGATTTGAACGATAATAAGTAGACTCTTGAAGTTTTTACAGGAGGTTTATTACTATGGGACTATAACAAATAACAAAAATTAAATTGTGTTCCTACAGAGACATGATTTTTACTTAAATAGCCTATTTTTTTGAACCGTAATAGGTAGACTCTTGAATTGTTTATAGTAGATGTTGTACTTCGGCTACTGTAACAATTACTAATTACAAAACGGTGATATATCAGTGACATGTTTTCCACGCATATTACCTTAGTTTTTGAAGCGCAATAGGTAGGCCTGATATTTTTATAAAAAGTGTATTACAATGGCCGTTATAATAACAATTCCTAAAATTTAAAGGTTGTTCCAATAGCGATGCAATTTTTACGAATATGACTTTGATTTTAAAAAGAAAAGGGTGCCCCATAAAACATGAAAAAATTAACAACTTGAGTTTTTAAAGGCGTACTAGACATAGTACGGAAACCTACGTGTGTGAGACTAACTCGCACTTGACTGATTTATTTATGTTTGTGGGCGCAGAACTCAGTCATTTTTGAATCGATTTTCAAAATGTTTTCTATATTACGAAGGATATGCTTACAGATGTGTCCCATTATAGAAGTTAAGAATTTTAAAAATTAAAGGGTATCCCCATACAACATACATGCCAATAAAAAAGTAATAAAAAAATAAAATTAAAAATTAAAGGGTGTCCCCAAATTTGAGTTCAATTTCCCTATATGGCCCTATCTTAGAACTATTTTGGACAATCATTTGAAAATTGGACAGAATGTCTAATATTTATAATTAGAAATAAAATATTTAGAATTATAAATTAAAGGGTGTCCCAATATTTGATGTAATTTAATGTATATGGCAAAACTTTTAAACCGTAACAGAGACACGGTTGAAATTTACAAAGAACCTGTATATCTAAGTCCGCTATAACATCAAGTATAAAATTTGAATTTGGAAACTAAAGGGTATAATATAATTCATTATTCATGTAATTGGAACTATCTGGCCTATCTTTTGAACCGTTATAGCTAAACACCTGAAAATTATAATAATAACATGTATAAATATTTAAAAATATTAATTTAAGGGTATCTCAATAGTTGATGTATATTGATGCATATGGTCAAGCTTTTGAATCGTTATAAACAGACAGTTAAAATTTACAAGAAATCTGTTCTTTATAATAAGTCCTTTATAGTAAGTGTTCAATTTAAAATTGTACATTAAAGGGTATCCCAATAGGTGATATTATTTAACCTAAATGGTCCTTTGGAACCGTCACTTTTTATTACTGTGTCAGTAATAATAAGCGTAAAAAAAGGGTGTTCTTATATCTGACATAATTTGTCGTATATGGCTTTATCTCCTGAAACGTTATGGATAGAGATTTAAATATACGGAACGTATATTGCTATGTCCGTTATAGCAACAAGTAAAAAATTATTTGCTTTGGGTACTAGTTCTTACAGATTACTTTATTTTAAATTTTTGATTAATAATTGATACCCATATATCTGTTTTGAAGTCGTTTTTTTTGCAAGAATTATTGTAATTCATACATAGGTGAAAAGTAGAGATCTCAAATGTTATATTGATATATAACATTTTTAGGATCGCTATTGCCTTTACTCTCAAAAACCTTTTCACTTTTTTAATTGGCAAAAAAGTGAAGAAAAAAATCCTTTTTTTTAATTTGCAACGAAATTTTTTATCATATTAATTTAAGGTAAAATTTTTCTAAAAATTAAGTACCTGTTAATTTAGCATTTCATAGAAAAATACAAAAGCTTTATTCGTTTAGCCACAAACAATTATTTTGCAAACCTCTCAAAATCGTAAAAAGGCAATAAAAACTCAACTTTCCTGATTTCAACAGTGTCCCAAAACGACAAATCTTAAACAAAAGCCTTGAAAATTCTCTATACGATAAAGAATTTTATTGCTGCATACTTAAATTTTTAAACTTAATTTTTGGCTTAATGTCCGCCTAGATTCGCAAAATATCCCTCTGTGCGTCGGAGAAAAAAAATTTTAATAAAATAGAAAAAAACATGCGATTTTTACTTGCGGCGCCTAATTCTAAAATTTAAAAATAAACACATTTATCACAATAATTAAATATTTCAACTTATATTTGGTTTCATTAAAACTTCACACGATTACAGATAGAGATTATAGATTATATGGTCAATTTTAAGTTTTGAATTCTTATAATATAGTCTTTGAGGGCACGGGAAGTAACCTGCGTTTGTAAAAAAGCAAATCCTTCCTCTCTAGTGGTTTTGGATATTCCCTTGCAATTTAATACTTTTAAAATGCTGAATTTTAAAAGTGAAATGAACGAAATTTCTCGGCTTTAAAGAAACTAGATGTTAAAAAAAACTTTTAGATTTTCTTGTACTCGTATAACAAAGCTTAAAATAAGAGTTTTATGCCATTAAAACACATAAAAATCTAGGTTGCTAAATCAAGACATCCTTCGTGCAAATGTCTGTAAAAAAAACTAATGCCCGTTCTGACCTTTTGTAAGGAAGCAATCATGGAGGATTTTGGTGTTATGAAGTGACTTTTGTATTCTGCCTGTAGTGATAGTATGCAGCAGCAAACAAACTAATTCATTTTCAATTAAAATCGTATCAGTTTTTGAAAAGGGATTTGTTTTGCCATTTTTTTATGTTTTTCGTTTTTAACCAGGCGGTGGTTTTAAGAGTTTTTGTTGGAATATTTTGTTCTATCACAAGCTTTTTAAACCAACAGCTGTGGTTAGAAAAAAAACCGAAATAAATCAATATGTTGGTATCTAATTTTTTATTTTCAAGGGTTAAAAAATAAACAACTTTAAGCGCCACGAAACAAAAGGTTCAATTAGATAAACGGTCATGAGTTAAGAACACAAACACAACAAAATTCATTAAATTTTGTGCAAACAGCAAAAAAGAGAACAAATTTATTGGAAAACAAAACACCAAATATTTTCTTTAACAAACGATTTTTGTTTTGTCTTTCTAGTTCATCCTTTGGTACAAGTTCCAAATCAATTGGTGGGTGCACCAGTCTTGACAGATGTCACTTTAATTTGCAACGTGGAAGCATCACCAAAAGCCATCAATTATTGGCAAAGAGAAAATGGTAAGTTCTCTTCTCTTCTATTTTAGTTTTTCTTTTGTTTTAACCAAATACGGTGGTGAATGTGTGTGTATGTTGTATGTGTTTACATAGATTTTCTATTACTCATTTGTATCGGTGAATTCTTTTGCAGATTGTTTTCTTTTTTTTTAATTTTGTCAATTTCTCACTTAGAGGGTGTGAGGAAAACAGTTTTTCATTTTCTATACAATTTGTCTTTATTAAGTTCGTGCTTAGTGGTTTTAAACGTTTTTATTTTTTATTATTTTTTACATTTTTGTAGTCCAACAAATGATTTTTTTTTTTTTTTGTATTGAAGATGAAGTTGAAAAAAACTTAAATAAAAAACTGTTCAAACAAAATTGTTTCATCTGTACTTGGTCTTCATCATTTTCTGGGCGATGACAAATCTGAGTGCATATGACATTTATTATAAACGTGACTTTCTTTTTTCCAGACTATTGCTTAAACAATTTACCAAAAGTGAAGAGTTTTAAATGGCATTTTTTAATTTATTGTATGTACTTCTGACAGAATGATTTCTTAAAATAGAAATAACTTTGCAAATGAAATATTTCTATTTGCTTTGCACAAAATGCTTACAAATGAAATATTTTTGATGTCTCAAATATTTATGTGTTTAAAGCCGCCGCAAACAGATCCACAAATCTTGAAGTCGACAATATATCGGCTAAGACGTTAAACTCTGCCCCAGAATCCGCTCTTAACTAAAATTTGGGAAACAGAAGAATTACTGAAGAATGGTTAGAGGCAGTTCAAGCCACAATCCCAAAAACTGTGATCTTAGTCAATGCAGAAATTATAGAGGCTAAATGATGCACAAAGATTCCTCCCAGTCACATAAAGGAAACATTAGTCTCAACCATGCGAAAACAGCAAGCTGTTTTGTATCCTCACTGTAGTGACCACAAACAGTTTTGCTGTTGTTTATCGACTATAATACGTCATTTGTTAGCATAAACAGATAGTATATCTAGGAGCATTGCTCCAAAGCTTTTATTTTACAAATTTCTCTATAACAAACTATCCGATCAGTTTAACACCATTTCTGAAGAACGTCAGGGTTACTTTATGTTGCCCTTACCATTGCTCATAGTTCTAGACGGTTGAGGCGATCTTAACAGAAGGGAAAGGGAAAGTCTATAAATACGGTGGACCTTCTAACATCATCGGAAAGATCTCGCATATGATCACGATATATACTCGTATCTTACCCCCGGGGGTTCCAATTGTCACTGCAGGAATATGGCAAATGCTTTGACGCGGTTCACTCGGGGAAAATAGGGGCACCAGACGCTAGGGTTCCTAGAGGCTAAATCTGGAATTAAAGGTCTGTGTGTTAAAACATACTGGTCCTCTTCGAGGCCCGACCAGTGGACTGGTACCACGGGAATCGGTGGCCCCACAGAGAGCCTATCCTCTCTGTGACCGGTTATTGGTGAGGTCCCCTTCGGGGGTACACGTGGTGACTGTGGTTTAAGATCGATTAAGTAGGTAAGGTGCAAGGTCGATCAACAGACGGAGTTTGGATAGTCTCCAAACCCCTAAGCAAGAGGTTATAATGTGGATCTAGGCTTGCCTTGGAAAGGCTTGCCATATTATATAAATTGCTACTCATTGTGACTGTATCACACACAAAAAGCGATTGGTGGCAATCGTAAAGTGTTGTTATACTACACAATGGGGGCGCTAGTCTACGCCTAAGTTTCACTCGGTGGTAAGACCACCGTGAGGTTAGGCCGAGTAGGCAGGTATCTGTTGTATTTACGACACAGTAATGCAGCGGTTGTAAAAATCAACTGTAACAAAGAGAAAGCACTGACGATAAATTGACTTTATCTAAGCGGGAGATCGCATGCTTTAACCCTAGTCGTTATACCCAACTTTTATTACGTGGACGTATACCCAAGTACAGGTGTGGCCAGTAGTAATTATTCACATCTTTCGTTATAACTTTTAAGCAAAAAAATTTTTTTGTTAATAAAATTTTGTTCTTTAATATATTAAGAAGTCATTGAATTTTACAATAAAACAAAAGGAGGAGTGGATGTTATGGACCAACTACTTAGAGAATATACAAAGACAGACTAAGCATTCGCCATTATCTCTCTTTTTTAATAACGAGTGATTTTTTAAGAGCTTGAGAATTTTTTTTAAAAAAAAACGCATAAAATTTGCAAAATCTCATCGGTTCTTTATTTGAAACGTTAGATTGGTCCATGACATTTACTTTTTGAAGATAATTTCATTTAAATGTTGACCGCGGCTGCGTCTTAGGTGGTCCATTCGGAAAGTCCAATTTTGGGCAACTTTTTCGAGCATTTCGGCCGGAATAGCCCGAATTTCTTCGGAAATGTTGTCTTCCAAAGCTGGAATAGTTGCTGGCTTATTTCTGTAGACTTTAGACTTGACGTAGCCCCACAAAAAATAGTCTAAAGGCGTCAAATCGCATGATCTTGGTGGCCAACTTACCGGTCCATTTCTTGAGATGAATTGTTCTCCGAAGTTTTCCCTCAAAATGGCCATAGAATCGCGAGCTGTGTGGCATGTAGCGCCATCTTGTTGAAACCACATGTCAACCAAGTTCAGTTGTTCCATTTTTGGCAACAAAAAGTTTGTTAGCATCGAACGATAGCGATCGCCATTCACCGTAACGTTGCGTCCAACAGCATCTTTGAAAAAATACGGTCCAATGATTCCACCAGCGTACAAACCATACCAAACAGTGCATTTTTCGGGATGCATGGGCAGTTCTTGAACGGCTTCTGGTTGCTCTTCACTCCAAATGCGGCAATTTTGCTTATTTACGTAGCCATTCAACCAGAAATGAGCCTCATCGCTGAACAAAATTTGTCACATTTGAACATTTCGAACCGAACACTGATTTTGGTAATAAAATTCAATGATTTGCAAGCGTTGCTCGTTAGTAAGTCTATTCATGATGAAATGTCAAAGCATACTGAGCATCTTTCTCTTTGGCACCATGTCTGAAATCTCACGTGATCTGTCAAATACTAATGCATGAAAATCCTAACCTCAAAAAAATCACCCATTATGATTGATTTAATGGCATTGTCAGCGTATATCATATACTTTGAAAATAATAAAAACATCCCATATAGTAAGCTTAGACGCAAACGTTTTCTTTGCCAGCTCGCCAAGGAGTTATGTATGCCATTCATTGAAAGCCGGTCAGTCAGTGTTCAGGTAATGCGTAACTTTAACACGAAGTTTGGCAGAGCGATCTATATAAACACGGCCTTAAATGAAAAAATTGAGGTGTCAGTTGACGCAGAATTTTCCCATTTTCTTAGATACGAAATTTCAATAGAAAAGTGTAAGCCATTTATTAGGTCCATTACTCCAAAGTGTCAGTGGCCACACCTGTATTCGGGTATAAGGACTAGGGTTAAACTCTTTTAAATATGTGTCTAAGAAAATCCGGAAGATCTGCTAGCCAAACATTATTTCAAAAGAACAATTATGGAATAAAGGTAATAAATGTAAACAACTACCCACATACTTAGAGATCAGAAGGAGGAGTTGGATAGAGATAGGATACAACCTGCTGACACAACAAACCGAAATCTTTAGACAGGCTCTTCTGTGAAAACCCCAAGCCAGCAGATTCCGAGGAAGACCAAAACATACGAGAGAAAAATATATACGAGATCTAGGATCCTATTTCAACGAGGTGAAAAATAAAATAAGACAGCAAAATAGTAGGCGAAGTTTAGTTGAGGATATATACTCCCCCGGGAGCCAGAGAATGAAAAAAGTAGCTTCATTTAAGAAGAAAAAAACATATTTCGAGGATCAGCGCGTATAAAAAAATTTAAATATATTTTTATATTTAACTGAATTAATGTGCAAAAGTTTTATTGCTGCCTAGCTGTGCCCGCCACTTCGTCAGTGTCCTCAGAATATTTTGTTCGATTTTACTTAGAAAGCAATCCACACTAAAGACTCTTACTTTTTTAGTGCTCCAGTTATGGTCTATGTGTTTACTTTATATAAAGGGTCTCGGTAAAATTGCACACTTTCAATGCTTTTCTCCACTTTCTCTTGGAAATATTATATTTTTGCGGAAATAAAAGCATCCTATATTTGAATGAGTACCCCTTCAATAATATTTGTTAAAATCCGTCCAGTAGTTTTTACGTGACAGACAGAGGAAATAAGTTACTATTTTATTATATATAAAGATAAATTGCTTACAATCCTAGTTAGTTAAATATGTAATATTCCTAATAGTATTCTGGAAAGTAATTCTGTCATGTTATATTTGTGAAGATTTTACAATCTATTTTATTTTACTTTCAGGTGAAATGATCATAGCGGGTGATCGTTATGTCTTGACGGAAAAGGAAATCAATATGTATGCAGTGGAAATGGTTTTATATATTAAACGTTTACAAACAAGTGATTTCGGAGGCTATAAATGTATATCGAAAAACAGTATTGGGGATACGGAAGGTACAATACGTTTATACGGTAAGTTAATAATGTTAACTCTGAAATATATATTCAGAACTGTAACAAATTTGAAATTTGTGTGTTTTTTTTTTGTATCTTATCGAACAAATCTCTATTTTTATTTTTAGAAATGGAACGGCCAGGCAAGAAAATTCTAAGAGAGGAAGATATGAATGAAGTTACTGTGAGTAGATTTAAAACTTTCTACAACTAATTAATATAAAATAATTTATATTCAAATAATATTATTCACATACAACGGTTCGTGAAAAGTGTAACGAATTTCATGCTGCTGTAAAGTCTTTTACATTGTTAACAAGCTTTTGGAAGCATTTCGTTTTTAGTCGCATAAAAAAAAGTTTTTGGAATTTAACCCTCCGATGACTGAAAAGGTCCATAAGGACCTTTCGTGTTTTCCAAACCAAACTATTACAAGATTGCTTGGCAGAGTTCCATAAGATTCGATGACATCTATATTTGTAATGTTTTTAAAGTTTTAAAATAGATTTTAGACTATAAATTTTATTATTGAAATCTTTATGGAGGATTAAAGACGTTTACTACGCGGATAACCAACAAGGTCTAAAGGGACGTGTAATGTTATGCGGACATTTTTTATTACTTTGGACTTGAATTTTAAAATCCAAGGGCTTAGCTTTGTTGAGACGGTTAATAGTAATAAGCATTTATTCCTATCGTCACGACGTCATGAAGTCCATAGACATTATGACATTAAGAGTTATGGTACTCCACCTTATATACGTATTTAATTGAGTAAAAAATTAAAAATGGTTACCTCATTTAAAAAATTATATATTTATAAAAAAAAAAATAATTGACTTTATATTTAAGCTGTGAGTAATAAAATTAATGAAAATAGTTTTGCATTAGTATTGTTAAGTCTAAAATTCGGTATTCTTTTGAAGTAGTTTAAAAGAAAAATGTGTAAAATCACCACGCGCAATTAAAAAATGTTAAAGGTAATTATTTTTTAATCTCTATATAATACAAGTACCTCCCCTCTTTACTTTTATGTCAGCCTTAAGCCAGAAGTCCATAATGGCAATCCATGGTCTAGTATTAGTTATGATAAAAAAAAATAATTTCGTGTGCTAACAAACATAGCGAAAAATGATTTATATTCTATACAATACATTTAAAACATTTTTGCGGCTGTACTGTATAGCGTTTCTAACCTCGAAAAGCGAGTTTAAGTTATCAATCGCTTGGCTAAAGCTTCCCGAAAATCGGTGGAAGTCACGTTAATTGCAAAACTGTTGTCTAATATGACTTTTTTTTTATTTCCTTTTTAATGTATTGAATACTACTCTTGGTTCGGTCAATAAAGTTTAAGGTGGGAAAATAACACTATTACCCATTCATTTTACTACTGAAATACTATCCGATGTAAATTATCTATATCACCCTCTTCATGCCGATATTTCTTCAATATATACTTTCCTGTACTTATTCACCCCAATTCCATTTATCGTCGTCGACGACGACGTTTGGTGTCGACGGACTTAAATTGGTTTCCATTGTCTAGCTTAGCTTTGTTGAGACGGTTAGTAGTAATAAGCATTTGTTCCTATCGTCACGTGATGTTTTCACTATTTGGATTTTATCTGGAGATATATCCTTATATTGGTATGTCCCTAAAAAGAATAAAGCATTTTTTAGTACTATCAACTTTGCATTTAACAAACGGAATAGATGTAAGTAATATAAAATAGAAACCTTTATCTATGCTTGATTGTAATTCGAATAGATGTGGTGTTATAATGAGGACCAAATTTTGAGAACACACACCCGCAAACGTGCAACAAAACAATGGCAATTGGCACTGTTCTACAATATGATATCGCTGCTCTAGCATGATTTGTAATTTTATAATCAACGAAGAACTAAGTCCTAACACTGTATCAGATAAACGATGTTCACTTTTAAAAACACTTTTAAAAATACCCGCATTAATTAATGGTCATCCAACAATACGTATTACTATTGAGTCATTCGGAGTTGTGTGGCAAGTTGTTATGGGAAAAAAACTAATTAGTTTAACGTAATATTTTTTATCTATAATTTTGGAGACTAATTAACCAATAACTGAAGCTTCCGTGCCACCGATATCACCGGTAATTGATACTCTTGGAGATAGTGCCGTGCATAATCTTAACTCCAACGGAAGACTTTACACAAGTGCTTTATTTGCCTAGAGCCTGTACCCGTATGTACGGAACACTGCACCACCTTAACAAAAATTCAATACACCAGCTGAAGTAAAAATCAAAGGCCATCAAGATATAAGAACTTTGCTTTTGTAATTTATATTTACTTTTGCCGTTCAAATATAATTCCTAGATTGTATTAACTTTGTTAAATGAATTATTATTTGTGTTTTGCTAATAGTTAAAATATTTACATACATTTTAAAATCAAATAAATAAACGTAAAAATAAGAAAAAATCTCAAATATGCTAAAATAATATGTGAGGTCTACATGGACCTTGTTGGTTATTGACCGTTGAAAAAATTGCTGGTTATCGGAGGGTTAAACTAAACAATTTTATTTTTTATTTTTTTTTTTTTTTGGCAACGACAGCTAGGACAATTACTCATGACGAAAATCTTTGCGTATTGGAACACTTTACAATGATATTGGTAGCATCAAAAAAACAATACAGCAATATAGCATATAGGTAGCACTAGTGCGAGAGGTAAACAAAATAAACGCTGATGTGCAGTTTAATTGGCAAAAAATATATTAATGTGTCTGCTTGTAACATGTGTGGCATATTGAATTACGTTTTAAGCCTAACAAAATACAAAAATACACTTTGATCTTTTGTGATGAAAAATCATACGGTTCAGCAATAGAAAGAAAACCAAAATAATCATTAATGTTTAGAGTGCAGATCGAATCACAATTTAGTGAGTTATTTTGCGAAAACAAGAACCAACATCAGATAAGAGTTTGGGCCACGGTAATTGGCTAACTAAGGCTCACCATTCATTTATTGGGTTTCACTCAAGTTCATTTCGTTAAAAAAAATTTACACCGTATTCGACAGATATAAAACCAATGTATTTAAAAATAGTCTATTCTGAAGACAAAAGTATCAACTAAAAACTTTCAAACTGTCAACGTTGTAAAAATTGCTCCTCATCGAAAATAGGACTAAATACCGTCGCGCCATAATCGTGCAGTGAATTATCCGAGCTAGTGTTTGCTACATCGAACAATAAATATTTTAAAGATGCAATGCAGTTCTTATATAAAAAATAAGTGTACATTAAAAAAAAATACACCTACACTATTATTTGAGAACATTTCGATCGTCGCGCAGTGGACCATTTCACGAGAAGGCGATAAAAAATCCATAACTTTTGATTAGATTGAAATTGTTGGTCCTTAGTTTCTACTATAAAATTTAAAAATCTACTGACCATTTTCTTATGAAAACAAAAAATTGTGTTGTTGTTTCTGTTTAATACAGTATTGCTTCTTACAACTACAACTGGAGTTGCAACAAACAGACCAGTGTATAAATAAAGTAAGAAAATATAAATTCACTGTTGTTTGTTTAAGCTTTGATACTTTGTGGTAAATTGCTTTGATTTAATTCTTATTTAGTAAAAATATTTTTTTTAACTTAAAGATATCTTTAGTTTATCTCAAATTTGGGTAAAAGCTTTCTGGGGAGCTAAACTAAGTACTTTGCGAAGTGGCCATATAAACTAGCTTGCCCCGTAGTAATCAATCTTAGTGAATTTATAATTTAATTTAACAGTACGCTATTTATCAAGAATTCAGATAATAATATAATTGAAGGTATAGGAGATGGTTCGGAGTACAAAATAATGCAAGATTTTTTTGACGTCATTTGACGACAATTTGTAACTTTTTAAAAAACAGTTTAAAAGTTTCTAAAGTTTATTTATTTTTTGTTGGATTTTATGCAAAATTTATTAAAATCTTTTAAAACAGAAAAGTTGCAGACGTTTAAAAACTAAGATTTACTAAGGTTTTTTTTTTTAATTTTAGTAAAATATTGAGAATGGCCGATTTCCCCTATATATCTTAACGTTAGAACTGTTACTAAGGTTTAATAAACTTATGAGTATTCACCTAGTAGATATAGGGCTGTATTTAATAACTAAACGTGTTAAATGCCTTTTTAGTTTAACTTTAAAATGTTTCGCTTGAAAAATGGATATACGATGTATTGTAAAACATCTCGCTATACCTCGCTAGTGATCTTTGTGCTCCACTGCAATTTTTGCATATATAGAAGGTTTCCATAGGAATCCAAATCTGAAACAAGATCTTGCCATAAGCTTTCTAGTCTTAGCGCACCAACATATAGAGAGATCACTTTACTTCGAAGCCCAAATAGTGCCTTAATTCTCCTGCAAGTTTGAATTTCCTCGAAGAGCTAAAGAAAAGACAAAGCAGTCAAAATTAATGCAGTAGTGCCAAGCAATAGCATGCTTATTAATAAGCTGATGATAATACGAGAGGTAAACATATTAAACGCTGATGTGCAGTATAATTGGCAAAAACTATGTCAATGTGTCTGCTTATAACCTCAAAAAACTAAATTCTCCTATTAAAAGCAAAAGTGACAAAAAAAAACACTCTGATCTTTTGTAATGAAAAATTCTTACGCTTCAGCAATAGGCAGAAAACCAAAATAATAATTTATGTTTAGAGTGCAGATCGAACTACAGTGCAGCGAGTTGTTTTGCGAAAAAAAGAGCTAACATCATATAGAGTTTGGGCCAGGGTAATTGGCTGACTAAGGCGTATATCATAGAGCTGGTTATATGGTGGTTGCTCTGCTTAAATTATGCGATACAAAAATATAGTTTTAAATGTATTGTCTAATTTTGGATGAATACATGCTGAGTTGGAGCAAGGTTAGTTAAAAGAAAACACTTTTTTTTTTTTTTTGTTTTCCTCTCGTCTTGGATCGTCTCCAACCCCTAAGTAAGAGGTTAAAGCATGGGTCCAAGCTTGCCATATTTCTATAAATTACTACTAATTTTGACTGTGGGGTACATGATAGTATGGTGTACACCTCATTTTCACCCAGTGGTAATACTACCGTCAGGTTAGGGCGGTTCAACATGGCTAAGTACTGACGTAACTCTTCACCACTTTTAAAAATTTTTTTGTCAGAAGGTTTTAGTGTATGCCTTGAAAATTACTTTTATTTTTTAGTGTTCAATAAGCTTATACTTCACTAAGCTTATACTTAATTAAATCAGTAAATAAATAAAATTACAGTAAATAAAATAAAATAAAATAGAATAAAATAATGTCTAATAAATCCTTTACCTTAACTATATTTTCCCCTATTTTGTCTACTTTCAGAAAAATGAAATAGTTCTTAAAGAAAATCGTCACGAAGATACTGTCCGCAATCAAAATGGACGTTTATACAAAGAGCGTGGCTCTGATGCCAATCTATACAATAATAATAGTAATACAGGGAATATAACGTTAAAACTACCATCAATAAAACTGCTAATAACATTATTTATGTTGTCAATTTTATTATTGACCTCGACACGAACATTCAATGATAACAATTACAATTACAACTACAACTACAATCATCATGAACAACACAATAATAATCGCATCGATGATAGACTACGAAAACTATTAAAACTTGACATAAACCGATTATAGCTTAATTAAAATGTAATTAATCATAATTAGTGAAAAATGGCATAAACAGACGGATTCATACAATAACTAAAACCAAACAAACAAAATTAGTAATACGAACAGTTAAGTGAACAATTCATATCGAATGGACAAAACCGTACACACAGAAAGGATAACAAATGAATAAATAGTTGACTATAAATTTACAAAAATTAAACACAAAAGAAAAAATTTAAAAATTTTAGTTATAAAAAACAAACAGGACATAAATCTACATAAAATTTCAACCACAAATAACATCTTGAAATACAGTAATAAATAATATTCGAATTATCACAAATTCTAGAGTGAATAAGAATTAAATTAATTAGAAAAAATTATCAAAAATGATTGATAAAAATTAAGAGTTATTAATTTTTTTATTTTGGTGGAGTGCTAAATGCAATTAAAAGTTAAAAATCTTCTGCAAATAAATTATAATAATAAATTATAAGTTTTTATTTCTACAAAGCCCTGAAAAATATATATATAACGCTGTCGCTGTTTTGCATTAATCATAGAATTTCAACTATGCTGGCAACGAAACCTTAAGTAAATATACTCCAAAGTTGAAAGAAGAATTTCTCTCTGAATATTGCAATTGCTTTATCATGACGTCCATAGACATTATGACATTAAGAGTTATGGTACTCCACCTTATATACGTATTTAATTGAGTAAAAAATTAAAAATGGTTACCTCATTTAAAAAATTATATATTTATAAAAAAAAAAATAATTGACTTTATGTTTAAGCTGTGAATAATAAAATTAATGAAAATAGTTTTGCATTAGTATTGTTAAGTCTAAAATTTGGTATTCTTTTGAAGTAGTTTAAAAGAAAAATGTGTAAAATCATCACGAGCAATTAAAAAATGTTAAAGGTAATTATTTTTTAATCTCTCTATAATACAAGTACCTCCCCTCTTTACTTTTATGTCAGCCTTAAGCCAGAAGTCCATAATGGCAATCCATGGTCTAGTATTAGTTATGATAAAAAAATAATTTCGTGTGCTAATAAACATAGCGAAAAATGATTTATATTCTATACAATACATTTAAAACATTTTTACGGCTGTACTGTATAGCGTTTCTAACCTCGAAAAGCGAGTTTAAGTTATCAATCGCTTGGCTAAAGCTTCCCGAAAATCGGTGGAAGTCACGTTAATTGCAAAACTGTTGTCTAATATGACTTTTATTTTTATTTCCTTTTTAATATATAGAATACTACTGTTGGGTCGGTCAATAAAGTTTAAGGTGGAAAAATAATAAAAATAAATTATCTGATAACCTCCTTTAAATTTCTTTCCTCCGAAATTTCTTCAATATTTACTTTCTTTTACTTATTCACCCCCATTCTATTTGGCGTCATCGACACAATACGACGTCGTTTTGTCTCGATGGGCTTAATCCCTTTGTCGACGTCAACATTTACCGATGACTTTATTTTTATTTGGTATTTTGCAATACTATGTGACGTCGACGATGTTGTGTCGACGACGATTTTGTCGTCTTGGTTTTTTAAACGATTTGAAAAAAAATAGAAATTAAAAAAAATTATAAATTAGTGGAAGAGATGGAAAGAAATCCTTCCCTTGTAAGAGGCTTCGAAAAAGGATGTCAAAACAATTTAATGATTTAATCAAGTTCTACTTTTTTTGTGTTATTACATGTTATTTCTTTTTCTTCTAGCACATGAGTGATTTATTCAACCTTATTTAAGGTAACAACAAGTAATTCTTGCAAAAAGAAAGTGGAGTTTTTTACTTACTTCTCATCCGTAAGTGAAATATATCAGACTTCTGTCTGATCAATCTGCTCTGAATGACCAGATTTTTTTTGCAACCTTCCTTACTTGAATCCGCATCGTATAAGAAAAATATTTTTTTAAATTGATTTATATATTTGTTTTAAAATTTTTCAATTAAATTTTCAATTTCACTAAAAATTTTCAATAAAATTTTTAAATTTTCGACGTCGTCATAATACTGATAGGGAATACCAAATAATAATCGAATTGCTGAAGCTGTCGATAAAAAGTGATGTCACCGCAAAAGTGACGATGATGTCGACGACGCCAAATAGAATAGGAATGACAATTTTGCTGCAATATATTAACTGAGATCATTTTTATAAACAAATTGCCTAGTGGTTCAACATCATTGCAAAACTGCCTCACCAAGACTAAGCAGTTTTTTTCGGCATCAACGTTCCATAGTTTCATCAAGCTTTTAAGTATCAATTTAAAAATACATCCATATAAATTGACCTGCTTTAGTATTAACAAGTAGAGTTCTAAGGTGTATAGCAATAGCAGACAGTAACTCAAAAGCGCCCGCTTATTATATATTCTTCATTTGTAAAAAACTTAACTTCCAAACTACAAACGCTGCTAATTCGTTTGTACACTAATTGATTTTTTCATGCATATGTACAACAGGTTTCAAGAATTAAGAATATTTGTAACCGCAGTTCTTTTGAATCTGGTAAAATTTGGATTTTTATAAACGAAAGCCTTTTCGGGTGATATGAGCAACGCTGGTCTTTCTATTTCTTGTACAGCTTTTGAGGACGACGCGATTGGCTTATATACTGCGCCATCTGAGGCTTGTTTTTGCTGCTATGTTTTTTTTAAGAAGTGGTTCTACGGCCTTTGTACCATAAATGATGATTCCACCTTGCAGTTCCAAGGCGTTTTTTCTTCCAATGTTTTCCCCACTTCTTCATCGTTATCAAAGTAATAGCTTGCGCAAATTCCTCTAGTCGAAGGAAACAGAAACGTTCTTGGGTAATTTAGTTTTTTACCGTTTTATTTTCAATTTTCGATTAGACTGCTACAACTAGTACATACACACATACTAAATCTATTTATATAAGACCAAATGTCATTCGTTAGTAATCGCATCACTTAAGAACAGCTGCACTGATTTGGTAAATTTTTTAAAATCTCCAATAAAATCCAACTTATGTTTTCACGAAGAGAAAAATTTACCATAAAGTAGCTAGATAATTATAATATGTAGATCTTTGAAACCTTTCACCAGTAACCCCCTTATTAATGTACATAGTATAGCGAAACACAGGTTGGATTCGAACAGTGGGCGTGTACTTCCCATACAAAGTAAGCAATTATTATCGTCTACTTGGAGATCTGGAATCATGATAGTAATGTCCATAGTCTAACTATACTGGATGGGAATGATAGGTGTGGTAGCTCCAATACAAAGAGGAAAAATATTATCGATATATTCATAGTCTAGCAAAATATACACTGGATTGGGATAGAGGTCGTTGTACCTCCCATACAAAGAGGAAAAATATTATCGTGTATCTAGAGAACTAAAATATATAGAGCCTCAAAACTTTACACAAGTAACCCCCATGCTAATGTGCATAGCCTAGAAAAATACAGACTTAAATAGGAAAGTGGAAATTATTATTATGTACCTAGAGAACTACAATATGTAGGGACTTGAAACTGTGCACAAGTAACCCTCATATTAATCTGTTTAATTTAGCAAAATACTGACTGGATTAGGATGAGGGGAAGTGGTACCTCTTATAAAATGTAAAAACCAGATTGTATGGCAAAAGTTTTGTCGTAAGAAAAGTTGGGAACAGTTTTGTCGTGAGAACAGTGGCATTTTCGAGTTAAAGGTTAGGCATACGTTTCTTCGAAGTGCTTATAATATTTGTTATGTGTGCCGGACATTACTTTTTTTTTTAGCTTATATTGGCTCTAAAAATTTACTGAGTGCACCTAGGTCAATGAAACTTTGCAGAAAAATCTGCTATGGTCATTGGCTGTAAAAGCTAGAAAATAGTAAAAATCGGACCAAGGAGAAAAAAATTCCCCTTGGAAGAACTAATCCTACCTCTGAAAAATGCAAGTTTTTTTTAATTTTCCCGGTATTTTGTTTAGCAATTACAACTTATAAGGTCAAAGAATGTTCAAAAACTTAAAGTTGGACTTAAGTGATTCTTAAATGCCATTTTTAGCCCCGCCCCTTTTGTGGGCGGTTAAATAAAATATTATTTAAAAAAATAATGCAATTATTCAAAGAAATAGATTTTATACTTCTTAAAACCATAAAAAATTATTTTTATGGGCAGGGGGAGGTCTTCCTATAATCCCACCCCCAAAACGTCCCAGTGAAAAAAAAAATTTTATTGCCAATTTTCTAAAAATAATCATTTTAATCAAAAGCCTATTAATAATATCTAAGTTACACTGAACCCTTGAAAACTTTCTAGCGAAATTCTGCCTGTAAAGCCGGAAATGCTTGTTTCATGCCTCAGCCGCTTCTTCTGATAATAGCCCAATAGGCAACAATGCCTCATTCATAACAGTTGCACCATGTATTAAAATCTTGTGCATTGTAGGTGTCATAGGATGCCACTCATATAGAGAAACGTAAAGTTTTGCAGTATCTAAGCAATAATCGGCAAACTCGTGTAATTGGATTTTGTGACCACTTGATATTACTTCAATAATAACCTTGATTCGGTATATGAAATCAAATCCAATTCCAGTTATTTCTGCAGCTAATTTAGGATTGGAAAAAAATCTTCTGCTAGTGTTACCATCATTGGTGTTTCCAAATCCAGCTTTCGGTACATCCACTATTAGCCCTAGTTCACTTCTAAAATTTTCTTGTATATTTATTTTCTCGCTTTAACAATGGCTTTCACCGCATCAGATTTTATTTGCCATTTTTTCACAGTCAGTTTATATGACATGTGTAATATGCTCTCAAATAGGCGAATTCTGGCGTGCAAAGTAGATAGTCCGAAAGAAAGGGCATCTACATCTATATCTCTTTTTATATTTAAATTGTTAAACTCTTTTGAAGTACCTCCACAAATATAGCACTTCATTGTGGACGTGTTTTGTGAAGCGGCATTACATACTTTTGCATCTATCATTGTAAATAACATTGTATTCTTTATGACATACAACTTTCCTTCTAGTGAAAAATTTGTGTTTTGTAATGTACTAATGGCCTCTTGTACATAATCAATTTCTTCTTGGATTACATCCACAGCTTCTTTAACAAATCTGATGCGAATAGGTCGGGGGTTGGATTTTGCCATAATATATTTTTTCCCTTTGTACCATACATCAGTCGAAGTGGTACGAAACTGCTCTGAAATATATGTGAATCTACGGCATAATTTTCCATCTTTTGCTTAAATTGAGCCTGATGTGATCCATCGCAGCCCCATTTGCTTATTAGTTCCAAGGAGGTACATCCTTTTATTCTTGAGTCACATACAACATCTTTTAAATATGTTATTAATCTACTTGCAGTATGGTTAAGCAAATCTTGAATATTTATTTGAGAACATGTTTCCGTTATGTTATATGCTTCTTTTCGAGGATAACACTTATTTTCGTAGCTGCACAGGTATCTACTGTTTTACCTTTTTGCTCATTTTTTTACAAGTAATAACAGTGTTAGATGCAATGATTTAAATAAAAAACATCTACCTTTAGTTATTGAAAGCCAAAATGTTTTAACAATATAAAAAGGTTTCTTACTCGTATTTACCTATGTAAGATAAGAAGCAACAGAAAAAGGTGTAATTTTTAAAAAATCGCCAAAAAAAATGGCGCACCTATGCGCAAGCTGTTTTTTACAGTATAAAAGTAGAGATCGCAAATTTTATAGTGATATATAACATTTTTAGGGCCGCGATGGAGATCACTCTTAAAAAGCTTTTCACTTTTTTTTTTACAAAAAATTTTACAAAAAAAAAAACTTTTTTTTAATTTTGAATGAAATTTTTTGTCATTAAAATTTAAAAAAAAAATTATAAAAATTAACATAAGTAGCTACTAATAAACCATTTCACAGAAATAAAATCAATACAAAATCTTTATTCGTTTAGCCACCAAAAAATATATTGCAAACCTCTCAAAATCGTTTAAAGTCAATAAAAACGTATACGATATACTCAACTTTCCTGACTTTAACAGTGTCCCAAAACGACAAATCTCAAGCAAAAGCCTTGAAAATTCACTATACGATGCAGAATTTTGTTGTCTGTCGAGTTGCATACTTAAATTTTTACATTTCTCAAGATAAATTTTTTGCCTAATGTCCGGCTAGATTGGCAAAATACCCCTCTGTGCGGCGATAGCTAGTTGCAACCAAATCTTGACATATAAAATAGTTTGATGATTATCCTTTTCACTTTCAATAATAGAAACAAGGAATTAAACGTAGTGACATCCTTCCAATGTTTATACAAAGTCAAAATATTTGCACCAAATAAAGATTTTAATTGGTTTCAGATTAAAATTTAATTAAATATTTAACTGTTTCAAATATTTGTTTAATTACGAAATTTATTTGTTTTGTTTTAAACAAATATATATCTGAATCAATTAAAATATTAATTGAACTTTAATTTAAAACCAATTTAAATTTTTAATAAGTCCAAACATTTTTTTCTGTGTATATAAATAAAAGAGTGCTCTGAAATTAGAACTTCAATTAAGAGGTTGTATTTATAGAAACATACAAATTAATAAAAAAAAAATCTCACACCCAATACAATTGCATGAATGTAGGAAAATCTATATTTCTTTTTCCTTTCAACTCACAATCACATACATTTGCTAAATATATATTTTTATCAGAAGGTAGTTTGGAATTTACGGAATTTTTTTAAAAGGTAATAGCTGAATTCATAACAAAATTATATTCCATCCCTTTGCGTATTTTTTTGATCAAGATCAAGGCTTCTTAGTGGGCAAATGAAGCAAACAAATATATAATATTTTTTATATATATAATTTTTTTTTTTTTTTTTTTTTTGTTTATAAAGCAAGAAAATCTCTTATTTAATATAAATTTAAAGAAACACAAACCAAATACTCTTTTAAAATGCCAATTTCTGTTTTCCTGTGAATAAAGAATAAACTGACGTATATTTCTGTAAATCAATGGCTTTAATTACGGTCTATTTTAAAAGGAGACAGGAAATATTTATTTAATTGAATTTAACAAAATCTTGACAAATATATGTAAATATTAAAAAGTACAATAAAAACTCACAACCTAAAATAAAAAAAACAAAATTCTCTAACCACCTCAATCCTTACAATATCAAAATTTTATTTAGTTTTTATTTTTTATTTTGTAATTCTTAATAAAATGTAAATAATTTTGCACAAGTAGTCAACTGCCAGTAAAGGACAAATATGAAAACTAGATTCTGTTAGATTAAAGAAAACAATAAATAATAACTATAAATATGTTGCATAAATATAAATAAAAAAAATGTTTAAAAAAAATATCACAAATTATTAGAATAATTCTAAACAAAACTTCTACTAAAACAATAAAAACATAAAAGAGATAAAATTATTAAAATCAAAGAAGCTCAAGCAAAAATATTTCGAAAAGAAAAATTTATTAAAATAACAAATATTTATATACTTTAGTATGGCAATTAAAGGCATTTATTATAAAAAATTAAAAAAAAAAACTAAAAACAAAAGAAATTCCACAATAAAAGTATTAGAAATTACATTTGCTCAAAAGCTTCAACCCTAAAAATGCAAAAATTACAAAATGACGAAAATGTTAAATATAAAATATACAAAACAGTAAGATACAAGTAATTAAGAGAGTTAAATATGTGCCAAATAAATAGCTACAATTATAATAAAAAGATACGTTTTATGAAAAGTTAGTTTACACTTTTTAGACTTTTTAGACACTTTTTTTCCAAACATATCATTTCATATCATACGGCTTAGTTATAAAGGAGATGATACTCTTGACAATTGAATGGTGGGTTTTCCAACTTTTCGGCTAAGTTCAGCATTTAAAGTGTCATGTTGATATTATTTGTTAGGAACATTTTAAATCTGTAACAACTACAAGTCATTATTAAAAATAGTTATTTTTGAGTTTTACTTGTAAAATTTCATTTTAGTACCGCCCACTACATCATGATATTCTTTGGCATCTTTATATTTAGTATGATTCTCAAATAGCGCCTAGTTATTTGACTCCAATCTTACTCCACCGGACCATTGCTTTAAATTGGAAAACAACAACAAATAGTAGCATGGATTTGATCATGGTAAGCTTGGCCACAATTGGAAATTTAAATCGAATATTTTTGCCATCAATACGTCTTACTTGGAAACCCTTACCAGTGTTATTGCTATTGTTTTTTTTTTCCTAATATATGAAGGCAATTTTCCATAAATTTCCAAACCAATCACCTTTAAGTCAATATTGCTGGCGTTAACTGTGTCTGCAGTCGAATTTTGAGCAAACTTCATCTATTATTTTTTTCCAACCCAATGAAAGCAGACAACTTGGCTTATTTTAACGAAAGCAGGAAAAAATGAATTCGTGTGCTGATTAAATATTAATTTATTTGTAAAAATCCATTACCAAAAAAAAATTATGGCGATTCTGCACTATCAATTTCATGACAAACTAGTGATTTAACAGATTTCCTTTGATTCGTACCAATACATGAGACGTCATGAAATCCAGTGAATAATATTTGACCAACGGTGTTAACTCATTTTGCATGAATATTATAATAAGAAAAGCTACCCGCGTGGTAGAGCTTGAATCAAGACAATATACAGGCACACGTGTAATCAAAAAAAGAATATATTTTATAAAAACAATCACAAAATTATCAAATCGCTTTCTTATAGTGGTAAATAGATGTATTGTGTCATCGAAAAAGTTTATCAAGATTGTGACGAAAATACTCGTATCAAGCTACTGCATCAGTCACATTATGCATTTTCTTATTTTAAACTTTGACTCAGCGGTCACTTGAAACTATATTATGGACATAATGGATGATTTTATAATGTGGGTAGTATTTTGCCAAGTAAATTTCCTACATCTTTCATCTTATGCCATTTTCATAGGTCGCATAACATTCAAGTATATTTCTAAAAATAATTTCATGGTGCTTAAAAATACATGAATTTTTCTCTACAATTTTCCATATTTAACACTGTAAAAATTTGATCATTATATTAATTTATACCAATGTTTAATATTAGTGAACAAAAACATATCAGTAAACTTTCCATACCATAATACAAACAAACTTTAAATTCTAAAAACTACATTGAAACGGAAGTACTTGACGAATTAATAATTATTCAGACTTAAGTTCTTTATTATAAAGAGATAAAGAAAAATTAGACACCAGCAGAATGTAATGTATTTTCAAGATGGCTACATCCGTCTTCAGCATTCTTTGGATCTATCTACAAGGTAGTTTCAATTGTTATTAATTTTCTATTAAAAACAACTTAACAAAGAAATAGGATATGAAAAAATTTAAATTTTATATTACATTTCACAGGTTAGGGAGGATAGACATTTTTAAAATTATTTTACACTCTTAATCTCTACTTCTTTATACTACCAAGCAGAAAATTACTCTTTATTTTATTCTCTTTAAATATTCACTTGCGATTAGCCAACTTTTGATTTGCAGTTAACAATTGGAACAATAAATTGAAACCAGCTAAGAAGACAGGTGACTCCCAGCTGTTTTCTATTACAAAGAATGCTTATTAAATTAATAAGCACTAGTAACTTGAGTGTTACTTATCTTAAAAAAATCTAGTAGTTAGCAAAGTGACCATTGCATGCTATAATATGAAATTAAAATTAAAGAAGATTTAAATTCCAAAACTAATTATTAGGAAAATTTCTTAAAAAACAAGCCAATTTTGTGAGTCTTTCAATATAAAATATAACTTTGAGATACATTGTTGAAAAATCCCTTAAAAAGTCTTTGATTCCTGAGCCAGGTTCATAACAACTTTTACAAGAAATTTTTGGTCAACCACTGTAAATAATAAACTCAGTTTATTATTTTAGAATTCAAATATAAAGTATTTATTCAATAATCTAGGAGATCTTTTATAATGAATTCTTTTACATTAATGGTGGTACTTCTGATGACTATGCATAAGTAAGAACAACAGGGTTGCTTACAATAATAATACAGCTAGTTTTAATATGATGGCCTGAACTTAGTTGCACTAAGGGGAACGATCATCCTCACAACCACCTTTTCTATTGTTGAAGAAAGGTTTCAATCCGCAATTATTGCATAATAAATAAATAATTTAAATTAAAAATCAATTATAAATTTTACTTTACAAAATCCAGAATGAAAACTGAGAAAAAATTTAAACCACTTAACAAACATCACACATACATACGTACTTCATGAACAAAGAAATTAAAAATATTTACTACTAATTTAAATATATATTATATAAATTACTGAAAAAATATAATTAAAATAAAGTACTAAATGTCTAAATTATAAAATAAATTACTAGAAATAAAGCTGAAAAACGGAAAAAATTATGTTGTTAAATTCGAAACAAAAAAATTATTTCCCTTTTCCAGAACTAAATATAACAAATTAAAAATTAAATTAATAAATTAATTATTATATAGTAAATTAATTAAACTAAATGACATTAATAATGACTACAATAATACAATGAATAATAATGTAAACATGAATTAATTTAAACGTGGCTGCAAAAAAAAAACAATTGAGTCAAATTGTTTTAATAAATTAATAACAAATTTAAATAAATATGCGATTAAATAAAAGGAAAAAAATGTTGCTGTACTCAAATAAATTATAAATTATATGACGACGTATAAATTTTATAATAAATAAATATTGTAATAAATTTATAAATAAAATTAAAAAGCTATTTAAAATAGTTTTAAAAACTTAAGAGTATTTAATAAATACATGTTATAAAAACATTATGTACATTAACGCAAACATTTACAATAAACATGTACTACTATACATATACATATACACATACTCGTACTCATATTTATATTTGTATGTGCTTGCATTTGTAAGTTCACATATATGTATGTATGTACGTTTGTGTAGAATATTTATAGTCATGTCTCTACATAATAAAAGGAAAAATAAATATAAAATACAAAAAAAAAAACAAACACAAAAATTATTATTAAAGCTAATTGTAAATAGTCATTTGTATTGTATAAAGTAAACTAAAGTAAACAAAGCAAAAAACCTAAAGAAAAAAATCAAGAAAAATTATAAATTATATTATTGAAAAATGGGAAGGAAAATACAAAAATAAAATAAACAAAAATTATAAAAATATGAACAAATTATTGAATAATATTTATTATTTGTTCAGATATTTAACTAAGGGTAAGTTGATGTGTTATTAGCAAAACTAAAATTAGAATAAACAGATAAATTTAGTATCCATCTCATGTAACCATTTTATATTAAATCCAATTGGCCGTGAGTGGCACCATGGCATGGCGTATACGTATTGTATGAATAATCGTTAATTAAAAATTACTTATTCACTTATGTATATTTAACCTTTATGTCAACAGCAACATACTCGGGTATGTTTTGCGTCCGATTAATCTGAAATTTCACAATATCCTTAACAAATATGTTTTATATCATACTCCAATGATTGAGTGGAACTGGACCACTCAGGTCAGAGATATGTTCACTTTTCGAATCCTACCCCTTACGTCAACAGCTGTATACCCGGGTATGTTTAGGAAAATACATCAAAATGTATTAATTTTGCATACATACTAATTGCATAAAATTAAAAAGCAATCTTTATCATTACATACGTAATTCTTTAAAATAGCACAGTAATAAAAGTATAATTAAAAAATAGAAGACTTATACATATAAACATACATACATACAAGCGTAATTGAAAAGTTAAAAAAAAACAAAAATTTTTCTGGCAACTATTGCAATGCAGTGCAACATCTACTACCTTCAAAAGTATATAGTTTATTGCTCGTGTAGAAAATATTCTAGTTATGCAGTTGGTTTTGACGCATGGCCTACGACGGGTTGTAGACGGCGAATTGTTCTCCAAGTTTATTATGTTCACATCAAAGGCACAAAAGAACTCCAAAGGACACATATTTGTTCGCCGCGGCGCGCGTTTGGTTAAACATTCTACAAGACATTTGTCCATATTATCAACGATACCTTTACCTTTGTTCTAGTCTAATATCATTGCTGGGTTCTTCTTTATAGCTCCTGCTTCACTTCTGTTATGCATTCTGGAGAGGACTACAACTGATTTGTTCTTGGTCAAGTAGGATACATTGTAGTTTTGTTGCTAAAATCGAATATGGTGGATTCCACTAAACGTCCTTTTACAATACCTAATTTTTGTCGTACAAATTTTCTTCTTTATATGCTGCACCCAATATTGATAAATTGGTGTTCAAATTGTAGTTGGTAAAAAGTTGTCGTACACAATGTTTCGTCCACTTTTAAAGAAAAGGTCGACGTAAAAGTCCGTCAACACATTTCGACTTACATTTTTTTTTTCTGTTTACTCGATGCCACCATTGTCGTGTAGATTTTTTCCGTATAAGGCGAAATAAAGTCACGTACCCACCACACTTTTGTTTTATATTTGGCGGGGTTTGATGGTATGAGCTGAGTGAAGACAATACTACCACGGAAAGCATACAATTGTTCATCAAGTGACGTTGGCTCCTGCTGTCTAATTGCTACTTTATTTATTGTGTAGCATCAAAAATATGTCCGTTATTGCTGCCGCTTTGTTTACTTACGTTGCTGGTATGTGTTTCCGTTGTCAAAAAGAGATTCACACATAAAAATCTATTTTCGCTGTTGTTTTCCTATTTCTTTCCGGAATAATTATGTTGCACATTTCATCAAAAATTAACAATCTTGTATACTACGTCCAGATCTCAATATGTTGCAGGTAAGTCACCAGGCAGTCTGTGGTGGGACGACAGACCTATAGCATTTTCTCCATTTTCAGACGTTATTCGTTATTCGTCATTCTGAATAATCATATATAGAAAATATCAAAAACATAATTAATAACAAAGAAATTCCCATATAAAAAGTACGTGTATACCCGGGTATGATGCTGTTGACATAAGGGTTAAGAAGAGAAGCTCGGTAAGAGAAAGCTTAAATAGGTTTTAAACCACCAGGAACGTCGATCTTCGCGAAATAAACGAGGCTGGTTTAATGTTCCTGTTTATATCTGAGTTAACGTTTAAGTTATAGAGCAGTTTTGTTGTTGCTCTTGGTGTTTCAGTACGTTAAGATTGTTTTAAATTAGGTAAGTTCGTTTTAGAGCATTCACAAAAATATCGTGAAATCGATGTATCGTTATTTTTAAAAATAGAGATATATCAATTTAACGATATTGCAGTATCGAAATACTATATATTTTTAAACTCAAGTTTCGATTTTTCTATTTCTATCCTATGGGAAATTGGTGACAATACTCATCGCATGACTTGTCTATCAAGCGTGACTTCTGAATATTGGTTACCATATAAAATTCACAATTTTTCTAGAGCTAGACTATCCTTATAATAATTAGCACTGAACAAGCACATTAAGTTTAGATCTAAAACTTATCACAGCATATCGTAGCAGCGCACAGTGATTTATTTTGGACAATATTCGGTATCTGAACCACTGAACCATTGAAGTTATCTTAATGAAAGTTCTCTGAGGCAAAGCAGAGGTGTTTCTAAGTGGAGCTGCGGTCGGCCTCCTAAGGTAAAGGGAATACCTCGGACATATAATTTTTTTCAAATAACATAAAAATTTATTTTTAACTCAAATGTTAAGATTTTTTTAATTTAAGTAGACCTTTATTTAGTTTGGGAGAAAATTGCTAACATTTTTTTTTAATTTTGGCCGACCTTAATTAAATTGGTTTTTTTATTGCGTGGTGTACTTACTAACAATCGGATTATTATTTTAAGGCATTGCCTGTATTCTTGATTAAATTTGGAATAATGTTCTGTTATGATTTATAGTTTAAAAAATATCGTTTTTTCAGGATTTTGTTAAACCATTTTAAAGGCATATTAAATGCGAATAAAAGAAAAATTAGGTTAGAAATTATCCAAACATAGCCAATTTTAAAACAAAATTTATAAATCATTGTGTAATTCCCCGGAGTGCAAAGCACCGATCAAAACAACGTAAACGGATTTCTTAAGCCTCAATTCTTGGCTGCATACTCCAAATAGAATTTGACTACCCCGTCATTAATAAAGGCAGGGTAGCTTCTTTGTAAAAAAAAAAATGTAATTTTTATTTTACCATTTGGTCAAAATCTTTTTTATTCAAAATTTTGTAGAAATATCTCAATCCGTTTAGATTTTGTGGCAATTCAAATTTTATATATTATTTTTCAAAAAACCTCATTGTTAATCTAGAAGTCGAAAATTTTCTTCTGAGCATATATTCATAAAAAATAGTTTTGGGTTATAAAACGTTTATTAACAAATTTTGTATGAAAATTTGTTTTATAAACCTATTAAAAAATAAAATTTTATTTTTATAAATTTGGCCTTTAAGATATAGGGGCTTCCTTAACCTCGCCTTCTCATAATTTTTTTTCTCATTTTATAAGTAAAAATTAAAAATGTCTATAAACACAATTTCTCTATCGCCTTCTCAAGGTAATAGGTCACTTTCATAGAAACTATTAGAACACGAACCAGTCTCTATCACTTAAGAACAGATTACGTAACAAGCTACTCTCCACTATGTTACCTTTAAAAATCTCGAACAAAGTTTTGTAAATAAGAAACTTTAAAATCTATTATAGGTTCACCAACACTGCATCGGGGTGTTCATTCGTATACAACCCTATAAGAATACGATTTTCGAAACAACCTTTACTGTGAAAGCAGTGATACTTTTTTCCATAGCTTTTTTGATAGATCACGCGTGAGTCGTATCATGCTGTCATGTTATTTTTGTTTGGTATTGTTTGACATTTCATAATTGAAAGACTTACGCCTGAACAACGTTTACAAATCGTTCAACTTTATTACGAAAGAAGATCCGACGTTTTCGAGGCATTTTTTGATTAGCGATGAGGCCCATTTCTGGCTCAATGGGTATGTAAACAAACAAACTTACCGCATTTGGGTTGAAGAGCAACCTGAAGAGATTCAAGAGCTGCCACTTTGGTTTGGTGTGGTTTGTAGGCCGGTGGAATCAACGGTCCATATTTCTTTAAAAATGATGCCGGTACGAACTTCACCATCAATGGCGACCGTTATCGTGCCATGATAACCGACTATTTGATGCCTGAAATTGAAGCTCGTGATCTCGGACAAACCCGCTTCGATTCAGGCCTTGGAGGAAAACATCACGCGTGTTACCAGTCGAAATGCTCAAACGAGTCATTAAAAATTGGACTCAACAGATGGACCATCTGCGACGTAGTAACGGCCAACATGTTCTTTCAAATCATAATAAACATTCACCATTAAATTTGAATTTTATGAATTATGGAACCTCGAAATGGATCACGCATTATTTTGCAGTCAATACTCGGTACTCACAATACACTACGTACACTGCCAGTCAGAAAAAATTTTGAAGCTGTCACCACCATGTTCTCTTACCAGCGTAGTTATTACCTTATGGTACTTACATTGTATCAAGGTTATAGTTTTGACTATATCACTAACAGTTACTTGAAACAACCTTAAGCTGTCCGTTACCATATCTTTAGGTCCCCCTTACCACATCTTTAGCTTTAGAGAATCCAACTATTGCATAATCTTACTATTTCCTTACATAATGCACATTATGCTTTTGCAAAATGGCTTCACTGCGTGAGGATTATTCCCGTGTTTTGACCAGGTCCGAGTTTTAACGGTTGTCAACCACAACCTTCTTTGACGATCCGGACATTTCTGCATTATTCGCTTTGATTGTTTCACACAGGACCTCAGGATTGTTATGCGCCCCCGAAGATTCTTTTACTTTCGTGGTGGTAATGTGTCAAAGTTACACAAAAAGTTTATATATCCACTCTTTTCGATGTGAATATAAGTGTCTTGTTTGGTATACTCTATTCAATGGTGGGACTAAAGAGACTCAAAATGAACGATATGTAAAACTAAACCGTTAGTTTAAGATTTCTTCTAATTATATAGTTATAGAGCTAGACTAGCTATACCTTTTTACTTAGTTCCTTTGACATATAAATATCGTGCTTTTTAAAGGCCTTATACAAAGTATTAATTGTCTTTTAGAATACCCACCCAACAACATCAACAACAACAACATCTCGTGAAAATGCCCCAGCTCTGACTAACCAACACATAAATAAATTTATAAAGAAATATGCACTTACTCATGCATACACACATGCATACAGAAACAGTGACAATACTTTACGCTTTATGCACTGTTAATGATTGCGTTGTTTTTGTTTATGGACCTTTTGTTGTTCGTTGCTTTATTGTTGCAGTTTTAAATCAAAAAAAAAAAAAAAAAAAAAAAATAGAGGAATAGAGTTTGTCATAACGATAAAGTTGTACAATAAGTTAGATGTTATGCATATAAATCTACAACAAAGTAATAATTTTTATTCACCGACCATGATGTATAATACAAAATATGTACTGTGCAACAAACAATATTTTATTTTTGTTGTTTTTATCGTTTCAATTTTATAATTTATGTTTATAGGTTTTTTAAGTGCGCGTACCTGAACTAGGTTGGAGAGAAATAAGTAAAGATTAAAATGCTAGAAACAAATAAAGAAGTTTTTAAAATTAAGAAAAAATTATTTTTCCATAGAAATTAATATTCGTAATTGGTTTCGAAAAATGGTGGCGTTAGTCCTGCTGACGTGAATGGAATTTCGAACTGCACTTTTTATGAGCAAGGGTCATAAAGGTTACAAGTTTAATTCAAAAAATTGGTTTTGAATAATTATTTTTCAATATTTATATTTTTCTTGGACAATACAAGTTATTTTCAGATTTATCTTTTGCTTAGAAATTGGTTTTAATTTTTGCTTAGATAATTAAAATTATTTTTCAACTTTTATTTTTTGCTTAGAAATTAATAATTATTTATTAATCTTAATTTTTTTCTAAGAAAATAACAATAATTTTTTATCTAATTTTGACTGTAAATTAGTTAATATGAGCTCCAAGGCGTAAAATTCTCTTCTTGCATTGCACGTACGTTATACAATTGGTTAAATAAATTTTAGTTTTTACGCTTAAAACAATTAGCGCTAAATACATAAAAAATATTTTTGTTTCATAAAAGATTTATAAAACAAAATTTCATACAAAATTTGTTCAATAAACCTTTGATAACCAAAAAATATTTTATATGATTATGGCCCATAGACTACAGCGGCAACTCCTCTTCACGACTACAAATGTCGTTGGCTACAATCGCCGCCGTCTAGTTAGCTACTTAAATAAATTGAAGACGACATCTATGCACATCGTAAATTCTGACATTGTTGTAAAAATATGTACATATTGTATAAATAATAAATATTTCCTCCGAAATTTTTGTTTGCATATGAATTGGTAATTTAAATTATTGTGACATTTTCTTTTGTTGAATAAAATAAAATTTTCGCATACAAAAGTAGAAATTAGCCTATGTTGACTACAGCCATGTAGCTTTGCGGGCTTTAAAATAATCGTTTACCTACAAATGTGTGCATTTTTTTTTTTGACAGTTTATAGTCGGTTACCTGATGTTGACTATTTGTTTAATGCATCTAGGTTTTAAAGCAGATATCTCATCTATTTAAGAATCATACGCATTTAAAAAAATATGTTACTCTATACATATATTCTTAATATTAAAAATATGTTATATTTCACTCATGATTGTCATTGAAATTTATTGATAATTTTTTTTAAATATTTCGAAAATTGTTTGTAAAAATCTTTTCAAAAATTTTTTGTAAAAATATTTTTTATTAAATTTTTTTGTAAAATTTTTTAAACAATTTTCCAAAAAATCTTTCCGTAAAATATATTTTTTAAAAAGTTTTTGTAAATATTTTTTAAATTTATTTAATTATTTTTATAATTTAATTTTTTTTTTAATTTTATTTATTTTTTTTTTTTTTAATTTAGAACGTTCCTGCAATCTAAGTTGAATTAGAATGGTCAAACTAAAGTAAAAAATATTCCTCATATTGACAATATTTCAACTCGAACTTCTCTATTTATAAGGATTCAGAATATATGTATATAATTTATTTTTTTTTTTAGCAATTTTTTATTTTTTATATCTTCAATATAATTGGTAATTACTCATATCTTAAGTCTAAAAATAAAAATATACATGTTAAGTCCAACCAGTGCTGGACAAAAAAAAATTTATGTTTCACGGTTACTGTACTATGATGTACGGATGAGAGAAGCATTCTTAGTCGAATGTAACCAGGTTCATTTAGTATGTTACGGGCCAGTGGATTAGGATGAGTTTCAAGCTTCTTTAAATAACTTATGGCAAGCTTCGCTATTTCCGCTTTAACTGTTCGCACGTTTAGATCTTTATGGATGTTCGAGTTTTTTATATACCAAGGAGCAGATGTAATTATACGAAGAATCTTGCTTTGGCGCCTTTGAATTTTTTCTACGTTGGTAGCTGAGGCAGTGCCCCATAATTGAATACCATAACACCATATTGGTTTTAGAATTGACTTGTATAATAAAAGTTTGCAATCTAAAGCGCCGGTCAAGATGTATGCCGAGATATTTGACGTCTGAAAGCTGGGGTATCCTTTGGTTATTTATCCGAATAGGGGGGCAAGATTCTCTACGCAGTGTGAAAGTTATTTGAGTACATTTTTGTTCATTCTCTTTTATTCTTTATTTCTAAAACCATTTTTCTAAATTGGATATGTGGTCTTGTAAATATCGCGATGCTACTTCGGGTCTTTCGTGAATGCTCAAAAAAGCTGTGTCGTCAGCAAATGTCGATGTGTGAACTCGGTTACTAGTTGGCATGTCTGAAGTATACAATAAGTATAAAAAGGGCCCCAATATACTACCTTGGGGATCTCCGGCTTCGATTGGCTGGGGTGAGCTCAAAAAATCTCCTTCTTTCACAATAAATTTTCGTTCGGTTAAATAACTATCTAGCAGCTTATAGAGGTTTACGGGCAAATTCAGTTTTATCTTATATATTAGGCCTTCATGCCATACCTTATCGAATGCTTTAGAAACGTCAATAAAAAGCGCAGAGCAGTATTTTCTCTCCTCAAAAGTCTTCTTAACAACATTGACTAACCTGTGAGTTTGTTCGATCGTACTATGTTTTTTCCTGAAGCCGAATTGATGGTTTTGAATACATCCTTTGTCACTTAGAATAACTAATAGCTTAGTTATTAACATCCTCTCAAACAGCTTTGACATATTTGACAAAAGGCTTATAGGTCTGTATGATTCAATTTTTGTGTGGTCTTTTCCTGGTTTAGGAATCATGGTAATGAAGGATACCTTCCACTCTGTGGAGAAGTACTCAAGACGTAAAATGGCATTAAAAATAAAAAGAACGATTCTGCGAGCTATACGGGGCAATTCAAATAACATCTTGTTACTGGTTTTATCAACGCCAGGTGCTTTTTTGGTGTTTAAATCCGTTATTGCCTTTTCAATATCACCAAATTCAAATCTCATCGGTGTTGCAGCACTAGCCTCGACAATTGGCAACTCAACTATATCAGTCGATATATTCGGGGTAAAAACCCTTTTCAAAAGTCCAACAAATAAATTGCCCTTTTCGGAATCACTCCTTGCCCAGCCTCCAGATGTAGTTCGCAGGGGAGGCTTACGTAAGACTGGCCTTTTAAGAGTTCTACAAGCACGCCATAATGAATAATCTGATTGAGGAGTTGCGTCTAGGTCTCCCAAATAGTTTTTCAGGAATGCTAATCTTCTAGATTCCAGCTTGTCTCTTAGCCGGTTCGTGCATTCCTTGAGTCTGCTTTTGAGTTGAGGAGATCTCTGAAATTGCCATTCTCTACGAATTTTTCTTTTTTCAGCCAAGAGTCGTTCGATATCTGCAGAATAAATTAGATCGTATCTAGCTAATTGTCGGGTTATTGTTGAATGTTGGGCAGCTGATTTGAGGTTTTGGTCAAAATCAATAAGACTCCGCTCTACGACTTTAGGTGTTCTTAGCGGGATGTTTTCCGAACAATGAGTACTAAGATACTTTCTATATTTCGACCAATTAATGCTTGTGCTAGTCGTTGGTGATATGATGTTTTGTTTGTCCCATATATAGACGATAGTGGGTGAATGATCTGAGGATAATTCAAGCGCCGCTTCAGCTTTAATCATTTCTCTTGGAACTTCTAACATTTCTCTCCTTTCTGTAACGTTAATAGTTGTGCTATTTTATTTACATTGTTCTTACAACTTCAAATTTATTAACCTTATCCTTTAGTATTATGTATCTTAATTCGCGAAATTGTTTTACAAAGAAACACTAATATAAACGTCACAGTGAAAAAATAATAGAAAAGCAAAATCTAAGGAAATGTCTTCTTTTATGCACTTTTAAGATCAACTTGTTTTTTGTTTTTTTTTTTTTAACTAAATGTTTTCTAGTGTTTTTCTTACTTCTTCAACTTAACAGTTTGCAGCTCTTTTAGTAACAATACGCTGCCATAAAGATGCATGGAACACCATCATTAGGAATCATAATGCATAAATATTGTTGATGAAAGTGCATTATCAACATCATCTCTATTATTACTCTGTTAGAGCAGGAATAACTAAAGCATCAGGTTCCCTAGGGGGCAAATGTTTTTTCAGCAAATTGTGTTTTTTTTTCAGAATATTTCCCAACATTTTGTTGGTTCGTTGGATGGTTTATTCGTTGTACTTTTGTTGCTTTCTCAGCATTATCTAAGAAGGAGCATTTTTTTCTTAGTGTAGAGTTATACAAATTTATGTTTCTATTCCGTGGTAATAAACTCTAGCCTGATTATTATTTCTATTGTTGCATCAGTGGGATTTGTTACTTGTTTTTATGTAGTTGAATGATTTCTTTTTGTCATAAAAGTATGATGTAGATACAGGTATACTCGTACATATAAATTTAAAAGAATTTTTTATGTTCCAAATCTGGCATTAGCCGTGTTTGGAAAATAAATCTATGTGTGGCGGCAAAACAAAAAAGCAAAATTAAATTAATCAATCAAGTGTGAGACTCTATGTTCGTACTATGTTCAATATAACTTTAAAAGTACAAGATATAATATTTATGTCTTTTATGGAGCCCCTTTAATTTTTTAATTATATCACACTGGAGCCTCTAAAGAAAGTCAACTCAAAATTTAAAATTTTTTTTAAAGCTCTGTATAAATTTAAAGTGCCTACCTACCTATGGTGCAAAAAATAAGAGCATATACTCGGCACTCTATAATTTTTACTAATTCTGATTATAGAGGTCATACCTTCTGTAAAAATTTCAAGTGTGTAGCTATTATGGTTCAGAAATTATTGGAAATAGCTATACTCTCGGGTCGCCCTTTATTTTTATTTTTATAATTGCTAATATACCGAACACAATTTTAAATACTCTGTGTAAAATACAAATAACTGCATGTTACTTAAAATTAACGACACTATTATAACACCCTTTAAAATTTATTAATTGTTTAATAAACCTTCTGTGCGAAATCCAGGCGACTACCTATAACAGTTGGAAAATAAAGGCATTTACGTTAAAATAACGTCACTGTTGGGTCACATTTTATTTTTATTTTTTTTTCTCTCGCAATTTTTATTTATTGTATCTTCAATATAATTGAACTATCAATAAATAACTCATATCTTAAGTCTAAAAATATACTTGTTAAGTCCAATGTATGTTTCACGGTTACTGTAATTTGTGGGTTATCCCTCTGATGTACGGATGAGAGAAGCAGTGTCCCTCCTTCTTAGTCGAATGTAACCAGGTTCAGTTAGTATGTTACGGGCCAGTGGATTCGGACGAGTTTCAAGCTTCCTTAAATACCTTATGGCAAGTTTCGCTATTTCTGCTTTAACTGATGGCACGTTTAGATCTTTATGAATGTTCGAGTTTTTTATATACCAAGGAGCAAATGTAATTATACGAAGAATCTTATTTTGGCGCCTTTGAATTTTTTCTACGTTGGTAGCTGAGGCAGTGCCCCATAACTGAATGTCATAACACCATATTGGTTTTAGAATTGACTTGTAAAATAAAAGTTTGCAATCTAAAGCTGGAGTAGAATTTCTGCTAATAAGCCAGTTTAGTTGGACTGCTTTTAACTTCATTTGTGTTAACTTCGTTTCTATGTGGCGTTTCCATGTAAGGCGCCGGTCAAGATGTATGCCGAGATATTTGACGTCTGAAAGCTGGGGTATCGGTTATTTATCCAAATAGGGGGGGCAAGATTCTCTACGCAGTGTGAAAGTTATGTTATGTGTGAAAGTTATTTTTGTTCATTCACTTTTATTCTCCATTTCTTCAACCATTTTTCTAAATTGGATATGTGGTCTTGTAAATATCGTGATGCTACTTCGGGTCTTTCGTGAATGCTCAAAAAAGCTGTGTCGTCAGCAAATGTCGATGTGTGAACTCGGTTATTAGTTGGCATATCTGAAGTATACAATAAGTATAAAAAGGGCCCCAATATACTACCTTGGGGAACTCCGGCTTCGATTGGCTGGGGTGAGCTCAAAAAATCTCCTTCTTTCACAATAAATTTTCGTTCGGTTAAATAACTATCTAGCAGCTTATATAGGTTTACAGGAAAATTCAGTTTTAGCTTATATATTAGGCCTTCATGCCATACCTTATCGAATGCTTGAGAACCGTCAAGAAAAAGCGCAGAGCAGTATTTACTCTCTTCAAAAGTCTTCTTAACAACATTGACTAACCTGTGAGTTTGTTCGATCATACTATGTTTTTTCCTGAAGCCGAATTGATGGTTTGGAATACATCCTTTGTCACTTAGAATAGGGTTAAGCTTAGTTATTAACATCCTCTCAAACAGCTTTGACATATTTGACAAAAGGCTTATAGGTCTGTATGATTCAATTTTTGTGTGGTCTTTTCCTGGTTTAGGAATCATGGTAACCAAGGATACCTTCCATTCTGTGGGGAAGTACTCAAGACGTAAAATGGCATTAAAAATAAAAAGAACGATCCTGAGAGCTACACGGGGCAATTCAATTAACATCTTGTTACTGGTTTTATCAACGCCAGGGGCTTTTTTGGTGTTCAATTCCGTTATTGCCTTTTCAAGATCACCAAATTCAAATCTTATCGGTACTGCAGCAGTAGCCTCGAGAACTGGCAACTCAACTATATCAGTCGATATATTTGGGGTAAAAACCTTTTTCAAATGTCCAGCAAATAAATTTCCTTTTTTGGTATCACTCCTTTTAATTTTGTTATTTTTTATAATTGCTAATATAGTGAACATGACTATATGTCACGTTAAAAAAAATAAATCCACATACTTGATAATTACGACAATATTGGATTACCCTTTAATATTTAGTATTCTTCGTTACAGCGGTCATAGCAATACACCTTCTGTGAAAATTGCAAAACAAGGCCACATACACGAAAATCACATCACTATCGGAACACCCTATAATTTTGAGTTTTAATTTTTATAATTTCTAATATAGCGAACATAGTTTTATATAAAAAAAAATTAAGTGACTGCATATTACGATTAGAAAAATAAATCCACATACTTGAAAATCACGATACTATAAGAATATCCTTTAATATTTAGTATTCTTTGTTACAACGGTCATGGTCATACACATACGTAAAAACCAGATCACTATCGGAACACACTTTAATTTTGAGTTTTATTTTTTTTTTAGTTTCAAGTGTCTGTCTATTACGGTTCAAAAAATAATGCCATATACGTAAATACCTTGTACATATCGGAACACCCTTTAATTTTTTTTCTGTGAAAATTTCAAGAGCTCACCAATTATTTTTACAAAGATAGAAGACGCTGACAGACAGACATTATAGCGAAAATAATAGAGTAAACTTTCTACCCGTTTTTACGGAATCCTTAAAAGGAAGGAAAGGAAAGTGCTGAATCCATTAACGTTATAATTTCACACTTTTTTATTAGATTCACAGTAAAACAAAATTAGTCGCTAATTAATGTTTTTACCGAAAAACACTTGGAACTAAACTTTACTTCATATCATACCAATACCAGGTATGTGTTGCAGCTCATGTATTTAGCACAAGTTCGGTGCTTAGCCGTGGCATCATCGTACATATCACAGTGCCCTTTATCGCCGGTGAAGTGAAATTATTAATAAAATAGCTATACTAGCTTCAAATTAATGCGGCTCCAGAGGCGCTGCAACGCTGTTTACAAAATAAATATAATGAGCAATTGTAGTGTTGCAGAAAGGGAAGTTTTCTACATACTTCTCTATGTCTTATTTATTTCTATCCCTTTCCTGAGGAAGCAGCACTGTAAATATAGGTATTAACTGCCTGAGTGTTACTTCTCTTTTTAATAAAAAAAAATATTATAATCACTTCTCCCCTAGTCTTTATTTCCAAGTTTGCCTAAGATTTACGAAAAGTTTAGCCACTTAAAATTACCGAAGTTAAAAATTACATTCTTAAACTTTTTCTAACCTAAAATTATTTCTAACAAATTTACTTTTAATTTTCAAAATAACTTTTATCTTTTATTGTTACAAAACAATGTACAATAATCTTAAATAAAAAAACGAACAGCAACAAGAACATCCTTTAGGTAACAATAAGGACATGTCGGATTATTACCTGCTAAAGGAACAAAGTTTAAAATTACCAACAACGAGGTGTGAACGCAGCGTACCCACTTACATTTCATCCCTGATTATATTAATAATAAAAAATATAATAAGTAGTCTTAAAGCACTAAAGTTTTCAAGTTAAATTTGTATTAAGACCATAAAGAAATATATAAAGAAATGAACAATTTAAAGAGGGCACGAAACCGAGAAAAGTACAATAAAATAAAATAAAAAAGTAAATATAAAACAACATTATAAAACAACATTATAAAAGCATTAAAAATTAATCTATGATTTCAACATGATTTAAAGAGCAAAGGAAAACAGAAAAGAAATTTTAACAAATAACTTTATTAAAGGAACTCAGATCAACAATATGGTGGAATTGTTTAGTTTGTAAAGCAAAACTTTAATAGAAATGAAGGGTTTCGAATAGTTTTTATGAAATGTGGGTAAGTTTAAAGTATTTGATTTTAAATTTAAAACTAAAAATACAAATAAAGAAAACCTTAAACAGTGACTAATTATAAAATTACTCCGTTGCTCGTTATAATTTAAGGCCAGTCAGACCATCCTTTTTTACCTTCTAGCATTGGTTGTTGGCCTGCCTTGAATAGTTTTAATAATAGTTGCATGAAGCAGCCACGTGCGTAATATTTATTAACCGGTTGTAACCTATAATTATTAAATCAAAAGACGTTCATCGTGGAGTACCATATAAAACTCAATTTAAATGAATTAATAAAAGTCGAATTTAGTAATTCTGGATCCTATACGAGGGTAAAGCTTGGGCTACAGGTTATTTAGAAGACGAAAGACATCGATCAAAAACGCGCAATAACCTACCAATATGTTTGCTTTAGGAAACGTCATATATATTTCTTTTAAGCCCAAAAAAAAAGTTCTAGTGGGGGTGCAGGTAGATTAAAGTAAACTTTCATATGCCAATACCGCTATATCAGAGTAATATATTCAACAAAAAAAAAGGAAAAGTTAATCTTTGGCTTAAGTTCAGAAAATAATAGGGTGAATTTTATTACGATAAATGACATTTTCCTCTACCACGTTCATGGTCTATCTGATATTAAAGCACTACTTTGCGACTCCAGTTCTTGATATGAAAATTTAGTGCGATGTTGGATGGACTTAAACCATTTTTTTAGTCTTAAAAGAAGCTTTCAATTGCCTCCGCTTTTTAAGACAGTAAGAGATTCTTCACTCCATCTGATCTTCTTGCATTGGTGACTCTTTTGACTCACTTAAAGGAAGTGTTTCGCTGTTTCAACATTACTACAGCTGTATATATCTATATATATATATATATATATATATATATATATATATATATATATACTTGCTTCCTATATGTTTTGGTCTATAACACTTTCTCATAATGAGTCCAGCTATTTGCAATTGACTGACCAATTGCAGGGAAAATATATTTTTAGCCTAACAGACAAAGCCTTCCTGACAAACACTACTTGCTATGCCCTTTTCGCCAGTGGAAATGTATGGTTCGGCTATGTACTGGTCTACTTAAAAAACCAGGTGCACAAACAACGCAAATTCCAACCAGCGCACAGTGGCTTAAAATCATTTTACTTTAATAAAAAATTTAATAGAAATTTGCAGAGGCAAAACAGAGATTTTTCGAGTGGAGGTGCGGAAGGACGGCACCTAAGGACGAAAGGGGATTGTGGGTAGGACCCAAAAATTAGGTACCTCGGGTTTAATTTGGTGATCACAAATTTTATTTAATTTTTGGCCGAGCTTAACTTAGTTAGTATTTTTGACGTCATATTTTTATTTATGATCGAATTGTTATTTTAAGATATCGGCTACAAAAAAAAACCTACAGTAAAACTGCAAGATATATATAGATACATTATGTGTTAATACATATTATTGCGTTTTTTCAGTTTCTCTTATAATCTATATAAACGCATTTTTATACAGAAAACCCCACTGTTTTGCGACGGTAAAATTTCATTAAGATGTCATTATTGATTCATGAACTACCAAGTTATTTCCAAAATAAAATATTTTAAAACCACTGTGCAAAGTTAAATAATTTTGATGAGATGCTAACAAGTTGTAGTTTATGTTTCCATGGATTGAATACCTTATCATTGCTAAGTAAGTACCATGATAATAAGCTGCCAACTACCATGAGCCGTTAGAGAATAACAAAGGATGAAAAGGGAATTAAAATAAAACAAGTATAAAGCATTTCGCATAAATTATAGGATCTGGAAAAAAATTACAATACCGGTCTCATGAAATTCTCCATTAATTAATCAGGCAATGAACTGATTACTCTAATTTAATTAAGAATAAGTTGGTACTAGAAAATAGAATCTGCCAAAGCACAAGAGATGATCTATTTAATTAGCAGCCTATTTATTTATTAATATAAAATTACAAATTTAAGCAGGTATAACTCATATTAAACCACAAACAAATATATAATTTTTAATATTAAGTTGATTGGAAGGTATGACATTAGTATAATTTTTACTCCAACAACATTAAGTAATATTTATTTTAATTTTTCTAACAATTTAATAATTTTCATATTTACACACATTAATTATAATTGTAAGCAAACAAATAATAATAAAAATGTAGAGTAAAACAATATTTGCAGTTAAATCGATCCGTAAAAATACAAGTAAAAAAACAAAGTTTAAATTAAAGTGCGCCACTAAATGAACCACAATTTGAATGGAAAAATTTATAAATTTTTTTAATTCTTTTCACAATCATTTTTTTTTTTTTTTTTTTTTGTTCATACAAATAATTTTACCTTTTTTTATAAATAAAATGCTGTACATTTTTTTCATAATGATTTTTTAAGCCTGTTTGATTACTGGCTTTTTTAGCCCTTGATTTTCCTATTAAAAAAGTATACTTAGGTTGCTGTTCAGTTTGTAACATAAAAATTCTTTTAAACGATATTATCCAATTGTTTATCGGATTGCTATCGAAATCTCCAGGGCCTACTTTAGAAGTGATTTTACTATTGTGTTACGCAAAGATAATATTCTAATTTAACGCTTTGACAAGCGTCAGTCTGTCTGTCATTTATTTTTTTTTTTAAGAAAAATAGCACTCAGGCAGTTAATGGCTATATTAATCGTGTTACTTCTTTTTAGACGATTAATTATTTGCCTAAATTATTCGCCTGCGATTTAGTGCTTTCTGGTAATACCGGCAAATGAGGTGCCTCTGCTATGTGCTATTGTAAATACAATTAATACATATCAGAAAAATCAATGTTGCTACGGCTGAGTATTAAACTAGTGACCATGCTTGAGGTAGATCGCTCATATCAGACTTTATTAGACTTGTAATCATCATTTTACGTGACAGTTAACTAAAGTAATAGGAAAGGAAAGGAATCCAGAATAGATACAACAATGATATTGCTACGTAATTGACTGGAAAGTCGCCAACCACCTATTAGTTATAAGCGCTTATAAAAAAAAAGCTACAGTGGAATCTCTATACGATACAAAAGTGAAGGATTACTACTTGGATTGGGTGATTTTTTAGCAACTTACGTTTTGGCAATAATGTTTTTGGCAGCTCTGCTGTTTTCTTGTAACATGTTACTATTAAACCTTTTCAGTTTGGACTATAATTTAACCATAAATCGACTTACAAACGAACAAAGCTTGCAGATTATTGAATTTTATTATCATAATTCATGCTCGTTTAAGAAAGTGTATCGTGCACTTTGGGCAGTTAGGGCGACCTACTGAGGAGGCTATTCGAAATCTTATGACTAAATTTACATTATTGGACATTAACATACAAACACTCATACTCATAGAGTGTGGACAGAGAAAAATATCGCAGTCTGTGTTGTTGATGACCTTGAATTATCGATTCGGCATACGCAGCAATTGGGCCTCTGTTATTCCACTGCATGGAAAATTATGTGGAAGGATTTAGGTGTAAAACCTTTTAAAATACAGCTGGCAAAGTTGGATGAAGATCCAAATTTTATAGAAAAGCAAAATTGCTGTATTTTTTGTGTAAGGCACTTTTTCAAAGACGACGCTGGCAGCAAGGTTATTGTTAATGGCGAGCGCTACCATGCAATGATTACAATTTTATTTTTTATTTTTTGCCTAAAATGGAGAAGCTGGACTTGGTTGATACATGGTTTCAACTTATCATATGCCAGGTAGCATGCTAAACAATGGTCCAATTGAGAGGGGAGTTCGGTGAACAGTTAATTTCAGGTTTAGGGCCGGTCAATTTGCAGCCTAGATCGTGCGATTTAATGCCTTTTTACTATTTTTGTGGGGCTATGTTAATGCTCATGGCTATAGGGACAATCCCGAAATATTGAAGAACTTATTCGCCAGATACCGGCCGATATGTTGGAGAGAGTGTTCCAAAATTGGAGCCAGCGTATGAACCATTTGAGGTGCGCATAGTTATAGTATAAATCAGATGTTAATTTCGAATAGCAATTTCTACGAAATATGCAAATTCCCATATTACTGCTGGCTTGGGTCACGGTAACTACAATAGGACGCTTATATATCGTTTTCATTAAAAAGATCTGAAAATATTCTTAAAAAATTCGCTTTGCACCATCCCACAAAAAACGAGAAACCCGTCGTTTCTATGAGAAAAAGTACCCTTATAAAATTCAAAAATTATTGTAGAGTTACAAAGGAATTTTAGAAGTCAGTCTTAAGCACATTTAATTATCTCTTAACTACAATAATAATAATAATACAATATTACTTAATATTAAAAAAGGTTGGCTGATGCAACAAAAAATAAAAGGTGGTAAATATTAAAGGAAAAATATCGAACAAGAGGAAAGCTTACAAATAAACACCACACAAAATAGATAGACGGGAAGAATATCGATCAAGATTATGCATCACATTCTCCTAGTATTTAAAATAATTTTTTTAATTTTTTCTTTAACATTAATCACTTATTTGTAATTATTATTCTTTCAACTTCTAGTGAACTAAACGAAATTAAGCCAGACTTTAAAAATTCAACTGTATATTAATAAAATAATTTGACTAATTAATTTAAATATTCATTGTTGCACAGTTCTTTAAGTAGTGTTTAAGACTTACTACTGTCAAAAAAAAGGGGTCCTGCCAAGTTTTCAGTACCATTGTATCGGTAAAATTGCATATTTTCACAAATTTTTTCTCTATTTTCGCTCGAAAAGGAGATATTTTTAGGGGAAAAAAGTATCCTATATCTGAACAGAAGTACAAAGGTGCATCCGTACAAAATTTTATTAAAATTCATCCAGTACGTGATGCAAACACAGATAGATAGATGGACAAAAATTCAAAAAAATTTTGTTTTGTTTTTTATGAAATACACATGCAATTACGCATTTATGTGTAATTGTAATTGGAGTTTTTCAATTACAATTAAATTTAACTAATTGTAATTGAGGTTTTTTCAATTACACATTACATATAATTTGTAATTAAAAAGAATGAAAGAATTCAATTATAATTACATGTAATGGAAAATTGTTCAGAATGTAATTGAATTTTGTTTAATTTCAAGTAATGATTACTGCCTAGTTACAATTACAATTACAATTACTTGGAATTTGTATTTGAAAATCTTAAATAACAGCGAGACGTAATGTGTAATTGAAAATGTTTAATTACAAATTAAACATTTAACTAAACATAATTGGCTTTATTTAAATTACAATTACTTGTAAAGTGTAATTGAGAATATGTAATTACACATTACCTGTAATTTTTATTGTAATTGAATCCCTCCATGACTGGTTTTTATCGATTTTGTTATTTTTTAATAATTTTTTTTTTTAAATTAACTAAACTTTTGTCTGAATTTAATTAAAACTTTTAATTGTTGCAACTTATTTTCCTTGTGTTAAAATAAATCGTAATCTATACATATAATAAAACAGTAACTCATTTCCGTCTGTCTGGCTGGCTGTCTGTCTGCTTTTCTTTTTTTCGTTCGCATCACGTTTTTTTGTGAGGAGGTACCTTAGCATCCTTACTGATTCCAATATAGGATACTTTTTTCCGCAAAAATATTTTATTTCCAAGAGAAAGTGGAGAAAACGTCATAACTGAACTGAAATAAACCGGATACCTACTTTATGTTTATAAAGTAAATGCCTACTTTATACATAAACTGATATGCATCATAGCTTAAAGCTGAACTAACAACGTAAGGGCCTTGTGTGCGGAGGTCGCTGACGAAATAGCAGGCACAGCTAGTATTTAATAAAAATATTTTAGTAGTTTTTTTAAGCTGCATGCAAAAATGAAAAATAACCTAAGAAATCCTGAGAGAGAATCCTGTAATATTTCATATGAAAAGTAATCGAAAAGTAATTGGGTAGTAGTAGGTTTTCTTTATTCTCTATTTAATTATTTGTGATTTGAGTTTTTTTAACATGATCCTTTCAAACATTTAAGTAGAAATTGATGTATATATTTTGATGTTCTGTCTTGTTAAATGATTTTAGTTTAATTTGTTGTTCCTTTCTGTGGTCTCATAGAAGTATTTTTATTATGATCATCATTATCGCAATCATTTACTATGTACGAGTTTCCTGTATTATTCAAACTTTGAAAATATTTTTTAAATACTTTTCCATCGTCAAAAAAAGCAACAGTAGGCCGTTACACAATCCATTTATAGTTAAACTAAACGAACTACATATAACTAAAACATACTACTTTTATATACACTCTCATATACATAAACATATATGTATGTACATATACAAAACGTATGTACTCCAGTATGAGTTTGAAAGAAAGCCTATGAATGATTTTTTTGTTTCCAATTTTACAGCATTTTTTGTTTTTTTTTTTTTTTTTTGTTATTGAAACTCTGTATGGGTTTGCGCTAAAGTGTTTGTATGTTTTTTTACAAGTAAAAGTTGTTGCTCTTTAACGTTAAGCTTTAGTAAAAATTTTTTGAATTTTATCCTTTGCCCCTGGCTGGTAATCCTGACTATAAATGCTTTTAGTTAAAAAAAAATACACACAAATATGAACATTATGGTGGCATTCGAGTGTATAGACAAAATTTATTTTCTTAAATTTTTATAAAAAGTCCAGGTGGAATATTGAGCCTCATGCATAAAAACGAGTAAAAGCGCTGAGTTGAGGCAGGTGAGCAATTGCTCGTAAGTCGAGTTCAACAAACAGCAACAGCTTTTGCTCAATTTTGTATGCATAAAAATGAGTTCAAACCAATTGCAATTACTTGAGCAAAGAGAGATCAAACGTCTAATTTTTAATGAAGTGCAAACATGCCGTCAAGTGAAAGTGAAGTAGAATCAGAATTTCTTGCTGTTTGTTGTTCGATATCGTTTCCTAATTGCCATATATCAGTATTGTTGTAATCGTCATTGATAAGGATATAATCGTCTTTTAAAAATTTTGCTATGTTATGCAAAAAGAAACAACTGGCTTTTACGTGGGGCGATAACTCTGTCGATACCCGAATTTTGTATTGAAATATCGAAAATCTTTGCTTCAATTGTCCAAAACATCGTTCTATAATGATACGTTCTCTTGTAAACACTTTGTTGAATGTTTTTTCTATGTCAGTTGTTGGGTTTCGGAATGGTGTCATCATGGGCATATTCCACAGCCCTCATCCCCGAGAAGTAATGCATCGTTCGTTGCATTTTGCATTATTCTACAGACCTCGCTGTTTCGTAAGATGCGTGAGTCATGAACTGAACCAGGCTAGGATATGTCAACGCTTGTAAAAAGTTCTTTTCCATCACAAGTTGCCTGCACATTTATAGAGTGGAAGCCTTTTCTATAAATATACTCATCGCTTTGATTTGCTGATTTTTTTTATTTTTATATGAGTACAATCAATCACTCCAATTGCAAATGGAAAGCACTCGCTTGCTTTGGCAGATATAAGTTTCACAACTTCCGCAATAGTTCGCGACACAGTTGATTGGTGGACTCCAATATCTGTGGCTATACCATTTTGGAATCCAGGATCTGCACAATATCTAAAAAACAGTCGAATTTTATCAATCTTTCGTCTTCTGAATCCTCAAAAAAATAATTAGCCAACCAGCAATTACTATCATCAAACCTATGTATTTATAATTTTATTATTAATTATATAAAAAAATTAATAATTAAGAATACAAACCTTTATAATTTTTTATCCACACTTGCTAAATTTGTTTTACGCTGTTGATAACATTTTGTATTTCTTTGTGGCACAAAATATTCAGCCATGATTCCTTTTTAGTGTACGCGAGTCAATTATAAGGCAGGCTCAACAAAATTTGAGCAAGAGCTCACAAAAGAAAGCAAAAGCTTGTTTTTATGCATATTAAAATGAGCTCAAGCTCATCTAACTTAGTTCAAACTGAGCACGACGAGATCAAACGTGAGCCGTGAGTAAAAGCAAATACTTCAAATTTTATTATGCATACGACAAGCACCTTTTAAACAAAAAATCGAGTCCGAGCTCAAGCTCACGTTTTATGCATGAGACCCATTATTCCAATTAGTGTAAAAAAAGAAATGTAAATTTCAGTAAAATCGGCAACCCAAAGAAGTCAAAGGTCAAATTTGATAAACTTCTTCCATTTTTCGTTTAAGTATTTTTAGATAAATGTATTTGTTAGTAATATTCAGAAAAAAATTTTGAAAAATTAACTTTTTCGGGCCTTATGGGTGATACTCATATTTAAATATTTTTTTTTAATGAAAATAAAAATTTAAAAAATAAAATAACATTAACCCCTCACACTTTGGGTTCAAAATAACTTCTTTTTCAAAAATAAATATTGTACTGAAAAAGAAATAAAAAATGTTTACATAAAGCATAATTTTGCTTAAATTTTTACAGTTTGTATTTTAGATATTAATTCGCCTGGGCACTGCTAAAAATCCAAAGTGAAATTTTCATGCCACCCTAATATACATACGTGCCTATATGCAGTAGTCATGGTAAGATTGTGTTTATATCGGTTTATTTTTTAACTATTGGACTTTGTTTTTTCATTGAATGTTTGTATACGACTTTTATTTTATGTTAAAGCATCATTGCTTTAACAACATTTGTAAATAACAAAACAGAAACATAAACACTCTCGTATAAATAAAAATAAAAACCGAAAAAACTATTTACACACAAACAAACACTTTAATAGAAAAAAAACTATCCTCAAATATTTGTTAAAAATTTCATGAATTAAATATTGTTGCATATCAGTGTAAAAACAAACAGTCAAATAAATACACAGTGTGCAAGTTTGCAATAAAAATTGAAAAATATATTTAGCCATCCCTACGCTAAAACTATAGCCTGGTGCGCTACCCTAGATATAAATTACTTGTTTTCAGATTTTTCTGCTAAATTTCAGCTCTTAACTATAGTGGAAGTTCCCCATATTATTGATAAGTGAGTGAGTCAGTCAGTGAGTATATACTAAAATATACAGTTTTTACACATTTATATCTCAGGAAGCCTTCAATGTAAAACTTTTTAAGTTACCCTACATTCAGTGCCGTCTTTACCATAAGTGCACAATGGGCCAGGGCCCACAATACTACCAAAAGAGAGGTCCCTAACAGTGAAAATTTTAATGATTTTTTTTAATTAATTAAAAGAAATATAAATCCGACAGTTTGTTCCTTTAATGGTTTATCTCATTGCATTGGGAAATGCTGCATATTGAATTAACTCTCGACTCAAATAGAGTCCTAATGTTCACTTTTGATGATGTAGTAATGGTAACTCAAACTGTCGTTATTCGTCGGTGTGCAAAGACTTTTCACTCTACGGTATGTTCAAAGCAGACTTCGCTTACTCAAGAAGAATTGTTTCCTATTTCCTATGTGCAAATCCAGCTATGTTAAAATAATTTGTATTAATAAATTGTTAGATATTAAATTATATTAAATTATAAACATAAAAATTATTTTTCCTGTCACCCGCTTTTTTCAGTTCCCAGCGTGGTACATGCATGGGCTCAATATGCACTACAACTCCTTGCGTGTAGAGTTACCCGTACGTGCCGTCGTTCTGTTTTAAGTCTCATCATCTATACATTAAACAAAATAGTAACTCATTTCCTGTCTGTCTGTCTTTTTTTTTGGGTTCGCATCACGTAAAAACTACTGGATTGATTTTTACAAAATATTGTGAGGAGGTACCTTAGTATCCTGATTCTAATATAGGATACTTTTTTTCCGCAATATCCTGTTTCCAACAAAAAGTGGAGAAAAGGCGGTGAAAGGTCGCCGTTTTTTACCGATTTGAAGGTACTGCATACATTAAGGCAGTTTTTTTTTTATTTTGAAAACGGGATATTTTAAATATGGATGCGCAACAGATGGCGCTGTTTGAAAATAATAACAAAATATAAATTGAAAGTGCGATATTTTAAACACGGTTGCGCAAGAGAATGCGATGTTTTAAAATATTGACAAAATATGAATTACTTACTGCCAAATAGCGAATTGAATAAAATTTCTATTTGATTTGTATTTTTACTTTGTGGAATTATATATGTAGTTCTAAAAATATTTTAAACACCTTTTACAGAGCATTAGAATTTTATATAAATTTTAGAATTTTGTCCAGGGATGGGTGCCTATATATAAAGTAAATACGTAATTTGGTGTGGATTACTTTCAAAGCAAAATCGAACAGGACGCACACAACGTGTGTGGGCGCAGCTATTTTTTTAATAAAGGACTAAAAAGAAAGTTATGAGGGGGTTATAAATAGGGCAAAAGGTTTTGTGTAATATACATACTGTGTGTATGTTAGCCTGATGGATCTTGGACAACCTTATGCCTAGTTAATATCTCATTATATTTAGCATTTTTTAATTAAGTGGAAAGTTAATACTTTATTTTATTTTTAATGTCTATGACCTGTCCTTTCCTCTCTTCTAGAAAATAATCTTTTCCAATTTCCAAACAATCTATCCTACTGTGTGGCTTTGCACTAACAAAACAAAAAAATTGAGGCTAAATGTTTTTTTTTATTTTTTCAGTTTTATTTTTTAGTTTTTTAGTGTTGTTCTACAATATAAATTAAATACAATGGCCGCTTTTATTTAAATAACTATTTGTTTTTTAGTGTCGCTTGTTTGTCCGTATGTTCATTTGTTTTTATATTCTCGTTCAATTTTATACATATAGTTATGTGTATGCAATAATTTTAATACTTCTTCTTTTTTGCACAATTTATTTATATTAAATATGCACACAGTCGATTTTACTCATATTCATTTAAGTTATAAAAAACAGATGAAGAACAAACTGGTTGAAATATTTCTATATTTTATTGAAAAAATTCGTTAAGCTGCTTGTTTTATTAAGTTGAGTTGTGTGTTTTAAATTTTTAAAATATTAGTAGCTGTTGTATATTTTATTATTATTCTTGTTATTGTTATTGTCACAAAATCAATGAAAATTTTATTGTTCGTTCGGCTAAAAGGGTCGCCTAACATATTTAAATTTGCAACAATATAAGGGATTTTTTATGAAGATGATGTGTTTAAAATAAATGTAATTGCATTTCAACATTTATGAGAATACAAAATGTATAGATGTATGTGATGTTGTATTGTTGTATCATATAAAACATTCGCAGCAAAAAATGGCTAATGAAATTTTTTAAAAACTTTTAAAATATTAAGAATAACTTATTAAAGGTGTTTTTGTTTTGAAAGTTTTTTTAGTATTTTGTCAGGGGATACCGAAGCAACCCTCTAACGTTATGGTTCTCTTTTAGACTCCCTTCGTTCTATTTTTAATTTGTCTGCCAGTGGTCCAAAGCCTTTTTATGTTTACCTTTTTTCCAGGCACAGTCTTCGAGTAACGTCTTACCTCGATTTTTAACTTGGCCAGATAATAATTGAGAGTACCGACCTGTCACTAACGCGGTAAACCATTTGTAGGCAGCCAGATTATATCCAAGCTCTTTATTCCTGCCAACTTGTAGTGAAAAATTCCAGAGTCTTTGGTGGGGATCGACAACAACCACTGGCTGGTGGACTAGCACACCACCTCCTAGCCCACCGAGATAGCCTTTGTAAGTTTTCAAAAATTGATAGAATATTTTTCTAATATTCCACAATCTATATATATGTAATAAAATAGTAACTCATATCCGTCTGTCTCTCTGCCTGCTTTTCTTTACGTTCGCATCACGTAAAAACTACTAGATGGATTTTAACAAAATTTTGTTAGAAGATACCTAAGTATCTTGGTCCCAATATAGGATACTTTTGTTCCGAAAAAATATTTTAGAAAGTGGAGAAAACGCAGTGAACGTATGCAGTTGAACCAACCGGATATGAATACTTTACTTTTTATAAAGTAAAAATATACATAAACTGATTTGTAGCATATCTTAAGGCGGAACTAAAAACGCCGGTATTAGCACATAGCACTAAATCGCCGGCGAAGTAAAATAATTATAAATTGGCTTTGCTAGCTTCAAACTAATTCGCCTAAACTACCCCCGGGGGTTCCAATTGGCCCCACAGCGAGCCTATCCTCTCTGTGACCGGTTATTGGTGAGGTCCCCTTCGGGGTTACACGTGGTGGTTGTGGTTTAAGATCGATTTATGTAGGTAAGGTGCAAGGTCGATCAAGTGTGCTGTTGCACTCTCAACAGACGGAGTTTGGATAGTCTCCAAACCCCTAAGCAAGAGGTTATAATGTGGATCTAGGCTTGCCTTGGGAAGGCTTGCCATATTATATAAATTGCTACTCATTGTGACTGTATCACACACAAAAAGCGATTGGTGGTAATCGTAAAGTGTTGTTATACTACACAATGGGGGCGCTAGTCTACGCCTAAGTTTCACTCGGTGGTAAGACCACCGTGAGGTTAGGCCGAGTTGGCAGGTACTCACGTTAATCTTGTTCCACAATAATTCGCCTAAAGAACACCAGCAGAACTGCTTGCGAAGCTTTACTATCACACTAACCATCTGTCTTATCTACTACTATCCTAAAGGAAGTAACACAGTTAATATAGGCATTCATTGCCTGAGTGTTACTTCTCTTAAAAAAAACTAAAAACGGAATGCGAAAATTTTGGTTTTTGACAAGTCTATGCCAAAAATTAGCCATATCAGGGAAGAAAATATTAAAAATATTTTGCTCGATTTGGCTTTGAAAGTATTCCACAACAATTTTAAGACTCTTACTTTTATGGTGCTTCAGTTATGGTTTATGTATTTACTTTATATAAAGGTACCCATCCCTGGATAAGATTGTAAAATTTATTAAAAAATATTCTTAAACTTTGTAAAAGGTATTTAAAATATTTTAATAACAACGAAATTCCACAAAGTTAAAATACAAATAAAATACAAATTTTTTTTAATTGACGCCATCTGTTGTTTAAAATATCCCACTTTCAATAATTCTTGCAAAAAAAAACCGACTACAAAACAAATATATGTGCATCAATTCTAAACTAAAAATTTAAAAGGAAGTAATCTGTAAGAAATAGTACTCAATTCAAATACTTCTATACTTGTTGCTCTAACGAACAAGTAATACGTTCTGTACATTCAAATGTCTATCCATAAGGACAAATTACGTCAGATATGAGGACACCCTTTATTTTTTTACAGTTATTATTACTGGCACAGTAATAAAAAGCAACGGTTCCAAAGATATGGCCATATAGGTTAAACAATATCTCCTAGGGGACACCCTTTAATGTACAATTTTAAATTAAACACTTATTTTAAAGGACAGATTCTTTGTTCATTTCAAACGTCTGTCTAAAACGGTTCAAAAGTTTGGCCATATGCATTAATTTACATCAACTATTGAGACAGCCTTTAAAATTTTAAATATTTATAAATGTTATTATACGGGACATACAAGTGGAGATTGTGTCTAATTTTCAAGAGTTTGTCTATAACGGTTCAAAAGATAGGGCTAGATAGGTTAAATTATATCAATTATGGGGACACCATTTAGTTTCCAAATTTAAATTATATACTTGATGTTATAAAGGACTTAGATATACAGGTTCTTTGTAAATTTCAACCGTCTCTCTGTTACGGTTCAAAAGTTTGGCAATTTACATCAAATTACATCAACTATTGAGACACCCTTTAACTTGTAATTATAAATATTTAATTTCTGATTATAAATATTGGACATTCTGTCCAATTTTCAAGTGATTGTCTACAATGGTTCAAATGGTTCATATATTTAAATTGACGTCACATATGGGGACACCCTTTAATTTTTATATTTATATTTATTTATTTATTTATTCATTTATTCAATTCCTATACAACAAGATTTAATCTTATATTTAAAGTACAGGAAAGCATGAATCGTTAGTTAGACATATGTAAAGACAATTAGATACAGATTTGTAAAGATAAAAGTAAATTAAATTAAAAATTATTTATTTTTGAGAATAATGATTTACTGTCGTGCAAAATAATTAAACAAAAATTTATTAAAACTACATACGTTGCTATTAATTTGCTGACTATCAGGAAGACAATTCCAAAGGCGTACCGCATGAATGAAGAAGTGCCTTTCTGATACAAGAAACCTGTGTAAGGGAATTATAATCTTTTTACCTCTAAGTGATCTAGCAAACCTAATTTTATCACTAAGATATCGTGGAACCTCAGAATAAATAATTTTATGTAACAGTAAGAGTACACGAATACTAAGAAGATTGTTGAATGAAACACCGTAAAGCTTGGAGGAAAAAAGGGACACATGATCATATCTTCCCAAGCCATATGTATATCTTACAATATTATTATATATAACATTCAGCTTTCTTTTGCTAGTAGAATCGCAATTTGCAAAGAGTTCACAACCGTACATTATACCTGGGAGAAGATATGATTTTGCAATCACTTGCCTTATATTTAGAGGAGTATAATATTGTGTCAACCAAAGACACCTCACCTTTATATACGTTTGGCCTACAAGTGTATTAATATGATTTTTCCAAGTTAGGCTATTATTGAAAATAAGCCCTAGGTTTTTGGCAGCATTCACAATATTGATCTTTTCTCCATTTATTAAAATGTCTAGACTGATATTAGAGTCTAGTGTTCTATTCCGAATTACTAAGCACTTTGACTTATGAGGGTTTAAACAAAGTCCATTAGCCGTTGCCCATAGGTAAATTTTATTTAATTCATCGTTGAGCCTCACAATATTATCAGTGACAGATTTTACTGGACTACTTAAGTATAACTGCACATCATCGGCGTACATATGAATTTTACTGTGCAAGAGTTGGTTTGGCAAATCATTTATATAAATTGTAAAAAGGAGTGGTCCAAGAATTGACCCTTGAGGTACACCTCTAGATAAACCTAATGCAGCTGATTGGGCATTTTTCGATTGAACAAATTGTGAACGATTTAAAAGGTAAGATGATAAAAGCCGTGTTGAAGTTTCAGAAAAATTAAAAAAACGCCTAAGCTTCATGGTAAGCATGCTGTGATCAACCATGTCAAAAGCTTTTGAATGATCAAGAAGGACCAAAAAGTTTACTTTACCGTCATCTAGTTCGCGTCGTACATTTTCAGATACATCCAATAGCGCAGAAACACAGCTATGATTACTACGAAAGCCTGATTGTTTATCATTCAATAAATTATTTTCCCTAATATATGATGAGATTTGAAAATGAAGTGTTTTTTCCAGAACTTTAGACAGGTAACACAGAATAGCTATTGGCCTAAATTCAGAATCAATTTTCGGTATCGGCACTATTTTTGCATATTTCCATTTCGACGGAAAGGTGCTAGTCATTATAATACTGTTAAATATATGAGTTATATAAGGCAAAAGTACAGGTAGCAACATTTTTATAAATCTTGGGTGAATGTTGTCACAGCCTACAGCATTAGATTTAATTAAATTAAAACATAAAAGGACTTCTGATTGACTCACACAAGAGAATTCAAAAAGATTCAGGGATTCAGGATTATTAGAACTAAGACCTGAAAGGCTATAAAAACTGCTATCAGTTGGTATTAGAGGTATATTTGTAAATGCTCTGTTAAGTTCTTCAACATCTAATTGGCAATTGTTTACACTCTCTATTCTACCAACCCCGATTTCTCTAATATATTTCCATGTTTGCCTAGAGTCTACCGCTGAACCAAAACGTCTAGAGTAGTACTCAGTTTTTGTTTGTTTTGTTTTTTAAGTTTATTTTTTTTATTAATTTCTGTTATTGGCACCTATAGTGATATGCAGTTTTTTAAGATTTTAAAAGGGTGCCCTTTATCGTTCATAATGCACGTAAAAAACACGTATGTTGTATGGGGACACCCTTTAATTTTCAAAATTCTGAACTTCTTTTAAAATGGGACCAATCTGTAAGCATTTCCTTTTTAATAAATTTTTAAAATCGGTTCAGAAATGGCTGAGTTCTGCGGGCACAAACATAAAAAAGCAACATTCAGACGAATTGATAACCTCCCTCTTTTTTTGAAGTCGGTTAAAAAGAAAATGTGCGCAACCGTGTTTAAAATATCCTAGTTTTAAACTGGAAATTTCAGTACCTTTAAACCGGAAATTGCGTACTTTCACTGCTTTTTCTTCACTTTCTCTTGAAAATAAAATATTTTTGCGGACCAGGATACCAAGGTACGTCCTCACAAAAATTTTTTAAAATCCATCCAGTAGTTTTTACGTGATGGGAACACAAACGAAAACCAGACAGACGGAAACGAGTTACTATTTTATTATATGTATAGTTTAATTTCACAACTAAAATAGCTATTTAATCTGCTGGTATTTAAACAAAATTAAGTTATAAGCTAACAAAAAAAAAAGATAAATAAATAAATAAAATTGATGAAAAACATATTGTTAACATATCGGAATATTATTTTTATATTATCTAATATCCAAAGAGTTCAGTTATAAACATTTAGTTCTATAACAGATGATATATATGATAATTACTTTTTACGGACAAATTCGTTTTAGAACCAAACAAAATCATATTGGGAACTCAGCCAACTGCGGAAGGCTGTTTTCTATGGCATGTAATAAGATCTGTCATAAATTTTTGTCAAATGAGGAAAATATAATAGAGTAAAAGAAAAATAAACTGAGTAGAAGAGAGCATTTTTCAAAACGGGTAGAAATTTGATAAGTTAATAAAAATATAACAAAGAAATAGTCCTTAAACAAAAGTCGATAAAAAAAAGTTAGTTTATGGTGTCTGACCTCTAAGTGCTTTGAAAAGAAAAAATGTTGTAAACATGAATTTGAACTTAAAAGGAAAATAATTGTAGAGTTCATAAGTTTCGGTTCTTAAAACTTTTGTTTATTTCTTAAACCTGTTCTCTAGAATATAACAAGATTACTATAGTATTAAAAATACTAAATTATCTTGCCATTTTTCCTTTCACAAATACAATATGTGTATTTAAAACACTTATATTAGCAATAAATTAAAGAAATTTTACCACAAAAAAAATAAATAAAACAAAAAGCTAAAAAAATATTTACAATTTTTAAGAGAACATTAGTTCATAAAACTCCCACCATTAGAAATAACAAATACAACTCGAAATATATGCAGCAGTTGAAAATAAAAAAATAAAAAAAAAAACATTTAAAAAATTAAGCGCTAACAACTCCAAAGAGTATAAAAAACAAAGTTATACAAATAAAGCTAAAACTAAGACATTTAATACATTCAAGGCTGTAAAAACAACATGAAATGGAAATGAAACCAACACATTCAAATTCGTAGCCCCAAACGGACACACACACACACACCCATACACAATGCAAGAAAGTCAGACGAACATTTAAATATAAAATGAAGAAAAAGTAATCCAAGTCAACAATAAGATTAGCCAACAAGAGGAAAGAAAAAGAAAAAGACACTTAACAAGATTGTTGCTAAGAAAAAGATGCTGTTAAAAAAAAACCCAGACAAACCAAGACAAAGTGTATAAGAACTTTTAGACGTTTATTTTTTATTTTTTTAATAGAAGAAATTAAAACGAATAGAAGATATGTTTCTGTAGGCCAGTGTTACCACATGTGAAGATTTGGCTTATTTTTAAAGTTTTTTTTTTAATGTGAAAAATATAGTGTTTTTAACTAAAAAAAAAAGATTTTTAAATATTTGATAATTAGCAATTTTAATCTGTAAAATATGAATATATTCGTATTAAAAAGTTTGTAAATAATTGTATATTATTACAAAAGTGATGTAAATAATTATACATTTTTAACGATCCTATGTACATTTATATACTTGCCAAGTAACTATAGTAAATTATCTGATGAAGAAATTATTGTTTAAAGTTTTATTTATTTATTTATTTATTTATTTAAAGACAACATAACTCCTGAAGCTTTGTTTGCCTGTCTGCCAGAAAACACCCAGAGTTGTTGTTGGTGGGAATCGAACCCACAACTCTCAGCCTGATAGACTAGCCCGCTACCAAACAGCCTATCGCGGCACCGAAATTTATTCAAATTTATTGGATGAAAAAATTTGTTTAAATATTTTTTAATATAATACAGGTTCGAGGGTTTTAAAACTTTTTAATGTTTAAAAAAACGTTTAAAAACTTTTTCACCAATCAGTAGTAATAAAAACAAAATACAGAACAAATCTGATACACATACTTTCTAAACAATATAATCGTATTCACATAAATTTGAACTTTCAAAAGAATGGGTTAAAAGAGTCTGTTAAGAAATTTATAATAAATTAAAAAAAGTGTATGAATGAATGAAAAATATATCAGTATAAGAATTTATCACTAAAAAAGATTTTTAATAAAAAAAATATTTTGGGTGAAGATTTTTGAGAAAAAAATATGGTAACACTGCTGTAGGTAGACACACAAGGAATATTGATAAAATAAAAACTTTACGCTCAAAAATACAATCGGTTTGAACATGAATTAACAGTGATGTCAACTCTTGATGCCCAAAACGCATGAGAAAATTGTCATAAGGGCTGAAAAGGGCTGAGTAAAATAAGACGATGCTTTTGAAACAAAAACTTGAACAACAAAAATGTTTATAAAAATTGCTACATATATATATATATATTGTAGCGATTTTTATAAACATTTTTGCTGTTCAAGTTTTTGCTACATATATATATATATATATATATATATATATATATATTGTAGCGATTTTTATAAACATTTTTGCTGTTCAAGTTTTTGTTTCAAAAGCATCGTCTTATTTTACTCAGCCCTTATTATATATATATAGTAATAGTAACTCAAATCATGTCTGTCTGGAGGAGGTACCTTAGTATAATGATTCCAATATAGGCCTTTTTTCTGCAAAAATATCTCTTTTCCAAGAGAAGGTGGAGAAAAAGCAAAGTACGCTGATTTTTTACAGATTTAAATATACTGCATACTTTAAGGCATCTTTTATTTTCAAAAGCGGTATATTTTAAAAACTGAAGCGTGATATTTTAAACACGGCAGCGCAACAGATGGCGTTGACAAAATATGAATTACCTACTGCCAAATAGCGAATTGAATAAAATTTGTATTTGATTTGTATTTTTACTTTGTGGAATTACATTGTTATTAAAATATTTTAAAAACCTTTGACACAATTTTACAATAATTTTTAGAATTGTATATAAATTTTAGAATTTTATCTAGGGATGGGTATGGGTAAATTCGTAAGAGTTTAAAATTTGCTGTGGATTACTTTCAAAGCAATATTGAACAAAATATTGTCAGGACGTGTGTGGGCATAGCTAGTTTATTATAATTTAAATAACTTTAGATTTAAAAATAATTTTTTATTTAAAAATATTTAAAAACTGTTTAAGGAAACAAGGCAACTTACAATGACGCACGCCTAAATTTTCATGGGAAACTCTAAACAAGTTATAAAACTTATCTTAAGAAATCTATAAAGAAATGCTGAAAAATAAACAGGTAACAGAATTTCAAACCATACAATTACACAATATTTTTTCTAAATTCTCTACCAAAGTTTAAAATATATACTTTGACATATTAAAACATAATGTTTCCTGGGTTTAACGGTTTCAATTTATAAATTTTTATTCCGTGGGAGAAGTACAGTTAAACAATTGACTAATATTTCCTGTGTAAAGTTCTTGGGAGAGACTCCGTGCAACATGAGTGATTCATTACTAGCTGCAATTTTCCATCCTTTTTTTTTTTTTTTTGATTTACCTCTGGCGATTGTCTTTTTTACGTTTTATTGATATATTGGCTCTGTCTTGCCAAGCTAGCTAAATTTGACATTGCCTTCTTTGGTGTATCATGCTTACTATATGTTCGAATTGTCTGAATTAGCCTACTGGTGCCTATCGTCTTACATAAGAGGCACCAGTTCCCGAGGCTTGCTTGACCAGTGTCCAAACGACTAATACTACGGGAACCACTAGCTACACACAGATTTTTTTTAAATCCCTTGACAAAAATCGGTGGAAGGACGAGTCAGTCCGCTATGCAGTGCAACAGACTGTAACAGAAGCACCAATGATGTATCAGGAGTTTAGATCAATTCCAACTCCTAAACAAGGAGTATCAGTATGGTCCTGCCAGCCGTGTTTAAAGTGCTACTTATTATGTCGCCATGCCCAACAAACGCGTTGGTAGAAGCATCATACTTTGTTTCACTGCCTACATAATAACTATTTTTTTGTGCTTGTGTGTAGGCTTTTGTTTATATATATATATATGCGACTTTTACTGATCCTTTTTTGTCCAACATTTAGTTTTTCAACGTTCTATGGCTTCAATATAAAGACGTTGGCTCCGTCCCTCTTCGTCGACTTGTCTTCTCAGAAATATTAAGTTCAGTGTAAAACTACTTTGTGCAGGTTTAACGTTTGTATAAGTTTTTGCTTGTGAGTGATTCTTTCAGGCCCTGAGCTATCTTAGGCTTGCAACACTAATTATTCTGTTAGCTTTACGAGAACCTCCAAAAGGGTGTTTTTTATAGAGTTGCAATAAAACAACGATGGATTATTTGATTGACATGAATTTTATTTATCCGAAAGATAATCTTGTGGCATTACATTACAAATATGATTTCTGGCATATGACCGCCACAGCTGGCGCGGATGTAGTCCAATCTGGACGTCATTTGTGGCCGTATATCGGAAAAACACGGCGAATGATGTCTTCCATAGCCCCACAGAAAGTAGTCTAGCGGTGTTAAATCAGAAGATCTTGGAGGTCAATTCACAGGTCCAAAACGTGAAATTAGGCGGTCACCAAACGTGTCTTTCAATAAATCTATTGTGGCACGAGCTGTGTGGCATGTTGCGCCGTCTTGTTAAAACCACATCTCCTGGACATCATGGTTATTCAATTCAGGAATGAAAAAGTTAGTAATCATGGCTCTAAACCGATCACCATTGACTGCAGCGTTCTGGCCATCATCATTTTTGAAAAAGTACGGACCAATGATTCCACCAGCCCATAAAGCGCACCAAACAGTCAGTTTTTCTGGATGTAACGGTGTTTCGACATACACTTGAGGATTACCTTCACTCCAAATGCCTGCCGCATTTTTGTTTGTTGACGTAGCCATTCAACCAGAAGTGCGCTTCATCGCTAAACAAAATTCGCTTATGAAAATCGGGAACAACGGTAATCTCGTTTTGGGCCTATTCATGATGAATTGCCACACAAAACTAAGAATAAATCACTTGACAGCTGTTAAATCGGTCGCCATCTTGAAAAGTAATGCCAACTTAAAATTCTATACCTCTATAAAAAAAACCCCTTTACAAATCTTTAGAGAACTTTGAGAGTTATCTAGCTGTCTAAATGAGCTTATTGGCCCGCGTGTGTCCCGCTTAACTTTAGCTAACCCCGATTTTAACTAATTACTTTGAGTCACCATCACCCTCTACACAACTCTTAAATTTGTTGCAATAAAATTGTTAATCATTTAAGTATATTGTTAATCATTTTATATTTATTTTATTATTTTTTTTTTTTTGTGGCGAAGACATTTTTTGAAATCTACAAAGCTTTCGTGCCTTACGCTAAATAAAACCTAATGTTAACATAAATTTTGTACCGTACCTGTTCAGCCCAAAGAAACTTTGTTTAATGCAAGAATTTGTCAGTTTGATCTTTACTTTATCGTTTATTTACATTGCTATAATCCAGGGATCTTATATAAACGAATAACTCCTAAAATTCCGATCGCTTTAGATTTTTAATTCAACTACTTTAGTATTTCTTCGAGTGTATGTATTAGCATTGCGTAGACATTACCGGGAAATATTAAAACAAGAATAAAAAGAAAAACATTTCATTTTAAAGTGGTAATGTTGCAGTTTCAACTAGGTTGTTTACATTGCGGTTAAATCTTACGCGATTTCATTTCCTTTTATACATATAAATATATATTTTTACTTTTAAACGCAACACAGTCTTATTATTTCATTTTCTTATGTATTTTGTTTTTGGATTCTTTTGTTTTAACTTACAGCAATAAAAATCCAATTTAGTTTCAAGTAAAATATTTGAGTTTTCCTTAAAATTTACTGCATATTAGAAGGAAAAATTTCAAATTGTTTTAAGCAAGAACGTAGAAAAAGAAAAACGGAAAACACATAATTCTTGCAAAAAAAAAACCGACTTCAAAACAGATAGAAGGGCACCAATTCTAACCTAAAAATGTAAGAAGTAATCTGTAAGAATTAGATTTAAACCAAATAAAAGATGCGCCAAAATTAGAGGGGAAAAAATAAAGACTATTGAATGTCAAGCCTCTCCCTATTACTGTTTAAAAGTTAAGTTATTTTCACCAGCATCCGTCTTGTATGGGGACACCATTCAAGCCTCTGTCTATAACGGTTTCAAAGATAGGGGCACACAGATCAAATAACATCACCTATTCGGACACCCTTTAATTTACAATGTTAAATTAAAGACCTGTTGTTATAGAGGACTTGGTCACAAAGATTCTTTGTAAATTTCAACTATCTGTCTATAACGATTAAAAAGTTTAACCATATATATCAAATTACATGAACTATTGGGACACCCTTTACATTATAATTCCAAATATTTATATTTGTAATCATACCAGAGAAAGTAGTAGACATTCTGCCTAATTTTCAAGTGTTTGTGTTTAACGGTTCAAAAGATAGGGTCATATAGATCAAATTACGTAATTTATGGGGACACCCTTTAATTTCTAACTTCAAATTGTATACTTGCTATAGTGGACTTTGCAATACAGGTTCCTTGTCAATTTCAGCTGTCTGTCTCTAACAGTTCAAAAGTTTGGCCACATACATAGAATTACATTAACTATTGGGACACCCTTTCAGTTCCAAATTCAAAATTTTATACTTTTTGTTATAGCTGACTTAGCACTACAGGTTCTTTGTAAATTTCAGCGGTCTGTGTACAACTATTCAAAAGTATGGCCATATACATCAAATTAAATGAACTATTGGAGCACCCTTTAATATAAAATTTTGAGTATTTATACATTTTATTATAGCGGTCATAGTAGTCGACATTCTGACAAATTTTCAAGGTTTAGTCTATAACGGTTCAAGAGATAGACCCAAATAGGTCATATTATGTCACCTATTGGGACACCCTTTAAATTTTAAATTTATTTTTTTATTAATTTCTGCTGTTGGGAGCTATAGCGGCACGCAATTTTTTAAAATTTTAATTTGCTGCCCTTTACGGTTCTTAATACACGTAAAAAACATGTATGTTGTATTGGGACACCCTTTAATTTTTAATATAATGAACTGTTTTTAAAATGGGACCAACCTTGAAGCATAACCTTTCAAATAAAGCAAAAAATTTTAAAATCGGTTCAGAAATGGCTGAGTTCTGTGGTTACATACATAAAAAAAAGCAACATTCAGACGAATAGATAACCTCCTTCTTTTTTGAAGTCGGTTAAAAACACAAAACATTGAAATGCAGAATATAATTTTTTTTTTTTAATAAATTTTCAATTACAGCCTTATCACTCATGCGTTTGTGTAAATATACAACAGCATGTATTAGTTGGTTTGGTTCTTGAGGGAGCAAATTAAAATAAATCAGTCAAATATGAGTCAGACTCACATACATTGTGTTTCGTAGTAAGTTCAAGTAAAAGTACAAGGTTCCCCCTCTAGTTATATGATTCCATTGCTTGCTTTTAAAAATTGTAAGTGTCTGCCTGTTACTTTTCAGAAAATAAGCACATGAACTTTAAAATTACATCTACTATGGGGACACCATTTAGTTTTTAATTATTGTTTATACTTTCAATTATAGCGAGCATAGAGTACTACATACTCTGCATAAATTTTAAATATCTGCCTATAACGTTTCCAAGATAGGGACGAGTCTAGAATCCTTTGGCTCTTACCTAGAATGCTGGGCAAAACTACTGCTAGTGGGTATTATTTCTTAGCTCTTTATACATAAATAATCTATAATACTGACATATGAATCGATATTATGATGAATGGCTTGAAGTAGAAGATAAGTAGAGCATGTATTGATATTTCGGAATGTTTTCTCGTTCTAGTCCTTTGGAGAATGTGAATGATATCCAGTACTTAATTCTAGTAGAGTTTCACTTGATGGCTATATTCAATATTAGTGCGAATTGATTTTCTGCATCATGTGTAGTAGATTTAGCACTTATTATTATGGCCCCGAATTTGAGGCTACCTTCCTTTGCCTTTGCCTTTTTCATAGGTTGGAATTCTGTTATATAGTAATTCGTGAAGATTTCTATTTAGAAATGTTACGGGGACTGTCGGCTTTTGCAGCTGCTCTCTTGTCAGTGTTGTAGCACACTACCTCTTCAGTTTTAGTACAGCAATGTAAGGACATCTCATATATAGCTTGGGTCATTGAGCTGAAATCTTCCTAGTTTGGGCACCCACATAGACTTCCCTGGTAGTATAATATAACAGAAATAGTGTTCAAGGCTGTAAAACAATTTCAAAAAGCTCTATCACCTATGGATTATAATATAAAAATTTAAATTTCACATATCCTATTTCATTGATAAGTTTGTTTAAAGAGAACTTTATTGAAACTAACTTGTAGATAGATACGAAGAATGATGACGACGGATGTAGCGATCCATTACATTCTGCTGGTATCTAATATTTCTTTAACTCTTTATAATAAATTACCTAAATAATTAATTAATTCATTTAAAAATAGTTCAAATAAAATTAAAAATTTATACAATAATAAGAAATCAAGCTTAAGTTCGTTTTTATTCTCTCTAAGAAAGAATTAATTAAATTACAAGAGAGAATAAAAACGAACTTAAGCTTAATTATAAATTTCATTGTATGTAATACATAAAACAGTTCGACTAATAATAATTAAAATTTTCAAAAAATTAAAAATCGCAAAGCACCGCGCAATCTTGTTTACTCAACAAAGTTTGGTTTGATACTAGATTAGTGTTAAATAAAAACGAATGTTGGAAGTAAAACAAATAAACAAAAAGTAACTTCATTGCTAACCGAAGGTTCGCTGAACGAACAACAAAATATAGGTGGTAAATATTAAAGTAAAAATATTCAACAAGAGGGGAGCTTAAGGCAGTGGTAGACTTCGTTCTCACCAACTCACGATTGATAATTGATTACAAGTTTTCTCGTATTCCTTTATCTGGGTTTGGTTGGTTAAATAGATGATGCTTACTAAGTAGATTAGATACAAGTAGTGCTGATGACGGACGTGGCTGCCTAGAAAATGTGCATTCCTCTCGTGCTGGTGTCTAAAAATTAAATTTTCCCAATTTTTCTTTAATATTATCACCTAATTTGTAATTTAATTAATTCTTTCTTAGAGAGAATAAAAACGAATTTAAGCTTGATTATAAATTTCATTGTATGTAATACATAAAACAGTTCGACTAATAATAATTAAAATTTTCAAAAAATAATAAGAAATATTGAAAAATACTTCACTATATTCAAAAATAAACTGCAATCGTAGTAAATAATTTTTCTCTCTAACGTTTTCGTTTCAATTCATTTCCTTTAAATAACAACCATTACTACAAAAACACACCCAACAACACTAAACTAAACAATGAATCCTGTCATTCAAATCTGTCACAAGACAAATTTCTATTGAGAATTGCTGTGATTGGTTTCATTGAGTATTGTGTAGTTTTCAAACGGATTGTATTCTTACCAGTTGCTTAAGCAAAAACTGTAAGATGCATCAACACACATACATATATGTATTTACTCGTATGTACATATGTTCCTCTCTTAACAAGTGTGAGAGTGTGAGCTGTATTCAAATGTAGTTCTCGAACAAGTATCCGTCTTGCATAATGGCAGTACATATATTTATCCACATACGAATAATATGTAGGAAACGTTATTTATTTTATATGATTTCGAAATAAATACAAATATCTCAGATTGCAGCAGTATAGTTATTGGCAAACAAAAAGTTCAACTCAATTTCAATCTATCAGTTGTCAATGTCAACACACATGCTCGTACATGATCTTACACTTAAATACTTTAGTTCATGGAGTTGCATTTAAAGCCAATGTTTGTTATTTGTAATCTTTGTTGCTTTGCTTTATAAATTATAGAAACTTGCAGAACACTTAAGGCTACATACATACATACATTGATACAACCAATATGTTTCATTGTCTTTTATTACAATTACAATGTTCACGCTGTTGTCGGCATATGTATCGTTAAATTGTTTCCAGTTTTTCGTTTTTTTTTTTTTTCTTTTCTCTAACAAATTGATTTTGCTTAACAAATTACATGCTTGAACAAACGAATAAATTGACAATAGAATGTAATGTTTTTATATAAAAGGACATTTAAATAAACAGAATGTTAGTGGCGAAATATTAATGGAATAGATTTAAGTATTTTGTTCTTAGTTTGATTTTGATTTTGAAAAGCAATTTCCTAAATAAATTTTTTTTTAAAGAATAAATCAGAAGTATAAATTAAAAATATCTTTCCGATATAAACAGTTTTTCCCTTAACGCTTGACTGTAATTAATTATGCGGCCGTCTTTCAATATGCCCAACAGAAGGGGATTACACACTGTGTAATTTTTTAAGTCATGGCAAAATAACCATATACGGACACCACTAGGTGATAAAAGACCAAAAAAAAGACCCCTGTCTCCCAGTTTTGCCCAAAGTCCTCCAGGTTTTTTTTTATGGGCCCTCAAAGATGTGGGGCCTTGATGTTATTTTTGCAAAAAAATTATCATTTACTCAAGCTTATATTTGGCAAACCGTTTGAAATTTTGTTATACTCTCTGATGCAAAGTTGTAGCTCTTGTCATAAAGAACAAAAATTGTTAACATATAAAATCAAAAAAACTTCATCTTTAATGTTGATGGCCCTGGACTTGCAAATCGCACTTTTGCGGCTACCTAAGCGCTACCTAAACGGTCTTTTATCACGTAGTGGTGTCCGTATATGGTTATTTTTTTTCCGTGTTGCACTGTGTTATCATAAAAATGATAATTATTCTGTAACTTCTAAACAGCAATGCGATTGAATTGGAATACAGCTATAGCAGAATTGCAATCGAGATTATGTTTTAATCATATATTGTTAAGGGATACAGCGCTAAGATGCTTTAAAGTGGGAAACTTAGCTAAGCATATGTTATCTTTATAATTTACTTTTTATTTTTTTAAATAAAATTGTAATATTAAGACATATGTACCTTTTCTAGTTAGCTTTTAGCAGACCCAGTACCCCTTCGATTTTATTTAAATTTTTTTATTTTCGGATTGGCAACAATATTCTAGTTATGAAAAAAAATTAAAAAGATCATCTTTCCTAGGTAAAAAATTATACGAAATTTCTAAAAAAAAATCGTTTATATGTATTGTCAAGAATAGAACGTCTGTTCTACATTCACTGTTAGCTATTCAACCGTCCGAAATAGACCAAACTATCTTACTAAACACATTCCTACTCATATCATACTAACGAGTGATTTTTTAAGAGCTTGAGAACTTTTTTTTAAAAAAAAAGGCATAAAATTTGCAAAATCTCATCGGTTCTTTATTTGAAACGTTAGATTGGTCCATGACATTTACTTTTTGAAGATAATTTCATTTAAATGTTGACCGCGGCTGCGTCTTAGGTGGTCCATTCGGAAAGTCCAATTTTGGGCAACTTTTTCGAGCATTTCGGCCGGAATAGCCCGAATTTCTTCGGAAATGTTGTCTTCCAAAGCTGGAATAGTTGCTGGCTTATTTCTGTAGACTTTAGACTTGACGTAGCCCCACAAAAATAGTCTAAAGGCGTCAAATCGCATGATCTTGGTGGCCAACTTACCGGTCCATTTCTTGAGATGAATTGTTCTCCGAAGTTTTCCCTCAAAATGGCCATAGAATCGCGAGCTGTGTGGCATGTAGCGCCATCTTGTTGAAACCACATGTCAACCAAGTTCAGTTGTTCCATTTTTGGCAACAAAAAGTTTGTTAGCATCGAACGATAGCGATCGCCATTCACCGTAACGTTGCGTCCAACAGCATCTTTGAAAAAATACGGTCCAATGATTCCACCAGCGTACAAACCACACCAAACAGTGCATTTTTCGGGATGCATGGGCAGTTCTTGAACGGCTTCTGGTTGCTCTTCACTCCAAATGCGGCAATTTTGCTTATTTACGTAGCCATTCAACCAGAAATGAGCCTCATCGCTGAACAAAATTTGTCGATAAAACACATTTCGAACCGAACACTGATTTTGGTAATAAAATTCAATGATTTGCAAGCGTTGCTCGTTAGTAAGTCTATTCATGATGAAATGTCAAAGCATACTGAGCATCTTTCTCTTTGGCACCATGTCTGAAATCTCACGTGATCTGTCAAATACTAATGCATGAAAATCCTAACCTCAAAAAAATCACCCATTATTAATGAGCAACCCTATGTGTGCCCTGTAGAAGATTAAGCGATTATTGTCTAAAAGCTCTAGTAGCTACAATTACTAGAACTACAAACACTAGTGAAAACAGGGTTAGAACTTTCATTACAAAATACTAATGCTAATGAGTTGTAGTACTTGAAGTAGTTCACGGGCACTACTTGCAGACTGATAGAATATTTGTGTAACAGAAAAATTTATGTTTCAGTATAACTTTTGGAGTTTGATCTTTGAGATTTATTTTTTGCTTCATTCTATTTTTGTAATAAAAAATAAAATATTTTGATGAGAAATTCTATTTAAATATTCATATTTTTTTGTGTTTTTAAAAGGAACTGCCATACCCCAATAGGCATTTAAAAACTAGTAATAAACTGGTTCACAAGCACCCAATCGGGTTCATGTTTACTAGTATGCCTCTAGAACAATTGGTACTAGTAATTTTCCAAACACAATCAATGTTAATTTGAGCAAAAAGATGGTATAGAAAAGTTTACAGTTGAGAACTAGTACTGGTACTTTTTGTACTAGTAAAACACTAGTGATACACACTAGTTCGATCTCCTACAGGGTGTGCTCATGAGCAAGTGCTTATACTCGAACACCAGTGTGGCCATTTTGGGATTTTTCCAGCTAAATTTACCATTTTAAATTTAGCCGCAACTTTTTCGTTTAGCAGCTAGCATTATTTTTAGCATTTTTCCATTACTTATTTAGCATTTTTTGTGTTAGATTTAAAAAATCTAACACAATTTTTTTGTCGATTATAATGAATAAATACAATAATTGAATTTTCCAATTATTCCACTTATGGCATACTGAATGGAATCTAAAATCGTAAGATTTTACACCTTACTAGTTTATTAATAATTATTTTATACGACAGTTACTTTTTGGCCCATTAATCGGAAAATAAATAAATTTTCAAAAAGGTATAAAAAAATAAATCGATTATTCGAATTCTTTTTTAAGTTTTATTCGATAGATATTATGTTTGGTTACTAAAGCACTATATGAGCACAAACAAAAACCAAGCGCATAAGACGCTCAGTATAATATTTATTTAAAAGCGAGTAACAATGAGTGGATAATAATAAACAGCCAAGACCAGCAAGGGAAATGCGATGAGATTGCCCTTTCCATAAGTAGGTTGAATAAGTATGAGCAACTCATTACTATAATAACTCATATTATAATAAGCTTCTTTTTTCTGCTCTTGCAATGTTTTATTACAAGCCCTGCCATATGCTTCATGTTTCATGTTATTTTTCGTGAAATATTCAACAAATTTCGTTTTTGCAGCAACGCCTTTGAGCACAAATACATTGCCACATCTGTAAAAGTTAGATACAAAAGTGATCTCCACTAAAATTACTTCTCAGATAATATTGCTTTTTTTCCAACTTCCTCGACTTTCTAAAAAGAAGGTAAAAAATATATAAAAATTAATAAAAATATATAAAGTTTATCAGTATAAATCTATCAAAAGATTATTCCAATTTTTTTTTTCTTCTGGTAATAATTAGTTAATCACATTTTAACACATATTTATTGATTCTGCACTATTCAGATAAATCTATTCAATTAAATCCTTAAAATAATTATTTTCATTAAAACATATTTAATTTTTCTGTAATTTATTGTTCAACCTTCTTAGTTCAGCACCAACATGCTGAATTAAACTTAAATCAACTTCCTTGAGCTTCAACTCAACATGTATGTAATATATATTCAAAAAATATATACATATTGGTACTAGTAAATAAAGACAAAAAATTAAAACTAAAACTAAAAACTACTAAACGCTTTAAAAAACCAAATTTTACGCCCCATGTATTAAACAGAAAATTTCTACTAAAAAGACTGTGTAAAACCTAAAAAAAACATAACAAAAACATCTTGTTGTTTTACAGAGTGTTAAAGAAGTGCACTAAACCGCTGCACAATGGGACTCGATGTGCACGGTTTCAAATAGTTAAAACGATTTTATGTCATATACATAAGCGAATGATTCGTTCATCTCTAGTCCAAACATCACACGCAAAGAAAAACCATGGTTAGAGTATTTTCACAGGAACCACGTTATTACCTTTAACAATATATGGTTAAGATGAACAAATGTTAGTTGTTTGCAATACTACTTTGGTCACGATAAACAAGTTTTTGTTAATATTTCAAAATTAAATGTTTACTACACCCACTTAAACTATACAAATTTTTGGTAAACTTCAAACCACAATCTAAAAATAATATATTATTTTCAACCATAATATATGAATAATAAACAAAATATTTTAAGTATATATGTAACAAATAATGTTAAATTTTTAAACTTCTTTGATTGACTTTTAATTTTTTTAAATAATAAAAAATGTGTAAACATTTTTTTTTTTTTTTTGTATTATTTACAACATAGAGGGAGTATTATGTTTTGTTAATTTATGAAATTTTTATTTCAATTTCATTGATATATGTATCAATTAGCAAAACTTAAATCACTAATAAAAATAATAAATAAATAAAATCTATTATATGAAATCTTTCCATATGAAAGTTCATAGTTTTTAATCATACTGTTCCTTTAATTTAACCATAATTTGTTTACATAATTTTATATTTATTGGCCAGATTGCATCAGGTGATTTTAATTATTAATGTGAGCTAATTGGGCCCTGTTATTGTAAATGTAAATAAAATTTGTTTATTTTTTCGTCAGCCGAAAATGTCAATCACAAGACTATTTTTTGAGAATTGTCCTACCTTTTATTTTCAAATTTCGAAAATTAATATGAGTTTGTTTATATTTTGTTGTAAAATTTTGCCGTAAAAAATTCTGTATGAATTCCTAACACTTCAAGCTACTGGAATTGATAAAACCTGTAACAAGAACATCTTGTTACAGGTTTTGAATTACCCCGTATAACCCAAAAAATTATTATTTTTGTTTTTAATGCAATTTTACTTCTTGAGTATTTTCCTACAGAGTGAAAGATTTCTTTGATTACTCTGATAGCTAAGCCTGGAAAAGACCTCACCTAGGTTGAATCATACAGACCTATCAGCCTTTTATCAAACACATGAAAGCTGTTTGAGAAAATATTAATAATTAAGTTGAACCCAATTCTGAGGGCGAAAGGATGTATTCCGAACCAGCAATTTGGCTTCAGAAAACAACATAGTACGATCTAACAAACACACAGATTAGTAAATGTAATTAAAAAGACCTGTGAAAAATAAAAATACTGTTCTGCACTTTTTATCGACGTTTCTCACGTATACGACAAGGTATGACACGAAGGCCTTATATACAAGTTAAAGGTGAACTTGCCCAAAAACTTCTGTAATCTCATATTTAACTATATTTAACTGATCGAAAGTAAAAGAAGGAGATTTCTTAAGCTCGTCTCAGCTCATTAAAGCCGTTATTCCACAAGCCAGTATTTTGGCACCCATTTTATACTTGCTGTACACATCCGATATACCAACAAGCAATCAAGTGCACACAGAGCTTTTTAAAGTATTTATGAAAGCGCCCAAGTAGCATCACAACATTTACAAGACCACATAATCAATTTGGAAAAATGGTTGAAGAAATGGAGAATAAAGGTGAATTAACAAAAATGAACTCATATAACTTTCACCCTGCGTATGGACTCATGCCCCCCTATTCGCATAAATAACCAAATGATACCTCAGCTGTCAGACGTCAAACCGAGGTATAATAAATCTTAGTAACACAAATTAAGTTAAAAGCAGTTCAACTAAACTGGCTTATTGGAAGAAACTCTACTACCCTCAGCTTAGATTGCAAACTTCTACTGTACAAGTCGATCCTTAAACCAATTTCGTGTTATGTGTTTTAATTATGGGGCACTGCCTCAGTTAGCAACGTTGAACAAATTCAAAGGCGCCAAAAGAAGATTTTACGAATGATTATACTTGCTCCCTGGTATATCAAAAACTCTAATATCCACAAAGATCTAAACGTTCCAACAGTTAAATCAGAAATAGCGAAACATGCAGTAACGTATTTGAAGAAGCTTGAAACTCCTGGTTACATTAGACTAAAAAGAAGAGATACTGCTTTTCTTGGCCGTACATTAGCCCGCAAATGATTTTAACAATCGTGCAACATACATTTTTTTTGTCTAGCACTGGCTGAAATTATTAAGTATATTTATTTTAGATTTAAGATATGAGTATTTATTGTTAGTTCAATATATTGAAGATACAATAAATAAAATATAAAAAATGCATTTTCTGGATACACTCAGAATATTTTTACCGTAACTGATTGTAGTTTATTTAAAAAGTAATTTGTATTGTTATTTTTAAATGAATAAACACTTAAAATGAAAAGCAAATAAATATTGAAATTCATTAAAAAGTAAACTGATTATAAATATCGATTTTCCGTTACAATCTTTATTTTTTGTTATTTTATTTGTAATAAATAATATAATTTTAAATTTGTTTTCTATCAAAAAACTGAAAACCGTAAAAAGACTCAATAGAAAATAAAAAAAAAAATATGCTTAACAAAGTATGCTTTTTATTTGACTACCTAAACCATGGTATAATAATATAGGTATATGCAAGGTGAATTCAAAAAAAACTAAGCAAGCTTGTTTTGCCCGACTCTGTCAAAATATTTTAATAAAATATAAAGAAAAATATAAATAACATGAGCTATGTTCGCAAACACTTCTATGGCAAATTATTCATTATGATAAAAATAATTAAACATAATAAAAAATAAAACAGATTTACTTTAAATAATTAAAATAAATTATATGTAAAAGGAAGCAGGTTTTAAATATTTAATTCTACGTACATGGAAGTATAAAAAGATTTAAGGTATTTGTTTAACATAAGTAATGATATTAAATTTAAAAGTTAAAATTTATAAAGATCAATCTCCAAAATTGCATTTTAATCAAGATTAAAATTGCTGTAGTTCAGTTTTCAAACTCATTCTGGTTGGCCACCTTACAAGCCATAATATAAAGATAACCAAGGCACACTGTCATTATTCTAAAGAAGAACCCTTACATAGTGGGTTTCAATATATGACTGCTAAGTACGTTTCGCTTTCATTAAGGGACTCTATAGATATACAGGGACCCTGTGAACTAAATCTAACGAGCCTAAAGCCGATATGGCTGCTTTAAGCAAGTCAGGAATTAAGTAAGCTGCATATGGCCTTAGCAGCAGCATCAAATTAATCCATGTTCTTTTATTGTCACCAGATTACTTCGAATGCCAAATTTCCGCCTACGAGAACTGATTTAAATTTAGTTGCAAAGTTTTTTCTTAAAACATATTTTTTCTTTACGTAAACATTGCAAATTAATTAAAGGATTGAATAAAATACAGAAATTAGTTCACAATGCACTGAGTAATATAAAAAAACTGTATTTTGTTTTAGAAATTATTACTAATTTTTAAGTGCACGAACAGAGTTTTATAGAAGGTTTGACAATTCCAGATAAGCGAATTTAAACAGCTGTTCTAACAGTTTTACCTGTATTATTATACCATGACCTAAACAATAATTTTTTATTTGATTTTTTTTATAAAATAAATCGAAATAACAAAAATTGTTTCAAAAGTTTTTTATAAAAATTATATACCAAAAACTATAGGGGTTTCCTAATGCAGTCCCGATGTATATGGTAAGTCATAAAAGAATAATTGTCACTTTAATAAAAAAGAGATGTTAGTTACATACATAATTACATATGAAATACAGTTGGGCCCAGTTACTTAGTTTTATCTTGTGCCATTTGGCGCTGAGGCGACATAAATATTTGAAATTGTAAAATGAATTTATAAAATAAAAATATTAAAAAAAAAAAAAAATATGTACATACATATATGTACATACATATGTATGTATGTACATACTTTCAATTCTCGTTGAGGAATATTCAACCGTTTAGTGAAGAGGGTATTTCTGAGTATGTATATATGAAGATTGCTTCTGCCATCCATCTTGTATAATGAAGTGTTCCTGAGATCGTACAATTGATATCTTGTAGGCCAACATCCAACATTTTTAGAACATCATGGATAAGGCTCCTTGCAGTTGCTATAAGTAAGACCATTCTCGATTCTAAGAAAAAGTAAGTGTCTGGTCACCAGATTTTAGTCTGTTAAAAAGGTGGAAACTCTGCCACTTCGTTACATACATATGTATGTATATCTTTAAGTCGAACGTCTTGCGCTTCGCTCTAATTGAGGGATTAAATTCTTCTTTTTGCGATCTTAGTAATTTTGTACCAAATTTTTCCAACAACAAAATTCCTATTTTAGTATATATTTTAAATTATCTTAACTAGGTTTAGTTTTGTGCTTTCAGTGAAACTTTACTAAATATGAATCGCTTATATCACCCGAGATGTACATACATATTAGACGAAGAAATAACGCATTCTTTTTAAACTTCATTAAATAATTAAAAATAAAAACTGAAACAATACGAACTATTTTAACATAAAATAGGCCTTCATTTCATGTTAATTTTCTTGCAAAGACCATTTTGATAAATCATTTTACAATTTTGGTAGCAGCTACATACTTTGAGTCTGTTCATTCTCGTAGAAACGAGTCATAATTCAGACTTATGGTTAAAGCCCTTCCAAGCCCGTATAATCACCTTTGCACTGCGTTATGAGCTTTATTTTATGTCTACATAAATAACACAATAGTTATAACATTTTTAAATTGTCTTGCATTTCTAATTTTTATTTTCTTAATTTTTCCGAAGGCAGATAACTCACACACAAACTTACGCAAAAATACTGTCAAATCGATTTGCTGCTCTGCTTCCTACTGATATAGGATCAAAAGAAAGGTAAGAACTTTACATTATGCTTATTTTTAAAGTATTTATTACATTGTTTGTATTTTCTACTTTCTAGATGTGCTTCGGAAACGTCAGAGGTCGTTAGAAAATCCATTCGTTATGAAGTTGAAATATATATTATGAGTATAATAAGTATATGATTTTAAAACTTTAATGTTTTTAGATAAAAATAAATATTTTTAAGATAAAAAATTGTGTAAAAATAGTAAAAACAAAAGAAAAATCATTTATTTTTATGGAATTTGTAGTTAAAATTTTTACAGTTAAAAAAACACAAACAACTGTAAAATTTTTTACCGAATTTGTGGCTTAATTTTTTTAAAGTTAAAAAATCCAAAACAACGGAAAAATCAATTATTCTGACGGAATATGTTGTTATATATTTTGACAGTCAAAATAAAAGAAAAATCAGTTATTTTTAGTGGTTTTGAGCGGTTGATATTTTAACATTTAAAAATAAAGAAATTTTTCATTTGATTTAAATGAATAATGAGTAGACCGGTTTTTAATAGAATTTTCATTTGTTTTAAATTGCATTTTCAGTTGATTTAACGTACATAATATTTTGAGTGTAGCTACATCCGTCGTCAGCATTCTTCGCCTCTATCTACTTTGGGTAGTGTTCAGTTGTAAGCATCATATATTTAAGCAACCAAACTCAGATATATATTTTTTATTAATATGCTCTCAACCTAGAGAGAATATAACGAACTTAAGCCTATCTTAAAAAAAATCATTTTTATGTTAATAAATATACCTAGTTCGATTAATTAAAATTTAAATATTCAATACTATAAATCAAAATGACAAATCGAAATGTATAACAGATTTTAATATTATAATAATCGCTTTTAATTACACTCTTGTGCAAAGAGACCTTTCTTTTAATAATTCTTGCAAAAAAAAAACCGACTACAAAACAAATATATGTGCATCATTTCTTAACTAAAAATTTAAAAGGCAGTAATCTGTAAGAAATAGTACTCAAATCTCAAATCTCAAATAACGAGTGATTTTTTAAGAGCTTGAGAACTTTTTTTTTTAAAAAAAACGCATAAAATTTGCAAAATCTCATCGGTTCTTTATTTGAAACGTTAGATTGGTCCATGACATTTACTTTTTGGAGATAATTTCATTTAAATGTTGACCGCGGCTGCGTCTTAGGTGGTCCATTCGGAAAGTCCAATTTTGGGCAACTTTTTCGAGCATTTCGGCCGGAATAGCCCGAATTTCTTCGGAAATGTTGTCTTCCAAAGCTGGAATAGTTGCTGGCTTATTTCTGTAGACTTTAGACTTGACGTAGCCCCACAAAAAATAGTCTAAAGGCGTCAAATCGCATGATCTTGGTGGCCAACTTACCGGTCCATTTCTTGAGATGAATTGTTCTCCGAAGTTTTCCCTCAAAATGGCCATAGAATCGCGAGCTGTGTGGCATGTAGCGCCATCTTGTTGAAACCACATGTCAACCAAGTTCAGTTGTTCCATTTTTGGCAACAAAAAGTTTGTTAGCATCGAACGATAGCGATCGCCATTCACCGTAACGTTGCGTCCAACAGCATCTTTGAAAAAATACGGTCCAATGATTCCACCAGCGTACAAACCACACCAAACAGTGCATTTTTCGGGATGCATGGGCAGTTCTTGAACGGCTTCTGGTTGCTCTTCACTCCAAATGCGGCAATTTTGCTTATTTACGTAGCCATTCAACCAGAAATGAGCCTCATCGCTGAACAAAATTTGTCGATAAAACACATTTCGAACCGAACACTGATTTTGGTAATAAAATTCAATGATTTGCAAGCGTTGCTCGTTAGTAAGTCTATTCATGATGAAATGTCAAAGCATACTGAGCATCTTTGTCTTTGGCACCATGTCTGAAATCTCACGTGATCTGTCAAATACTAATGCATGAAAATCCTAACCTCAAAAAAATCACCCATTACTTTTATACTTGTTGCTCTAACGGACATAGTAATATACGTTCTGTACATTCTAATGTCTATCCATAACGGTTCAGCAGATATAGTCATATACGACAAATTACCTCAGATATGAGGACACCCTTTATTTTTTTACACTTATTATTACTGACACAGCAATAAAAAGTAACGGTTCCAAAGATATGGCCATAATATCACCTAGGGGACACCCTTCAATGTAAAATTTTAAACTAAAAACTTATTTTAAAGGACAAATTCTTTGTCAATTTCAAATGTCTGTCTAAAATGGTTCAAAAGTTTGGCCATATGCATCAATTTACATCAACTATTGAGACACCCTTTATAACTTTAAATATTTATAAATGTTATTATACGTAGTTATTATATAGTAGTGGAGATTCTGTCTAATTTTCAAGTATTTGTCTATAACGGTTCAAAATATAGGGCTAGATAGGTAAAATTTTATCAATTAGGGGGACACCCTTTAGTTTCCAAATTTAAATTATATACTTGATGTTATAAAGGACTTAGATATACAGGTTCTTTGTAAATTTCAACCGTCACTCTGTTACGGTTCAAAAGTTTTGCAACATATATCTAATTACATCAAGTATTGGGATACCCTTTAACTCCTAATAATAAATATTCAATTTCTGATTATAAATATTAATTTTCAAGAGATTGTCTACAATGGTTCAAATGGTTCATATATTTAAATTGACGTCACATATGGTGAAACCCTTTAATTTTTAAGTTTATTTTTTTATTAATTTCTGTTATTGGCAGATATAACGATATGCCGTTTTTTAAAATTTTAAAAGGGTGCTCTTTACGGTTCATAATACATGTAAAAAACAGGTATGTTGTATGGGGACACCCTTTAATTTTCAAAATTCTGAACTTCTTTTAAAACGGGACCAATCCGTAAGCATTTCCTTTCTAATAAAGAAAACATTTTTAAAATCGGTTCAGAAATGACTGAGTTCTGCGGGCACAAACATAAAAAAGCAACATTCAGACGAATAGATAACCTCCTTCTTTGTTTGAAGTCGGTTAAAAATGAGATGAATGGAAAGGATTTAACGTTATTCATAAAAATCTGCTTCTTTTTTTTTAATGGGCGTGACAAAGAGTGATCAAGTGTTCCAAGTACTTAATTACGTTAAAAGTACTGATTACAATATAGCAAGCAATAAGCTTGCCCTATAGGGCTATCCGTATGTCGTGTCTTTGTGTTTTTGGTTTCGCAATAAAATTATAAATGAGTTGAAAAATGAGTAATGAGGGTTCTTGTAATAATACATACATGTGTAATGGCCAGATCTTACCTAGCGCAATACCTTGTATATAGAGTTTTTTAAATAACAATTCCTTGCCTAAAATTTGTTCATTTTAAGCTGAGAAAAGAATCGAAAAATAAAAGCTTAGTTTAGAACGCACATGAAGACTTAGTGGTTATTTGCCTTGCTCTGGTAATGGGAATCAAGCATAAAAAACATAAAGTAAGTCTAACAGACTAGTCGTCATACATTTGGTTTTGATAGTACCTTTTTCTAAATCTAATTTTTTATTTTCTCTTTCTTTTACTATTTCAAAAGAACATTTCAATCCCACTGTTTGCATTACACCAAAATCCTTACAAACGAAAGTACGTATTTGCTTGTTTTCCTGCCAGCGCCAGTCAGTCAGTTAGTCAAACAGTCAGTATACTTGGTTTCTTTGGTGGCAGCCAGAATCCTGTTTTAAAAATACCACGTAGTATCAATGTAATCACCGGATAAGCTAACAAGTTACTAGGATTTGCACATGATGGTTGCAAACAGAAACACAAGAGAGAAAAACCAACTGAATAAAAAAAAAACTTCAAATAATAATAACTGGCAAAAGAACTCCAAGATAAGTTGTGTTTTAAGGAGGAACATACTACTTATCATCTAAACGAAAGGAGTACACAACAACAAACTTACAACCAACAAATCATTGAAAACAAAACCAAACCAAACCTAAGGAAACTTAAGAAAGTTATTTTAAGAGTAAGTACTTCTAAGTAAATGAAATACGAAAGTGAGTAAGCGAATGAATGGAGTAAATAAACACTTTAGTTTATAAGTAGAGTTAAAAGAAATAAGCTTTTTGTATCATCATCTAAACATTTAAGATGGAAAAGTATTTATAGAAACTGTTGCTGCAACAGAGACAATTCTCTCCGCACGTCTTTCTGCATGTAAAGTATCTTAACAGAAGAAACGAATCCTTGTGCAAGTAAGACTAAAATCTAAAACTATTTATTTGCTGAGTATCTTTTCTTGAAGGGTTCTTCTTATCTTTTTTTTTTGGTTTTCTATTTACTCCATGTTGTACGTGTGCAACAAAGCGCAGAGAAGTAGTAAATGTTGCAAGAGTTCGTATTAACATTGCAATATGCAAAAACAAATTGGATGATGTGTAGATGGTTGAACTAATTTTGCACTATCGCTATTTGTCATCTACTCGCATCATTTACATACACATTTATTTCCAAGTGTTTACATGCATGTAGTCATAGTCATTGTCATTTGCGATTATGTGTGTTTGTGTTTGTGTGTGTACAAAAATAAGATCATAGCAGTTGTGCTTTTTCGGGGTGAATAAGTAAATCAGTTTTGGTAACTAAAGTATATTTTCTAACGTCTGCCTTTATAGTTTACTTGAAAGGTAAGTAACAAGTTAATAGGAGCTTTAATTTGAAATAAGTTTAAAATTACATGGAATTAATGATAACAGTTAACGGAATTCAGTTTAATTTATATTTAAATTAGTTTCTACAAATGGAAATAACAATTATGAGGAAGTAAAATGCTGCAAGATCACACAAAATGTAAAATAAGGGCGCCGTTATTTAACATATGAAAACAATCTATACATATAAAAAAATAGCAACTCATATCCGACTGTCTGTCTGTCTGCTTTTCATTTGTGTCCACATCACGTAAAAACTGCTTGATGGATTTTAGCAAACTTTTGTGGGGAGGTACCTTAGCATTCTGATTCCAACATAGGCTACTTTTTTCCGCAAGAATATGTCATTTCCAAGCGAAAGTGGAGAAAGTAAGCAATTTCCGGTTTAAAGGTACTGAAATTTTCGGTTTAAAACTGGGATATTTTAAACACGGTTGAACACCTTCTACTTTTGAAAGTGGGATATTTTAAACACTATTGCGCAACACTAGGCGCCAATTGAATAAAATTTATATTTGATTTGTATTTTTACTTTGTGAAATTACAATGCTTTACAATATCTACCGTGGAAGAGCATAAGCCAGGGATGCGTGGTCAAAAGGGTACATGGCCTTTAGTATGCGAACTCTAGATAGCGGTCAACCTTCAGATTTAATGAAGACTTACCCACGCATAAGGAGCTCTGTGTGGATGGACATGGTTTTCTCCAATAATGGCCTAGGGAAGAATTCAGAAGGACAGGAACGCCTCGCAAGGGCTGAACAGGTTAATCTCTAAAGGAGGTTCTCTTCGATAGGGAAAGACAAGGAAGCTCGAACGTTAGACGTGGAAAGGTTAATCCCTTTATGAACTCCGGTTGCCACTGGCCAAGGGAGGATATGGAAAGAGAATGACAAAGAAACCTCGCAAGAGGTGGACTGGTCAGTCTATGAAGACACTGGCCTGGGCCTGTAGGCTTAAGTAAATCCTTTTCGGAAGCAGGCACCTCAAAACGTTCCTCCAATGTCGAGTCGGAGTCTCTAAAGCTCATGCCTAAAAGTGTGAGGCAGAGGCAGAAGAGGAGACGGGGAAATAAAAGAGACTGAGACGGTAGCGCACATTGTGTGTGAATGACCAGCACTCCTTAGCATAAGACTCAGGACCACTGGTAGAAGCCTGTTAAATGTGGATGCCATGCTAGCAATTACTAGAGACTGCGTGATGAGAAAGAATGCCGACAATTATCAGTCGACAGTCTGAAATCACTAAAGTCAAGATTAAAGGCTGGTTGTAGCACGTGACTTAATATTAGTAGGTTGCCGTAAACTACATTTCGATTGCCTGTAATCATAGAGGACGGAAGGGGATCGAAAAGAGACCCATTATGGAAGTGGTCTGCTTCTATATTCCCCCTATATTTTAGAACAACTTCTAATTTTGTTTGCTCGGTTTATTATTTTTTTATTATTCTATATGCGAATGTGTTTGTTTTTTTGTTGAATCGCCATCACTGTCAATGGCGAGCGCTATAGGCCGATGATTAGCATATCCTATTGGCCTAAATTGAATGATATGAGCATTAACGGCATAGTGTTTCAACAAAACGGTATTACGTGCAACACACATCATGCGTACATGGCATATTTTAAACGAGCGATTTTAGTTCATGGTCATTTTAACTGCCCAGTTAAGCCACGGCGGACATTTGTACGGTGTTATATTTCATACAAAGAGGTTATGTACTTTTCAGAGAGTATAAGACTTAATAAATATCCTGCCAGATTTTCTGTTTAGCTCAATAAGAAGTTTACTTGCTATGATTACTAATATTTTGTGATCTTAAATTTGGTTTTGGAAAGCCGATCAATAAAGTCCGACCGACCTTAATTATTTTAATTTTAAGCTCTTACTCCGCTAGTGTTTTTTGTAAGATTTCTTTAGAAATCACTGCTATGATATTAAGGCAAAAGACAAACTTAAAATGATGTTTCTTTAAGACGGTAATTATACAATGATTATATTCGAGGATTATTCGATTGTAGCGGGATTTTTTTAATGTCGTAGCACAAAATGTCAATTCAGATAAAAAAAAATTAATTTGGAATTCAATAATCTAAAGCAGTCGATTTTCTACTGGGTGAGCTACTGCTTTTTTTTTCTACTGCTTCCGGAGTATATAGGGGCACAAGACCCGGGGTTCGTGTATATAGCGGTTCAAACGTTTGGCTATATACATACAATTACACTAATTATTACGACACCCTGCAATTTCCGAATTCAAATTTTATACTTTTTGTAATTGCGGTCGTAGCAATACAGATTCTTTGTAAATTTCAACCGACTGTAAATATTTATACTTATTATAACAGACATAGTAATGGACATTCTGTCTAATTGTTAAGTGTTTGTCAATAGGGCCATATTTATCAAATGACGTCAGCTATTGGGACACCCTTTTAATTAAAATTTTACTTTAAACACTTATTATTGAGGACTTTGTCATACAGATTCTTTGTAAATTTTTACTGTGTGTCCATATACATCAATTATTAGGACATCCTTTAATTTCTAATTTTAAATAATTATAGCTGTTGTTATACCAGACATACTTAGTAAAAAATATATGGATTAATCCATAATCGAGCAATAAAGGAGTAATGACTTTTTCATCCATTTGGAGTAATAAGCAAGCTATCGAATTTATGCCACGCTTAATACTCCAAATGGATCAATGAGGGATGTATTAGTTCGTTTTTGGTTTTTTTTTTTTTTCTTTGACATAACTGTCAATTGTTGGTGTTTTCGTTTTGTTTTTCTATTTAGCCAGTTTAGTTTTAAAAAGTGAACGACGTGTTATTAAAAAAAGCGAAAAGGTCCGGGTATAGTAACAAATTGTTAAAAATATCTCAAAATTTAGTTTCTAAATTTGTATTTTATATGAATGTTTACTCCCTTTATGCTGTTTTAGGAGACAAAAACGATTACTCCCTTTGTGCTATTTTAGGAGACAAAAACGATTACTCTCTCTGTCGTCATTTTCAAGATCAAAGGGAGTACTCCATAAGGAGCTTAAAAGGAGTACTCGAGTCTGCGGACATGCTGTGTTAAAAATCCAATGCAGTCCGGAGTTTTATGGAGTAATCCATTACTCGCAAAGGAGCGCTCCAAGATTACTCTTTGGATGATCCTATTCTTTACTGGGTAGTAGTGAATATTCTGTATAATTTTCATGTGTTTGTATATAACGGTTCCAAAAATGGGGACATAATGGTCAAATTACATCAATAATGGGAACACCCTTTAATTTATATATTCATATTTTATACATGTTATAGCGGACTAAACAGAGTATGTTCTTTGTAAATTTCAACTGTCTATCTATAACAGAACAAAAGTTTGGCCATATATATCCATTTACATTAACTTTAATGGGACACCCTTTAATTTCAAATTTTAAATATTTATACTTATTACAACAGACATAGTAACGAACATCCTGCGCAACTTTTAAGTGTTTGTCTACAGCGGTTCAAAAAATAGGACCATAAAATAAAGGGTGACCTATGGGGTCACCCTTTAATTTTATTTTCTTATTTCCTTTTGTTATTGGGTAGCTCCCATGATACGCGATTTTAATAAAATTTTAAATTGGTGACCTATAAAGTTGAAAATGCACGTAAAGACATGTATGTTGTATGGGGACACCATTTACTTTTTAAAATTTTAAACTTCATACATATGAAATTTATAGTCAAGCTAAAGTTCGTTTTATTCTCTCTACGAAAGAATGATTGAAATAACAAATTAGGTTTTCTTATCGTTAATACTATAAACTTTCTAATAAAGAATAAATTGTTAAAATCGGTTCAAAAATAACCCAGTTCTGAAGCCACAAACATAAAAAAGAAACACACAGACGAATTGATAACCTCCTTCTTTTTTTGAAGTCGGTTAAAAAATTTTAATCATACTCGGGCCCTTTTTAGGGTTCCGTACACAAAGTGTAAAAACGTAAACCTATTGTTTTCGCTGCAATGTCTGTCCGTCTGTCCGTCTGTCAGCGCCTTTTATCTCTGGAACCGTAATAGGTAGACTCTTGAAATTTTCACAGATGATATATAGCCGTTGCCGCTATAATATAAATAGACAAATACTAAAACTTATAGGGTGTTCCGATAGAGAGGTGTTATTCAAGAAATGTCTTTATTTCTTGAACTGTAGGAGGCATAGACTCAATATTTAAAAACAGTAGTTAAAACTTAGTTCGCTATATAAACAAGTATATAAAAATAAACCTAAAAATTAAAGGGTGTTCCGATAGTGGTGTGCTTTGCATGTATAAGGACTAAGTGTTGAACCATAACCGGTAAAATTTTCACAGAAGGTGTATAACTGTCGCCGCTATAATAGCGAACTCTAAAATTTATAGGGTGTTCCGAAAGAGAGGTGTTATTCACAAATATCTGCTTATTACTTGAACTGTAGGAGGAATACACTAAAAATATGCAAGCAGTAACTAAAACTTAGATCGCTATATAAATAAGTTTAAAAAAATAAATCTAAAAATTAAAGGGTGTTCCGATAGTGGCGTGATTTGCATGTATAAGGCCTAAGTTTTGAACCATAATAGGTAGACTCTTGAAATTTTCACAGAAGGTGTATAACTGTGGCCACTATAGCAATAAATACTAAAACTTATCGGGTGTTCCGAAAATGAGGTGTTATTTGACTCTATGTCTTTATTTCTTTAGCTATAGGAGGCAACCACTTAAAATTTGCAGACAGTAATTAACTCTATATTCCCTTTCTATTAAATTAAACCTTAAAATTAAAGGGTGTTCCGAGAGTGACGTGCTTTGCGTGTATATGGCCTAAGTTTTGAACGATAATAAGTAGACTGTTGAAGTTTTTACAGGAGGTTTCTTACTATGGAAACTACAAGAAATAATAAAAATTAAACGGTGTTCCGATAGAGACATGATTTTTACTTAAATAGCCTTTTTTAAACCGTAATAGGTAGACTCTTGAATTTTTTACAGTACTTCGGCCACTGTAACAATTACTAATTGCTAAAGCGTTATACATCAGTGACATATTTTTCACGTATATTACTTGATTTTTTAACCACAATAGGTATGATATTTTAATAGAAAGTGTATTACCATGGCCGAAATAACAACAATTGCTAAAATTTAAAGGGTGTTCTAATAGCGATGCAATTTTCACGAATATGACTTTGATTTTAAAAAGAAAAGGGTGGCCCATAAGACATGAAAAAATTAACAACTTGAGTTTTTAAAGGCGTACTAAACATAGTACGGAACCCTACGTGTGTGAGACTAACTCGCACTTGACTGATTTATTTAACTTGATGTAGCAAAAAAGTTAATAACGAAAACTCACAGTTCTAACTCTAATTGAACGACTGTTTTCTTTTGCCGGGATCGTCAACAGTCTAAAGCGGCAATCATTGTCTGATTTTTCCTTTGAAAAATTTGTGTTAATAAAGTCCAACACCAAATATATATAAAGGAAAACTTTTTTGTGATTCGATCTAATGTACATTGAATGTATTTGTTTTTCTGCATTATTTTCCTTGTCTTTTTTAAAATTTTTTTTTATTAAGATATTAGTTTTGTTATTTAACTGAATATGTTAATAATTTATTAAACAAAAATAAACAATTTAAAAAATTTTTGAAAATAATCATAAAGAATCAAAAGTAATCTTTGAAAGTAGTCGGATTATTTTTTGATTACTTTTGATTCATTTGGATTATTTTGTTGTAATTTCCAGTAATCCAGATTACTTTTCGATTATTAGTAACCGTAATCAATTAGCAATCAGAAATTGTTTAAAAGAGAATTAAATAATCAGTACAATTCTTTTTAAAATATAATGTTGATTGATTCCTAAGCGAAATCAAAATTTAACAGCTCTGCGTTATATAGGCTCGAAGCACTGTGCGACCTTGTGTGTATTTATAGCAAGAAATTAAAAATTTTAAGTAAAAAATAAAATAAAATTCCATTACACAATCAACATAATTTTTTCATAGTGGTTTCTGATATCTACCAGTTAGCCACAAACAAATACATAAAATCAAAACATTATTTCTACAAAATTCAAATTAAAGTTACTCAATTTATTATAAAATATCCTGACATTTGCTTTTTGTTTTTACAAAAATCCAAAATAATTTAGAAGTAATTTAAACTAATAAACTTATAGTAGGTTTAATTCAATACAATTGAATAGAAATCCTTTTTTCTTAATAAAATCTCGTTTGCAAGCATTTGCAATTTCATTTAACTTTTCGAAATAAAATCATAATTTCTAAAAATTGTTTTAAATTCTTCATAAAACTGTTAGTTTTTAAATGCAATTGTTGTTAGTGTTTGTTAAATATTGATTGCATTGCCTGCAGTTATTGAAAAATAATTGAAAATGTTGTGAATTTTAAAAAAATAAAAAAATAAACGAAATAAAATATAAATTGTTGGCAAACTAAATATCATTTTCAATCTATTTTTCTAGAAATGTTGGTCAATAAACACTAGCACCCACGCAGTATTTTGCAACATATTTTAAATACATACGTGCTTGAATTTATTTCGTTTAATAAACAAACGAGTAAAATAATATTTGCTGCGATAATTCCAAAACAGCCATTGCCTGCCTAAATTAAACATTCTCCTGCCTGCAACTGCTGCTACTCACTGCATTAGTGAGTTGTACTGATGGCTGTTAATTTTGTCGGTGGTTTAGTTTTCCTGCGAACAATATTTATTTTCATTTAAAATTTTGCCTTGTAAAGAGTATTTGGAAAATTTTCTACAAATGAATGTAAATATGTAAACGGTGTGTAACTACTCGTTTATAGTTGGTTATTTTCGTTCATTTATGATTATTAGAACAAATCAGTTCAATTATTATTCACTTGCAATAATTACAAATAAATACATTAATATTTTACAATGAACTTGCATATTTATCTTTTAATTAGGCTTTGACTAAATTGAATTTGATAGAGTTAGTTAAAATTAAAATCTCTACTAAAGCTTCAAGTATCTGTTATTTTTATCGTAGGGGGAATATCGAAGCAGACCACTTCCTTATTGGGTCCCCTATTTACCCCCTTCCGACCGCAATGATTATGTGAAACCGATTTGTAGTTTACGGCAATTTACTTTCAATGAGTCACTTGCTATCACCAGCCTTTACTCTTGACCTTAGTGATTTCACTCTGTTTACTTGTAATTGTCGATCTTCTTCCTCTTTACGGAGTCTCTACTAATTTCTAGCATCTTTTCAAGGCTCAGGTCCCCCATGGCATTTACATTTAACAAGCTTCTACCAGTGGTCCTAAGTCTTATGCTAGCCAGTGCTGGACATTCATAGACAATGTCCCGCTGCCGTCTTAGCCTGTGTCAGGCACAGTCTGCAAGTATTATCTTCTTCAATTTTCATCTTGACTAGATGATACTTGAAATGTCCATGACTTGTCACCAACGCAGTTAAGGTCCTTCTAATATATCTGAGCACCTTACTGGACTTCCTGCTAAGGGGCTCTTTGAGCACCATTCGAGCTTGGCTACACGTAGTGCCCTCCCTCCACCTTTTAAGGTATAATGAGTTCAGCCATTGCAGGAGCTTCGCTCGCCTTATGTCATTACCCAGCGCTACTCTGGGCTCTGGTTGTAGGAGCTTCGCTCGCATTATGTCATTACCCAGCGCTGCTGTGGGTTTGGACCACAGAAATTTACAGTAGATCTCGTTTTTGCTAGTTGGTTTGCTGCTTTATTCCCAGCTGTGTCTATGTGTCCTTTAACCAAGTCACGCCCGTTAAGTTTTAAAACATATTCCACACGTTCACTTGACTTCTAAGTTTTACAACCGTCTGGTTGTCTAGTGCAATTAGAGCCTTTCTTCCGTGCACCCGATATTCCAGCAGGTGATCCAACGCATGCAGTAACCCAAGCAATTCTGCCTTACAAACGGAGATGTAGTCTCCCAAACACAGACTATGGGAAAACTCAGCTGTGTATACACCCGTTCCTGCTCTACCGTTCATAAAAGAACCATCAGTAAAGATGCTGATGTTGTTCTCCATACACTCATTGTGTATAACTCCTTCCGCAATGAGTTTACGAAGTAGTCTTTCGACTTTTTTTCTTCCATCAGCATTTGAGCTTTCCTAACGTCCTTACTAACTAGGTCTAGAATGCTCTTTTGCCCGATGTTTGGCCTAAAGCTATACCAAATGGCATTGGTCTTTATGCGCAAAGCTGACATTGCAGCCGTTGACCTAATGAATAATTCCAACGGCAGCAATCCCAACACTGCCTGTGATGGAGCCGTGCGAATTGCATCATATATACTTATACAAGCTATCCTGCGAACCACGTGCAACTTACGCTTAATTTTACTCTAAGAGGCTTTTGCCTACCAAACCACAGATGCGTAAGTTATTATGGGCCGCACCACCATTGTTTAAATCCAGCCTTTGACGAGATTTCCCACTTACGGCCACAAACTCGTTTAAATTGATGCAAGATCCTTTTTGATGTCCGTATACTCATTTCAATGTGTTCGTTCCTTTCCGTTCCATTTCTTGACACATTCCGATTCCGATCCGAAAAGCATTAAGGATCCAACCTATATACCCTTCCTCCTTCGAGTGAAGAGCATAGCGTCGGAGTTACTAGCTATTATATTTACCCCCTGTTCATTGCGCCTTGACTGGGTGGTTATAAGAGCCTGTCTTATGCATCCTTAAATAGTATCGATAAACCTTCCACCAACCATAAGTGCTAGATTGTACGCCTAGTGAGTCCAGCTTATAAAGAAGGGCATCAACAATGATGTTCCACAAAAGAGGTGACAAAACTTCTCCCTGCTGGCAACCCCTGACTACACTATCCCCGATTCTAGAACGCCCATTTTTTTAGATTTATAGCTCTAGCTCGATCACTTCTAAGAATAGAGGTGATCGAATTTATAACAGTGGGTTCAATCTTACGCTTAGAAAGGACATTTCCCATCTTCGAATAAGAGAATTTCAGATGCAATGTAGAGCGATTTCAGTAGATGTACATGCTGCTCTATAAGCATGTTGGTATCCGGAAGTCGGCCAACACCCTCTCCATTGTCTTCAATAGCAAAGGACTTAGTTTGCGTATAGTTGTATTGGAATAATTTTTTTCCTAAACAAAAACTTGTATCTGTTAATAGTTGACGCATTCTTTTATCATGCTATTTACAAATCAAGTACTATTTCAACATTAGCATTATTATATTAAACTTAAGTTCTTACAATATCCCATTACACTGTGCATTACTCCAAATCTCAATAAATCTGACAACTACATTTCATGTCTAATAATGAACAATGACATAATAATGAAGTTGATATTATTCTGATGAGCGAGACTGACAGTCACACGACAAACAGTCAGTCAAAGACTTAGTTTTAAGTTTGTATATTTACCTTTCACTGATTTGTATTTTATTTTTAACACCTTATTTTGATGCATCATTAAGCTAAACAGTGAAATTGGAATAAAATGTTAAACACATGTCCTTCATCATCATTATTGCAAACAACAGGCAGCCAGTAGCATTCCAATTGCCACCATCAACTTGAAAAGCTTCATCAATATTTAAACTCTGCTTATCTGTAAGGTTTTGTAATATTCGTCAGCAGCGAAATCATTGTTGCACTTTTAATCATCTCCATTAGTTGTGGTAGAGAATAGAACAGCCTAACAGCTGTGCTGAAGCAACAGCATCGCATTATTTGTACTTGTAATTTTAGATATTTAGCAACGATTCAACAGCTATCTATTACATTTGCACATACATATGCTCATGTCTATGAATTTAAAACACTTAACAATGCCCGCTAGTTCTTCAAGCAATATAATTTTTTTCCCAAAATGATAGAGTAAATAAATTTATTTATTTTTTATTATTTTAATGATACAATGCAATTACATATTATATTCTAATTTAATTTACCGAGCATACTAACGCAGACCTTCACTCGTTATAGTGAAACACCCAGAGCCTTTGGTGGGAATCGAACCGATAACCACCAGACTGATAGAATAGCATACTACTACAGGAGTACCGAAGATCAATTTGGCAAATCTCCATGCATTATATTACAATACAGCAACGCTTCCAAATCTTGGAAATATATTTAAGACATTGGAGTGTAACGATACGTTTTACGCTGATTGCTGGGAACGCTTCAGCGGGGTCCTACCTTCTTTGTAGCAATAAAACTGTTGTAGTTTCTTACACGATATATATAATACATGTTTTATTCTCTTTAAGACTAAATTCTATAACAATGGCTTAATTTTGGTCGACGATCGGTAACGTAGTCAACAATTAGTAAGTCGTTATGCAGTAGATAATCAAAACAGCTTCGGTGGCGACGCACAGAGGGGTATTTTGCCAATCTAGCCGGACATTAGGCTAAAAATTAATTTTGAGAAATGTAAAAATTTAAGTACGCAGCTCGACAGACAACAAAATTCTGCATCGTGTAGTGAATTTTCAAGGCGTTTGCTTGAGATTTGTTGTCTTGGGACATTGTTAAAGTCAGGAAAGTTGAGTAAATCGTTTTTTAACCGACTTCAAAAAAGAGGGAGGTTATCTATTCGTCTGAATGTTGCTTTTTTATGTATGTAACGGCAGAACTCAGCCCTTTCTGAACCGATTTTAAAATTTTTTTCTTTATTTGAAAGGTTATGCTTTCAGGTTGGTCGCATTTTAAAAACAGTTCATTATATTAAAAATTAAAGGGTGTCCCCATACAACATACATGTTTTTTACGTGTATTAAGAACCGTAAAGGGCACCAAATCAAAATTTTAACAAATTGCGTGTCGCTATAGCTCCCAACAGCAGAAATTAATAAAAAAAATAAATTTAAAATTTAAAGGGTGTCCCCATAGGTGACGTTATTTGACCTATTTGGGCCTATCTTTTGAACCGTTATAGGCAAAACCTTGAAAATTTCACAGAATGTCGATTCCTCTGACCATTATAATAAAATAAATAAATATTCAAAATTTTAAAGGGTGCTCCAATAGTTCATTTAATTTGATGTATATGGCCATACTTTTGAACAGTTGTACACAGACCGCTGAAATTTACAAAGAACCTGTATTTTTAAGTCCACTATAACAAAAAGTATAAAATTTGAATTTGGAAATAAAAGGGTGTCCCAATAGTTAATGTAATTCTATGTATGTGGCTATACTTTTGAACTGTTATAGACAGAAAGCTGAAATTTACAAGGAACCTGTATTGCAAAGTCCACTATAGCAAGTATACAATTTGAATTTAGAAACTAAAGGGTGTCCCCATAAATTTTGTAATTTGATCTATATGGCCCTATCTTTTGAACCGTTAAACACAAGCACTTAAAAATTAGGCAGAATTTCTCTGGTATGAGTATAAATATTTGGAATTACAATGTAAAGGGTGTCCCAATAGTTCATGTAATTTGATATATATGGTTAAACTTCTTAACCGTTATAGACGGATAGTTTAAATTTAAAAAGAATCTTTGTGGCCAAGTCCTCTATAACAACAGGTCTTTACTTTAAAATTGTAAATTAAAGGGTGTCCGAATAGGTGATATTATTTGATTTATGTACCCTATACTTGAAACCAGACAGAGGCTTGAATGGTGTCCCCATAAAAGACGGATGCTGGTGAAAATAGCTTAAATTTTGAACAGTAATAGATAGATGCTTGACATTCACATAGTCTTTACTTTTTTCCGTTAATTTTGGCGCATCTATTATTTGGTTTAAACCTAATTCTTACAGATTACTTCTTACATTTTTAGTTTATAACTGGTGCCCTTCTATCTGTTTTGAAGTCGGTTTTTTTTTGCAAAATTATATTGACTTTAAACGATTTTGAGAGGTTTGGAATATATTTTTTGGTGGCTAAACGAATAAAGATTTTGTATTGATTTTTTTTTCTGTGAAAGGGTTTATTAGTAGTAGCTACTTATGTTAATTTTTAGAAAATTTTTTTTTTAAATTTTAATGATAAAAAATGTCGTTCCAAATTAAAAAAAAGGTTTTTTTTTTGTAAAATTTTCGGTCAAAAAAAAAGTGAAAAGCTTTTTAAGAGTGACCTCCATCTCGATCTTAAAAATGTTATATATCACTACAAAATTTACGATCTCTTCTTTTATGCTGTAAAAAAAACGTTGCACATACTTGATCCATTTTTTTGAAAATTTTACCTTTTTATGTTTTTTCTAATCTTGGATAGGTAAATACGAGAAAACCTTTTATATTCATAAAATGTTTTGGTTTTTAATAACTGAAGGTAGATGTTTTTTATTTAAATCATTATATCTAACACTGTTATTATCTGTACAAAAAACAATTTAAATATCAAAAGCGATATAGACGTAGATGCCCTTTCTTTCGGGCTATCTACTTTACACGCCAGAATTCGCCTATTTTAGAGCATATTACACCTGTCATATAAACTGTCAGTGAAAAAATGGCAAATAAAATCTGATGCGGACAAAGCCATTGTTAACGCAAGGAAAAAAATATTAGGTTTAGTAGTGGGTACACCGAAAGCTAGATTTGGAAACACCAACGATTGTAACACTAGCAGAAGATTTTTTTCCAATCCTGAATTAGCTGCAGAAATAACTCTACTTAACGCTGAAGAGGATTCAGATTCGGAAGAGGTCTTTGAAGAATCCGACCTCTTTGCACCTTAGTGCAAAAGAGAAGTTGTTTTAAATAAATTAATTGTTATAATTTTAAATAAAATTTATCGTTACAATCATAAATAAGTTATTACTATGAATAAATTAATTATTTTCTGATAAATAAAATACTATAAAGTAACAAATTTTTTTAATAATATTCTTGGGAGGCGGGGATTGGTTGGGCATTGGAAAGCTTTAAAATGAATATTTTTAGGAAATTGGAAAAAAAAAATAAATTTTTTTTTTTCACAGGGACGTTTTGGGGTTGGATTGAGGGAATGCCTACCCCTGCCCATAAAAATAAATTTTTATGGTTTTAAGAAGTATAAAATCTATTTCTTTTAATAATTGCATTATTTTTCAAGTAATTGTTCATTTCACCGCCCACAAAAGAGGGCGGGGCTAAAAATGGCATTTAAGAATCTCTCCAGTCCAACTTTAAGTTTTTGAACATTCTTTGACCTTAAAAGTTGTAATTGCTAAACAAAATGACGGGAAAATCAAAAAAAAAAATTGCATTTTTCAGAGGTAGGATTAGTTCTTCCAAGGGGAACTTTTTTCTCCTTGATCCGATTTTTACTATTTTATAGCAGTGACAGCCTATGACGATAACAAATTTTTCTGCAAAGCTTCATTAGCCTAGGGGCACTCAGTACATTTTTAGAGCCAATATAATCTAAAAAAAAAGTAATGTCCGGCTAGATTGGCAAAATACCCCTATGTGCGACGGTCAGCGGAAGTGTTTTTATAGTACATTACGAGCACTAGATTATTGTCCTTTTTCCTGTAGGACGCTTAGTTTAGCTAAAAAATGAGTTTTTAGTTTTTTATTAATTTTATAAGTGATCACAGATTTTTGTCCGCGATTTTACAATAATACAATTTTGCTCCGTATATACATGAACAAAAAGAAATATGAACGAATGAGGTGAAGTAAACTAATGAGCTGAACTTAACTAAGAACTGTTGTCATACCTTTCGGTGAAAACCGTCGTCACTGGCTGTTGTTTTGGTACGTTTGGCAAGCGCTTTCGATGTAAAGACATCATTTTTAAGCCGTGTTTAAAATGTTACTATTTTAAACACGGCAGTACCATTTTAAACACGGCTTAAAAATGATGTCTTTACATCGAAAGCGCTCGCCAAACGTACCAAAACAACAGCCAGTGACGACGATCTTCACCGAAAGGTATGACAACAGTATTTTATTTACTGGCGGAACAAATCCAATCAATTTAATACTTAACTAAGAAGCTGAACTGAACTAAGGAGCTGATATGAGCTCAGTGTGGTGTTCAGCAAACTTATGTCAGTTAAGTGGTTAGTTCAACTGAAATAGGTCGTTCATGAACTACACAACACTGATTTGCATTGTACGCATTGACCTTGAAATTCATTGGCTACTCACGACTTCATTGACTACTCATGATTTCCCCGGAAGTATTCTATATGCAATGGAAAAGTATTGAGAAGTTTCAAGGAATTGAAAGTCGTAGAAATAGCCAGCTTTAGTTACAAGTTAAGATGCCGAATCATATTTCTAGAATAATCTAAAAGCATTCTAAGCCCAAAGACCAACTACCCAGACATTTCACAAACTACAGGGCAAAATGTGCATTAGGTTTTTAACAAAAGTCCTTTTCACTGACATTTCAAAACGATTTTTTTTTTCGCTCTTTCAAAAAAAAAAAAATAAAGGAGAATTGTACACTATTCGTTATTTTTTATTTTTTTCCTTATTTTTGGTTATCCTTTCACCACCATTGATTTACTCATTTAAAATGTTTGATATCAGTCTGACTTTGCCTATTCCACTGAATTTGGTTTAGAATTCTGAGGCTTTCAGCGTTTTTCGATGGGTTTTAATTATTAACATTTGTTTTTGGTGGGTGTAATGTGAGCATCGAAATTGTATAAAGTGATTTACGTTTTGTAAAAATGTGTGTATGTGTGTGTTGTTTCGATATCCTACGAAAACTGTTAAAAACAAATTGGAGATTTTTTCTCGTAATTGGATTAATAGAACAATATGAATTTATTGGTCGGTTTGTGTATGATTTTGCAAAAACATCAATATTTTTCTTCGATAGATTTTCATTTACAGCACTATTTATCAAAAATATAGTGAATGGTGGTGATTTGAATACATAAAATAAAATACATAAAATACAATAAAAGACTGCCTAATAGCATGTTTAGACTCAAGGCGAATCTATAACAGATGATTACCGTGGCGAAAGAGCTCAACATATGTTTGAAAACCAAATGCTAAAATCCATATAAAAAAAATTATAAACAACTTTTTATATATGGATTTTAACAACTGCAAAGGAGGCGAAAATGCCTAAATTCGCCCGTGCAATCACCTTGTATAAATTCGCCTTATTTCCACCGACTAGAAGGCGAGTGTGTGAGTATTCTATGGTACTCTGTGCGTTTATTTATTTATATATTTCTAGCACTGCCCGCGAATTCGTTAGCTTTCCGACAATATTTTTTTTGAATTTATCCTTTATTAGAAATTATTTTACACAAATTTTTAAGACTCTTTCTTTTACAATGCTGCTGATATGGTTTATATAATTACTTTCTCAGTAAAGTAATTATTCAGAATGTTGCAACATAGGTTTTATATAAAATGCTATTATTCTAGAGTTCTGTTTTGACACCATTGTCTAAAATTTTAAAGGTGCAACCAAGTCAATCAAAACGTTTAACTTGAGTACATTCGGAAAATTGTCTCTATTTTCTCTTGGAAATTAAATATTTTTATGGAAAAAAGTGTCCTATATTTGAACCGAGTTACTAAGGTAAAATTTAAAAAAAAATTGCAGGTACAGACACGGTCCTATTACAGTTTTAGTATATGCATATAACATATATAAAAAATGGTTGATGGAGGAGGTACAAAACTAAAGCGCGACTCTAAATTCAGCCAGGTTAAATTGAAATGAGTTTCATGTTGCTCCTCGAGTGAAAAGTTGAATTTAATTGTTCTCCTCCAGTGTAAAGTTGAGTTTAATAACCAAAACGATTACAGGTGGCAGAGTAAAGTAACCACCCCCAACAGTGCCATAGTACAGCTATTCGGGGATGCCAATAAGCCAGGCCACAGTGGTTTTAAAACGATTTATTTTGGACATAATTCGGTATCTTATGAACCACTAAAGATACCTTAATGATATTTCGCAGAAGCAAAGCAGAGGTGTTTCTGAATGGAGCTGTTTAGTTTTAACATAAATGTTAAGATATTTTAAATTTAAGTAGACCTTGAAAATATCTATAAAAAATCTGCTTACTTGTGTACGTTAACTCTTTTAGTTTTGGGGAAAAATGGCTTAAAATCTTTTTTTTTAATTATGGCCGACCCTTACTTAGTATTTTTGGCGTGGTGTTCTTTTTAATGATCGAATTATTAGTTTAACGCATTGGCTGTATTCTCGATAAAATTTAGAAAAAAATAATATCAAATTTTGTTCTGATAGAGCTTTTCGTTAAAAAGTTACAAGCCTCTCAATTGGGAAAATGTAAAAAATAAATTTTTTTTCAGGATTTTCCCCAAAAGGTGGTATTTTTTTTCTTATGTAATTTAAACTTACTTCGTTACTAGTAAATTTTCTCCCTTCAGCCCTCTCCAAACATAGCCAATTTTGAAACAAAATTTTTAAATTATCGTTTAATTTCTCGGAATGCAAAGCACCGATTCAGAATCCGTAAAAGGATTTTTAAAGCCTCGAACCCCGTAATTACTAAAGGCAGGGTATCCACTTTTGTAGTATAATATAAATATTTACACTGTAACATATTTATAGTTATATTTTACAATGTTGTTATTAAGTTAATAATAATATGGTTTGACTAAAACCATATAATTCATACATAATATGTTGTTCTTAGATTATGGATATCTCAAGATTTGAATCAGTTGAATTTTCGAATAAGCTATATACGGCCGGTGTCTTCAAATCCAATATAATTCTTACCGTCGCTTACGTTCACCTTGATCTAGGTGCCGGATTCATTTCGCTTTAGCCACTTATGGGTTGTCTATTAAAAATAATAAAAAACTACTGATGTCTTAGAGGTAACTTGTTTCTTTCTAAGTTTAAGATCAATATGTTGCTAATGAAATACTCTTTAAGGAGGTGAACTTTAGGTTAAAATAATAGAAAATAAATGAGCTTCTAACTCGCTATGGATATCTAGCCGGTCCTGCCTTCGAATAATTTATAGTTCATTCTATTTGAATGTTAATATGTTTTTTTTTTAATGTAGCCCATATATCAAATTTGCCCCTTTATAAAAGGTAATATATATTTAATGGCAAAGGATAAAACGAAATATTCTTTTTATAGAAATTATTCTTATTTTTTTAAATTATTCATAACTCTAAACAATAAAAGTTTGTTTGAACACTTACATCCATAAAATTTTTTTATTCTTCTTTCAAAGAAAAAAATACTCGAAATTGCTTTTTATACATAAAAAATATATTTTCAACCCAAATTTACACTTAATGTTTTTAATATGTGTTAAAATGTAAACTCATTTTCATACATATACATATTTATACATTAACACTCACTTATAATGCATAAAAGCACGGATACATACTATTATATGAAAGAACCCATAAAATAATAAAACTTAATCTTGATAGAAATTTTTTATAAGTTTGAAGACAAAATTTTCAGCATTTAAGAACTCTTTTGACACACTGTTTTGTAGGAGAATGAGAATGATAAATATGTATATTCATTCTAAGCACGAAGCAAGTAAAGCTGAATGTAGATTTTATTTTTATTTATTTTCTGTTCCTTAAATCTTTTATACTTTAATTTTAAAGCAAACACATTTGATTTAAATAAAATATATTTTTAAAGAATATTTAAAATTAATAGAATAAAGGGACAATCAAATCATGGAAAGTAGATTTGTCTGTAAGTTTTAATGTCCGTTCTATACACCAATCTACGTATGCACAGTGGTTTGGAAAAAATTTAATTTTGGACATAATTCGGTATCGCATGAACCACTGAAGATATTATAATGAAATTTCACAGAGGCAAATCAGAGGTATTTTTGAGTCGAGCTGCGAAAGTTCGGTCCCCTAGGGTAAAGGGAGGTTTCTGGGTAAGCCTACAGTTGGGTACCTCAGGTATATAATTTTTTGGAAAAGTCATAAAAAGTTTAGTTTTAACTCAAATTGTGGAGCAAGATTAACGTGAGTACCTGCCTACCTGGCCTAACCTCACGGTGGTCTTACCACCGAGTGAAACTTAGGCGTAGACTAGCGCCCCCATTGTGTAGTATAACAACACTTTACGATTGCCACCAATCGCTTTTTGTGTGTGATACATTCACAATGAGTAGCAATTTATATAATATGGCAAGCCTTTCCAAGGCAAGCCTAGATCCACATTATAACCTCTTGCTTAGGGGTTTGGAGACTATCGAAACTCCGTCTGTTGAGAGTGCAACAGCACACTTGATCGACCATGCACCATACCTACATAAATCGATCTTAAACCACAACCACCACGTGTACCCCTGAAGGGGACCTCACCAATAACCGGTCACAGAGAGGATAGGCTCTCTGTGGGGCCACCGAGGTACCAGTCCTTTGGGCACTGGTCGGGCCTCGAAGAGGACCCGTGTTATAAAACAACAGACCTTTTCTTCCAGATTTAGGCTCTAGGAACCCTAGCGTCTGGTCCCAAAGTACACAGAGATGTAAATAGTGATTGATGAAAATTGCTATAATCAGACTTTTCTAAGCTTGTCAAGAAAGAGACAAATATAGTAACAAATTTATACGAACATCGGCAAAATAAACAAAACAAAAACTAAAAATTTTGAAAATTTTCCTTTAAAGCGTGTTCGTTGTTTAAAACTTTGTAAACTTTTGTACTTTAAAAGTTAATTTGTCCATTAAAATATTAATTAAACAACAAAGTATAATTAAAACAAACAATCAAAACTCTTTGGTGTTGTGAAATAAGCTTGAGAAATATATTTAATGAAAGTTAAGCACATTTACACTAATAAAAAAATAATTAATAAGAAAATAGCACAAAAGAAAACCAGGAGGCTTATTCTGAATTGCGATGCGAAAATCAATGCGATGCGAAAATGAAATGCGATGCGAAAGAAAATTGGTATTCTGTTAGACTTTCGCAATCGCATTTGCAATTTATTTCAAATGTTGGCAACGCTGCTCAAATAAACGTCAGTGTCAACAAACGTCAAATTAAAAAAAAAAAAATAAAATGTGTTTGGCTGTGAAAATTTATATTCTGTAAGAAAAGAAAACAATAAAAATGAATTCTGTAGCACTATGGTTCGACGAAGAAGAAGGGCATGAACAAAATGAAAGGATAGAGAGAAGATTGCTTAGAAGCAAATCCGATATTCTAAACTTGAATGAAAAAAGGTAATTTATTTTGATGCTTGCGAAAAATAAAAGTTTTTCTTATGCAGAATATTCATTTTTTCAGCTTTATAAAAAATTTTAGATTAAATAAAGAAGCATTTATATATGTCTTAAATAATATTAGCTCGGAATGCAGTACTACGAAATCAACTGCAATTCCGCCAATTATCAAATTAGCGGGCGCGTTAAAATTTCTTGGTCAAGGTGGCTACCAACACCAAATTGGTCAAGATCATTTCCTCGGAATATCTTAGCCAGCTATGTCGCGTTGTTTGGCGGAAGTGTGCATAGCAATTGAAAAGGTTCTATGTCCTAAGCATATTCAATTTGAAATGTCCGAAGATGAAAAGATAAGTAATCTTTTATTTTTTAAAGATAAAATTTTTATAATGGTTGATTTCAGGTATGTGATCATAAAATGATAATTAGAGCTGTAGATTGTAGGTATTAATATTTAATTCTTCACTTAACGTTTGCCACAAAGTATTTGCCGACTGCCGTGCATTTGGTGTCTTCAAATGGCCTCTTGCCACTTGGCTGTGTTTATTCATAAATTCTACTATTATTTCAAATTGACGCGGTTTGGTGGTCTTATTGCTTGCTTCCCTGAATTAAATAATAAATATATGATGAATAAATAAATAAAATATTATCTTTCACTTACATGTTTGTTCTTTGCGAATGCTATTTTGTTGTCGAATAATTTTTGCGAATTTGACATTTGTTTTCGTAATTTAGAATACCGATTTGCCACCTTTTCGCATTTGAAATGCGATTAAAAATACCGATTTGCCAACTTTTTGCATTTGAAATGCAATTAAAAAAAGAACTTTGCGAATATCGCAATACAGAATAGCAATTGTTCGCATTTATGTATTTTCGCATCGCATTGATTTTCGCATCGCAATTCAGAATAAGCCTCCAGTGTTTACGAAATAACACAAAAGAAAACTAATCAACGTGTGAAAGAGACGGGTTTAATTAGTATTTTTTGCCGTCCTGTTTATACGCCGTTTCACCTCTTGGGTTCTCTTTGCGTCTGGTGCACCTATTTTCCCCGAGTGAACCGCGTCAAAGCATTTGCCATATTCCTGCAGTGACAATTGGAACCCCCGGGGGTTCCAATTAACTCAAATGTTAAGATTCGAAAATATCTATAAAAAAGTGTGCTTACATGTGTAGGTTAGGGAGAAAATTGTCTTAGTATTTTTTTTCTAATTTTAGCTGACCTTAATTTAGTATTTTTTTTCGTGGTGTACTTATTAAGGATCGGATTATTATTTCAAGCCATTGGTTATATTCTTGATAATATTTACTATAAATTATTTTAAAATTTCAAATTTTGTTCTGATAGCGCTTTTCGTTAAAAAGTTACAAGCCTCTGAATTGAAAAAATGTAAAAAATTCTTTTTTTTAGGATTTTCCCCAAAAAGGTCGTATTATTTTTTTCTTATGTAATTGAAACTTACTTCGGTACTAGTAAATTATTTTAAACCATTTTAAAACCAACCTATAACAAATGCGAATAAAAGAAAAAATAAGTAATTAATTATAACGGTTCTCCTTCCAGCCCTATCCAAACATAGCCAATTTTTAAACAAAATTTAAAAATTATTGTTAAATTTCTCGAAGTATAAAGCACCGATTAAAAAAACGTTAATGGATTTTCAATGCCTCAATTGTTGGTAACATACTCAAAGAAGGATTTGACAGCCCGGTATTTAATAAAGGATGGCCATTTTGATATGGCGTTTTTTAGCATTTACTAATTCTGTTATTATTTTTACATTCTATAATTATTGTAATATCGAAAATCAAAATTGTAAATATATATTTTTTATAAAAAGTGCTTCAAAAATTAGTTTATAAAACCATACAAAAGGTAAACATTTCTTTACAATTATGATCTAAGTTACACTTGTCTAATTATTGTTTAAATTATAAGTTTTTCCGCATCTTTTGCATTTTTGGTTTTAATATAAAAATATAGTTCACAAATTCAATTAAATCAAAGAACTAATTTTCTCTAGTGAAACACAGATTAAACACCACCGTTGGTATTAAGTTTAACTTATAATCATCGGTTAAACCAATACTTATAATCCACTGTGTTTTATAAAGCTTAAGTAGCTGTTGAGACATGACCTGACTAACCATTAGATTATATCAATTGCAAAAAGAATAGATTTTCTTAATGTCCATTTTGTTTATTAAATAAAAATTTCCTTCTATCATTTCTTTTCAACTCCTTAACAGTCTTTTAAAAACATTAATTCTTTAAACACAAAAAAAACTTATATTTTTTTTCTTTTATTCTTTATTTTACTTAGGAAAAATAAATGTATACAATACACCTTTTGTTGCCAAATTGAATTGACCAGTTAAGAAACGGTAACAAACCCATTTGCTGTTGCTTGTGCTTTTGCCTTACAAACACATTCTGTTAAATATACTCGTACAACTTAATAAGCCTTAACTAAACACTGAGTATAAGAAGGAAAATTGAAACAGGAAAATTATATCACACAAGCACATCATCAATATTCGTTGTACTTGGACTAGCATACAAGCAGACTTTTTGTCAATCTAAGGGCTTTGTATGGCTGAGTTAAGTAAGTGCGTGTCTTTTACAAAAAAAAAAAGTTTTTACTCTTATTGCTAAATGCGTGTTTGTATGTTTAAACTTTCCATAATAAAATAATAATGTGTTTTTTTTGTTTCTTTTATTTTTTTAATTTAAGTGTTATTTCCTACTTCCCACATTTATCAGACCTTTTTGAAGCAAATTACGTTAAAGGTAACAACTGTATCCTTTATAATAGAAGATTGGAATTAGAAAGTAATATTTTGATAAATACTGATAGTAGAAATCTCTATAAAAATAAAAGTTTTTCAATTATAAATAATAATACATATGAAGAAATAAGTTATTTAACTTTGGTTTTCGTTGCTAAAATGTAAATGAGGCAGGAGGTATACGCCCCTGTCGTAAATAACAAGTTTATTCCCGTAAAATTTTTTTACCCTCGAAGTGAAAAATGCTATCGTGAATCTCCCGTGAAATTTTTGTTCCCTTCATTGAAATAAAGTAAGCTATCCATGCATATTGAACGTAAACAAGAAGAATAAACTAAATTTCAACAATAAAAATATAATAAAATGTTGAAAATTGGTGCAATATTTTGCTTCAACAAGAACAACAGGAAGGATTCTATCGTTTGAAGTGAATTCATTCAATAATTTTATTTTCATTTAAATATTTTTTTTAAATTTATGCAGCATTTTTCCAAAAAATTTATCGAAAATTTTTTTAAAAAATTTATCTTAAATTTTTGTAAAATTTATATCGAATTTTTTGTAAAAATTTTATCGAAATTTTTTTGTATTACACAGTGCAACACGGACAAAAATAACCATATACGGACACCACTACGTGATAAAAGACCAAAAAAAAGACCCCTGTCTCCCAGTTTTGCCCAAAGTCCTCCAGGTTTGTTTTTATGGGCCCTCAAATATGTGGGGCCTTGATGTCATTTTTGCAAAAAACTGATCATTTACTTAAGCTCATATTTTGCAAACTGTTTGAAATTTTGATATACTCTCTGAGGCAAAGTGGTAGCTCTTGTCATAAAGAACAAAAATTGTGAACATATAAAATCTAAAAAACTCCATCTTCAAGGTCAAAATCGCAAAAAACTTTAAAAAATTCAATTTTTTTACCTTTTTTCCCCTGTTCAGGTCCATAGGTAGCAAACCGTTCAAAATTCAAGGAAACAATCAACTACAAAAATGAACCTAAGATCTCAATAAACAACTTTCTAGAAAATATGAACTTCCTAGGAATGATTCTTAACACCGTTTAGGTAGCGCTTAGGTTGCAGCAAAAATTTTTCACTTTTGCAGCTACCTAAGCGCTACCTAAATGGTGTTAAGAATCATTCCTAGGAAGTTCATATTTTTCACTTTTGCGGCTACCTAAGCGCTACCTAAACCATAAAAAAACCTGGAGGACTTTGGGCAAAATTGGGGGACAGATGTCTTTTTTTGTCTTTTATCACTTAGTGGTGTCCGGATATGGTTATTTTGCCATGACTTAAAAAATTACACAGTGTGTTAAAGAATAATTGGGAAAATTTAATTTTTAGACACCAGCAGAACGGAATGCACATTTTCTAGACAGCTACGTCCGTCATCAGCACTCTTCGTATCTGTCTACTTTAGGTAGTGTTTAGTTGTAAGCATCATATTTATCCAATCAAACTCAGATAAAGGAATACGAGAAAACTATATTCAATCGTCAATCTCGTTAGTTGGTGAGAAAAAAGTCTAGCACTACTTAAATCTTCCCTCTTGTTTAATAATTTTACTTTAATATTTACCATCTTATATTTGTTGTTTCTTCATCTAACCAATGAAAGCTACTTTTAGTTAATTTGTTTTCTTTCAACATTTTTTTGCAAAAATTTTGTCGAAAACTTTTTGCTAAAATTTTATAGAAAATTTGTGGTAACAATTTTATAGAACTCTTTTTTAAAAATTTTATAGAACAATTTTTTAAAAATTTTATAGAAAATTTTATGGAAAATTTTTTGTAAAAATGTTATCGAAATTTTTTTCCAAAAATTTTATCAAAAATATTATTTATAAAAGTTTTATCGAATATATGTTGTAAAAATTTTATCGAAAATTTTTCTATAAAATTTTATCGAAAATATTTTGTAAAAATTTTATCGAAAATTTTTTCCATGGGGGGGCTCATATTGAACCCCCAATGTGCCTATTGACTGCTTCTAGTAACCAGTTGGCAGCCTTTGTGTCTATCGGCTACCTCTATGTGTATTGCTTTCTCTACAGGCCTTTATTATAAATTAAAGCAGAAAAACCCTACCAATCTAAAAACAAAGAAAAATCGCACCTCGTAGGGGGTCATTGATACACCGAGAACTGCATGCACTCCATGGGATCTACTGATAGCAGTCCAATATTTTTTTACCAAAAAAACAACCGAAAATAAATAAAAACAAAGTGCGTGGTTTTTTTAAGTTTTAATTTTGGAATATAAACCAACTAAATAAGTCCTAAATGCCGGCTAATACAATAGATAGTTAAAAAAAATCTTTAAGAAACTACGACTTACAACATCGTACTACTGCTTGGTTCTCCTCAGCATCACAATTAAAATAATACTTACAACAGCAATAACAATAATAATAACTCTGATGATAATTATTATGATGATGATGACGATCATGACGAATGACATAGAATCTTGTGGGAAATGCAAACACATCAGAAACAAAATTTAATTGAAAGCAAAATGTCAAAGAAATATTTACAGACAGAGTGCAAACACAATGACATTCATACATGTGTTTGTAACGAGTGATTTTTTAAGAGCTTGAGAACTTTTTTAAAAAAAAAAACGCATAAAATTTGCAAAATCTCATCGGTTCTTTATTTGAAACGTTAGATTGGTCCATGACATTTACTTTTTGAAGATAATTTCATTTAAATGTTGACCGCGGCTGCGTCTTAGGTGGTCCATTCGGAAAGTCCAATTTTGGGCAACTTTTTCGAGCATTTCGGCCGGAATAGCCCGAATTTCTTCGGAAATGTTGTCTTCCAAAGCTGGAATAGTTGCTGGCTTATTTCTGTAGACTTTAGACTTGACGTAGCCCCACAAAAAATAGTCTAAAGGCGTCAAATCGCATGATCTTGGTGGCCAACTTACCGGTCCATTTCTTGAGATGAATTGTTCTCCGAAGTTTTCCCTCAAAATGGCAGTTCTTGAACGGCTTCTGGTTGCTCTTCACTCCAAATGCGGCAATATTTACGTAGCCATTCAACCAGAAATGAGCCTCATCGCTGAACAAAATTTGTCACATTTGAACATTTCGAACCGAACACTGATTTTGGTAATAAAATTCAATGATTTGCAAGCGTTGCTCGTTAGTAAGTCTATTCATGATGAAATGTCAAAGCATACTGAGCATCTTTCTCTTTGGCACCATGTCTGAAATCTCACGTGATCTGTCAAATACTAATGCATGAAAATCCTAACCTCAAAAAAATCACCCATTATAAATGTATGTATGTGTAAACTCATATATTCAACTTAATTTAAAACTATTATATTCGATAATTGATGTCTGACAAAGGAATAATGAATATATATACAAGTATACATATGTATATATTTTTAGACATTTCTCCATGAAATTGAAATAAATAATAATTCATAAACATTAAAATTAAAATTAAACATCATTCGTAATTACGCAGATACTTATAAGTATAAGTTTTCAATGTATAAAAGAGAGTTTGTTGAAATTAATTTAGACAGGAGTGTTTTTGTATATACATATTTTCTATTAACAATAATTTATATAGTGTTTCTTATGCTTATTTTATAGAACATTGCAAATTGTTGCAATTGTTACTACACATGAAGAAAAATAATGGTTCAGATAACCATAATCTAAGAGCAGCAACATATTATGATTGATTTTTTATTAAGGTTGTAGTTAAGTTATATTACTAATTAAAAAATATTGTACAATAATATTGCAAAATATAACCATAAAAATGTTTAAAGTTTCACGTTTACCAACGCTTGAATTTTGTATAAAAAATATTGGGAGATAATAAAGTTTTTCAATACATTTTTTTTTAACGTTGAATATTTAGTTCTACAAATTACACCCTTAAAATTTTTATGTGAATACAATTTTATGATTATAAGTTTTATATTATTTTAAAATAGTTATGAAACATGGTTTGTGGTGTGAATATTAACAAACATTATATGATTGAAATCAACAATGGCGCAAACTTGGTGCACTTAATGGTCAACTGTTAAACGTGACAAAATTAATGTTTTAAACAGCTATAATTTCTTCACTCTGACCATATATTATTACAGAGAACATAGTAGTGTTCTGCGTGACCATACCACAAACATGTTTTTGACCTACATGTACGCTTTACGCATCTAAACATTACATACGGCATACATTTTTTCACAGTTATTTTATTTTTATTGCTGTTGTTGTAACAGCTCTCCTGTTATCGGAAGTTCTTTCCTGAAAAAAAAAATTCCCGGTTGATACAACTGTTGCTGAGTAAACAATCTTAGACCGAGTTCCGGAGAAGATAGAGCCAATGCTTGAAGGTTGCTTTAGTGGAATTCACTGTGCTTTCTTGTCATCAATTTATAACTAGAATTATAAAAGAGATTTTTATTTTAGAGGCATCATGAATCTTTTACTCATTATAATCTGTTAACACTTGCATAAATAGGACAAAACAGTTTTTAAAATACTGTTGAAAAAAGGAAATTTAATATTTTTAAATTTCAAATAAACTGAAGACGAGTAAGATCACATTCCTCTTCTGCAAGCTTACAGGTTCCTATCAACTAAATGCGAGACCTTCATAAATATGTAAGAAAACCAATGCAATTCTCACAACTACGTCTTTAACCGGAACACCCTTTAATATTTTTAAACTTTTTATAGCGAGCAGTGCTATGTTATGCATACCCTGTATTAAGTTCAAATACTTGGCTATAACGTTTACAAAATCCGTCAAAAACCCGATTTCTAGTAACCATCCGTTGATTTTTATTAATTTTGTTTTTCACACTTGTTGTTATAGTAGACGTTATAAAACATACTTTTTGTAAATTTAAAGTGTCTGCCTCTTACGGTTAAAAAATAAGGTCATATACGTGAATATATCATTACTATGGGAACACCCTTTAATTTTTAGTATTTGTTTTTCTAGCGGCCAAATCAATACAACTTGTGTAACGACAACAATAGTATTAGATTTTTACCCTTTGGGTAAACCCTAAAAGAGACCAAACATTACCAGTGCAGAGTTGCAACTTTGTGAATTAAAGAAAGAAAATGATCTATAGACCAGCCACTTTAAAATTCCTGTTTTAGACTCATTTTTAAACATAATTTTAACACAATTTATTAATGGGAACATAAAAAGCATCTGCTCTGATTTCGAATTAAATGCCAAGATTCGCTATACTCAGTCGTACGATTTGGTCAAAAATAGCATATGTGTTAAAAAAGTATGATAGTGTGGATTATAAATGCATGAGTGTGATAGACTTTTCGACAGGTCTGTACAATTTTATAATCTTTTGAAAAATTTTATAAAATTTTTCAATGCGTCCAGAGTTGCAAGATCTTTTTGTATAATAGTGTGGCATCTACAACGTCATCTTGAAACGAGTTTTTTAGTATGATAGAATTCTGTTATATTTTTTTGTTATTAAGTTATACGATTATGTAGGATAGTGAATCCTGGCCTTAAGCCATATCTGAAGAAAGACTGAAAGTTCTATGTATTAAGAATTTTTCGTACTAAATGAGAGTTTTTTAGATTTGATAAAAAAAATACCAACAAGACACGGTATTATATTTCTTAAATCCCTTTCTACAATTGGTTAGTTTTATATCTATATATAATATAAAATATAAGGTACAAGTAAAAGGTTTTACACAAACTTTGGTGAGGCTGATCGCTATGCTCACCTACAATACTTGGTATTGTTTAGATGTGTGGAGGATATGTTTTGCTGTTAACTTTATCCAGCATGCAAATGCAGCAGCATACAATTTCCAATAGAGTAGTAAACCATAGTGTGTGAGTGTAGTTGGAGGCATAAACTAAAGCAAACAGCGTAACATATTCAACAGGAAAACGGAAATGCTATGCTAAGCATAAATATTTAACATAATAACAAAAACTACAGTAAAAACCAACAACAGGACAATATTAACTAAAATTGCAAACAAAAGCACAATCACAAACACAACTACATAAATTTAACAAACTTTACTAAAATTCTTGAATTTGTTAGAATATTTGTATTTAATTTTATTAGAATATTTAACTACACTCATCACTCCAAGCATGTGTACGACGAGATGTGTTCGAAAATTTACAGGAATTTTTAATTATGGCTTTACTCAACTGTAAATAAAAACATTGTTTTCATATATTGTGATTTTAGTTGCAATGTTAAAGTTGCTTTAAATGTTTAGTTTATTTAAAAAAAAGGATGAATGTCGTTAATTATATTTGAGAAAATTTTTCTTACGCTCACGCATGCAATTGAAAAAATGTGGTCACCAAACAATGAATCTTTTGATTTCTTTTTGTTTCCATAACTAAATAAAAAACCTCCTACATTGATAGTTAATATTGAAGAAATAATAACTGAACCGATAATGAAGATAAATGCCTTTTTTGTACTTCTTGAAGCCCTTCAAAGATTAGAAAATGCTCTGACAGAGAGAGAGAGAGAGAGAGAGAAATTATCTTGAAGTTCACAAACTTATTACTAATAAATAATTAAAGTTTCTCAATACAAATTAAAATTTTAATTAAAATTTTCTATTACTTTTTACCATCCCTCATACATTTTTAAAAATTCACTCACATTAATATCAAAGTATGTTCACAGTTGAATTATAGTTGACATTCGGTCTGTCACTCCATCTACTATACTAGATGTATCTTGGTTGGTTGTTGTTGTTGTTCATATTAATAATATGTTAATTGTGAAAATGTCAACTCAGCAGATTGAAATAATTTTCATTACCATCTACACACATCAAATATTAAATTATCCTGCAGTTTACAGGATATGCGGTAAACGGTTCTCTTGACTGCTTTATTTGTATTCGAACAATTTACAACAGTTTTGTAGTTAAAAATTATCCGGCCATTTGAAAGGTCAGCATATAAAGTTCAAAATTTAGGAAGCGATTATAAAAAAGTTATTCTTTTATAGATTATAAAATAATTTACTCTCTTTGCTCTCAACAATTGATGATATAAATAATATAAAAAATACTATGCCTAAGTTTTTCCCTCTTCCTTCGCCTCTTATTTTCAAATATTTCAACTGAAACAAAAATCCCTACAGTGCACAGTAGGGCAGAATCAACATATTTTGGAAATAACTCAGCCATTTGTAAAGGGCTAGGTCAATCGATCATGAACATAGCAGAGTTGTATCTCAGCTTAAGTCTTGAGCATCCACTTGCCAGAGGTGGATCACACAGGTGTTTCAAAATAGTTTTTGATCAGAATTCTGATAATTTTCCGAACATACTTGTTTAAACTTAAAAAGTATTTTATTAATATTTTTTTTTTACAAAATAAGTTATTAGAACTTTAGGAAATTATTAAATATTGTACTTACTTTTACTGCAAAATTTAAAAGCGATATAAAAACCACTTTTACTTTTCCCTAAGATACGATTAATAGTTAATATGGCATTATAAAATCTGATTCCGTCGTTTATGGTTTCAAATAAATCAAATTATTTTTCAAACAACCCAGAGGCGTTTAGGTATTTTTTCTGGTGGCTACTTTTCTATTTGGTTGAAAATACAATTGCTGTTAAACAGTTACGCTGCGTACAGTTTTATCACATTTTTTGTACATTAGTGATTTTAAAACTTTTCCAGTTTTCCGGTAAATTAGCAGAAATTTTTTCGGGAAATTGTTGACATTATTTCCCAAACCCTAGTCTGACTATGTCACATTTTACTCTGGAACAAAATAAGGAAATCTCGAAAATATACTTTAAAATTACGTAGAAGATAGAAAAGGCCTTTCAGTAAGTTTGTAGATCAACTAGTGAATTGAGCTCTGGAAGCTGTATTGTTATAAACAAAACAGCCCATTCAAGTTCCCTCTAATGATCTCAGTCAAAAACACTGTTACTCTTGCCGGGAGTAAAAGTATCTAGGGAAATTCGAACAACGAATGTTTCACAACTTATCTGAAGTTCTAGGAAATTTAATTTAAACTTTCACGTGGTTGTTGTCAATGAACCATGAAAGTGAAAGTTGCTCATATATAACATTTTGCTTGTAAATCGATATGTATTACAAAAAGGTGCATGCCACCAAACTACGAACTAGCGGCAACAAATGTTTAAACAAATTTGCATATTTAACTGCACGTCTGTCTCCATAACGAAGTTATTGAAATTTTGACAATTTTTATATATTAAATTGAAATCTGTTAAAATATTAAAAATATAAAAAATTTTATAGAAATTGATTTTATTTTTTTTTTTGCTTTGCTATAATTTTGTTTAATTTAAAACTAAGTTCAAAGGATTATAAAATGAATTAAAAAATGTTGCAACATTTTTTATATTAAATATGTGTTTCATAAAATTTGCATAATAAAACACATGTACGATTGTGAGGTTAGAAAAGTATTGCACTAACATTTGCTGACATGTTTGTATGCTTTTAGTTGAACTTGTTAATGCACTAGCAACTACGATAGCCTTATGCATAATGAAAATTTTTAATATATCAACATAGTAATTGTTATTTTGCCACAATTGAATATTAAACTTTTTATTAAATTAATTCATAATTATAACTTTAACAATACAGTGAAAAGCACTTTAAAAATTATACTGCTTCAGTAGAAACTATTTAATAATAATATAAAATATTTAAAATATTTTATTTTTATATTATAAAATATTTAAAATATTTAATATAAAAAGTGAAAATTTGCATTTGAATTTTTTTAACAATTAAATTTAATAGTGAGCTATTAACCCAAATTATTATAAGCTCACTTAAATTAGCTGTTATAGGTTAATACAACAGGCCATTTCGCTTAGTGCTGAAGTTAGCTCATCATAACATTGCCTGAGATAGTTGGCCTTTCAGGGAATTTTTCGTCACACAGTATTATTTACTTTCTTTTTTAAGAAGTAATGTTAATTCATATAATATTCATGCCATGCCAATTCATTAGCATTGAATCATAAATAATGCAAACAAAATGTGTATCATTACCATTGTTTTCATTAATGGTAATGTTTTTTTATGAAACATTTATATTAGCAATTAACTAGAAAACAAAATGATTAGCATTAACCAATGATTTAATTATTTTAAATTATTATAATTACTAGCCACATTTGTGCTCAACCTTTTTGCAGTGAAAAGAATCGAAAAATTTAAAATTTATTTTTTTTTAAGCAGTACTGCCTCCATTTTTCGCTGTCCTAATTTCTTCTTTTTTTTCATAAAAACAAATATCAGAAAAAATAAAATAAAATAAAAATCTAAAATTAAATTTTGAAGAATGATTATTTATTTAGTTTTCCCTTCTGATAAGTTAAAATCAAGGTAGATTTATTTTACTAATTAGCGTCGTCTGCCCAGCTGATTTAGTAGTTCGACATGTCAAAAGTTGTATGTGTTTAGAAATTTAATAGTGCAGAAGTGAGAAAGCAATAAAATACAAACACGCCTGATCACTTTGCTTCTATGTTTTTTTTTTGACATTTCGAGCTACAAAGCAACAAAAAAATTCTTGTATTTGTTGTAGACACGCCACTACCTAGTGAGATAAATCGACCTTAGTCCAAATTGTAAGGGTGCTCCCATATCAATACAGATTTGTAAAAACTAACATGAATGCAATTGTGGTTTGATTATAGTTTTGAAAAATTTGTATTTCCTAGCTAATTTTAGTTTTTTTTTTAATTTTCTATTACTGAGCCAGCTGATATTTTTCGCTATGTTTTGTTTTGTGTTGTTTCTACGTGTCAAAAAAAGTAAATTCAAAGAACATTGAAAATTAAATTTCAATTATAATTTTTTTACTTTCCTTTCTTTCATCAAAGACGGTAAACGAAATTTTGGAATTATACTTTTCTTGATCAGGTTGCACCAAACACACATATGGTCTAAACATAATTGGTTGTGTTATTATATTTTATCAGAATTGATATTAAGTTTTTTATTACAAATTAGTACAGTTCTGTATTTGGCGTTGATAAGTGCGGACGCGATTTTTTTTAGCTCGCATTAACAAAAAACAAAACATACATTGTGTGAATAATTTTAAACAAAAACAAACCTGTTTTAATACAACAACAAAGTTGTCTGTAATTTTTTTTCTTTCTCTTTATTTTTTACAACGGCATATTGAATTGCTACTTTAAAAATAAAACAAAAACAATAAGGGCTAATGAGCCTCTTTAATTTAAGCAAAAAAAATGTAGACAATATTATATTAAATAAAGACAAAAAAACTGAAAATAATTTGTGTGTAAATTCTACGCCTGTTATACGTGATCAATCTTGTTCGTCGCTTTTGCAAATCGATGACAATAATATAACTACAAACAAGTCGCCTTCTGAACACAGTGTTACCAACAGTAATATGGATAGTGTTAAACCCAAGACGCAAGTGGGAATGGACAGATACATTACGGTATTAAAAAGAGGTCGAAGCCCTAAATCTTCGCAGCTTGCACCAATGTCTAAGGTACATAAAGACAAGGGCTCTAATGGAATAAATTCCCATAATCATTTTGGTATCTTAGATAGTGAAACAAGTGAACATAAAACGGCAATTAAGTCGTTCAAACCACCTCCAGTTTATTTAAGGGAGAAAAATTCGAACGACTTAATAAAAAAGTTAATTACAATTATTGGCGAGAACACATTTTATGTAATTCCCATCAAGCGTGGTAACATTGATGAGACAAAAATTCAATTTATTGATGAAAGCAGTTATCGTAAAGCAGTAAACGAGTTCGAAAACTACAAAAAGAACTTTTATACCTATCAGCTGAAGAGTAGTAAAGGTCTACAGGTAGTCATTAAAGGTGTAGATTCATACGTTGATCCAGCTGAAATAAGAGCCGGACTCCAAAAAGCGGGTTTTAAAATAAAAAGTGTAGATAATCTCCGTAATCGGGAACGTGTCCCCCAACCACTATTTCGCGTTGAACTGGAACCTGGAGATATTAGATTGAAGAAAAACGAAACGCACCCCATTTACAATCTGAAATACCTGTTACACCGTAAAATAACTGTAGAGGAGCCGCATAAACGTCCAGGACCTGTCCAGTGTCTAAATTGTCAAGAATATGGTCATACCAGGGCTTACTGTAAGTTGCCTCCGGTTTGCGTTGTATGTGGCGAGCTACATTGTTCCGCACAATGCGACAAAGCAAGGGATGACTCGAAAGTTAAAAAATGCAGCAATTGCGGTGGAAACCACACTGCTAACTACAGAGGCTGTCCAGTTTTTTCCATGGTAAGGAAAACCACTCAAAAATCAAATACTCCTGCTAAGCACCCACAATATCGAGCAAATGCTCATTATCCTCAGTTAGCCCAACCAACAACACAACATGTTTCATATGCAGATATGGTAAAAACCAATCATACTGCAGTACATAAAGCGGCACCGGCAACTAATTCTACTCCTAATTTGCAATCGCATCCTAAAGAACAAACACCATCTGGTAATTTCAATCGCCTCGAAGCAAGCATCGAGACATTAGTGCAGTCGATAAACAGTTTTATGAGCTCTATGAGCAGCATGATGCAAGAAATGGTACGCATGCAATCTACTATGTTGCAGGCGTTACTTAACAAACCATGAACTGTTTAAAAATATGTTTCTGGAACGCAAACGGCTTACGCCAACACAAAAATGAACTCGAGTACTTCTTGAAGAACCAACAAATTGATGTCATGATGGTTTCAGAGACTCATTTAACAACAAATAGCTTTTTTAAAATCAATGGCTATATATTATATGACACTAAAGACCCCCGTGGCAGAGCATGTGGTGGTTCAGCAATACTAATAAGGGCTCGAATTAAACATCATTTACTGTGTGATTTTTGTGAGGACTACCTTCAAGCAACAAACATCTGTATTGAAGAATGTCATCAAAACTTTGTTATTTCTTCGATTTATTCACCTCCTAGATTTCAAATATCAGAGAGTCAATATATCAACTTTTTCAAATCACTAGGTCCCTGTTTCATAGCATCAGGCGACTACAACGCTAAACATACGTTTTGGGGATCACGCCTAATAACTCCAAAAGGTCGTATTTTGTTTCATACAATTTCCAAAATGCGTCTGAATGTGATATCAAGTGGACAACCCACCTATTGGCCTACTGATCGACAAAAAATACCTGATGTTATTGATTTTGGCGTGACTAAAGGTATTTCGAGAGAAATGATTAAGGTTGAAGCGTCACTCGAATTATCCTCAGATCATTCACCCACTATTGTCTATATATGGAATCAGCAAAATATCGTGTCGCCAACAACTTGCACAAGCATTAATTGGTTGAAATATAGAAAGTATCTCAGTACTCATTGTTCGGAAAACATACCGCTAAGAACACCAGAAGATGTGGACCAGAGTCTAATTTATTTTGATCAAAATCTTAAATCAGCTGCCCAACATGCGACAGAAACCAGACAACCACCTAGATACAATCAAATTTACTTTGTAGACGTCGAGCGGCTCTTGGCTGAAAAAAGAAAAATTAGAAGAGAGTGGCAAGCACACAGATCTCCTCAACTTAAATCTAGACTTAAAGATTGCACGAAACGACTAAGACAGCTGCTAGAATCTCGAAGAGTAGCATCTCTGAAAAATTACTTGGAAGACCTCGATGCAACTGCTCAATCAGATTATTCATTATGGCGTGCATGTAGGAACCTTAAAAGACCGGTCGTACGTAAGCCTCCCTTGCGAACTTCTTGTGGAGACTGGGCAAGGAATGATACCGAAAAAGGCAATTTGTTTGTTGGACATTTGAAGAAGGTTTTCACCCCAAATGTATGTACTGATATAGCTGAGTTACCATCAGTAGAGACTAGTGCCGTAGTACCCCTAAGATTTGAATTTCGCGATATTGAAAGGGCAATAGCAGATTTAAACACCAAAAAAGCCCCTGGCGTTGATAAAACAAGTAACAAGATGTTAGTTGAGTTGCCCCGTATAGGTCGCAGAATTATTCTGTTTGTTTTTAATGCCATCTTACGTCTTGAGTACTTTCCCACAGAGTGGAAGGTCTCTTTGATAACAATGATTCCTAAACCAGGAAAAGACCACATAAAAGTAGAATCGTACAGACCTATAAGCCTTTTATCAAACGTGTCAAAGTTATTTGAGAGAATATTAATAACTAAGCTGAATCCAATTCTTAGCGCGAAAGGATGCATTCCGAACCATCAATTCGGCTTCAGAAAACAACATAGTACGATCCAACAAACACACAGATTAGTAAATGTAATTAAAACGACCTTTGAAGAAAAAAAATACTGTTCTGCGCTCTTTATCGACGTTTCTCAAGCATTCGATAAGTTTTGGCACGAAGGCCTAATATTTAAGCTAAAGCTGAACTTGCCCGAAAACTTGTATAAGCTCTTAAAAGATTATTTAACGAATCGCAAGTTTTTATTAAAAGAAGGTGACTTAAGCTCGCCACAGCTCATTGAAGCCGGAGTTCCGCAAGGTAGTATCTTGGGACCAATTTTATATTTACTGTACACATCGGATATGCCAATTAGCACCCTAGTCCACACATCAACTTTTGCAGATGACACAGCTTTTTTAAGTATTCATGAAAGTGCCCAAGAAGCATCACAACTTTTACAAGACCACATACTCAATTTGGAAAAATGGCTAGAAAAATGGAGAATAAAAGTGAATGAACAAAAATGCACTCACATAACTTTCACACTGCGCAGGGACTCATGCCCTCCTATTCGCATTAATAACCAAATGATACCACAGCTTTCAGACGTTAAATACCTGGGTATACATCTTGACCGTCGCCTTACTTGGAAAAGCCACATTGACTTCAAGTTAACACAAATGAAACTAAAAGCAGTACAACTAAATTGGCTTATTGGCAGAAACTCCACCCTGAGCTTAGATTGTAAACTTCTACTGTACAAGTCGGTCCTCAAACCAATTTGGTGTTATGGGATTCAGTTATGGGGCACTGCCTCAGCTAGCAATGTAGAAAAAATTCAAAGGCGCCAAAATAAGATTTTACGTATTATTACATCTGCTCCCTGGTATATAAAAAATTCGAACATCCACAAAGACCTAAACATGCCATCAGTTAAATCAGAAATAGCGGAACATGCAGTCACATATCTAAAGAGGCTTGAATCTCATCCAAACCCTTTGGCGCGTAACATGCTGAATGAACCTGGTTACATTCGACTAAAAAGAAGAGATACTGCTTTTCTTGGCCGTACATTAGAGGGATGACCCGCAAATGATTTCGAAATCCGTGAAACAAACATTATTTTTGTCTAGCACTGGCTGGACTTAAAAAGAATATTTTATTTTAGACTTAAGATACGAGTAATTATTGTTAGTTCAAAAATTATTGAAGATACAATAAATAAATTATGAAAAAAAAACATAACTTTCACACTGCGCAGGGACTCATGCCCTCCTATTCGCATAAATAACCAAATGATACCACAGCTTTCAGACGTTAAATACCTGGGTATACATCTTGACCGTCGCCTTACTTGGAAAAGCCACATTGACTTCAAGTTAACACAAATGAAACTAAAAGCAGTACAACTAAATTGGCTTATTGGCAGAAACTCCACCCTGAGCCTAGATTGTAAACTTCTACTGTACAAGTCGGTCCTCAAACCAATTTGGTGTTATGGGATTCAGTTATGGGGCACTGCCTCAGCTACCAATGTAGAAAAAATTCAAAGGCGCCAAAATAAGATTTTACGTATTATTACATCTGCTCCCTGGTATATAAAAAATTCGAACATCCACAAAGACCTAAACATGCCATCAGTTAAAGCAGAAATAGCGAAACATGCAGTCACATATCTAAAGAGGCTTGAATCTCATCCAAACCCTTTGGCGCGTAACATGCTGAATGAACCTGGTTACATTCGACTAAAAAGAAGAGATACTGCTTTTCTTGGCCGTACATTAGAGGGATGACCCGCAAATGATTTCGAAATCCGTGAAACAAACATTATTTTTGTCTAGCACTGGCTGGACTTAAAAAGAATATTTTATTTTAGACTTAAGATACGAGTAATTATTGTTAGTTCAAAAATTATTGAAGATACAATAAATAAATTTAAAAAAAAAAAAAAAAAAAAAAACAAATTAGTACAATTGTATCCACTTTGCCATCCCTGAGTTGTAGTCTCTTTTTGTCACTACCTAGCAATATTTTTACATCAACAAAATGCTTGTTGTTAAGGCCGGGGACATAGAATCCGTCGTACGTTATACTTTAATGCTCTGAATTGAAATCAAAGTAACAACGGAAGAGGTTGACACAATGAGTACTTTGTTGACGGATATTAAATCAGAAAAGAAAACAGGAGAAAAACTTTTTTCTCCATTTTACTCTATTAAATTAAATTATTTTGTTGTATTTTGTTTTATTTTTACTTCCACTCAACACAAAAATTTAATTTTGAGAGAGAGCTTTGTTTCTCTCTTATTATAGCTTTCAACCTACGTCAAAAGTTAAAAGTTGCCCAACTTTCGTACTTTGCGTTAACGGAGACGTTAACGCTGTATATCAACTTTCTTGTGCGTTGAAAAAGTCGACGTATAACATATGACGCATTCTATGTGTCCCGGCCTTTATAATGTTGTACTTTTTGTAGACTAGATAAGAACACTTTTCAAACCCTGTCTAAGGAATAAAATAATTTTATTGCGGTTTATTTACGACTTTTAAGAAATAGGGATTGCAAGAGGGATGGATTTATGTATTGGATAAACACTTAGTGTAGCCATAAACCCAAAAAATAATGCTTGGCAGCACTGTTGTTTGTGTATGCTATTACAAAACATTTTAAGACATAGATAATACATAGATAGTCAACTGAAACGTCAAAAACCTAAGTCTCTTGTCAAAAAACCTAAGTCTAAGAATGTATTGGTAGGCAAAATTGTATAAGTGTTGGTTTAAAAAAAAATTCCCAACAGCAACTAAACTGAACATAGTTGTATAAAATATTTTGTAAAAACAGAATATTTTTTTACATTCAATTTTAGATGTTAAAATTAAATAATTCTTTTGCTTTTTAAAAAAATATGAATTTTGTATTTTTCTAATATATTTATGTGCGAAAAACGTTAGATTGAATGCTAATTTTAAATATTTATTATATTGATTTGAAAATTTTCATCCCCTAAAAGACCAAAAAATACAATACTGTGTAGAAATAAATTTCACCAAACAAATGTCAACAAAATTAAATTTATTTAGTATTAAAAAATTTAAAATACAATAAATTGTTAAATTATTTTTTGTGCAAAAATTCATAATTCTTTAAATATTTGGAAAGTGCAATGAAATATCGCTTAATAGTTTCTAAATGTGAATAAAAATTTTACTCCCCTAAGTGTGTTGAATTCACACCGAACACGTATATGTGAAGCCATTTGTAGCCGCGTTTTTGACATTTGGAGAGTTGGCCATCTATGTGTTATCTATGGTTTAAGATATTTAAAAATGTTTGTTTTTGTTAGAAGAAAAAGCGGCCAGAGCAAAAGAAAAGAATTCTTAATTTGAACATAAGAATTTAAATACTGAAATTTATTAAGTTAAACCAGCCCTAGAACAACAGTTACGAGAAAAAACGCTCTTACTGCGTAAATATGATTTAAAATCATAACTCATTCACCTCTCCCTTAGTTTTTTATTCATCACATATGTACATACATAGCAAACTAGTTTAAGTTGCTATTTTTTAATAAGATAAATAAACAAGACATTTTTGTTTTCTCTTATGAAACAAGTATAACTAAGAAGATGATCATAAACTTAATTAAAAAATTATTTTATAGCTTTTTTATTTATATTGAATAATTGCAAGTTATTTTTATTTATTCTTTTGGACAAATAAACAAAATAAATACTGAACTGATGGAAAAGCATTTAATCTAGGCAAAGCCTAAATATTTTTGAGACTAAACTTTATCTGTTTGTTTTTAATCGTACTTTGGTTACATATAAACAATTTTATTTTGTTTGTTATAAATATTTTATGGTTATAAATTCCATATTAAATTTGAATACTTAAAAAACTTTAGTTGTGGTTTGTAGGAAAATGTTGCATGTTTTGGACGTAGCAACCATTTAATGATCAAATGTTAGCAAAAACTTGTTTATCGTGACCAACGTACATACAGATGAAATGTCTAAAAATTTATTTTTCTCAATTTTTCTTCAATATTATCACCTAATTTGTAATTTAATTTATTCTTTTTTATAGAGAATAAAACGAACTTAAGCTTGGCTTAAAATTTTATCTGCTTGTAAAATAAATAGTTCGACTAATAAAATTTCAAATATTCAATATGTGACCAAAGTACCATTTAAAACAACTCGAATTTTTTGTCGAAACCATATATTTCATAATAAAATTTAGAAGGCATATAATGTAAAAAACATTACTCGAATTGATTAAAGTAAATTATATTTTTAAATTGATTCAAACGCAAACTCTTAAATATCTTAATATATATAAAAAATGGACTTATACCACTATAAAAAAAACAGCTCATATGCATCTAATCTGCATGTATTATTAAAACAAGCTCTTAATGCGCCATTGAATTGTTCAACCATTGAACAATTTCAAGTGCACACATTTAAATGTTTCGTGCAGACTATCGTTGTCGATGTCATGTTCTTGTTCAAATAAAATTATTGGAACATTTGTTCACATAATAATAATAATGGTTTTTAGTATGAAAGTTTAATTTTTAAACAACGCCATCTGTTGATTAAGCATGCAATTTTTTTTTTTTTGACGACAAATTGAAAATTATATTCAGACTGAACATGAACATCGATATAATTTCTAAACACAGAAGAAAATAAACAAATTGTTGTTCTTCATTCTGCCGACGTTTTCTTCATGTGCCAAAAAAAAACAATGCCTTGTGAATACACTGCAAGAGTAGCCATTTGTAACGTTACAGACCCAACAAAAGCCCAAAAAGTTTTCTAGGGTTACATTAGGTATAAAAAAGGTTTTTCGTGATTTTTTTAATCGACTTACGAACATCGAAATACAGACATTGAAGTAAAATAAAGTATTTTAGTATAATAATAGCAGTAGATGTTAAATATATTTTAATAGCGTTACCAATTTTTAATGAAAGTAATTTAAAGATCAATATTAAGCACATTTTGAAATTTAAGATAACACCAACATTGAATACAAAAGCTTATTTACAAATAACACATTTCATCTTTGGCAAACAAGCAAAGATTTTGCAAACGAATTGGAAAATAAAAAAAAACACTCTTAGAAAACAAAAGACTTAAGCAACATGCATGATTGAGTGTCTGCTAAAACAACAAACATTAAATATTTCAAAAACAAACTTAAGCTAAAGATTGCACGAAGAAACCGTTAAAAGAACTTCCACTCACACTTAAATAAACAAGTCATTTTTAAGTGACCTTTGCCATAACTTAACATTCAAAGCACTTACTCTAGTATATATACAACCAACCAAAATTGTATTCATATTGAAGCCTTTAGTTAATGCTGCATTAAAAATAACGAACCAACCATTTAACGAAGAAACATTTAATGCCAATTTTGGCTGCTTTTTTTGTAAGGGCTTTTGTTACAGTCTTCGTATTTGGCAAACATTTTCATTTTTTAACATTCACCCCACCATCAACAGACTTAATGCTTCTTTTGGAATATTAAAAAAAAAAAAAACTATTGCTTTTTGTGCATGAACTAGCAGGCAAAAGTGTTTAAGGGCAATCAATCAAAATCTATGTTTTGCATACAAAAATATGTATCTCTACATACTAAAGTTATTTGAGTTTCTTTATTTACTTCTATTTTAAGTACAATGCACGTCTTAGACAGAATATTTTTTTGGTTTTAAAATTAGATCGAGGTTAATTTGAATGTATATTAAAATTGAAATTAATTCAGCAAAAAAAATTGGCACATTGTCTGAAGCAACAAACAAAGGGGGAACTATTTTTAGATTCTAAATTACGTGAATTGAATTATTTTATTATTTTTAAATCAAATCTACACAAGCCAGTTGCATTTTTTAGAGAAGCAAATAATATTACGGCACAAGAGGAAAAACAACATTTTTAAACTTAAGACATATTCTATGATATTTTTGTAGTAATTCCACTTTCTATTAGTCAATAAAAGAAAGAAGAAGTACGTTTTTCTTCAGTTTATTTTGCACCGGAAAAATTTTAATATATTTATTCTATAAGCAAAACATGTTTGAGGAAACCATAATAGAACATATTATGATTAAGTTATATGAATGGAGTCAAACTTATTATTAATTAATATTCCAACAATATTGTTGTAGTAGAACCATATTATTGTCTATCCTGATAATGATTTTTAAAATAAACAAAATTTTTTCAAGTATAAATATATTAAATTAAAATATGGCTATAATATAATACAAATTAATATATTATGATCAAATATAAACATTATTTGGTTAACTTGAATAATTATATTATAAACAAAAACTACTAACTATTATGTCATATGGGCCCTTTTGTTATAAAATTGTTGATAATAAAATACACAATTATTTATTGTTTTATTTACTAACTAACTAAGACCGTTTTTACACCTTGCAACAAACGCTGAGTTTTTTTTTCTATTCTTTTTTAAAGTTGCTTCGAAACCCTTTATTCTTTTACATTTGAATTTTTTCAAAATGTTTATTTTTTAAAATTTTGTTTATTATGCTTTTCTGTGTTATTGATAAATAAACAAAAAACTGTATTGTCAACTAAACGTATTTTATTATGATTAAGCGATTAAACATTCTTAATATAATATTAATACACACACACATTATAAATATTTAAAAATAAGTAATATATTGTTGTAAAATTAATTTTAATTTGTTTTGTAGTTACGGACCTCTAAAGTTTCTATGTAAAGTTTTGTATATCTCAACTATTTAATGGAATGAGATAATATGAGTATCACTGGAATGGTAATTAAAAGTACTATCTAACTAAATTGACATTAATGAAAAATATTATAAAATATCAAGCAAGCACCAAAAAAAAGTTTTTTTTTTTTTGAGGATTTTCTTGTCTATGTTCTGACAAAAAGAATGAAAATTAAAAAAAAATATTTGTTTGTTCACCTAAAATGTTTCCCAAAGGTAAAAAGTAACCCAATTGTTTTCGCTACAATGTCTGTCAGCGCCTTCTATCTCTGGAATGGTTATAAAGTAGACTCTTGACAAAGAAGGTGTATATCTGTGGCCGCTATAACAACAACTACTAAAACTTTTAGGGTGTTCCGAAAGAGACTCGTTTTTCACGTATATGTGTTTATTTCTTAATCAGTAAGAGGAATAAAGTTAAAATTTATATAAATAAATAGTGAGGAGATTTGCATGTATACGGTCTAAATTTTGAACCATAATAGTTAGAGTCTTTAAATTTTTACAGGAGGTGAATTACTGTGTTAGGACAGGGACATATTTTTCGCTTATATAGCCTTTTTTTACCGCAATAGGTAGGCTCCTATTATTTTCATATAAAGCTATAACAATAATTACTAAAATATAATGAGTATTTCGATAGTGATACAGTTTTCGCGAATATGACTTTTTTTTAAACGCGAGTATATACGGAGTGTGTGAATTTATGGAAAAATACAAAAAAAAGGGTTTTGCGAGAGTGGAAAATATTTTCGAATAGTTGTAGCCTAATTTTTGAACCGGAACGGGTCGACACTTTACACCTACGCAAACTATGTACAAATTTGTCCCCTAGAACAAATATCAAAACCAAAAATTAAAGGTTGTTTCGATAATGACTCGATTTTACGTATATAACCTTATATTGACACTTAAAATTTACACATATTATATTTAACAATATCTACAGTAACAACAAGAAACGAAATTAAATTTAATAATAATGGAGTGGTCCCTTAAACACTTGATATTTATACAGAATATTTAGTACTATACTCTAGTAGAAAAAATAATTTAAAATTAAAGCAAGACATAAAAAATTATAGACTTGAATTTTTAAAGTTGAACTGAACATAGTTCGAAACCATACTTGTGTGATTCTGACTCGCATTTGGCTGATTTGTTTTTATTAATTTCATTTTATTTGGATAATACTTTTAATTACCTTTCCAATCGCACGCATATTACCTCATTCTACCCTAAAATAGTCGAGATTTACCATACTTTACATACAAATTTAATGGGGCCCATAACTGCGAAACTAAGAGTACATTTTTGTTTAAAATTAAATTTTTATATATACATATATATCTTAAATTATAATTTGGAAATAATTGTTTATACAAAACAAAAATACAACTTGTCGTTTTTTTCTGTAGTCAAAAAGTAGACAACACTTTAAAAAAATAAAATGAAAATAATCAAAAACAAAAAATGCCTCGTCAGGCTTTGGCATGCAACTTTTTCAACCCCGCTTGCCTCCCAAACCCCTCTTACTAACAAGAAAAAAGTTGCATGAAAAAGTTGCGGCATTTATTGCAAGGTGTAAAAGTGGCCTAACTGTGTACGATTTTTTGATATTTTTTTAAAACTCACACACCAGTAAAATCGGATCTGACTAAAAATGTACATAATTTGTTTGTTTTTAGTTATACTTTGGTTATATACAAATAAACTTTTATATATTGTTTTTAATTAATATGTTATGGTTAAAATAATATATTATTATGAAATACTAATAAAACTATGGTTGTGGATTGAAGTTTAATAAAAATTGTATAGTTAAAACCATAGGTCATAGTAAGCATTTTATGCTGAAATTTTAACGAAAACTTATTTATCGTAAAAGAATCGCTTTTCTTTGCGTGAACCATATATTGTTGCAGAGAACAAAATATACTTATTAAGTCCCACCTGACCAAAATATAAAAATAAATTTTTAGAGGTTACTGTTATCATGTGTATTATGCCTTTGATAAACGGCCAAGCGAAGCAATATTCCTCATTCTTGGAAAGATATGTATTTTTCTTTCCATATGTTTTCCAATATGAATGAAAAAATCAGAACCAAATGTGGTTATGTGCACAAAATAGATTTATTAGATTCGTAAAAATATGTTTATAAAGAGTGCAGTTTTTTTTCTTGTACAAATAAAGAGAAATAACATTCTCAAAGGATTCGTTTTTTTAGTTTTATAATGTACGACCAAGTATCAATATTAAAACTGCTCGCAGGTCTAGTTCAAGTTTCGCATTTTGCTTGGAAAATATATCCTCAAGAAAATTTTGTATACAAAAATTTATATAAAAACAACTCATTTTGGAAGTAAATTATAATATAAGCTGTTTCCTGTAGATGCCTTACTTCATCCATGACTACTTTAGTCATGAATGAAGTAAGCGACAAGAATAAGTTACATGAAGTGCATAATTAATTGCTGTTATACTTTGTACATATAATTTTCTAGTATTGTGCTATTTGACTTTGTGGATAAATCTGGATGCAATTGAAAAGTGGTTTAGAGTTCCAGTTATTTTAGGATGTGCAAGTTTTCTTTTTAATTAGTCACTTGTGAAGCTTAAAAAAATTCAATAGAATAAATTTTAATGCAAAGCTGTGGATCATCATTATTTTGCTGGTTATCATTATTGTTGCTATTAATGATGCAGAATTGTTATTTTCATTTGCAATTGTACTCTAAATACACTTTCTATTGGACCATAAGATCGAATATAATCAATTTGAATTTTATTATTTTGCTAGCTACAGAACCTGCTTGATTTAGAATGCTGCAGTTGGGTCGATAATGTTTAAATCGAAAAAAAACCACGAAAATTCATTCATTTTAATAAAAATTATGTGAAAGTAAAAAATGCTCTGTTAATTATCTTTCTAAGATTGCGTTCCCTATCATAAAACTTTTATCTACCATCTGTAATATAAACCAGGCATCAACAATACATCCCCTGTACTGTAGATACGTATCAAGTATTGTAAGTTGTATTATCAACCATTAATGGAAAATTATTAAGAACTAGCTGTGCTTCAGTTATGGTTTATGTATTTACTTTATCTCCAGGATAGAGATCAAAAATTTTTATAATATTCTAAAATTCTAAAAATTATTGTATAGCTTTGTAAAAAGTGTTTAAAATATTTTAATAACAATGTAATTCCACAAAGTAAAAACAAAAATACAAATTTTATTAAATTGGCGCCATTTGTTGCGCAATTTTGTTTAAAATATCCCACTTTCAAAAATAAAAGTTGCGCAACCGTTTTTAAAATATTCCAGTTTTCATCCGAAAATTGTAGTACCTTTCACTGCTTTTTCTCCACTTTCTCTTGGAAATGAGATACTTTTGGAAAAAGTATCCTATATTAGAACCAGGATGCTGTGGCAAGTCCTCACAAAATTTTGTTAAAATTCATCCGGTAGTTTTGGCGTGATGCCAACGCAAAAGAGAAACAGACAGACAGACAGACAGACAGACAGACGAAAATGAGTTACTATTTTATTATATGTATAGCTTCTTCTCAAATAAATATAAAATATTAAAAATTAAAACTGAAACTGAAACTTTTATATTTAAAATCTACCACTCAAATGACACAAAAGTAAAGAATATTCGAAGATAAAATTTATTATTTGTGACATAAAATGAAAAATTGTCAAGGCCTTTTCAATTAATATAAGTTATAGTTAATTAATTATGAACTTACTTGTAGTTTAAAATAAAAAATGCTTGAATGTTGATAAATTGTCCATTTACCCTTCGACTGTGTCTATATTTGCTATTTGAAAACCAATCTTTTTAGACAACTAGGTCACACATGCCATGCGCTTTTTAAAAGTAAAACATAATTTTTTGAAGAAATGCCAATAAAAAAACACTCATTTATAAGAAACAGTAGTTATAGCAAGTAACAAATAAAAAATATTAAAATATAAGCAGCCCAAACAGCAATAAACCACTATTAGTTAGTGACTAAATATTTAAAATGATTTATGAACTGCATAATAAATTGGGGGCAGATAATGTTTGTCATAGACTTAGTAACTTTTATTAAATTATCACAAAAAATATGAGGACTTAATAGGGGGATTTACAGGGTGTAGTATCATGTAGTATTACCTCTCAAGCAAAATAATGTCATGCTGTCGTGAATAATTTCGTTTTTTAATATCAATACATTTAATAAAACAGGACCATTTGTGTTGGTGAAATATTTTTTGAAATTTTTACTGCTGGTGCAGATATTATAGACAGAGTTTTTGTCTGTCTGTGTTCGCATCTCGTCGAAACTACTATATGAATTTTAAAAAAATTTTATGACGAGGTACCTTTGTATCCTAGTCCAAATATAGTATACTTGTATCCCGTAAAAATATCACACTTCCAAGAGAAAATAGAAAACATTTTCTGAAAGTATGCAATTTCACCGATTCAGTGGTACTGAAAACTTGGCAAAAACTTTTATTTTTATCAGCGGGAAATTTTAAACACTATTAACAGAACTCTACAATAATTTTAAAATTGTTTATATATTTTGGAATTTCATACAAAACCTTAGTTTCTGAGTACTTTCCCATAACTTTTAATTGCTGCTGGATTTGACGCCATGTTTAATGAAAAAATTCTATTACCAATTCTAATTGTAATTGGATTTTAAAAAATCAATTGCAATAACAAATAGTTTAATGCACTTGTAATTGAAAAGTTCCAGTTACAATTACAATAAATGACACCTCCAAGGTTTGCCACACTCTCATAAAAATTAATGTTTGAATAATTCTCTGAAATATAAAAATTTATTTTATTTAAACTCTTCAATAATTTTGTAGAGTGTTAATTTTTGTTCATATGACCAATCATTTAGATAGTTTTACATAACATCAAATAAGTAGTCAAATCATTACGTTATGCAAACTACATTATTTTTATATCGTTTGTTTTCCTATTAGATAATCAACCAAAATTAGAAGTGTTAATTCCTGTTCATAATAGGTTACCGCATGCACAATGCCATTAAGTCCAAACTATTGAATTTTTTACAGCCAAAACGTCTACTAACAATTAAATAGGTACTCGCTTTTAAGTTTTATATAAATTTATAAGTATATCTTGGCTTTAAAATCGTTATTAAATAAATAAAAAAATGCTCAAGCCTCCATTGCAATAACGAAATAATTAAAAAGTTACAACAACTACATCTGTTGTATTAAAGTGATAATTAAATTGATAAAGACATCATTATCAATCAGCAATGTAAGAGCGGGCAGATTTTTTTGTAATTATTGCTGCCTAAACTATAGTAACTTCACAAATATGATATTTTTAAATAGAACAGGAAATAGAGTTTTGTATATCTATGTATGATACATCTGATTTAACTACTTTGTTTTATTAAGGCCTAAAAAATAATATGTTTTCTTGTTTCTCTATATTTTCTATATTTGTAAACCGTTTAACCTCATCGTTATATGTTACTGGGGATAATTTATGGATCTCTTTTCTAACCCCTTTGTTCTTTAGTAATTTCTGATATCTAATTGATAATTTATGATCTGTCACTAACGCAGTTAACCAGAATAAGGCAACATATTATAGCCTCAGGAGTTCCTTAAAAGATTAACACTTGCACCACTTGCGAGGTATTATTGTCTGGATTTCTTCATTAGCCTATACAAATTTAAGTTTTTTAGATCAACTTCTCCACCACAAGTAAAGCTTGTGGTCATATTTGTTTTCAATATTTAGAACTCTGTTCATGGAACAAATTTGTCCTCGTACACATTGTGCTGTGAAGTGTATATTAAAACATGAAGATGAGAGGTTTCTCATGGCCACACATTCCTCTTAAAGCGAGGGTAATTTTAAATTCTAAGATAGTACAACATAAATATCAAAGATCATTTGGCACTATCGGCAGAAAAGTTATGTTATTTTGGCAAAAATGTCTTTCAGTAAGGCAAGTCTCTAGATCACACTGATAAAACTTCAGAAAATAGTGACTAAAAAAAAGTATAAACAATCAGGGCTAGCAATTATCCATTTCACTAAGTCGTATTTTTTCCAAAACAAATCAAAAACCTTTACAAAAAAAAATATTTTCAAGTATTTTCGGAAGCAGCAACCTGGTTGCTCGTCGTAAGTTATCTATCATTCAATTCGCAACTTCTTCGATCAAGAATGCTACTATTTACATTTGCTCTCCACTGGCTAAATACAATTCTTACTAATTCAAAATTATTGGAAACAAATTTGGAGTCTATTTTCTAAACTAAAACCTAAAATCAAATTTCTCTGCAGTTTCATATGAAAAATATAACAAAAGATAGGCTCTAAATTTAAGTATTTATGAGTTTAAATATTAATAAGTTTTAATAAAAAAGACCCACATTCGGTTCCCTTAAGTCAAGGCACTTAATCAATGATGTTCACGAAATTGATAATTAAAGAAACAGAGTTTCGTAGTAAGCTTTCTCTTATTACCTCTCATCTAGATTAAGTTTATAAAAATTTTGAATAAATCATTTCAATTCCCATAATAATAAATTAAATTAATTTAACTCTTAATGCAATTAACTATAATCAAATTAACGAACTACGTAAAATAAAATATTAAAATCAACAAACTCTCGCTGACAAATAGCATCACAAATTTTTCCATTATTTACAAATAGTGTTTACTTACCTTTTTAGGTGTAAAAGAAACAACAACAACAAAATGAACAGAATTAATAAGCAATAAAAATAAACAAGTTTAAGTTTTTCAAAGACCACTAGAAATTCAAATGATAAAATAAATTTGAAGAAAAGTATAAAACTAATTAACATAAAAGAAATTTAAAAAGCGTTTAAAATTTTACATATTTAATTCTTTTAGGTAGGCGACAAAAGCGTAACAATTTAAAAAAAATCCAGTTATATTGTCCATCAATACAGATTGGGCTTTTAGACCAGCAAACAGTTGAGACCATAAGCTCCCTACACAGTAGGCAAGTAAAACGTTCTAATACAAACAACATATTAGTTTAAAAATTCACTTTCTTTTTTATAGTAAATAATATTTAAACAACCCAAAGCATCAAATTTAAAAAAAAAAAAATTTTTTTTAAACATTAATGTGAAAATATGACCACAAATTTTGGCCGTTTAAATAACTGATTTCAAAATGACAACCAAGTTGTCATTTACAGTGGTATTATAGTTGGACCGTTCGTATTATCAACTAAGTTATTTTAACGGCCGAAACATCAATAAAAATTTGATGCTTTGGGTTGTTTAAAATTTATATTTTCGTTTAAACTACAAAAATATTGTTTGTAACCTAAACTTATTTTCACATTTATGTTTTTGTGCAGATACACCCACTCTTTTATTTATAATCATTAACAACAATTCCACATTCTTAAAGTGAGTATCGCTCCATTGCTTGTTGTCCACTAATTCTATCAATCTACAATATAGCTATCACAGCACGAAAATAAAAAATATAAATAAAATTTCGTATTTCACTGGTTGCTTAGGCCAGATCGGCAGTAAACCTTTTTCATAATTTTTGAGAAGCCAAAAAAACTCTATAGGTAATAAAATTAAAAAAAAAAAGTAACGCCATTGCAATTATTAAGACTTATTATGATTTTACTTTTGCGTCACCCTTTATTTCTGAGTAATTTTATTGGTTGATTTTTTGAACAAAAATAATTGATTGAAAACACATTGTCCTCTTTTAGATAAAGAGATATTTGCCATGAAAACAAAAGATTTAATATAACCATATACGGACACCACTACGTGATAAAAGACCAAAAAAAATACCCCTGTCTCCCAGTTTTGCTCAAAGTCCTCCAGGTTTTTTTTTATGGGCCCTCAAAGATGTGTGGCCTCGATGGCATTTTTGCAAAAAAAATGATCATTTACTCAAGCTCATATTTTGCAATCCGTTTGGAATTTTGATATACTCTCTGAGGCAAGGTTGTAGCTCTTGTCATAAAGAACAAAAATTGTAAACATACAAAATCAAAAAAACTTCATCTTCAAGGTCAAAAACGCAAAAAACTTTAAAAATTCAATTTTTTTACCTTTTTTCCCCTGTTCAGGTCCATATGTAGCAAACCGTTCAAAATTCAAGGAAACAATCAACCACAAAAATGAACCTAAGATCTCAATAAACAACTTTCTAGAACATATGAACTTCCTAGGAATGATTCTTAACACCGTTTAGGTAGCGCTTATGTAGCTAAAAAATTTTCGGGAAATTTTCCACTTTTGCGGCTACCTAAACGGTGTTAAGAATCATTCCTAGGAAGTTCATATGTTCTAGAAAGTTGTTTATTGAGATCAAAATATGAGGTTGAGGAAATGATAATTTTTTGCAAAAATGACATCGAGGCCCACCATCTTTTAGGTCCCATAAAAAAAATCTGGAGGACTTTGGGCAAAACTGGGAGACAGGGGTCTTTTTTTTGGTCTTTTATGTAGAGCCGTTTGTAACATCTAGGCTTAATCATACCCCTTTACCCAGCTTTTTAATTATTTTATAACTTAAAATTTAAATAATGTCCATTTTAGGTTGAGCCATATGAAAAAGTCTTCCTAGTTTTTTGGTATACACAGAAAAAAATATATACATTTTTTTTTTAATTAAAGAGGTGTGATATCATACTGAAATTCAATAAAACTACTAATTGACGAAATTAATAATTTAATTGAACAAAAACTAAAAAAAAAAACAAAAATTCTTAATTAACATTTTTCTTGATTTTTATTATAATTGTAATTATAGTGGTAATTTATTCAATAAATTTGTTAATTTCTATTTTTATACTTTTAAAATGAGTTGACTACTATGATGTACATATGTATGTACATATATTTTTTGACATATATTTTTTGATTAAGAAAATCAATATTGAAAAAATAAAAAAGTTTATGAAAATCTTTGTGGAAATAAGTCTGCGTGTGAGTAAAAAAGCGGTTTGAAAATAAAATAATAGTTTACTATTGAATAACTATTTAATTTTAATTAAGTCGAACTACATTTTTGGTTAATTTTGGAGTTTAACTTCTAATCTGAATTTCAAATGAAAATATTCGAAGATTGGTTAAAAAAGGATTCAAAAATAGAGCTGAATTCATTTTTATCACATCGTTTAATCACACAATTTCCATAAAAATCAAAATTTTTAAAAAAAATTTATATAACTTCTTTGTTTCATTTAAACATCCCCTTAATTGTTTTTAGTTCTAGTTTTACTATTTTATTAATTCAATTCAGATTTTCGTTAATTCAAATTAAAAATTACACAACTCTTTTGCTTAATACAATTATTATCTTTATTGATTGTAATTTTATTATTAATTGACCTGCTATTGAATTGATTTAAATGTTTATTTTCTTTAAGTTAATTTTTTGATTCATCCAATCAATCACAATGATAAAATTAAAAAATATTTTATTTTTAATTAAAAAGAAGACAATAGGTGCAGGGTAGTCGTTGGGACTACCAATAAGAGTAACTTGTGATTACCTTTTCCAACGATTTTTTTATGAAATACAAAGCAATAACATCATTTATGGTTTTCTTCAATGTTTTCGCAGAATAATTTAATTCAAATCTTGATATTAACTAATAATCGTTTAAATATTACAGTTGACATTTTTCAGACAGTTTTTAGCGAGCAGACCTATCTAAAGCAACCAATGTTAGGTATCGATGATGACGATGATGCGAGTTCAATAATTCAACCAAAACGATAGTAATAATGGTGACGACGGTGACGGTTGTGATGGAGGTGACGATGTTGACGATAGTGATAATGATGACGATAGTGATAATGATGACGATGATGCGAGTTCAATCATTTTTTAACCAAAAATGCTCAAAGTGCCGAAAGAAGGTTTCACTTCAAAAATTAATTCTTTTAAACTTTTACAATTTTTATAATTAATATAATCATTTTGATGAGAGGTGCAAAATTGAACTTGCTTGACTAAACGGTGAAGGTATTAAAGTTTCGCTAGTCGTAAAAGATATGTGTGGCTGTGCATTGTCATGATTAAATACAACTCCCTTTCTGTCTGGATTTCTTCACTTAAACGGTCGACTTTTACATGACCGAATTGAAGTTTTTTTTGTTGTTTTTTTTTTTTAAATCACCTATGAAGAAATTAATTGGATTGGAAATTTTACTCTAATTAAATTACTACATCAATAACTTTTAACACTTGGATAATGTTTTTTATTGAAGAAATTTTAATTGGCGCTAATATTAACTTAAAACAAGTGTTAAAAAGCAATAATATGTACAACATATTTATTGCACTCTTATTTTTAGCACATGGCTCTATGTACTGCGACATTTAAGAACCTCTGTAGCGACTTAACGTTCTCCAGAAAAAGGCCCATTAACAAAACTCCGACCTAAGAAACCCGATTTACTTCGCTTCGCACACCCTAATGAAAAACTGTTAGTATTTTAAACTTCAGAGTTTTGTTACCTATTCTGTAAGCATCATAAGATCGTTATTATAAGCAAAAGTAACTTATGAAATTTCCTCTTATAGACCGTAATAGAATAGTTCGATTGTTTGTACTCGAATATAGAACCCTATTACTGAGAACGTTTTTGTGCAATGAAATTACATTGAGCTATGCTATTGGCCAAACAGTTATGAATAGCCATAGTATCGTCCTGTTTTGGAAGTTAAGTTTATTTAAAAATGCACCATACTTCACCATGAGCACTATCGTCATATAAATTACTCTATTTATAATGTACATTATGAGCAACCTTTATATATTTAGTTGAAACAAAACTATAAATTTAACTCTAAGTATAATTTTTTTTAAATATTATAGAAATTTATTAAATATTTGTTACCAAACAACAAATCATGAAAAGAATTTATTACAGAGAAAGTCGACACGATATAACAGACTTTTTAAATTTGAATGATTTTTGAATTTAAAAAAAAGAGAAAATAAAAAAAATAATAAAAAATAAATAAACTTCAGAAACAAAAGCTAAACAATACCTGAATAAAGGTTTGTCCAATACTTACTACTCTCTTGCTTCGGTATGCTGAGATTCATATAAAGGCTTGGTCTCTAACAGCTTTGCATACGAGTCTATCATTAAATACACTTGACATTAAGTAAAGAAATATTTAAAAGATGTTAAAACAATATAGAAAAAAGATCTCATTACAAATCAGAAACAATTAAGAAAATTGAAAAATCACACGTGGGACTACAGTTGCTGGTATTGCAGCAAATATTTAAGCCTTAAACTAATTAGTTTAGAGTTAAATAAATGTCAAATTATTTAAACCGCAAACCATGTTTAAAGAAATTATTTTGCCAATAACAACAGTAATAAAATATTCCAACACATTTTGTTAAACTCAGCAAAAAAACTTAAATGACACAATTACTTGTAGTATTTAGTAGTTTTTTTTTTTTTGTTGCTTATGATCTTAAGCTCATCTTCACAACTTTACATGTTGCACAACCACAGGTATGACTTTGCAACTTATGGGTATTTTATAGTGGTTTATCTAGCAAATACGAGTATCTAGACAAACATATGCATTTGTCAGTCACTTTTGTTTATTACTTTATAAAACAGGTTGTTCTCAAACTGCTCACGTTTATTTCTTAATTTTTCGCGCTTTTTTCATTCAATGAAAGTGGTTTTACTTGTAGCCAACAGTTTGTGTTATTTTTTTGTTTTTTTTTTTGGTTTAAATAACTTTGTAATTTGTGTTGGTTTGGTTTGGTAGCCGCTTAATATTTTATTTTTATACGATTGCTTTAAACTTTCGCGCCGTCGCGGCGTTCTCCACTTGCTGCAACTCTTGAATATTGCAAAAAAAAAATATTTGGCTTTTTGCTTCGTTATCTTTTTATCTTTTGTGCTTAAAATTTAATACGAAACAAGATTTATTGGTTGCCTTGTTTTCCTTTTTATGTGCACTATATGTTTTTGGTATCAAGTAGTTTTTATGTAAGAAGTAGGAAATTGATTACTGATTTTAAACGAAATGCTGTAATCAGAACAAGTTATTTTTTACATGTGGTTTTAGGGGAAATTGTTTTATTGTTTCAGCACTTGTTTTTGAGCAACATATTTTTTTATATTTTTATATAATAATGAATCCGAAGCAGGGGTGTCCAATACATAAATTGATTTGTGAGTCAACGTTGATTAAGTTAAAAAAAATGCTTTTTTTATATCAATTTTTTAATAAGAGAGAAATCTTATTAAAATTATGTTCAAATTATTTTCGTATGTTGTTGATGAATTTTTACTGCCAATTGCAGATCACACTGAAGAAGTTAATAAGTCGAAGTCGCCGCTCGAAGTGTTCCCAATTGAGGAGATTACAATTTTGATTTTTTTTTGCTTTCAGGTTGGTCCCATTTTAAAAACAGTTCATTATATTAAAAATTAAAGGGTGTCCCCATACAACATACATGTTTTTTACGTGTATTAAGAACCGTAAAGGGCACCAAATCAAAATTTTAACAAATTGCGTGTCGCTATAGCTCCCAACAGCAGAAATTAATAAAAAATAAATTTAAAATTTAAAGGGTGTCCCCATAGGTGACGTAATTTGACCTATTTGAGCCTATCTTTTGAACCGTTATAGGCAAAACCTTGAAAATTTGACAGAATGTCGATTACTCTGACCGTTATAATAAAATAAATAAATATTCATAATTTTAAAGGGTGCTCCAATAGTTCATTTAAATTGATGTATATGACCATACTTTTGAACAGTTGTACACAGACCGCTGAAATTTACAAAGAACCTGTATTGCTAAGTCCACTATAACAAAAAGTATAAAATTTGAATTTGGAAATAAAAGGGTGTCCCAATAGTTAATGTAATTCTATATATGTGGCTATACTTTTGAACTGTTATAGACAGAAAGCTGAAATTTACAAAGAACCTGTATTGCAAAGTCCACTATAGCAAATATACAATTTGAATTTAGAAACTAAAGGGTGTCCCCATAAATTTTGTAATTTGATCTATATGGCCCTATCTTTTGAAACGTTAAACACAAACATTTAAAAATTAGGCAGAATTTCTCTGGTATGATAACAAGTATAAATATTTGGAATTACAATGTAAAGGGTGTCCTAATAGTTCATGTAATTTAATATATATGGTTAAACTTTTTAACCGTTATAGACAGATAGTTTAAATTTAAAAAGAATCTTTGTGGCCAAGTCCTCTATAACAACAGGTCTTTACTTTAAAATTGTAAATTAAAGGGTGTCCCAATAGGTGATATTATTTGATCTATGTGACCCTATCTTTGAAACCAGACAGAGGCTTGAATGGTGTCCCCATAAAAGACGGATGCTGCTGAAAATATCTTAAATTTTGAACAGTAATAGGCAGATGCTTGACATTCACATAGTCTTTATTTTTTTTCCGCTAATTTTGGCGCATCTATTATTTGGTTTAAACCTAATTCTTACAGATTACTTCTTACATTTTTAGTTTATAACTGGTGCCCTTCTATCTGTTTTGAAGTCGGTTTTTTTTTGCAAAAATTATTAAATATGTCATTGAGTCTATATGGGAAGAATTCATACTCTAAACAAATTTGCCCTGATGGTAGTTTGCCCCATTCTAGGTGAAGATCAGCCTTTAAGTCGATTACTTGTCTATGTTAGCAAAGCAACTTTAAAAAATAAAAAAGAAGTGGTGAGCGTACTGTGTCAGTACTCCGTCCCAAACCATCACTAATGTAGACACTTGCAACAGTCTTGTGATTTGGACTCCAAAAATATTCGCTTCCTCTGTTTGCTTGCTTTAAGTTTCTGAAATATGCAGAAACTTAAAAAACAAGGACCAAATGTTCATGCTCTCCACAAATGGAGAGTGCAGGTGCTTAATATGCACTTTTTGTCATTTCTAGATCTCCAATCTTAGTTTATTTTTAATATATGCTCTATGCTACCAGATGATACATCACACATTTCTTCGCCAATTCACCTAACCTTTGTCGTAGATTACGTTGATCTTTCGTTCTGATCTTTATATTTTGAAGTCTATCGATTTTTGATGCTACGTTATTATTGTAACACATAATGGTGGGATATAAAAATATTTTGTTCACAGCTAAATGCCGTAGCTTAATAAACAATGGCTAGCTCAGATTTCCCAGCCACCTAAAATCAACACAACTGTTTAATTTACATTTCGATGTTCTTTAACTGCGCACTTTGCCGGCCTAAAGTGGTTTTTATTTATTACCGATTTTAAACTTATGTTACTCATTTGAAAGTTAAAACCATTTAACCTTGGGGGCCAAAAAAATTACAACTCTATTTTAACTATATCACAGCAAACATGGTGATCCAAAATGGACTTTCTCAATATTTTACTAAAATTAAAAATGTATGAATTAATATTTATTCTGACTAAGTTCTTTATTATAAAGAGATAGAGAAAAATTAGACACTAACAGAAGGTAATGCATTTCCTGAATCGCTACATCAATCTTCAGCAAAAAAATGATTATAACTTTTTTCTTTTAACAGTTTTTAAAGCAAAATAAATTTTGTATAATGATGTAACTTATAAGCTATTAGTAATACAAAATAAAGTCTGTAAATATTAGAAATGTTTAAACTTTCTTTTAAATGAATTAAAAAGTCAGTTTCCGACCTTGTCAGCTAGAGGAATATTTCTTACCCAAGGTCAGATATTTTGAGCAAAATTTATGAACACAAAAGTTTTCAAAAAAAATAAAAATAAAATAAAGATCTACGCAAAGTAACAACTTTTTTTTAAGTATTTTGGTCTTCTAAATCTAAAATCAAAAACATTTTATACAATTTCTTAATTGAGAGACGCCTGCTTAACCTAACCTAACACAAAGGGTCTGATCGGACCAAAATTGGTAGATTTTAGGGTTCCGTACACAAAGTGTAAAAACGTAACCCTATTGTTTTCGCTACAATGTCTGTCCGTATGTCCGTATGTCCGTCTGTCAGTCTGTCAGCGCCTTTTATCTCTGGAACCGTAATAGGTAGATACTTGAAATTTTCACAGATGATGTATCGCTGTTGCAACTATAGCAACAAATGCTAAAACTTATAGGGTGTTCCGATAGAGAGGTGTTATTCACGAATACATATGTGCCTATTTCGTGAACTGTAGGTGGGATACACTTGAAATTTACAAATAGTTATTAAAACTTAGTTCACTATATAAACAACTATAAAAAAATAAAACCAAAAATTAAAGGGTGTTCCGATAATGGTGTGATTTGCATGTATAAGGCCTAAGTTTTGAACCATAATAGGTAGATGCTTAAAATTTTCACAGAAGGTGTATAGCTGTGGCCGCTATAGTAGCAAATTCTTAATCTTATAGGGTGTTCTGATAGAGAGGTGTTATTTACGAATATGTGCTTTTTTCTTCACCTGTAGGAAGAATACACTAAAAATATACAAGCATTAATTAAAACTTCATACGCTATATAAACAAGTCTAAAAAATAAACTTAAAAATTAAAAGGTGTTCCGATAGTGGTGTGATTTGCATGTATAAGGCCTAAATTGTGAACCATAATAGGTAGACGCTTGCAATTTTCACAGAAGGTGTATATCTGTGGCCGCTATAGCGACAAATATTAAAACTTATAGGGTGTTCCGATAGATAGGTGTTATTCACGAATATGTGTTTATTTCTTGATCTGTAGGAGGCATTGACTAAATATTTAAAAACAGTAATTAAAACTTAGTTCGCTATATAAACAAGTGTAAAAAAATAAACCTAAAAATTAAAGGGTGTTCCGATAGTGGTGTGATTTGCATGTATAAGGCCTAAATTGTGAACCATAATAGGTAGACGCTTGCAATTTTCACAGAAGGTGTATATCTGTGGCCGCTATAGCGACAAATATTAAAACTTATAGGGTGTTCCGATAGAGAGGTGCTATTCACGAATATGTGTTTATTTCTTGCACTGTAGGAGGCATACACTAAAAATTTAAAAACAGTCATTAAAACTTAGTTCACTTTATAAACAAGTCTAAAAAAAGAAACCTAAAATTTAAAGGGTGTTCCGATAGTGGTGTGATTTGCATGTATAGGCCTAAGTTTTGAACCATAATAGGTAGACTCTTGAAATTTTCACAGAAGATGTTGCCACTATAGCAACAAAGACTAAAACTTATAGGGTGTTCCTAAAGTGACGTATTATTTGCCTATATGTCTTTATTTTTTGAGCTATAGGAGGCATCCACTTAAAATTTGCAAACAGTAATTTAATCTATGTTCGCGTTATAAGCAAGTATTCAATATTAAACATAAAATTAAAGGGTGTTCCGATAGTGACGTGATTTGCATGTATGTATATGGCCTAAGTTTTGAACGATAACAGGTAGACTCTTGAAGTTTTTACAGGAGGTGTATTACTATGGCCACTATAACAAATAGTAAAAATTAAAGGGTGTGCCGACAGTGACATGATTTGTATAAACATTGACTAATTCTTTATAGATAGACTCTTGAAATTTTCACAAATGGTGTATCACTATGACCCATATAAAAACAATACAAATTTAAAGGGTTTTCCGACAGTGACGTCTTTTGCATGTAAAACGACATATTTTTTGAACCGTAATAAGTAGACTCTTCCAATTTCTATAGAAGATGTGTTGCCATGGCCGTTACGACAATTACAAAAAATTAAAGGGTGTTCTGACAGTGACATGTTTTTCACGTATAGTAATTTAATTTTTTAATAATAATACGTAGACTCTTGATATATTCATAGAAAGAGAATTGCCATGGCCGCCATAGAAAATAACAAAATTAAAGGGTGTTCCGACAGAGACATGATTTGTACGTAAATAGCCTTATTTTTTGAACCATAATAGGTAGACTCTTTTAATCTCTACAGTAGATGTTGTATTTCGGCCGCTGTAACAATTACTAATATCTAAAGGGTGTTCCATCAGTGACATGTTTTTCACGTATATTACCTTATTTTTTGAACCGCAATAGGTAGGCGCATATATATTTTTATAGATAGTGTATTACCATGCCCGCTATAACAACAATTGTTGAAATTTAAAGGGTGTTCATACAGTGATGCAATTATGACTTAAATTCTAAAATTAAAGGGTGACTCATAAAACATGAAAAAATTAACAACTTGAATTTTTAAAGTTGTACTAAACATAGTACGGAACCCTACGTGTGTGAGTCTAACTCGCACTTGACTAATTTATTTTATTTTATGAACGATTTGGTAGTTTGGTTGGGTTGTTTCAGTTTTTCTGCGTTTTTGGTAGAATAAATTGTTTACCCATTTTAAATGTTAAAATTATTTCCCAATAAATGGGCTAAAAATTTCTATAGGATTTACTAAAAAAATTGGAAATTCTATTTGTAAATGTGCTCTTTATTTACTTAAAAATAAATGAAAGCATAGTAAAGCAATAAATCAAAATCCTACATGATCGTACGATTCAAGCACAAAAAAATCTGACAGAATTCTGTCCACTCCTACTCAAAAAATCGTTGTAGGTGCCACACTATCATACGAAAAAGATTTTGCAACTCTAACAGAGAAAAAAACAAAAAATGTTTTATAATTTTTTTCAAAAGATTATCGAAATTCACATACCTGTCAGAAAGTTTGTCACACTTTTTTAGCACACATGCCATTTTTGACAGATCGTATGACTGAGTGTGATAGTGAATCATTAATGACATTATAAAATCTAAGCAAACAATTTTCTGCAGTTAACAATATAAAGGATACAATTAATTTAAAATAAAAAAAATGTTGGTAGTTTTTTTAGGTCTTGATAGGATTTGGTAGATTTTAGGTATAAATTTGGTAGGAAAATATTTATCTTTGTGGCAACGCTGACTAGGACCCAAGTAAGCTGTATTGGAACTGCCTGCTTAACCATAATTGAGAGATGGTTATTATAACTTTTGGCAGACGCTGCCCATAAAAACAATATGTGACCCAATATAAAAGTAATAAACATAAAATTAATATAAAATAATTTGTTTTCTATATAAAAATATATTTAAATATCACGAGATCTTTCTTATGTTAACACATACGTTCTGGACATTTTTAGAAATATTACTTGAATATCACTTAGAAAATTGATCGTGCGTGCGGCTATTTTTAATGTGAGTTTACTTGTTTCACCATAATGCGCTTACTTTAAGTTATACACAAAAAAATATGTGCACCAATCAAAGGCTTTAATTAGTATTAGAGACAAGTTTAATTATATTTTTATTTGATTCAATTATATAATTTTATATTATATAAAAAATAGTATTTTTTTCTTTTTAATTCAGTATATAATTAAATTATTTTAAGAATTTATTAAACTTGTATCTGAATCTAATTAAAATCTTTAGAAAATGTTGTGTGTGTATTTAATAGGTAAATTATATTTAATACTTTGATTATGACTTAGAATTTGGTCCTTCAGGCTAAACAGTGACAAAAAAACTAAGATAAAGAAGAAGCAATTAAGAGTGCTTTATTCGGCCGTGCAGAATCTTCTATAACCTTCACCATTGACTTAATTTAAGAGACAAACGCATTAAAAAAATAACTGCGCTTTTTTTCACTAATCAGCAATATTTCGTATACGGTATATATCGTCAACTGCCTAACTATGTAATAATTTCATGTACATTTTTATAAATTATTCAGATTTTTTTTTTTTTGGAAAAATTTTATAAAATTTTTCTGGGAAATTTTTATTTTTAATAATTTTTTTTTAAATTTTTTAAAAAGCTTTGTACAAATTTTAATATTTTTTGTAAAAATTTGTTAAAACTTTTTTTGATAAAAATTTTTTGAAAAATTTTTAGTAAAAATTAAAATTTAAAATTTTTTTGACAAAAAATATTTGTATTTTTTTTTAATTTTCGTTAAAATTGTTTGAAATTTTTTTGTAAAACTTTTTGGTAAAAATTTTTTGTAAAATTTTTCTATTAATTATTTGTAAAAATTTAAAAGAATTTTTTTTTTTTAATTTTTTATTTTTAATTTTTTTTTTTTAAATTTTTTTTTGTAAAAATTCTGACCTTACTGCAATCTAAACTGCGTTAGAATTTTCAGGCAAAAAATATTTAAAAAAATTTCATCATTTTGATAATTTCATCATTTTAATCGGGCCAATCTTTTGGCCTTGTGAATTTTAGGACGTAAGGGATTGAGGGCTGTAATTTTGGCATTTTCTGACAAGATTTAAGTTTGATAATTGTTAATAATTATTAGTTGCCCAGGACATTATATAAAAAAAATCCTTTGTAACATGTTTTATAACTTACAAAACTAACAAATCAAAATTCCAAACCTGATTTTTAAGCGCATTCTTGTTTTCCGCTGTCCAAGATCAGTAGCAATTTGACACCATAGCAGCGTAAAGGCTCGAAAACTGGTTTATCAGAGATAAACTTAAAAATGTTCACATTGATTTTCATTTCTACACTTTTTGCGGTGAGCTCATCTATAATTTCTTCAGCAAATTTTACTTTGAATTAAAGAATTAAAATTATTGCTTTTATACTTCCTGAAACATATACAAACTAAATCTAAACTAAAGCTAAAATATTATAAGGTCATCACAATTGTAGTTTGTTAATATAATAATACAAGAAAACTTAACATCGTGATAAAAATTAGAACTTGAAAATTAAACAATTTTCAAGGTCTAATATTTCATGCGACACACTGAAAGCATTATTATTTATAAATGACCACAAAATATAATTAAGCACACTGCGCCTACCTCTCAAATTATTTAAAAAACCGTTCCCATTCTATGAAACCGTTTATAATCACTTTTTCTTTTACTCATTATCATATTCATGACAATTAACTTTTACAGACGGCCCGTAATCAACTATTAACACAATTTCAGCTTCAGTTCAATAACCACGTAAGAGAAATAAAAGCAACAAAAATGTGGTCAACAAAGAGAACAACAACAAATAAGGTGGATTTTTTATAGCAATAAATATTTAACACAAACAAACAGCAGCAACGACAACAAAAATATGATAAAGAAATTTTTAAAAGAATTCAATGAAGAGTGAAAGCGAAGAGTTTTATTGAGGTTTGTTTCAAAGCCCATCACTAAAACGCCACAGTCTAAAAACACAGACAGGTATATTTGATTGGTTGTGTCTTTATGGCCGTCATTCTCCCCATTACATTTGCCAATTTGCCATAAAAATACCTAACTAGCCAAATATGCAAACGCACAGTAATGCACAGTGGGTTGAGTTAAATTAAATAAATAAATAAATAAATTAATTGAATAAATTAATTTTTAGAATCAGTTGATAAGCTGCATTACTCTTAAGGCAAAAATGTATACCAAGGATAGGAAAGTACGTGCTATCGAATATCTTTATAATTTTTTGCAACAATAAGACCAATTAGGTAGCTTTTTTGTAAATAATGACTAGGACCACGGAGCCCAATATTCATGCTGCGATCTTTCATTCATGATTCACATCCCAAATATGTAGGAATCAACTAGCTTCACCATACAAAATCATGAGAACGAAGCACCTTGCGAAGCATAAATAATTTCTGTCTTTTCTAACTTTTATCGAAAGTTTATCGTGGAAACGGAATAAGCTTAAATTGGTTAAGTATGGGAAATGTTTTTAGCTACACAAAAACTATTGATATCGATAACTATAGTTTGATAGCTGAGAATGTAAAACTCTGTTGACATTTCTCTTCAATAAGGTTTGAACAGTCATCATGAATCATTTAACGCCAGAACAACGCTTCCAAGTTGTAGAAATTTACATTGAAAAACAAAAATCTGTTCGCGAAGTTCATAGGACACTTCGTCCATTTTACAGTGTGGTGCAGTTGTTGATCGTTTATACACTAATTTTACTCTGCTCAAGAAGACAGCAAAATAATGAAAATATTGAAATGAATTCGTTGTCGTCCTCAACTTGGCCTTTATTCTTCGACTGCGTAGAAAATTAAACCTAACGAACTTTGCTTGTGTGCCTATAAAATAATATCAAAGAATTGTGTTTGGTGGTGAAGCTTATTTCTGGTTAAATGGTTACGTCAATAAGCAAAACTCTCGTATTTGCAGCAAAGGTTATCCTCAAGCCGTTACCAAGTCACCATTACTTCCATTAAACTTAATTGTTTGGTGCGAAATAAGCAAGGAGCTGCCGCTGCGGCTAATGGCGAGCGCTATCGAGCCATGCTGACTGAATTTTTGTGTTCAAAAATTAATTAGCTAAACATCAACGACATTTGATTCCAACAAGGTGGCGCAATTTGCTATACAGCGCGCTTAAAAATCGATTTATTGCCAAATAAATGTGGTGACAACTTTATCTCCAGAAGTTGTTCTGTTCACTAGGCCCCTTGTTCGTGCGATTTAAGTGCTCTGGATTACTTTTTGTGGGGCTATGTGCAGTCTTTAGTTTATGCCGACAAATAGCCATTTCTTCAAGCATTGGAAGTCAATATTTAAAGGAATATTCAAAGCATGTTATACGACCAGATTTATTGGAAAAAGTAATCAAAAATTAAACTGATCGAATGGGCCATATAAGCTGCAGCCGCGAACATATCCTGGAAATCATATTTCAAAAATAAACTCCATGAAATTATAAGGCAGATCATTATATAAAAAAAAATATTTCATTCCAACAATATTTCTGTCTTATCATTTCTCATGCAGCTAGAAACACCCACTATTTTAAACATAAATAGACTAACCCCAGCTAAAAACTGTTTCGCCATAAGCAGGTTTGGAAGGGAATTTCGATTTGTTAACGCTTACGAACCTGTTTACGTATGAAATGATATTTGTTTGCCATGTCCCACTTAGTAGCATTTAAATTTTAAGCGATTAATTCAGCGCAGTATAGATGTCCTAAAACCATGCCGTATTAAGTTCGTAGCTCATCTTAACTCCCTATAAACTTAAAATTTGTTTATGGCGGCTTTACAGTTGTGCTTTTTAGTATGCACTACTGTAAGGGGAAGTGTACAAAATTCGTACAAAATTGTTTTTTTTTTTTTTAATTTAACATTTTATGTCATACAAAATTGCATTTATTTAGGCAACATTTCATTAAGTGCTTACTATTAAGAGCTTTTGTATAGCAGAAAAAGAATATACTGCTTAGAAAAACTCGATCCACTGTATCATGAATGAAACAAACAAAAATCAGTGGAGACGAGGCAGGTGTGTTAATAACACAATTATAAAAAGTGTAAGTTTTGTTTTCCATTTAATTTTATTTATAGCATTTTTGCATTAACAAAAAATAACTGCAAATAAAAAGTGAAGCGTACAAAAAAAGTACAACGATCATTGGCACAATTACATTTGTGATATTGAGTTATAAACAATAAATAAAAGCAATAAAATAAATTTTAAAAAATGATACTGATGTTAGTCTTGTTGCTATTGTGTAGGTTTCATTGTTGTTGCTAGCTGGTCGACAAGGTGAGGAGGTTTAATTGTGATGACATTGCCGGTGAAATATTATTGCAAATTTATACACGTTTAAGTGCATTAAATGCCGGTTTTATTTACTTATATTTTTACCTTTTATTTTACTCATTTTACTTTCATGCTTCAGTTGCAATTTTTTCAAAGTCTAATTTATGAAACTGACAAACAGGTAGAATTTTAGATGAGATCAGGCATATTAATATTTACGAAGCAAAAAGGTTGTTTTGTAAAGGGGCAATGATAACACACTGTGTAATTTTTTTAGTCATGGCAAAATAACCATATACGGACACCACTAGGTCATAAAAGACCAAAAAAAAAGACCCCTGTCTCCCAGTTTTACCCAAAGTCCTCCAGGTTTTTTTTTATTGGCCCTCAAAGATGTGGGGCCTCGATGTCATTTTTGCAAAAAAATGATCATTTCCTCAAGCTCATATTTTGCAAACCGTTTAAAATTTTGATATACTCTCTGAGGCAAAGTTGTAGCTCTTGTCATAAAGAACAAAAATTGTATAAAATAAAAAAAACTTCATCTTCAAGGTCAAAATCGCAAAAAACTTTAAAAAAATCAATTTTTACCTTTTTTCCCCTGTTCAGGTCCATAGGTAGCAAACCGTTCAAAATTCAAGGAAACAATCAACTACAAAAATGAACCTAAGATCTCAGTAAACAACTTTCTAGAACATATGAACTTCCTAGGAATGATTCTTAACACCGTTTAGGCTTAGCGCTTAGGTAGCCGCAAAAGTGAAAAACTTTTGAATAAATTATCATTTTTTTGCAAAAATGACATCGAGGCCCCACATCTTTGAGGGTCCATAAAAAAAACCTGGAGGACTTTGGGCAAAACTGGGAGACAGGGGTCTTTTTTTTTGATCTTTTATCACGTAGTGGTGTCCGTATATGGTTATTTTTTTCGTGTTGCACTATGTAATAGAGGGATCAAGACATGGTGATAATTACCAAAAAGACAATAAAAGCTTGGGGAAAATTAAAATTAAGAACAAATAAAAAAGTATACTGATGACATTTATTTCGACGAATTTATTTCGAAATTACAGAATACTTAGAAAAGATTTACATGAGCGACTTTATTCAGAGTGTTGTTATCCATTTTGTTGTTTGAAAGTAAGCGTTAATAAATCAACCATTTGATTGACATTGTGCTCAGACTTAACTATAATTGTGCAATACAATACCATTAAAATATTCCTCATGGACGTCTTACAGGAACTATTTCCAGGTAACTTTCTATGACTAATCTCTGCTTATATGAGGCTATAATTCTGCAATAAGTTGTTTTAAAAAAATGAAGATTCAAATATTGTTGGCACGAGCAGCCCTAGGAACTATTAATTAATCATACAATATAGTTTTTTCATATATAAAGAGAGTTTTTATAAGAGGTTTTGATCTTTAATTTGAAGAAAAACAACAGCAAAATTTAATTAAGTAAACAAAATTTATATTCTGTTTGGAGAGAAATGTCACTGTATTTTTTGAATGGTATCTGCAAAATGACGACATACTGTTACATAGCGCATCCTTTAAGTCAAATTTTTTAACTCTTTTTCAAGAAGTTCTTGTGTTATTTATTTATTTATTTATTTATACCTCCAATTGCCTAAAAGTTGGTTCTAACCCACCAAGTGGAAAATGGCTCATAATTACCGATGAACAAGTATAATTTAAAATTAAACTGGGTGACGGATAATAGCAGCGTCGAGGGTCGAATGAGGTCGCTGAACTGGAGAAGATGAGTTCTTTAATGAACTCTGAGTTGGGTTCTGCAATTAATTGTGAGACGGATTCTGCAATGAACTCTGAACGATAAGTTACTGCACCAGGGAACTTAAAAGATTCATTATAGGTAGAACTAGTCAGACCAAGGAGGTTACTACAATAAAGGTGATTGGAAGGTAATGGTACAGAAAAAAAGGTAATGGTACAGAAAGTGGAGTATACTGCGAGAAGTTAGATATCAGACACAAATCTAGACTGGATAACTTATGTAACATTTTCAAATCCGAAATTTTGCGATTTGTGAAACTTCTAGGTATCTTATTTCGAGGTCGATATTCTCAAGCGCTACCCCTCTTTTCCTAGACAGTCAGGAGGCTCATCAGCGGTTGTCGTAGGAAATAAAGCGGCAGACGAGTTGGCACGAGCTGAAGCTGATTTGAACATAAGTGTCAGTTGTGAGGATATATACCCTGTTCTCGATTTTATGTGTGGGAGGATAAGAGAGAAATTTAGACGTTATGCTGACGCAATGTGGAATAATTCATTGAGATGCATACAAACTAAATCCTTGCTGGAGGGAAAAGGTAATGGGGAACAAAATAACCTTTTACGTATAAGTCTAAGTCCTAACTTAGAACAGGTCATAATGATCTCAGATTTTTCTTGAAAAATATTCAACTTTGTGATGATGATATCTGCAGATGGTATGGCTTGGAAGAGGAAAACACATTCCACTATCTTTGTCACACAGTCGTAATGAATGTTTTGGCTCGTTTTTCTTTCAGAATATGGATAACTTGAAGGGTTTGGAACCCATGGTAATTGCCAAATTTACGAAGCACATGGGACTACTTCTTTAAGTAGTCCCATTGATTAGAACAGACCACAGAACAGTGGAGAATATCAGCGAAGTCACTTTTGATCCATAATGGTCTTGTGAATCTACACACATATAATTATGTGTGGTCCTCTCTGAGCTAACCTAACCTGTGGTATTTCTTTAAGTTAAAATCATGTGAGGAAAAAAAAGTTTGACTTGTTACGCTTTTTGATTTAGGGAGCGATATGTTGCTGCAGTGAGTTTCCAGTGTTTTTATAATATCCGCATCCAAAACCCGGTTTAACGTTAACAAGTTTAAACTATGCAAAAATAAAATTTATAACAACTTACTAGGTTAACATTCGTCAATTTTTCTTAGTCACCTTATATTTTGGATGCCCTTGACCAGTATTAAAGAAAATAGTTTACACTTGAAATCAACAAACTTATTATTTATAAGTAAATAATTAAAGTCTTAGTTTTGTGTTATTCTAACAGTTTTTATACCTGCTTGCCGCTAACAAAATTTCAAAAAAATCTTCTTTGACATAATTGACTCTTTTTACACTTTTTTCAAAAGTCAAGTTTATCTTAAGCAACAACAAACCAAAATCCAATGTAATAACCAATCTTAATCCATAAATGCATATAAAATAAAAATGTACAGAATCCAACAATCAATGACAAAATATTATTGTCAAGAATTACAAAACAAAACAAAAATCAACTAAATTAACTATTTGTCTCTTTGTGCTAAAGCTTAACATTAGCAATCAAAATACGAGTAGTGCAAGTATTTAAAAGAAGATACACCCAACAGATTAAAACAATATAAATGTCACTTGATTTGTGTTTAACATTTTTTTTTTAACAACATTCATGCATTTACCACCTTAAAGTGTCAAAAACAATGTTGTCGTGAAGACAATTTTGAAGAGTGTTCGTACTTTAAAACTTTAAACGAAAAATCAAAATAATATATTCATGGGGATTTTCTTATGGAAATGCTTTTTACACCAATACACCGAAAGTTTATTTTTCATACATTTGTATTGATTTTTATTTACTTGGATAGAATTTTCAATAAAAACTACTTAAATGAATTTAAATAATTATAAAAGGAATTCGTAGTATAAAAGTAAAAGTTTATATCGATGTGTTAATTTTTTATTCTGACCTTGAGTCATCCAAATCTCTCTGATTTTTATTTGAAATATCTAAAATTTGTTGGATTGTAACAGCTTTTTTCAAATAAAATTTTTAAACAGTTTAAATCTGTTATTCAGAAATTTTGCAGCAGTAAGCTTTCTTCTTTTTCCGTTCAGCGTAGCTACGTCTAGCACATGGAAATCCCCTTTCTTAGCTCTGTACTAACATATTTACATATACATATTAACGACGCAAATCGAAGCACTAGCGATGCAAATGCTAAATAACAGAAATTTTAAAAAGACACAAATTCGAAACGATGCAACCCAAGCGACGCAAACCGCCGTATTGGTGTATTTTTAATGTTTTCAAATATTTTTGTTTAACATTTTAATTCTTAATCTTAGTTTACGGATGGGTATTTTTAAAATATGCATGTTCTGTGTAAGAGGAGTTCAAGGTAATCGCGTGTAATAAAGTTTTAAATTTTTTTTTCTTGTATTTGGGTAATTATGTGCATATAAATTAAATTTATTGATTAAATATAAATAAAATACATCTCAATTTTCTTGTATAAAAATAGAAACATGTTTAAACTTTTTTACATGTATTTATTTAAGTTACAATGTTTGTATGTGGGTGTTTTTCATTTACAATGCTCTTTTGGAGTCCGTTGAAAGTATGGTAAAATATTTTACACTAAGAACATATAAATGTGATAATAAAATCAACTTCATCGTGACAAAATGTTATCAGTGTAGAAACATACATATTTATTTTTGCTACCAAACTATCTATCGTGTACTAAAAACAAAAAACTAAAGGAATGTTTATACTTCTTTTATGGAAAACGATTTTTCCCAATTGAATGCTATCTCTTTTGCACATTAAAAAACGATAAATTTATAGTTTTGTTATCATACAAACAAAATATTTTAAAAAGCAATGTCGAATATATTTTTTAATTATTTTTTTTTTTCTGAACGTTAATTGTTCTTACGGCCCTTTTCACTATGTATGATTAAAAATTAACATGAACATTAACCGCAGGTTAAATTAAATTGAATTTTACAATGTATGATTAATTTTTATTTGCCACCATTTAACAACAAAGTGTTTGTTGAATATAACCGAAGAAAATTTGCCGGTTAGTATTTTAATTGTCAAATTTTTTTTATTAAAAATACTTAAGAATAACAAACGTTTAATCATGCATGGGAAACTTTGACACAGGCAGCATGGCGTAAGCATCCTATTCCCACAACATCCATCCATCCATCCATGTGGTCAAACAAAACGTGGTGTTCAGTATATTACATACACAGCGCCTGGTGCAATCAAAATTTTGTTATTCAAAACGGACCAATAGACTAACTGGCGTTAGTTCAACATGTTTTGACATCGAACGTTCAACCATAAACCCAAGCATGAGACCAATGATCCTAAAAAACATTGCTAAAGCAAAAGGGATCTGAGAGTGTGCATCTATTATTTTTACTATTAAAATGAAAGCGTGGAATGTTCGCCAGAATCTTGGTAATACCACTTCCGAAGGGTATGGACAAAACCGCTGTCAAAGCACCAATGATGTCCCAAAATCGCTGCCTGGACGATATGATGAAAAGTGCACGAAAAGATTTAAATAAAATAATTGCGCAGGCCACACAAATATACTTATATATGCACATCCTTAGTGTGTACGATTTGATCAGCAACGAATTTAAAGATGTTTCTCTGAACTGGGGAGTTTGTAGAGCGTAAGTGAGCAATTGCTTCATACACTGCTAATGAAAGTTACTTTGTTAGACGATGTTTAAACATTCGATTTGCAATTTAATTTACAAAGAATTTTGCATTTTTATCTTATCCTACAGTTTAATGATCAAAATAAAGATATTTTCTTTCTATTCTTCCATCTAATATTGTTTAATTTCTATTTTTTTAATTATATTGTATTTTAAGTATATTGTATTATAATATTAAAAGTTTACATGTTTATCTGCAAAAAAATATATATAAAATAAAGTTTTCATTATTAAAAATCAGGGCCGCAAATATCCTAATAGGCATCATTCAGTTCAAAAGTTCAAAACCGTGTTATTTGATTTCATACAAACAGAACGCATAAAAAAAGAAAAAAACTAAATTTTTAAAATTCAATCTTTCATTGCATTCATTTTCGTAAACAAATGAACACAATATTGTCATACTTTTTGTTATAATCTTTTGTTAAGTAACCGTATGATGGTGAATCCCAAATCGGTAACTGTCGGATATAGAGTTCCTGTTAACCAAACCGACTGTTAGTTAATTTTCCCTTAAAAACTAAAGAATCATACATTGTGAAAAGGGCCGTTAGTATATTTTATTACTGAGTTAAGAAAGATTGAAATTTAATATAAACTTCTTAATTGCACTTAATATTCCAAAATTCACTGACGAATGCAAACATTCTCAATACCTATGCATTTCTATTTAAGATTTTGCCAATATATAACCACCTAATTTTTGTACAATTATTCTTTCAACTTAGAAAAAATAAAACGAACTCAGGCCTTAATTCTTGTATGTTAATATTTAGTTCAAGAAATAAATAAATATTAAAAAATGTAAAAATTCTAGATTTTTCATGTGCACATTGCATTTTTGGTTCGCTTACATTTTTATCAAAAATATAAATGCAATTTACATGCATTACTGCAGTAATTTATAGCAGCTTTAACTGCAGCTGTTACTGCAATAACTATACAGAAAATAACAATATTTTAAATGAACGAAAGCTTTATTCAAGATTTTATCAATTAAATCAAATTGAGCAAATATAAAAGATATTTTTAATGCAATTTCTCCATTATAATCAAATTAAAAACCAAAGGATTTCCTTTAAATAAAAGTATGTCTGTTATAGAATATCCAACAAAAGAAAAGCATAAAAAAAAACTTTAAAAAATATTTAATAAAAAATTTTGAACAAAATATTAATCGAAATATTGGGATTTAAACTTTGATTAAGTTGAAAAAACATTTATTTTAATAAACAAGAAACCAATAAAGGTATTGTGGCACACTATCTCTATGAGAAATAATTTTGTTTATATATACGCCAGTACCATCGACTGATATTTTTGCAATATATTCTACAGTATCGTCTGACTAAAGTTGAAGTTAGTTTGAAAATTAAAAAAAGCACATGATTATACTTGATAATAAGCATTTATAACCTAAAAGTTAAAACAATAAATGTAAATAAAAATATATGCTACTGCTATTTTGTAAATATATTTCAGTTGTTTCTATTATTTGCTTGCTTTTTGCAACTACTTTTGTACTAGTTCCTCTAAAGAGAGTCAACTATAATTTTTAAAATTTTTTAATTTTTATACAGGGGTTTTTTTTCTAAGCGCTGTAAAATTTTTACATAATTTTCTCTAATCTTTCGCCAAAAAAATACAGTTTTACCACTCTTGTTGATATAAAAGTATATTAAAAAAAGTTTTTTAATATACTTTGTTAGTAAAGTTTTAATTATTTAATTTTATCACATCCCACATACAGGAAAGTCAGCTAAGAAGACACAGGAAAGGTCATGTTCAACTTTGTATTCAAAATGTCTGTCAACAAGACTGACAGTTAGTAAGTAATAAACCAGGTTAAAAAAAAGAATACTTGTAGTTGGCAAAATATTGTTTGCATTTTGATATACTTTTACTCGCACTAAGTTAATCAGCGATTAACTAATCAACGATTATTTTTTTTAAGAATTTAGAGATTAGCACAAAGTTTGTGTTTTAAGTCTTTTGATTTAGTATCAGGATTATCGCTGATAATAAATTTGGTTTTGTTTATTGCTTTAGCAACTTTGATTAGGAAAACATCCTCTATTCAAATGGTTATGCCGTAACACTTCTTATATTTTTTAGCTTTATACTAGATATTTACTATTTGTCAAAAAGGGTTTAAACTCTGCCAGTTTCTTAAATCACCAAAATTGACCTGCCTAGCAATTACTTTTTAGAAATTGTATGGTTTTATAAGAAAAATCATTCTAAATACTAAAAGTAAACAAACTAATAGCAATAAAGAAATTGTTAGTTGATTTTTTTTTTGCATATTTCCAGATTTTTTTTAAATAAGACAGTTTAACTTAAATTTTTTTTTTTGCATATTTCCAGATTTTTTTTAAATAAGACAGTTTAACTTAACTTTTGTCAACTTTGTTTCTAAACATTTAAAACGCATTCATAAGATATTTAAAAACCGTTAACTCACTAGTTTATGAGCTAGCATTTACTTCTCCAAGTGCTCAATATATGTTTCTAGTCATGTGAGTAAAAAAGCTTTTATTTTGTGTTGTTTGTCGCTCTTTTAAACAAACCAAACTAAAATTCACAAAACTGTGCTCATTTCGTTAAAAACCGCAATTTGCTGCTTTTTTTTGTAATTATTTGTGTTATGTTGTGATATTTGTCGGCACTTTTTTATTTATTTACATCTTCTTTTGCTTTATCACGTTTAACGTTTTTTTTTTTTTTTCGTTTTGGTTTTATACAATGAACAGGTTCGTTTCTTTTCAGTTTTTTTTTTTCTTGTTGGACATGTCGATTATACTTTAAAAGCTTGAGGCTTCTACAACAAACAGAGACTACCACAACAACAAGTTGCGGCCATAGTATTGCGTTTAAAACAATGTGATCAATTTGGCGGTAAAAACTGAGTAAAAAACGCTGAAATAGAATTGTTAAAAAATATTATAAAAATATAAAAAATATAATTACTAAACGCAAAAATAGCGCCTTGGATGAATGCATACTTGCAGAAATTAATTATTTTAAAAAAATCACTTTTGAAACAAAGACAAAGAAATCGGAACGACCTTAGTATTCAAGACAGGTTAAAAAGAATAGGTAAGATAATTAAATTTGCATATCGTGAATCATTGAACAATTATTATCAGAAGAATATTTCGTATCTACAGCAAGACCCAAAGAAGTGTTGGAGTTTTTTAAACTCTACCTTAGGGAGAAGTGTTAAAAATTAAATCATCCTGAAAGATTCCAATAACCAAATAATAGCAAATGATGTAGCAATATGTGAGGATTTCAATAAATACTTTCTGGAAATCGCTGACAAGTTAAAGGGACAAATTGAATGCACAACAAATGATTCCTGCAATGGGTTTAGATCTCTGATATATAATTCTAATCAATTTGGTTTTAATAACATAACAGTTGAAGATATTTTTGAAACTATTTCAACTCTTTCTGTAGGTAAAAGTGCTGGACTTGATAATTTGTCATCAAGAATTTTTATTGAGTTTAAAAATGAAATATCGCATCAATTAGTAAACATAATAAATCAAGTATTTGAAACTACAGAGTATCCAAACATATTAAAATTGCAAAAATCGTACCTTTACCGAAACAAATTAATGCCAATAAAATACATATATGTATATAGGCCTATTGCACTGTTGCCAGTAATTGACAAAATCGTTGAAAAGATTATACAAAAGCAGCTTTTAAGGTACTTAGAATATAATAAAATACTCTATGATGGCCAATATGGATTTCGACGAGGTAGTGGAACTGAAAATATTGTGGCAAACGTGGTTAGTTTTATATGCAAAGGCTTAGCTGGTATCTTTTACGATTTTTCAAAGGCGTTTGATCTTGTTGATCACGAAATTCTGTTAACAAAACTTAATTTTTATGGTATAAGAGGTAGAGAGCTGAATATTTTTAAAAACTACTTAACAAATAGGAAACAATATGTAGAGCTAAACAACAGAAGAAGTTCCTTAGGCAACTTAAAGCATGGAGTTCCACAGGGCAGTATACTAGGTCCTCTACTTTTCTCAATTTACATAAATGATATTATGAACATAGAACTTACTGGAAAAATTTTTATATTTTCAGATGATATTTCGTTGTTTTACCCCTTTAAAAATGAAACAGTTCTCAAAGCACATATGCAAAGAGATTCTGCTTTAATATTTGAGTATGCGAGATTAAATAAACTGATCATAAATTCTTCAAAAACTAAAATAATAAGATTTACAGTTACATATATACAGTTTTTCTGATTCTGAAAATTTCAGTATATTTGTTGATGGACAAGAAATTTTTGAATCCGAATGTGTTAAGTATTTGGGTGTTTGTTTGCAAAGTTATTTGACTTGGAAACTGCATATTCAGGAACTAAAATATAAAATAATACCTGCAATTTGATGAAAAACGAAGCTGATGCTTTATCAAGCATTAATACAAAGTTATATTAATTACTTAGTTTCAATATATGGTAGCAGGAATAGTAAAACTGTTTTCAACTTGCCGATTAGATACAATACGTTGTGTTTATACAGAGATATTGCAAAACAAATTTTGCCTATAAATGGTCTATATGAATTACAACTTCACTTATTTGTATATAAATCACTGAATAACATTGGCCATACAACTATAAAGTTTGAAAGAAACGTAACAGTTAATACAAGAAATCATTCGAATTTAAGAACAACAAGATGTAGATATGAAAAAACAAAACAAAGAGCTGGTAGTTTAATGCCTCAAATTTTAAAAAAACATCAATGTAATTTCCAATTTTAAAATTTCTCTTAAAGAATATTTGCTTAATAACCTTGAAACAATTTTAAATTGAATTATTTTATAATTTTGAATTTACAAATCTCTTTTATATCTATATATATGTATGTATATTAAAACATTTTTGCATTTAAAAAGTATATTATTTCATTTTATTTTTTTTTTATTTTATAATATTATTTAATTATAATTAATATATATATATATATATATATATATATATATATATATTTTATTTTTGATTTAATAAATACATATGTAACCAAAGGTTTTATTGCCAACTAGTCTCAATAATGTCTATTGACGCTGAGACACTATATAAGATTGTAAAATATGTATATTTATGTTAATAAATGAATTATTATTAAAAAAAAAAAAATTGGGGTTTATAGGAGTGAAGACTGTAATGATTAATTTAATAATTTTTAGAGAACTGTAATACGATTATATATTTAGTTTCACTTAAAGAATTTTTTGAAAAATGTAATATTTTTCAAAGAGAGATCCTCTTTAAATGCATTATATATACTTGAGACACGTTTACATTAGTTAAAAAAAAAATTATCTGGCAGTTTTATGATATCGAAAAAAACTCGTTCTTTCATATAAATACATATAAAACAAAAATTTTGAATTTGTTTTTGTTTTAAATATAAGTAAGAACGAACTTTGTCGACATTTTGAAACAGGTCCTAACCCCCATATTTATAAAAAAAGAAAATATATTTGAAATATATTTTAAAACAAATTTTTCATACAAAAGTTGTTCTAAAATACATTTCAAATCAGTTTTATTTTTTTATAATTATGGGGGTAAGTATATAGTTAATGAAGAGATAAATACCGTGTATGTTAACGATAGCGAACTATTTCAACCGTGTGGCTAATTTAGTAGCTTTTCTAGAGCTTTTCCATCACGAAAAAAAAATGAAAAATGGTGTCATCACTATACGCCAGACACTGTAATGTACTTTAAACATAAAATAGTAAATAAAATCGACAAAATTCGACCGGCTAACAAACTTGTTCCTCTGCGTGAATGTGATTTTTAAATTAAATAATGGCATAGCTAAGAAAGAGAGAGCTCGATTGAAATGCAAGCAAAAAATTCAAGAAAGACAACAATGATTCTGGATCAACAGCCAGCAGAATTTCCATTCTTGTATTGATATTGCGGCCTCAATAGGCCTCACTAGGTTATGAATATTTTACTGACTGAATTTAAGTTTAATAGACCTTTACTTGATAGCTACCATATCTATCCTACCAGGATGCAATGAAAAAGAGGAGTATAACATATGACTACGATATCACTTACGAATCGAATATTATTAAAGGAACTGCCAAGTGGCAGATGACCCAAATCGTCGGGATAATTTTCTTAATTATGTTTAAAAATAATATATTATTTTTGATAATATATTATATTATTTTTGAATATTTATAAAACTTTGGTTGGGGCTTAAAAATTATATACTTCAAACAAACCATGTTGCATTTATTAGGTGTAGTAACCATTTAATGAAAACTTATTTACCGTGACCAAAGTAATGCTACAAACAACTAAAATTTGGTCATCGTAACCATACATTGCTGCAAAGAACATAATGTGGTTTCGGTGACCATACCATAAGCATGTTGTTTTATTGCGTCTATGTAGTTAAATACCTTAAATGCCTGCGATATAAATATTAGAGTGACTATCGGTTTTTTACGAATAGTCCTCTGTTACTAAGATCACATACTAACTCTTCATTTCCAGTACGTTAATCTGAAGATGATTTAACCAGCATTGGACGTCAAAGGTATTTTTCGTTTATTTAAAATTAAAAATGTAGCATCTAAACCACAATCACTATTTTCTAGAGTTCTAGAGACATCCAAATTATAATAATGAATTAATTAGTGAATAAATATTTGTTTACATATTCTGTTCGACTGCCGGCTACCTATAGGTATATATAAGGTATATGCCAATAAGCCAAGAAGTGGTGAGGGCGCTGGGGCCTAAGCCTCTAATAAGAAAAGTTATGGGAAATTCTCTGAAAAGTGTACGTCAGATCGGAGAAAATAATGAAAAGTTGAACAAATTTTTAAACTTTAATCTAATTTTTAATAAATGCCAATGCTTGAGTTTTTTATGTGCCATCCGGTATTTATTGTTTCACAAAAAGCATTAAATTTTTAGAAATAAAAAATAAAAATATTTTTTACTAAAAACTACTTTAAATAATATAGAAATTTGAAATGCATTTGAAAAACCAGCATTTAATAATGTTTAAAATTTTTTTAAATTGTCCACTTTTCTCAAACAAGATTTTTTTAAAAACGCTAAATTACAATACTGCTGCTCACTAACTGCTTGCAAACGCAACACAATACAACAAATATACCAGATTATAAACAAAAGTATTTTTTAAATTTTAGTCTACGACACAACCTCTTAACGTTATAACATAAGTAACGGAAACCGGCCTGATACTATAGTTAAACTGGATAAAAACATAAAACTTTCGATTTTATTTAAAGAAAACACAATAAATTTAAAATTAAAAAGCGGGATTTGGAAATAATTTTTTTTTTAAGAAAATACCCCAGTAAAAATTCAATGTGTGCATCTTAATAAAGAAAAGAGAATTAAAAAAAATAAATAAAATTGAAAGTATCTGTAAAGTGCCGAAATATTTAGACACGCAAAATATATTATCTAAGATAATTAGTTTTAGTTTCAGCAATTTTAAAACAAGTTGTATGTGTGAGTTTCTTAATTTAAAATAGAAAAGGAATTTATTTACTGTGCAAAAGTAATAGAAAAAGAAATTGCAATTGCAATTCTTTTAAAACAAATCAATCAATCAATCATGTCAATGTTAATAATTATCAAGTGAAATTTTTCTGTGTTATAAATGTATTTTCTTTTCTAAATAATAAATACTACTTTTTAAAAACGCAATTACACTTCCATCTTTAGTAAACTTAGCTGTTACAAACGGATTATTTTGTGAAATTTACTTATACAACGTGAAATTTTTATTAAGAACTGGGGTAAATATTTTTTGAAAAATAAAAATAAAAATAAAAATTATAATTTTAATTATAATTATAATTAAAATAAAAATAAAAAATATATGTTACTTAATCTATTTTTACACTGCCTGAAATGAACGCCTTAAAGTCAATTTAGACTTATTTAAGAGTATAAAGCAGCTTTAATTTATTAAATTCTTTTTCAGAATTGGATTAAAGTTACTTTTTATGTCAAATGAACTCAGGTTCCAATTCAGAGTGTAAAGATAGCTTTATTTCCTTATTTATTTTTTATTTTATTTATTTATAAATATTTTAATTTTTTCTTAGTTGAACTATTTCACAACCTATAGATAAAAGTAAGATCGCTTTATTCCCTCTACAAGTTTTCTCGTATTCCTTTATCCGAGTTTGGTTGATTAAAGAGATGATGTTTACAACTTAACATCACCCAAAGTATATAAATGCGAAGAAAGCTGAAGACGGATATAGCTATCAAGAAAATGCATTACATTCTGCTAATGTCTAAATTAAAATGTTTCCATCTTTTCTTAAAGCTTATTACACTATTTGTAATAAAAATATTCTTTCAACTTAGAGAGAATAAAACGAACTTAAGTCTGACTTCAAAATTTCATCTATGTATATAATTCATTTATTTATTAATATAACCACCGTTAAATATTAGATTATAAGCGTTATTAACATTTATACGATAGTAAAAAAACACGCAAGCTGATATTCAATCCATTACAATAAATTTACTTCCCAGTCCCTTCTGTATTTGGCTTTATGTTATATTGAAAATAAAACATATACTTAAAAATAGCTTATAATTATAAGAATCTTAATAACTAAACGCAGAGACAAAAAAATGGTTGAGTTATGTTCGCAATAACTATAATATGTTGTTTATAACAATATATGGTTATGGTCAACCAAATAATTTATTTTTAACATTAGTTTGGTAACGATAAACAAGTTTTGGTTAAAATTTCATAATTAAATGGTTAATTCATTAAAAAATAAACAAAAAAAAGTTGGATAGGGTTCAAAGGATTGCTTGTAAATATAAGTATATGTGACGCAACGCGCACTGCTCCACCACAAGCAATAAAGCCAATGCTGGCATTGCTGCCGTTGGACTTATTCATTAGATAACGGCTGCGGATAGCTATAAACCGAACATCGGGCATAAGAGCAGTCTGGATCTAGTTAGTAATGAGTAGAAGAGTAGAAGAAAAATAGTCGAAAAACTGCGTCGTACATTTATTGCGGAAGGCGTTATACACAATGAGTGTATGGAGAAGGAAGTCTCCGCTTGGGAGAGTACATGTCCGTTTACCAGCTAGAATTGCTTGGACTACTGCAAGCGTTGGATGATCATACTGCTGGAATGTCGGGTTCAGGGTGTTCTCATTGCACTTGACAACCAGTCGGCTATAAAACATAGGAGGCAAGTGAACGTTTACTCTAGTCAAGTGCTGCAGTATGTTTTAAAACTTAACAGATGTGGCTCGGTCAATGCGGTAACATTGATGTGGGTTAAAGAACATATAGGCACAACTGCAAATAAAGCAGCAGATAAACAAGCTAAAAGAGAATCTATTGTGCATTTCTGTAGATCAGCACCCAGAGTATCATTGAGTAAAGGCCTACTACGATCAAAGGTCCTACAATGGTTGAGCTCACTAAAAGATGGAGACATGCTACTACATGTAGACTGTCTCGAATAGTGTTCAAAGAGCCTTGGCAGTAAGGCCAGTAAGGTGCTCAGATATAAAAGAGGTACCTTAAGCTGGATAATTGCGTTAGTGACAGCACAGAGCCAAAAATGCCTAATAGAATCAAAAAGATTTTCTAATGTTTTTAGGCTAAGGGGTATGCCAGCATAAAGAAAAGAAAATATTGTCAAAAGGATTCCACATTATTTTCATGTGGTAAATCTTTTTAATTTTATCAATAAGAAAATCCGATTGAAAATGAACGAAACGCACCCTATCTATAATTTAAGATATCTGTTGCACCACAAAATAAGCGTAGAGGAACCGCATAAGCGATCAGGACCCGTACAGTGTCTAAATTGCCAAGAATATGGTCATACTAGGGCTTACTGCAAATTGCCTCCGGTTTGCGTTGTGTGTGGAGAGCTACATTGTTCCGCCCAATGCGAAAAAGCAAGGGATGACTCGAAAGTTAAAAAATGTAGCAATTGCGGTGGGAACCACACTGCTAACTACAGAGGCTGTCCAGTTTTTTCCATGGTAAGGAAAACCACTCAAAAATCAAATACTCCTGCTAATCACCCACAATATCGAGCAAATGCTCATTACCCTCAGTTAGCCCAACCAACAACCCAACATGTTTCATATGCGGATATGTTAAAAACTAATCATGTTTCAGTACATAAAGCGACACCGAAAAATAATTCTACACCACATTTGCACCCAGAACCTAAAGAACAACCATCATCTGGTAACTGTAATCGTCTCGAAGCAAGCATCGAGACATTAGTGCATTCGTTAAACAGTTTTATGAGCTCTATGAGCAGCATGATGCAAGAAATGGTACGCATGCAATCTATGATGTTGCAGGCGGTACTAAACAAACCATGAACTGTTTAAAAATATGTTTCTGGAACGCAAACGGCTTACGCCAACATAAAAATGAACTTGAATACTTCCTCAAGAACCAACAAATTGATTCCGAGATACACTTCTTTTTATTTTTAATGCTATTTTACGTTTTGAGTACTTTCCCACAGATTGGAAGGTGTCCTTGGTTACCATGATTCCTAAACCAGGAAAAGACCACACAAAAATTGAATCATACAGACCTATAAGCCTTGTGTCAAATATGTCAAAGCTGTTTGAGAGGATGTTAATAACTAAGCTTAACCCTATTCTAAGCGACAAAGGATGTATTCCGAACCATCAATTCGGCTTCAGGAAAAAACATAGTACGATCGAACAAACTCACAGGTTAGTCAATGTTGTTAAGAAGACATTTGAAGAGAGAAAATACTGCTCTGCGCTTTTTATCGACGTTTCTCAAGCATTCGATAAGGTACGGCATGAAGGCCTAATATACAAGCTAAAACTGAATTTGCCTGTAAACCTATATAAGCTGCTAGATTGTTATTTAACCGAACGAAAATTTATTGTGAAAGAAGGAGATTTTTTGAGCTCACCCCAGCCAATCGAAGCCGGAGTTCCCCAAGGTAGTATATTGGGGCCCTTTTTATACTTATTGTATACTTCAGACATGCCAACTAATAACCGAGTTCACACATCGACATTTGCTGACGACACAGCTTTTTTAAGCATTCACGAAAGACCCGAAGTAGCATCACGATATTTACAAGACCACATATCCAATTTAGAAAAATGGTTGAAGAAATGGAGAATAAAAGTGAATGAACAAAAATGTACTCACATAACTTTCACACTGCGTAGAGAATCTTGCCCCCCTATTCGGATAAATAACCAAATGATACCCCAGCTTTCAGACGTCAAATATCTCGGCATACATCTTGACCGGCGCCTTACATGGAAACGGCACATAGAAACAAAGTTAACACAAATGAAGTTTAAAGCAGTCCAACTAAACTGGCTTATTAGCAGAAATTCTACTCCAGCTTTAGATTGCAAACTTTTATTTTACAAGTCAATTCTAAAACCAATATGGTGTTATGGCATTCAATTATGGGGCACTGCCTCAGCTACCAACGTAGAAAAAATTCAAAGGCGCCAAAGCAAGATTCTTCGTATAATTACATCTGCTCCTTGGTATATAAAGAACTCGAACATCCATAAAGATCTAAACGTGCCAACAGTTAAAGCGGAAATAGCGAAACTTGCCATAAGTTATTTAAAGAAGCTTGAGACTCATCCTAATCCACTGGCCCGTAACTTACTAAATGAACCTGGTTACATTCGACTAAGAAGGAGGGACACTGCTTCTCTCATCCGTACATCAGAGGGATAACCCGCAAATTACAGTAACCGTGAAACATATATTTTTTTGTCCAGCACTGGTTGGACTTAACATGTATATTTTTATTTTTAGACTTAAGATATGAGTAATTATTGATAGTTCAATTATATTGAAGATACAATAAATAAAAAATTGCGAAAAAATAAGAAAATCCCATTAAGTAAATAAGAAAACTTGTTATTTATAATTTTTTTACTCATTTTTGACACAAAAAAAACAATCCATAGAGAAAAACTTTTTGATTCTATTAGGTTTTCTTATGAATTGTATAAAAAATGGATTTCTTATAGATTTTATTAGCTTACCTAATTGAATTTTTCGAAAAGGTATTCCTTATTGATTTCATTAGACTACCTAATTGATTTTTTAAAAAGCGTTTTTCTGATTGATTTCATTAAGGTTCCTGTATGATCATGTGTAAATCAAGTTTTTAATTTTTTTAATATGGTTATCTTCTTGATTATATTAGGTTTCTTGTTATTTCGTTTATAGAAATCAACATAGAAACTGTTTGATAAAACATAAAATATACATTTGGTGTAGTGATGAAGTGCGTGCCTACAAAACGAAGCATGCCAGGTTCGATCCCTGGCAAAGGACGAAAAAATGTTCACGATGATTTTTCGGGTTTTATAAATTAAGTGGCTTCAACACCCTCTAGACAATCCATCAGAAGAAGCTCCCCTGGGAAAATGGAAGATAATATTAAGGCAAAAGAAAAGGTAGAAATAAATCAAAGATTGATTAGCAAACAATTTTAGAGGAGATTTCCAAAAAGCAATATACCAATTGTTTTCAGTTTTTTGTTTTGAAAATTGTTTGTTAATTTTCAGTGAGAACGGAAGGGGGTCGAAAAGGTAATAGTAGTCTGCTTTGATATTCCACCTAAATTTAAAGTAATAATCATAATATAATAAATTTTGATTACATTGTGATCATATTTTATTAACATAATTATGGCTGTAGTTTAGGTTACGCAATAATATGGTGCTAATATAACAAAAATATTATTGTTTATAATAATGGTATGGTTTGACTACAACAATATAGTGTAATCATAATATCTTGGTCTTAGATTATGATTACCTCAACCAAGTTTTTGCATTGCGTGTAAAGTAAATAATTCAGATTTAAAGTAGAGTGCGGTTAGGCTAAGGGCGTTGCTTGTTTTTTCCTCTTCATACATATATGTTTTTGGTATAGTTCCAATCAAGATATGAGAAAGCTTGAATATTTGATAATAGAATATTATTCAAATTTCCAATTATTCAAATTTACACATATTTCAATGATGCTTTGCTATTATTTTATCCGCAACTAAAACCCTTGTGATTCTGTCGATTAGTTTTAAGAGTTTTGTAAACATTAAAGGAAAAAAGCCGATTATTGCTTACCAAGCTGAATAAAATATTTAAACTATTCGAACAATACTTTTACAATATTCAAAATATAATAATTTTTTGTAATTTAAAAAAAAAGTATCATAACTTTACCTTAATATGTGCAATAAATTTGTATGTAACATCTAAAGCGGCACCCAATATAAGCTTTTGAAATAAATAGTTTTTACTACAGCTTATATTGCTTAGAAAATATATTAAAACAAACGAAGACACTTGAATAGTTTATATATTTTTATTCACATAAATTTTTTTTGGCCGACAGCCATTATGTATTATTTAGAATATCACAACCTAGATCTTGACTAACAAGAATATTTTCAACTGCAATTATGTAATTTTCCCATAAATTTACATTCAATGTAGTAAAAAGACCACCTGTGCTAAGAGTCCAAATAAATGTAACTGTTATGTTAAGAACAAACAAAAACTATTTTGTAGAAAAGATGCAAAGCAATAAAATTTAAGAAACGAAGTAGAAATAAATTAAAATAACTTCAGATAAATGAAATCAAAAATGTTTGTGATTACAATGAAAAAATGTTATTCAACCCACTCTGAATTTGAAGTAGGACTTGAAAAATTCATCAGTTATTCATGTTGCATTTTTATCGCTGAAATGTTTAAATACCTTTAAGGAAAAAAAATACTTCAAGTAAACAAAAGACTTAAGAAACAAACTTTAAATTCTATAAGCACTTTAATCTCTTCTTGTACCTCTTCTTAATTTTATAATTCATCTTAACTCTCAACCGAACAACTAAAACAAGCAAAAAAGCTAACTTAAGCAAAAATTCATAAGATTTCATCTTTTTGATTTATTCCTTTGAAAGCAAAAGTAATTTCGTACTGCGAACTTAATGTGCTTTAAAATCTTTGCTTTACCACCGACATCATAAAACAAAATAAAAACTATATAAAAATAACAACAATAATATAAAAACCAAATCTATAACGTGTGAATAAAATTCACATGCTACGGCAAAAACAGCAAAAATAGCAAAAACCAAAATAAACACACATTGTTGTGAAGAAAAAAGAACTTCTTAAAAAAAAGATTTGCAATTGTAAACATTAGAAAAAATCTAAATACCAACCCAAAATGACATAAATAACTGTAGGAGCTAAGGAGTGCAGAATGATGAAAAAAATAATAATCCACAAAACCAATAACAGCCGTAACAACAACGGTCCCACAGTTACCAGTCATATAAACAATAATTGTGCATAAAGCATGCACAATCTTGCAGAAGTGGAATAAATACATTGAATACGTAGGGGGCTTGAAAAGTAATTAAGTTAGTAAACTTTTCGGTAGAGCAAGAGCAGGTGTATACTCAGCTAAGCTGCATGCGTTGGATCGTCAGGTGCAGGAAGAAAGGTTCGCATTGCACTCGACAACCAGGTTATAAAACGCATGAGGCAGGTGTGTGTACTCCAGGCTAGTGCTGGAATGTGTTTTAAAACTTAACAGATATGGCTCGGTCAATGCGGTAAAATTGATGTGGGTTAAGGGACACATAGGTACAGCTGGGAATGAAGCGACGGATCAACTTGCAAAAAAGGGATCTTTTGTGAATTTCTGTGGACCAGAACTCGGAGTAGCGCTAGGTAAAAGCATAATGCGTGCTAAAGTTGTATAATGGGGGTACTCATTAAATCTAAAAAGGTTGAGGGAGGCCTCTAAGTGTAGGCAGGATCGAATGGTCCTCAAAGAGCCCATGGACAGGAAGGCTAGTAAGGTGCTCAGATATAATAGAAGTACCTTGGATAACTGCGTTGGTGACAGTAATCATCTAGCCAAGATGAAAATAGAATAATATGAAACTTGCAGACTGTGCCTGGAAGAGGCACATTGTGTGTGAATATCCAGCACTGGCTGGATATCCACGAGTAGTTGTTAAATGTGAATGCCATGGGGGACCTGAGCCTTGAACAAGTGCTAGCAATTACTAGAGACTGCGAGATAGGAACGAAGGCCGACAGTTACCAGTCGACAGTCTGAAATTAGTAAAGTCAAGATTAAAGGCTCCTTGTAGCACGTGACTCTATGAAGGTTGCCGTAAGTTACATTTCGGTTGCCTATAATCATATAGTATGGAAGAGGGGCGAAAAGCAACCCATTATGGAAGTACTCTGCTTCGATATTCTCCCTACATTAATATATTATTAAAGTGACTCATATATAAATTCGTTTTAAAATCGAAAAAGTTACTCGGATTCAGTATGTATTTTGTGTTTGTTTAAAAGAGCATTAAAGCTTTATTAATACTATTCTTTAATTTCTAAAGTGCTTCCAAGCTTTCAAAAAATGCTTAATTAATTCAATTATATTTTAAGAACAACATTTTATGATGGAATTATATGGTTGTATTTAATCTAATTATAACCATTCTATGAAGAAAATATTGCTAGAACAATAATATAATTTTTTAATTCTATATTATATAATAAATATGTGATCACGAAAACAGTTTACCCTTTTTTCAACTTTTTTTACAGTTTAAAAGTTTAAAAAAAAATTTTAAATTTTCTTTTTTGGACTCAAATTACACACTGAAAAATGCATTTCTCAGGAATACTTTGTGGGGGTCTGGAACCATTTTCATTCCATTTCTCACAAAATTTTTTAAAAATTGGTTAACCCTTTCAAAGGGTTCACTGCAAGACTTCAAAGTTTTAAAAAAAATTTGAAAAATTTATGATTTTTTTTTGTGAAAAAAAGGCAATTTTCGACACGAATTCGTCTTCGGCGGGGTCCGGGACCAATCCCATGCGATTCTCTAGTAAATTGTATACCAGTAATATAAAAATTCGGTCAGCTTACCCTTATAAAAAATATTGAAATTGCACATACCAACAATCTTTTAGAAGTCTATAAGTAGTTTCGAAGATATTGATAAAATTATTTCGAAAAAAAAAATAATTTTAAAAATTTGAACAAATCACCATTGTAATAAAATATTATTCCATATTAGGAATAATATGGAATAATTATTTCTATAAAAGCAACCAACTTTAGTAACAAACGGGTGCATTTTGAAATGCGTAACTTTTCGATTCAACTATAATAACATATCATCGATTAACATATAAAAATTTGAAATAAAATTTGAATGGTGTTAATTATGAGTATGTAACTCTTTCCAGTTGAAAGGTGTTGTTCTCTTTTTTCTAAATTTTCGTGAAATACTAGATTTTGATATATAAAAAAAATAAAATTTTTAAGATTGTTATAATGACTAATACAAGTTGTTTTCTATTTTTAAAGATATTGTAACTTAAAAAAATTTAGATTTCTTTTTTAAACAAAAGACACAACTATCCCAATATTTGTTGCAATAAATCTTGTAGTAGACTTTAATTTTTATTTAGAGTTTTAAAAAATCTGTAATATTAATCCTATCGATTACTAACTTGCTTTAAAACAATTAATTATATCAATTAAAAAACATCGAATTTATTACAAAATCCCATACATCATCCACTCAAAAACATAATCGTTGAACTAAATTCAAACACAGATTTTCATGTCTTACCACGCAATGACACGTTTAACACATCAATCAATGAATACAAAAAATATAAAAATGACTGCTAGTCTTACTAAAATTTACAGGCAGTACTAAACTGAACAGTAAAAAATTATGTTAAAATCGGCTTAATTTTTATCAATTTAAACGCAATGGTACAAGAAATTAAAACAATTTGGTAACAATCTATTACAAACTTAATATAAGAAAAATATCTAAAAAAATACGCGTAATTTTTGTAAATATAAATAAGAGCAATGTAAGAAGTAAACAAAAAAGTTATATGACTTAAACTTAAAACAAACCCAATTTAACTTTCGATTTTAATCTGCGCAGCAGCAGCTCAAAATGAACTCAATTTACAGTTTTATTTGTTGCAAAGATATGCGATATTGATTGTTTGTTGAGAGCACTGTTTCTTTTTGTTTTTAAATCGTATAAAGGGTGTTTTTTATAGAGGCAGTAAACTTTAAATTGAAATAAAAGATCACATTAATGTTTAAATATGATTCTGGGCATGAGATCACAGCGGCTAACGCATCCGTGGCATAACCTTCGCAGAAAATCAGGTTGTATTTCGGCAATATCGCGTCTAATGTTTGCTTTCAAGTACTGTTAATTTCTGATATTTCAGCTTACACTTTTTTTGTCAGATGGGCAGTTAACAGGTCTATTTCTTGAAATTACTCTTTCCCCAAATATTTCTCTCAGTAATTACTTATATCGCGCGCTGTGTGATATGTGGCACAAGCCCTCTTAAGGCATTACTAGTGCCTTCCAATTGAGGCACGATAGATTTGTAAAGAAGATATGGATCAATGATTCCACCGTCCGCCAAGGCGCACCAAACAGTGCTTCGGCCATAGCTTGAAGATTATCAGCGATCGAAATGCAGCAATTCTGAGTATTGATATCTTTATAACTTCATCTCTGAACAAAGTTTGCAAATGAAATTGTGGGTCAATAGCGATGTTTTCTTCGGCCCTGCGCGAACGATATTCGTGAGTCTTCAATTCCTCTACGAGTAAAATCTTATATGCACATAATTTTAATTAATTTAATTAAAATCAATTTAAACCAATTTATATTTTGCGTATTAAAATTCTTTTGATTTTATTCATTAAATTAAAATCAATTTTTATTGTTGAATACAATGACGAATTGACACATTTGGATGACCATCAATACTGGGCCCAACATGATCAACCTCTTGTATAGTGCGCACTTCGTATATCGTTAAGAATAAATGTTTTGAAAATAATTATTGTAATTTTTGATTTTTTTTATAATTTTGTAATCATGTTTTTTAAGCTTTAGGTCTTTTTTAAAAAAAATTTTAAATTTTTATAAAAAATTAACTCAAGAAACTATGAATTATTTTTACAAAATATTTTTTTCCATAAAATTATGTTTTTTTAAGCTTAAGGTCTTTTTTATAAAAATTTTTAAATTTATTTTTATTTTTATATTCAATATTTCCCTACAGGAAATAAAAATAGTTTTATAATATTTAATATTAAATTAAATATTATAAAACTATTTATTCAATTAAATATTGTAAAACTATTTTTATTTCCTGACGATGCTACCCAATGGTGTAACGAAATATAAAAATAAAAATAAATTTAAAAATTTTTATAAAAAAGACCTTAAGCTTACAAAAACATAATTTTATGGAAAAAAATATTTTGTAAAAATAATTTATAATTTCTTGAGTTAATCGCTTCAAGGAACGCATTATGAGCTCCATAAAAGCACGTTACTCCCGATGAGTTTTTCAATTTAAACTTTAATTAATCTTTTTAAGTCTTTTTATAATAAATTTTTCAACCCAAACTAACCTCAAACATTGCTGAAAGTTTAAAACCCTCCGCCTCTAAAAAAACACGTACTTTTTTAAAAACACAATCACTTTTAAATTGTGTTGATTTTTTACGGCTTATTATAAGTATTGCAAACGATTGTAATTAGTTTAATAAAAACGCCTTGTTACTGTTTGCTTGCTGGCAGTATCATTTAAATCAAGTTAAATTTCTACACATCATTTGGTTTCCTTTTATTATAGCACCAAGTTTTTGAATATCATGATATAGTACTTGTTTGCAACAAATGTTGCACGCCACACCTGAATTGAATTATATCGCGCTTTAATTTTTCTTAATATCTGCACGAATTTTTTCGTTTTATGTTGCAATTTTGCTGGTATTGCCTTAGTTATATTTAGTTTTTTGTTTATTCTTTAGTGTCATTGTTATGACTAAAATAATTTTGGGTTCAAAAAGTGTTTAAATACAATTATTTTCAGCTTAATAATGCTTATGTTTTGAGACAGTTATTAGCACCTTTTATTGTTCGTTATTGTTTTTTTGAGTGTAGCAATAAGTGATATTATTCCCAGCTTAAATGAGGTGTGAATATTAATTTTATATTACTTATTTTCGTAGTAGGATTAATAAGCCACTATTGTTTTGACATCCAATCTCGATTAGATTATTGAAACCGCTTAAATTTGTATATTTAGTAGGCCATATCTTTTAAAATTTTTTGAAGCCAAAATTTTACCACTGATTAGAGCAGTTTCTTAATGTCAACAAACAAACTAAAGTTTGTTTCAACATTAAATTCCCTTCTCAATAAAATAACATTTTATAATTTTAATTAATTCAATTAAAATTATACCGAAAATAAAGATAATTATTACCCAAAATATAAATCAATTTACGTTTTATTTTCGTTCATATGATTGGAACCATTTAACCAATTAAAAGTGTATTCACACCTATTCTGCATTTCTATAACGTTCCCGGATTCGGCTGCGCTAGAATCCAAAAAAAAACTGAATCGAAAGAAAAAGAAAAGGAGAAGAGAAGAAATAAAATGAAATCTTCCTTTATAAAAATGGGATGATTATAAATTATTTAACGTCCTTAGTATTAGATCTGCTTTTAGATTATTTCTATTATGGCGAACAAAAAATTTCGCCACTAATTTCCGAATAATTCCAAAACTGTTAATCTTTATTCTTAATCTTCTGATGACCTATTTATCCAAATCCGTTTGAACCGTTCTCGAGTTATGGTAATATATACGAATGTGAACGGTTGTTATTATTATTAGTGTAGGGGAAATAACGAAGCAGACCACTACTAAATGGGTCCCTTTTCGATCCCATTCCCTCCTCAATAACTATAGACAACCGACATAACAATCTTACTATCAACCAGCCTCTAATCTAGACTCTAGTGATTTCAAAGTGTCGACTGCGAATTATCGGCATTCTTTCTAATCACGGTGTCTTTAGTGATTGCTAGCATTTGTCTAAGGCTTAGTTCCCCCATGGTATCCACATTTAACAAGCTTCTGCCCGTGGTCCTAAGTCTTACGCTAGCCAGTGCTGCACATTCACACACAATGTGCGCTACAGTTTCAGCGACTTGCACGCATAGTCTGCAAGTATCATCTTCTTCGATTTTTATCTTGGATAGATGATACTTCCTAGTTTCCATGACCTGTCATTAACGCAGTTATCCAGCTTAAGGTACTTCTATTGTATCTAAGAACCTTGCTGGCTCTCCTCCCAAGGGGCTCTTTGAGCACCATTCGAGCCTGTCTACATGTAGTAGCCTCCCTCCACCTTTTCAGGTTTAGTGAGTTCAGCCATTGTAGGACTTTTGCTCGTATTAGGCCATTACCCAGTGATACTCTGGGTTCTGGTCCACAGAAATTCTCAACAGATCCCCTTTTTGCTAGTTGATCTGCTGCTTCATTCCCAGCAGTGCCAATGTGTCCTTTAACCCACATCAATGTTACCTTGTTAACGGAGGAACATCTGTTAAGCTTTAAAACACATTCCAGCACTAGTTTGTAGTACACGTTCACCTGCTTCATGCGTTTTATAATCGATTGGTTGTCAAGTGTAATGAGAACCTTTCTTCCCTGCACCCGACATTCCAGCAGGTGATCCAACGCATGTAGCAGCCCAAGCAAATCTGTCTGGTAAACGGAGACTACAGGACAAGTTTAGCTCAACTAAGTGTATACCTGCTCCTGCTCCTGCTCTACCGTCCATAAGAGAACCATCAGTGAAAATGCTGATGTCATTATCCATACACTCATTGTGTATAACGCCGTCCGCAATTAGTGTCCGATGCAGTCTTTCGATTACCTTTCTTCTACTGATGCGTTCCATCGGCATTTGAGCTTCCCTAACCTCCTTACTAATAAGGTCCAGGATTCTATTATGTCCGATGTTCGGCCCAAAGCGATGCCAAATGTTATCACTCTTCATACGCAAAGCAGACATCGCAGTCGTTGATCTAATAAATAAGTCCAGCGGCAGCAATCCCAGCATTACCTCAATTACCTGTGTTGGAGCAGTGCGCATTGCGCCACATATGCTCATACAAGCAATTCTTTGAACCCCACCCAACTTACGCTTTATTGTTGTCTGAGAAGCTTAAGGCCACCAAACTACTGAAGCATAACTTATTATGGGTCGCACCATCATTGTGTAAATCCAGTATGCAGCCTTTGGCGAGACTCCCCAAATGTGAACGGTTAATTAAGGGACTAACAAGTTGCCATGCATTTTACAAAAAAATCTGACGTTAAATACTTTCTAATCTATCTAAATTTTTAAAGGACAATTTCTCTGCACTACAGTGTATTTTAATATTTACAACCATTAATATTAAGTTTATTGGTAATATTTTAGACATTTTAATAGTAGGTGCTAATTTCTTCACAGAAAAAAAATATATTTACCGATTGAAGTTTTTAATTGGATTCAAATTAAAATTTAAATAAATAATTAATTGATTCAATTATTTGATTATTTAGGCAATTTTTTTCTTCTACTTTAAACAAATATATATTTGAATCAATCACAAAATTAATTAAACTTTAATTTATTAATATTAGTTTATTTAATCTCCATAATTAATTCTAAGAATAAATGAAGATTTAAGAGCATTAGCAGCACAGACTATCAGCTCTGATCTTTAATTTAAAACTTATTAGAACCTTTAATTGGTGCAAAATGTTTTTTTTGTGTTTGTTTAAAATAACTTTATGATTTTTTAATGAAAAATAATTAGTAATGTCTAATTATCTTCCTTGTTTATAATTCGTCCATGAAAACTATCCACAAAAATATTTCAGTTGTGATAAGATCAGGAGAATATGGTGGCCAATTAACAGCATTATCTTGTTGCGGAATCGATCCAAAAATATAATTTACTTACAGGAACTTTGATTGTAATAAAGTCTGGCTCTTAATAATTCTAAATCGATTGTATCCTAATTCATTATAGCACCCCATACGATTTATAATGTATCGTGAAAATAATAATTGTAGTCATCTGGGCCATCCAAATTAAATTTCTTTTCGTTACAAAAAAACACAGTACACCAATGATTAATAGACCTCTTACTTGGATGCCCCATCTATTGTTGTCGTTTTCTAAGAAATTGTTATCGTTCTTTTTACCATTGATAAACTTCACTGGATACCAGCTTGATACCTAATTTTTGGTGCTGAAATAGAAGAGTTCGATGCAATTTTCAAGATTGTTCTCTTTTCGGATTGACTGGAATCCTTCCTCCTTTAGTTTCCAATATCTTTCTCAAGTATCCGATCACAGTTATGTGACATCGCTTAATTTCCAGCGCAATGCCCTATAGAAACGTTTATGCGAACAATAAATATCGATTTTGTCTCTTTCCACTATATTTTATATTTGTCCATTATTATTCACTAATATTTTTCATCTGCTGCAAGTTTATTGTAAAAAATTTAAATCATGATAACGAAAAACCCTTTGTTTTGTGGCCTTTTTGGAAAAAGACTAGAAAAGAAAAATACTGTTGCATTGAACTTTAATGTTGTTGTCATTTTTGTAGTGTTAAGAAACTACCCTTTTCGATGAGAGTAAAATTCTAGCTATCAACGAGAAATTTTAAAGTTTTAAAAACTAATTACAACCAAAATATAGTTCAAACAACAAATTAATTTGAAACTTCAAGGATAAACAAAAAATATATATATATATATATATATATAAATTATTCTTAACTAACACAAATTACCAGCATTTGGAAACCTTCTCTACCATCAGCAGCAGGTTATATTTAAGTTTGTCATTACCTTTGTGGCTATTGGAGATAAGCCAAATAAGTAAAGTTTCTTAGAAATTAATTTACGGACTTGTTAATGACTGACGAAGTAGTAATATTGACATATTCATTGTTGAAAATCTAAAAAATCAATCCATAAATGGCTGAGATAGAGGCAAAAAAAATTAGATTCACCAAAATTTTACCTTCAAAAATAAGTAATCTATACATATAATAAAATAGTAACTCATTTCTCTCATCACGTAAAAACTACTGTATGGATGTTAACAAAATTGTGTGAGGAGGTACCTTAGTATCATGGTTCCAATATAGGATACTTCTTTCTACAAAAACAACCAAATAACAACCGAAAAACCCCAATTTCCGGTTAAAAGGTACTAAAATTTTCGATTTAAAACTGGAATATTTTAAACGCCGTTGAACACCTTTTATTTTTGAAAGCTGGATATTTTAAATAATATTGCGCAACATTAGGCCCCACATTAATAAAATTTGTAATTGCATTGTAGTTTTAGTCTGTGGAATTACAATGTTATTAAAATATTTTAAACACCTTTTACAGAGCTGTACAATAATTTTTAGGATTTTATCCAAGGCTGGATATGTGAAAAAATATGTATCTGGATGGATTTTAACAAAATTTTGTGAGAAGGTACTTCAGCATCCTGTTTCTAATATCGGGTACTTTTTTCCCTAAAATACCAAGAGATAATAAAGAGAAAAATTCTTGCAAAAAAAACCGACTACAAAACAAATATATGTGCATCAATTCTAAACTAAAAATTTAAAAGGAAGTAATCTGTAAGAAATAGTACTCAATTCAAATACTTCTATACTTGTTGCTCTAACGGACAAGTAATATACGTTCTGTACATTCGAATGTCTATCCATAACGACAAATTATGTCAGATATGAGGACACCCTTTATTTTTTTACAGTTGTTATTACTGGCACAGTAATAAAAATTAACGGTTCCAAAGATATGGCCATAATATCACCTAGGGGACACCCTTTAATGTACAATTTTAAATTAAACACTTATTTTAAAGGACAGATTCTTTGTTAATTTCAAATGTCTGTCTAAAACGGTTCAAAAGTTTGGCCATATGCATCAATTTACATCAACTATTGAGACATCCTTTAAAATTTTAAATATTTATAAATGTTATTATACGGGACATAGTAGTGGAGATTCTGTCTAAATTTGTCTATAACGGTTCAAAAGATAGGGCTAGATAGGTAAAATTATATCAATTACGAGGACACCCTTTAGTTTCCAAATTTAAATTATATACTTGATGTTATAAAAGACTTAGAATTACAGGTTCTTTTTAAATTTCAACCGTCTCTCTGTTATGGTTCAAAAGTTTTGCAATATACATCAAATCACATCAACTATTGGGACACCCTTTAACTTCTAATTATAAATATTTAATTTCTGATTATAAATATTGGACATTTTGTCCAATTTTCAAGTGATTGTCTACAATGGTTCAAATATTTAAATTGACGTCATATATGGGGACACCCTTTAATTTTTAAGTTTATTTTTTTTATTAATTTCTGTTATTGGCAGCTATAGTGATATGCAGTTTTTTAAAATTTTAAAAGGGTGCCCTTTACGGTTCATAATACACGCAAAAAACACGTATGTTGTATGGGGACACCCTTTAATTTTCAAAATTTTGAACTTCTTTTAAAACGGGACCAATCTGTAAGCATTTCCTTTCTAATAAAGAAAAATTTTTTAAAATCGGTTCAGAAATGCCTGAGTTCTGCGGGCACAAACATAAAAAAGCAACATTCAGACGAATTGATAACCTCCTTCTTTTTTTGAAGTCGGTTAAAAAGCAGTAAAAGTTCGCCGATTTTTTTTACCGATCTAAAGGTACTGCATACCTTAAGGCATCTTTTGTTTTTTTAAGCGGGATATTTTAAACACAGTTGCGCAACAAATAGCGTTGTTTTAAAATAATGACAAAATATTAACATTACTTACTGCCAAATAGCCAATTGAATAAAATTTGTATTTGATTTGTATTTTACTTTGTGGAGAGCTTTACAATTATTTTTTAGAATTTTTTATAAATTTTAGAATTTTATCCAGGGATGGGTACCTATATTTTTAATAAATACATAAACTAACATAAGCACTATAAAAGTAAGAGTCTTACAATTGGTGGGGAATACTTTCAAAGCAAAATCGAGCAAAATATTATCAGGACGCTCACGACGTGGCGGGCACAGCTAGTAAAAGCATAAAATAGAAAATACAAGGTTGCTCCATATAAAACGTGGACTGGTTAGACGGAATTTGTATGTGTTGTTTAGTATAGAGTACTCAATTTAGATTTGAACGTTTAAAAGAAACGCTATTTTGCATCACTTATATTCAAGAGCCCCAACCATAGAAAGTGGTTAAAATAATAATGCATTGGTTTTTCCACTCTGCATTATATATAGTAAATTTTTTTATTATTAAGAAATAATTTATTATTATTTAGATAAGCCCGCTATCTTGAAAACTGTAATAAATTGTGTAACAATTATTTCTATAAACTGTTTAATCTAAAAAACATTCCGTGTTGTTAAATACTTTGAATAATAAAATATTTTATCAATAACTTCTATTTCTATACAACAATTTACGTGATATAACTTCATTGTCTTTTAATGCAGCAAAATTATGTCATTTATATAAGAATTTTATTTAGAAAAAAAATTATTGCTAAAGAATTCAACACAATTTCTGCACTTGTCGCTTGCGCTGATTTGTTGTTGTTTAATAATTCACAACAGAAATCATTTAAATTCTTAAACATGGCTTGAGGTGTCTTATTTCGTTTTTGAAAAAAATATCATGATTTTATTTTTTTATTATTTTTTCTAAATTCTTTCGCAAAGTTCTTAAAGAAAAAAAATTCTATATCTTTTTACCTTTAGCATTTATTTGCTTTAATGAATTTATAAAATAATTTCAAAAATGTTGTTTGTGTCTTTGATTTAGTATTTTTTATTTTTAATTTATTTCTGTTTAATTACGAATAAATATTGCTATGAACAGGTTTATTTTAAAAAGAGGGCTCATAACACAGATTCAATAAATAAAAGAATAAATAAATTTAAGATTTAAATTTTATTATTTACATTTTATTTATTCTTTTGGAAAGTTTTAAAACTCATTAGCTCATTGTTTAGAAAATTTGATTAAAATACAAAAAATGATAAATAATTCTTATTTATTTATAAGAATATTCTAAAAGTTATTATTTAATATTCCAAAAGTTATTATTTTCTAATTATAATATTATTTTAAATGCCTCTACAGTACAGTGGGAAATTTAGCTACAAAAAATTTAAATAAATCGAGGTTTTCACATGACTTAAGAAGTAATATAGCCGAGCTAAAGTTTTTAACTTTGGCGCCATATTATCTGAAACTAAGACACTTCACTTCGAAAAATATTTGACTTTAAAAATTGAAATTTTTATTTTTTTAACCTCAAATCGTGTAAGTTTTTGTCGCATAAATATATAATTTTTTATTTTTCAAGCTAACAACAATTTTCCTCGTATGTATAAAAAATAATTATTAAAAAATTTTCGAATTTTTTTAGAACTTTAAATTGACAGCACTATTTACTGTGATAGCTAATTTGACAGTTCTCGGTTGTTTTGAAGTTATTTTGATTTGGAAATTTATCAAGCATTAACTGACGCCAGAGCAGAGTTTGCAAATTGTTATTTTTTTTTTTTAATTATAATTCAATTCGATAAATCTCACTGAGCATTACGTGCTTTTTGAGGTGCTTATAATCGTTCATCTAAGCGATTTATTGAATAAAAAAAAACTATCCATCGTTTTTGCAATGCGATTACAGTACAGTGCGTAGAAAAGAATCGATTTATGGTGTACATCGCACATTAGGGTTGAATCAAAATATTATGGAAATAAATCAGCCGATAGGGCGATTAATACAAAACTTGATGTGAGCATAGAAGAGTAGTATCTGAGCTTAAGTTTTGACGCTGGGCATCATCTATTTACCAGGGCGTTATGTTGTCTCAAAGTTGGGTACCTCTTACCTGCAAATTATTTTAGAGCTTGGCATTTATGCGTGGTCTTAAAGGTATATTTAATACCTTAAAAATTATGCTTTAATCTGCAAGTTATGTTTCAAAATGAGTTAGTTATAAGCATTTTAAAATTATAATTTTTAATTTTTGGATATTCTGGTCCATTTTTTTTTAATTTTTTCTACATTGCTAGCTGAGGCATTGCCCCTGACTGACTTGTAACTGAATTCCATAACACCAAATTGGCTTGAGGATCGACTTGTACAGTAGAAGTTTACAATCTAAGCTCAGGGTAGAATTTCTGCCAATAAGCCAATTTAGTTGTACTGCTTTTAGTTTTATTTGTGTTAACTTGAAATCAATGTGGCTTTTCCAAGTATGGCGACGGTCTAGATGTATACCCAGATATTTAACGTCTGAAAGCTGTGGTATCATTTGGTTATTTAGGCGAACAGGAGGGCATGAGTCCCTACGGAGTGTGAATGTTATGTGTGTACATTTTTGCTCATTCACTTTATTCTCCATTTTTCCAAATTGAGTATGTCGTTTTGTAAAAGTTGTGATGCTTCTTGAGCACTTTCATGAATACTTTAAAAAGCTGTTTCATCTGCAAAAGTTGATGTGTGGACTAGGGTGCTAATTGGCATATCCGATGTGTACAGTAAATATAAAATTGGTCCCAAAATACTACCTTGGGGAACTCCGACTTCAATGAGCGTGGCGAGCTTAAAAAATCACCTTCTTTTAGTAAAAACTTGCGATTCGTTAAATAATCTTTTAAAAGCTTATACAAGTTTTCGGGCAAGTTTAGCTTTAGCTTAAATATTAGGCCTTCGTGCCAAACCTTATCGAATGCTTGAGAAACGTCGATAAAGAGCGCAGAACAGTATTTTTTTTCTTCAAAGGTCGTTTTAATTACATTTACTAATCTGTGTGTTTGTTGGATCGTACTATGTTCTTTTCTGAAGCCGAATTGATGGTTCGGAATGCATCCTTTCGCGCTAAGAATTGGATTCAGCTTAGTTATTAATATTCTCTCAAATAACTTTGACACGTTTGATAAAAGGCTTACAGGTCTGTATGATTCTACTTTTGTGTGGTTTTTTCCTGGTTTAGGAATCATAGTTATCAAAGAGACCTTCCACTCTGTGGGAAAGTACTCAAGACGTAAGATGGCATTAAAAACAAACAGAATAATTCTGCGACCTATACGGGGCAACTCAACTAACATCTTGTTACTTGTTTTATCAACGCCAGGGGCTTTTTTGTGTGTTTAAATCTGCTATTGCCCTTTCAATTTTAAAATTTAAAATATTGTACAAAAAATTCAAGATTATATCTTTTCTGAGTTAAAAACTAGACGATTTTTAATTTAAAAATTCCAAAATTATTGATTTTTATGTATTTTAGCCTAAAAAGGACAATGAATATTTTTTTATAGAAAAAATGTTCTTAAGGAAAAATAAAAATTAAAATTTTTGTGTAATGTAACTATATGTGCGTACGTTTAAACCAAATTTCATGTAAAATTGATCATCCTTGTAAAAGATAGAGGACCTATTTTAGATCGAAATTTTAACTTTAGCCTTTATGTTCAATAATCCCAAAGCTGGAATCGGAAAAAGTACTGCTGTAATGAAGCTATATATATTCCCAATTATTGCTGAAAGTCATGAGCCCTAGTTCATATGTAGACATTATGCGCAAAAACCAAAAAAAAATCAATTTTGGAATTATTCGTCTTAATTTTGGGAATTGTGTGATTTCCTTAAACTTCATGTTGCAGATCTTTTGCCATTTGATTTTATTCGATTAGTTACATATCCACCCCTGGCAAGTGCATGGTGCCCAGTGTCAGAACTTGAGCTCATATACTCCTCTGCTATGCTCATCTCAATTTTTGGATCAATCGGCTAAGCCCTTTACAAATGGTTTAGTTATTTAAAAAAATATTAGGATTCTGGCCCACTGTGCAGCGTAGTGTTGATAATGATTTAAATGTGACAATTCACCATCGAACACAACAATTAAATTAATTTTAATTTTGCATAATGATCTTAGTTTGCCTGCATACAAGATTCAAATCGTAGCGGTATTTAAGCCTCACGAATATGGTTTGCACAGTACAAGGGCCGAAAAAAATATCGCTATTACTCCATAATAATGCCATAAAATTAATAAAGCCAATTGGATGGATATTAATAATGGTTTTCTCTGTTTGATTTTAATTTAACGTTCTCTGCCTGTATAAAAAGGGCCCTTTATTATAAAAACTTCTGCAGGTTTTTTAAAATATTTATTGATGACATAAGTTACAAGGACAGCTTTTAAATATGTTTCACTTCTCCTTTTCACATTTTGCAGTTAAAATACTATTTGAGTAGTTAACAAATGAGGTAAAAAATAGTGATGGATTAACAACTTTGATTGCTAGAGGCTTATAAAATGAATTAATGAACTTTAGTTTCTTAAGGCGTTTCAGTTTTTCCTCTACTCTCTTGATTTATAAGTCATAATACTTTGGTGGGTTTTAATTAAAACAATTAAACTTGTTACAGTGTTCAGTTATTTTCATTTCACTTGATTTACAAGACTTAAATGTAATAACAATGTTGCGTTTTTTATATCCATAGTTTAAAATTAAATTAATAATAACGTAATGCAAAATAAAGTGTGTATGTAATCATATGTAAGCTTTTGTTTGTTTTTGTTACTTTATGTGTCTTGTCATAAATTTAATAATGTGCATTTATGTATTTTGTAGCTTGATGTGAATGAATGCCACAATTTGAAACTTGATAAAATGTGGAAAACAACTACTTTGAGTTAAAAATGTTGTATTTACTTTAATATTCTCTCTTTTCGTTTAAAATTTTGTGTTTGCTTTTATTTATTTATTTATTTTTTTTTTGTTTTTTTTTTTTGTTTTTTTTGTTTTTTTTCCAATAAAGTGGATTGTAGTTGACCTTGCCTCTCTATTTCTTATTCATCTCTTTTTAGTAACATAATCACATGCTGTGATACAGTATTCTAAGGCAAATGTGTTGAAAACGCGTAAGAAAACTATTTTAAAAAGAATAGCATGATCTCGTTACAAATAGAGTATAAGCCAAGGCGAATTCATACCAGGTGGAGTCGATAGCCCAGCTGATTGTTTTTTGCTCTCGTTTTTTTGCTAATGCCTTGTCAAAAAATATATTGTTTCATATCTGCTAATCTAATGTCAAAGTTGTTGTTTTGTTGTAGCTGTTGTCCTACTGCGAATTCATACCAGGTGTGAGCAGTAGAGCAACAACTACAACAAAGCAACAACTTTGACATTAGATTAGCAGATATGAAACAATGTATTTTTGACAAGACAATAGCAAAAAAACGAGAGCAAAAAACAATCAGATGGGCTATCGACTCCACCTGGTATGAATTCGCCTTGGTATAAGCTAAGAACACTATTAGCGTTTCATTTGATAGAATTTAAGATTCATTGTTAATAGAAGGCATTAAAAACTACTACGAGTATAAATTACTTTAGCCGTTAAAAAAAAAATATATTGAAAAAATAAGATTCTCAAATCTTTAAAACAGGAAAAAAACTGTTAAAATTGAGTTTGAGTATCTTTCCAGTTAAAGAACTCAGTGAGGCAAACGAAATTTTTTGGAATCGTTAGAGATTTGGTCTGTGAACTGGTTTATGAAAAAAAGCGATTTTGATCAATTTTAAGTTGTGACTCCTTATGATTTAATATGCGATATATTACAACTTTATCTATTTAAGAACCCACATTAGATTAGATATTTATGAGTATTCTTCGTTAGGTTTTAAAAATGTGTTTATTTTATTGTTTTTTATTAAAAAGTTATAAAATAACCAGATAAGAATTTAATTTTTTAACGTGCTTAAATTAATTTTAATTTAATTTGTATGATTGAGTTGGGAAATCCTTCCCAAAAATTGAAATAAATTAAAATAATCTAATTGCTGATCTTTATTAATTTAAATGATTGCCAAAGACAACCGACTACAAGCAGTCAAAACTAAAATACACACTTTTAAATAAAAACGATTATTTTGACGCTGTCATGGCTACACGACCACCGTTGTTATTACAGCCACTTAGACTTTAAACATATAGACCTCAGCGGGTACACCGCTACACGACTATAAATGCCGTTGGCTGCAAACGTCGCCGTAGTCAACTACTGAATTAATTTGAAAACGACAGATGTCTGTTGTTGACTTTGAAATGTCATTTGCCAAGGCGCCAGACGAGGTACAGAAAATTTAAGCCCACCAATCTGCCAGGCATAGTTTCGAATATTTTAGGATTGCAATTCAGCAATACAAGACTACCCCATTGGAGGCTGCCGGCAAAAAACCACGCCCGTCTATATTTTTCACGTTGCTTTCATTTTCTTTCGGTTTTAATCTATCTCTTTTGATTTTTTGTTAAATAAATATTTGACCGCGACAAACAGAATTAAAAACAACAATTTCAACAAAGTTTTAAAAAAAATTTTAAAAAAATATTTCAAAAAATAATTCCACAAAATTTTCAAAAAGAAAATTACAGGACCTGTCACTAATGTTGTTATCCAGCTTGAGATTGCATCTGATCAATTATCTTAACTTTAAGAGATTAAACCATCTACCTCTTCCCAGGTTTTCTTGTCCATATTTTCTCAATCCCATTAGCACCTCCTGCTTGGCTATTTTGTCCAATATATTTAATCTAATATATACATATAATAAATAAAAACAGTAATGTATTTTCTATCTGTCTGGATGAATTTTAACCAAATTTTGTGTGGAGGTACCTTAGTAACCTGATTCTAATATAGGCTACTCTTTTCCGCAATCTCCAAGAGAAAGTGAAGAAATATAAATGAAAGCACCGACTTAAGACTTTTGAATGCGGAATATTTTTGAATGCGGAATATTTTAAATACGGTTGCGCAACAGATGGCGCTGTTTTAAAATAATAACAATAAATAAATTACTTACTGCCAAATAGCAAGTATGAATAGAATTTTAAACACCTTTTGCAGAGCTTTACAATAATAATATTAGTATTTACATAAAGTAAATACGTATACGTGAAGCACTATAAAATTAAGAGTCTTAAAATTTGGTGTGGATTACTTTCAAAGCAAAATCGAACAAAATATTGTCAGGACGCATACAACGTATGTGAGCACAACAAGTATTAATTAATATATTATTATAATTTCGCATATTTTTATGCTTTATATCTCACATAATTGCTATAAAAAAGCAAATGGATGAGAACGTTAGAATCCCAAAAAATGTAAAAATATTCAACCGGAAGTGCAACTACAAGACAAGTCCAAATATATTTCATATATTGCAAAGAAATACTTAAAAGTTTGGTCAATTTCATTAATATCATGATATGTTAAAAAAAACAAATATCTTAAAGCAGTCCCCTACCTCCTTAACCTTTAATGGCAATACGTTTCTTAGATGACTTCAGATGATTCGCTTTTTAAAACAAAACATAACAAATTTATGTTCACAATTTTCCTTAGTTAGGAGAATTATTTACCCATAAAAAACATAAGCACCTATAAAAACTTTATTTCTGCAAATTTTAGTTGTTATTAAAAAAATGCAATTTCATTTTAAGTACTTAACAGAAGCATTTTTCTAAATTTAAAAAAAAAAAATGTCTTACTTTCTTCAGAGTATAAAGTATTACAAATTGAATTTTTAAGCATTAAAACATTTAAACATCTACAACTTTATTGCCACACAAACTGGCCCAAGCCAATTGATTTAAATTTTCAAATTGCACAACTAAAAATATTCTTATTTGTAAATCAAAAAAAAAAAATCAAAATGCAGACCAAACTTTATTTCTTAAAAGTTTTAAATATTTTTGCAGCCAATATAAAAATATTTAAGTGGTTTTAAATAAAAACTAGCATTAGGGCTTGCAGTGAGTAGTCTAATTTTGACGTTTAATTGAAATGATTACAAGCAAAATACTATAGTTGTGATGTTTGTTACACACAAACAAAAAGCAAAAAACTAAATTAAAGCGACTGCTAAAAGCTATAATTTTTTTTTTTTCATTAAAACCACACTATTGCATTATCACAAATTATGTACAGCGAATCATGAAAAATGCAACAATTCGAAAATTACCAGCCAAACATTAAAACAAAAAAATAAATAAAAATAAACTTTACAAACAATTTGCGGCTAAATTGAATTTTTTGTTTTTATTTTTTTACTATTTCTTCCTGCAATCTAAAATTTACTTCCATTCGAATTTGCAATTCATTGAACCGTAAATTGTTTACTTGTTGTTGTTAGACTTGATTTTTTTCACATTTTAGAGTAGGAATTGGTCATTTATTGTTGCTATCTTGTGTGTCTTGTGGAAGACACTTTCACTTGTTAAACTAGTTTTGAGATGATGTTTAAGCAAATACTGCAGCATTTGTATATTGTAGGTCTAGTCGCTGCAATGCAATTTGTTTGAAATTAAATGATAGTTTTTCTTATTCAAAAATATGAAATGTAAAAAGGTTAATTGAATATGAACCGTAAATCAATTTTGTTTAGTGTTTAGAGAAATGTTAATTTTAAGAAACTTTATTTATTACCTCGGAATATCTGTAGGCAGTAAGTCTTTTGAAAAAATTAATTCATAGTCAATTTTTAGGCGTTATATTATTTAAGTTACAAAACAAATGATGTATTAAATGTTGAACAAATAATTTTATAGGCAATAAGTTTAAGGTCTCATTTAATTGATACGCATGTATTGCAGTTTTAATTTGGCAACTGATGAAATAATTACAAAAATTCAATCAGTTATAAACTTTTTAAATTCACTATTAGGTGTTGTATTAATGCATGCATATTTTTTAAAAATTAATATTAAAAAATAATTTTAATAACTTCATTGTGGTTAAACAAAAGACTTAAGCAACAAACCTTTTTTTTATAAATTAATTTGCCCCATACATTAAAATCAATTAAATAAAACCAAATAATAAATAACAACATTTTAAGTAATACATTAACATTTATTTGTTATAACGTGCACATGCTCGCACTTGTACGAGCATGCAAACTTCACGCATGCATGATTAAATAAGCGCAACTAAAAACAAACACTCTTCAACAATCAGTTATTTCACACGTCAAGACCAACTGAATGCTTAAGGGTTTTTTAAGTATTTTTACAGAAATAATACAATGGAAAATATTACGTAAACTTTTCAGTTTGATTTTATAATTTGTTGTTTGTTGTTTTAATTTTTTTCTTTTCTTGTGTTTAACTAAGTTCACACTAAACAAATACTTGCTAGACAATATTAAAATCTTAAAGGGCATTTACTAGCTTAATTTTATAATTCAAATGAGGTTAATTATCTTTTCTGCAAAAAATTTTGTCGATGATATAGCTTTTCTAAGCTCCTAATATTGACAAGACCATCATAAAATTTATTTAAAATTGTGGTTGATAAAATGGAGAATAGAAATTAACAAACAGAAATTTGATCACATATTCGAATAAAAGCTCCCAATTATACCTCAACACTCGGAGGTCAAATGCCTTGGCATATATCGTGATAGACGCTTATCCTGAAAAAGACTCACAGAAGCAAAATTAACACAAATGAAGATAAAAGCAGTGCAAAAAATTGATTTATTGGCATACACTGAGCCCTCAGCTTAAATTGCATGCTACTATATTGTAATTCGATCCATGAACGAAAATTCAAAGGCGCATAAATAATATTTCTTGACTAATTGCCATCGCACGCTAGTATATTAAAAACTTAAACATTTACAAGAATCAAACGTGCAATTAGATACTCCAGAAATAGCGAAACATAAAGCATCCTATTTAAAGAAGTTTAAAACACGCACTAAAACGCACTACTTGTAGACAGGCTCGAATGGTGCTCAAAGAGCCCCTTGGCAGGAAAGCAAGTAAGGTGCTCAGATATAATAGACGTACCTTAAACTGATCATAGAAACTTCAAGTATCATCTAACCAAGATATAAAAACGGAGTAGATGATAATTGTGGACGGTGTCTGCAAGAGGCTGAGACGGTAGCTCACATTTGTGTGATTGTCCAGACAAATGCTAGCTATTACTAGAGACTCGGTGATGAGAAAGAAGGCCGACAGTCTGAAATCACTAAACACCAGAGTAAAGGCTTGTGGCAGCACGTGACTTAATGAAAGTAAGTTTGCCGTAAACAACAAGTCAGTTACCTATAATCATTGAAGGCGGAAGGGGGTTGAAAAGGGACGCATTAAGGAAGTGGTCTGCCTCTACATTAATATATAACATCTCAAATGTTAGTGCTAACGTTCTGCTAAGAAGTAGTGCAGACATAGGGAGTTTCTAATTTTAACTACAATTATAATTACACGTAATGTGTAATTGAAATCAGGGGCTAAAGACCATCACACCTACATCTAATTGTAATTAAAAAAGTTTAATTATAATTATTTTTAATTAGTAAAAGGACTTTTTCAATTAAACATTAAATGTAATTATAATTAGAAATGTTCAAATTACAAGTAATTGTAATTTGGCAGAAATCATTACATGCAATGAAACAAACTTCAATTACAGTTTAAAACGAATAAGATAAATTAAAAAACTTGTGAGACATTTAAGACAATTATAAATAAAGTTAGCAAATGTTGTTCAGAATGAATTGAAATTTTTCTTGCTTTTTTATATTATTTATTTCACTGTGTTTTTGTCTTAAAATGTAACACTAATTTATTATATTCATTTGAATAAGATTCTTATTATTTTTCTGCGTTTTTATTATGTCAAGGTAATTAAAAATTTTTGTAATTAGCAATTGACTAAGATTTTTTAATTACTCAATGAATGCTTAAACTTTTCCCTTACATTTAATTGTAATTGAATTTTTTCAATTACAACTACATGCAATAGTAATTGGATTTTTTTAATTATTAATTACAAGTAAAGTCATTCCCCTTACATCACGGTGGATTGGTTCCACCCGAAAGGAAAGCGCGTTATACCAGTATTCTCGTATAACTAGTTTTTTTACTATACAAAAACTGGGAACACAAATTTAATAAAATAATTTAATTTTATAGCAACACAATTAACACAATGTGCAAATTACTTATCATTCTAAATTTTATAGTACAGAAATATAATGTGAAAATCCCCGTGTTATATGGGGGAATACCCGCGTTGTAAGAGGGACTGAAATCGCGTAAAATGAAAATGCGTTGTAAGAGTACCGTGTTATAAGGGGGTCTACTGTAATTGTAATTGGACTTTTTAATTACAAATTACATTTATTATGTAATTGAAAAAACCCCAATTACAAACAGTTAAATGTAATTGTAATTGAAAAATTCCAATTATAATTAAATATAATTGCGTAATTTCGTGTGTAATTAATTACAAACTGTAATTGGCCTGAAGCAAGAATATTGCTTCTCTTGGCCGATCTTAGCATTAAGGTATGAGTAGTTAGTTTATATACAATGGGTGTTTTTTATAGAGGTATTGAACTTTAAGTTGGCATTACTTTTCAAGATGTCGACCGATTTAACAGCTGGCAAGTGACTTATTCTCAGTTTGGTTTGGCGAGAACGAGATTACCGTTTTTCCGATTTTCATAAGCGAATTTTGTTTAGCGATGAAACGCACTTCTGGTTGAATGGCTACGTCAACAAAAAAAAACTGCCGCATTTGGAGTGAAGGTAATCTTCAAGTGTATGTCGAAAACCGTTACATCCAGAAAAACTGAGTGTTTGGTGGGCTTTATGGGCTGGTGGAATCATTGGTCCGTACTTTTTCAAAAACGATGGTAACCAGAATGTTACAGTCAATGGTGATCGGTATAGAGCCACGATTACTAACTTTTTCATTCCTCAATTGAATAACCATGATGTCCAGGAGATGTGGTTTCAACAAGACGGCGCAAAATGTCACACAGCTCGTGCCACAATAGATTTATTGAAAGACACGTTTGGTGATCGCCTAATTTCACGTTTTGGACCTGTGAATTGGCCTCCAAGATATTGTGAGTTAACACCGCTAGACTACTTTCTGTGGGGCTATGTAAAGACATTGGTCTATGCGGATAAACCACAAACGCTTGACCATTTGGAAGACAACATTCGCCGTGTTATATACGGATATATGGCCACAAATGTTGGAAAAAGTCATCGAAAATTGGACTTCCAGATTGGACTACATCCGTGCCAGCCGTGGCGGTCATATGTCAGAAATCACATTTAAAATGTAATGCCACAAGATTATCTTTCGGGTAAATAAAATTCATGTCAATCGAATAACTCATCGTTGTTTTATTGCAACCTAACTATAAAAAACATCCTTTAGTACATTGAAGATAAAATAAACAATATGAACAAAAATTTTTGTTATTTTATGTTAGGACACAACAAAAATACGTCGAAGTGGATCCTACTTTATTGATGAAAAGTGGTGTTACGTTTTACTTCTTCGTTGGCTTTTTACTTTGAAAATAAGATGTCAATAATAGACATAATTTTTTTAATTTTTGGAGTCTCAATAGAATATTTTAGAACAAACATACATGAAATAAAGATGCTTTCCACCTGCGACGTTGTTTTCAAATGTCAGACTCAGAGGGAAGAAAGTAAAGGGATGAGATCTAAATTCTAATTTAAGATCTAATCAAAAATTGTTTCTTTAGCGTTAAGTGGAGTAAATTTTAACTATTTAACTATTAGTTAACTATTTTACCTTAGAAAGACTCTAAAAGTGGACCCTGGAAATGCCGGATAAAAATTCTTAAAAAACCAAGAGCATCAACATGCTTTTACTTCAACTTAGTGTGCGTTTCTAGCAAGAATTTCATATAAGAAAAACTAAGTGCTTTTCATATGACGTTGTTTTTCTTTCTTATCAAGTTAATTGCAGGTTTTTAAAACAATTACATCTATTTTTTTAATTTTTTTTTTTTTTTTTTTTTGTTTAATTTATACTGTTGCCGCTAAAGTTATGTTTTGTGTCATATTGTCTGTGAGGCATGTTGTCAAGTTGTAATTAAATAATTTCAATGTGATTTTGTGGGTTGTGTTAATAATTTTTTCATTTTCTGTCTGTTTCTTCTTTTTGTGTTTCAAATGCATTTCTTATGTAGTAACTGTGAAATGTGACACTACATTATGCTGTAGTTATTGTTGACAATTTTTTTTTTTGTTTTTTATTTTTTTTTTTTTTTTTTGTTTTTTGCTTTCAATTTGTCATATAAATGACGATGACGTGGTAGTCGCAATTTCTGTATTCATTATGACCGATTTTTTTAGCAAATATATATTTTTTTGTTTAATAGTTGTACTATTGGTACATATTTTTTACATTTAAATAAAGTTCGTTTTGGTGTTAAGGGAAATATTATCAGCGGTTAGACATTTAAAAGAAAGTTTGTTTCTAGGTTAAAATGTGACTAAAAAATTTTTTGTGTGTTTTTTAAGTCTAGTGTGACATTGTAAGTTCTAATAGAGTTTTAAAAAACCTAGAAATAAAAATATTACCCCATAAATGTGTGAATATTTCTTTTGACTTAAAATTATTATTTTTTAATTCTTTTTGGTTTTATAAAGCACGAAAAAACAGTTAAAAAGTTAACTTAAAGTTAAAGTTAAAGCATATTAATTCTTCTAATTTTTAGAAATCTTAACAATGTATTGGAACATGTAATTATAATTGAATTTTTTTTTCAATTACAATTACATGTAATTGAAGTTTTTTAATTGCAAATTATTCGAAATTGTAATTGTAATTTTTCAAGTAGAAATTACATGTAATGTGTAATTGAAAAAATCCCAATTACAATTGCAAATAGTTGAATGTAATTGTAATTGAAAAACTCCAATTACAACTATATATATATATATATATATATATATATATATATATATATATATATATATATATATATATATATATATATATATATATATATATATATATATATATATATATATATATATATATATATATATATTAATTACAAACTATAATCGATATCGCCCAAGTCTGATAAGAGAAATATTAAATTTAAGGTAATAGTAAAAGAATAAAAATTAGAATTCCTTATTTATTCTTAATAAAATTTATAAAAAAAACACAACAAATAAATTGCATTTTTATTATAAAATGTTATGGGTAATTAGCATAATATTAAATAATTAATATTTAAATTCCCAAAAATTTTATTAATAACTAAATATGCAACTGCTTGTGCAAACCTTGGCAACACATGTTTTTTTCGATTCTCTTGCGAGAACAAAATTAACTTGTGTACAGGGTTGTCAGATTTATTTTCACCTATTTCGCCAAAATCGATGTGAAAAATCGCCGAAATCGCCGAAACTGCTTTTTGTTAAAATTTAAATAAAACCTTGATAAATATTTTTCTCCCAGAAATCTCGCAATCTTACTAGAACCACAATTACAATTGAAGAAAATATTTAAATTATCCAGTTCTTCTGTCGATAGTTTAGAGAGGGTATCAAAGGGCGATATACCGGGCAACCTTGACAGATAAAACGTATTCTCCTCAATCACATCACTACGACAACTTCTGTTATACAGTCCCAATACAATTACCAATAATCAGAGCACCAATATCCTTCAATTAATTTCATTAGAATCTCAGACGACTTCAGAACTACGGTGGTAAAGTTAGTTTAACATTTGCATGTTTGGATTGGGATTTCTTAATCCTCTTCTATTTTGATCCGTTAAAAAAGTTACCGGTATTGATGCCGTGTCCATGCACACAGATGAATAGAATTTTCCAATATCTCGAATAAAAGTTGATTTAAAATTTAAATTCACAAGGAAAATTTATATATAACAATTTCTGTTCGAAAAGTACAGTTTAAAAAGCTGGTTGGTACAATTTGTAAAATTAATTTACCATCCCTGATCTGAACATACCCATTCTTAAGGTATTTGTTTTAGAATATGTTTTATAGGAATAAAATTTATCTCTTTCTCTTTTGGTTTTTCATTCGCGTTTACACAGACGAACACTGTTGTCGGCAACATTCAACTAAAACAACAAAAACAAAACAACAACATTCAACTAAAACAACAAAAATGTAAACATAGAAAATGATAACAAAGCGTATCGCCGAGTACCGAACACAAAAACGATTTTCTCTTCCCCACCCGTAATTTGATACCAAACTAAATGTTTCCCTTCCAAATGTTTCCACGTGTAAACGGCGACTAACATTTCAAAAGATCAACAGATCTGTGCCTCATGACATATTTCAATTTATAGCATATGTTTCGCAATCGAGTTTTGGTGGAATTCATTATTGAAATCGATCATTCTATCTAGTAATTACCAGCATATAAATTAAAAAATATAATTTTTCTTTAAAATTAATCACCTAATTTGTAAAAAAAATATTCTTTCAACTTAGAGAGAATAAAACGAACTTAATCCTTACTTCAAAACTTCCTTTGTATGTAAAAAATAAGTATAAAAAATTCATTGGAATTACCACCACATCAAATACAAAACTAATGTAGCTGTACATAATTAGATAGAATATCATATATTTTATAATCTTTCTAAAACAAAAGTTAATGTTTTCTATTGTGGTTGATAAGTATCCAAAAGTATGTTAGAATTTATAAAAAATATTGTTTGTGATAAAAATTGCAACATTTTAAAATCGAAAGATGTTTGTAAACTTTAAATAAAGTTTCCAGTTTGAAGAACAAAATCATCTTTAGATATGAAAAACATTTTAAAATATGAAATATTGTGAACTTTAAGTAAACTTATGTTCCAAAAGTTTCCGGCATCCAGAAGTAAAATCATATTTAAATAGAAAAAACAAATTCAATTAATTTGTTATCCATTTTCATATTCATAAATTCAGTTTCTAATGATGACCAAAAGTCACTGAAAAATCGCCAACAATATCGCCAAATATTTTAAAAATCGCCATAAAGTCGCCATGTCGTCAAATCCAAAATTTGATCGCCAAATAAGATAGAAAATCGCCACGTTTGGCGAGAAATCGCCATATCTGACAACCGTGCTTGTGTATGCTTTTCATCACACCTTACGGCTGCATTCAGTGATGGCAAAAAACCATCCAATTGTAGAAGGACAGTAAGGAAAAATAAAAACGTGGTTTGTTTGTTGGTGTTTTGTTGAAGCTTTAATATTCTGTAATATTATTCTATTAACATGCATAATTCTCATTGTGTTTTGTTGAATTTTATTACTTATAGAGTATTTTTGGCTTCTCTAAAATTAGGAAAAAGGTTTCCTGATGATCTGGCCTGAGCAACCAGTGAAATACGTAAAAATAAATTGCTTTTTTATTATAAAACGTTATGGGTAATTATCATAATATTAAATAATTAATATTTAAATTCCCAAAAATTTTATTAATAAAACAATTATAATTATCTATTATGTCATAAGCTTACTTCGCAATTGTTGCAATAGGTGAATGTGAAGCCGATTTTTTTTAGTGGTCCGTCTGTTTTATATTGGTAGACATCTTTAGGAGCCATTATTTGTGCTGGTCAACGCTATTTGAGTTGTAAATCAGCTTAAAAATATGAAGAACTTGGCGGACATCTTGGATCATAACGTTTAATTCGCGCGATTGCGTTACCAGTTGGTCTCAGATCGGTTTCGCCATTTATATGCAAATCTATGTTATATCTATGCTATAAATCCAAAAGAGTTTGAAACCCTATTTATGCGGTTTACTAGAAAGGTATTGTTTCATGTAGTAACCGATTTTAGTATCATACTGGAAAAGATTTTTCTGGTTTGACCATAAATTATTTTGAACTGATCAACAGTTTTCTAGTGAAAAAAAAAGAAAAAATTGCAACGACGTTTCTAATTCTAAATTGACATTAGGATATTTAGTGTTTTGAGAAAAACTTTTAAAGTTTTTAACAGCGGTGAAGATTGTGCGCTTCCGGATTACGCGGCCAAATAGTTGACAAGCTACCTGGTTCCATTTGTAAGAAAGGCTGTAGCGCCTCACTCACATTTTCTAACGTTGGGTTATTACCAAGAGCCAGTGTTGAATCATCAATAGTACTTTCAATTTTGGACGTCTATTCCTTCAGCATCTTTTGAATCCTTCAATAACTGACGATTATCATCATCGTCTTTCTCTTCCGCTTCTGAGAATTCTATGATTACGTCAGATTTTGAGATGTTCCTCAATATCTTAGTAAGTCTTTTTGGCATGCTAGGCAAAAAACATTTATAATTTAGTTAAAATCCGGTAAATAAATCATTCGAAAATCATATTGCCATAAACGTAAATGCACCATGATGCAGTTATGTAACAAACAGCTTTCGAAGCTAAAAGTATCAAAAACTTTTGATTGTACTATCCGTTTCTCATTCTTTTCGACTTATAAAATGCCTTAAAAATAAGGTAATGAGTAACAATTTACACTCTTTACAGTTTTTAGACCTACACTTATAGGCGATCTACAAAATTAAAATTATAGATTTTAAAAATTTTTAAAATGAACGTCACGTCAACTGTTAAATAAGTTGTTAAATTATCTATAATCTATAGATAATTTAATAATTTAATTTAGATTGCACTATATATATCGTGACTATAGAACTTCAACTGTATGAATTTAAGGTTTGACATTTAAACCTACAAGGCATTGTAAAGAGTTTTTTTCATATTTAACAAGGCAACTCAGAAAATAACGATATAATTTTGGAATTAGTTATAATAATGTATTTTCATGTTTTTTTGTAACAGAATACACACTTGAAACTTAATAATGTCGTACGTTTAACTTTTAATTCATGTAATTATTAAACGGCTGCCAAAATCAAAAGTGAAACTATTCTTATTTCAGTTACACAAACCATTAATCAGACCTATAATTGCTTTAAGATTAAGTCACAACAACAAAACAAAGCAAACAAATGTTTTACAACCATGGAAAAAAATAAGAAATATTACTAGAAAAACGTTTAAGAAAACTAACAAAAAAATGTATAAAACGATATTCTAAAGTTTATAACTGAGAATGTTTTAAGAAAAACATTTATAAGGCTTAATGTAAAAAAAACAAAGAACTTTATTGTTCGTAAATTTTTCTCACACATAAACATAAAAATTGTTATCTCTATTTTTGGGACATATTTTGTCACAAGAGTTTAAACAAGTTAATGAGATCCAAAGTAAGATACAACTAATTTTTTATATTAAATACTTTTTGGACAAATTCTCAAAAGGTAACGAATCAACAGTATCTTTTTCTTTTCTTCGCCTGTATTAAAACAACGATTTTCTCCAGATATCACTCAAACATATTTTTCCATATTATTTATTGGATCTTCAATGTATATGAACTGACAATAAAGTACTCATATCTTAAATTTAAAGTAAAAAAATATATTCAAAATGCTTAAATAAATCCTCATTGCGGAAGGCGTTATACACAATGTGTGTATGGAGAATGCCATCAGCATTTTTCTTATGGACTGTAGAGTAGAAGCAGGTATGCACACAGCTAAGCTGAATCTGTCCTGTAGTCTGCATTTGTCAAGAGCCCCTTGACAGGAATGCCCGTAAGGTGCTCAGATATAATAGAAGTACCTTAAGCTGGATAACTGCGTTAGTGACAGGTCAAGTTTCATCTAGCCATGATGAAAATCGAAAAAGATAATACTTGCAGGCCATGCCTGGAAGAGACTGACGCGAACATTGTTTGGGAATCTTTGAATTTTTCTATGTTTGAAGCTAAGGAAGGAAGTAATAAATAATTGAATGCCATAGCACTAAATTGGTTTTAGGATCGAATTATAAAATAAAAGCGTGCAGTCTTAACTTACTGATGCGTTTATGGAAATAAGCCAATTTATTTGCACTGTTATTAACTTCATTCATTAACAAGGCTTTTAACACCCCAGCATTGAGGTATTGATTGATAATTTATTCGAATAGGGTAGCATGAGTATCTACGCAATGTGAATTTTATCTGACTACAAGTTTGTTCGTTCATTAAGTTTAATTCTCCATTTTTTTCAACCACAATTTCAAGGCTTTTTAGGCTTTCAATGCTTAGAAAAGCAGTGTTATCAGCAAATGTCGCTGTGTGGACGCGATTGCTAATTGGCATATCTAATGTGTATAAAACGGATCCAAAATACTACTTTAGTGAACTCCCGCTTTAATCGGCCGAGACAAACTTAAAATCTCCTTCTTCAAGTAAACCAAAAACTTACGACCAGTCAAATAACTTTTTAATTGTTTATAGAAATTTTTAGGCAGGTTTTGCTTTAACTTTTAAATTATGAAAAACGGAGAACAATATTTTCAATCCCCAAAAACCTTTTTTACTATATTTACCAATCTGCGGTTGCCGGTTCCGTAATCAGAAACCGACGGCATATAAGCGTAAAATGATCAGCTAGAGCATAATTTGTATTAAAAAATTTAACAAAAAGAGGTCTGTAATGACGAGTATTGCGACACGGAACATTAAATTGTATATTACTCAGGAGAAATTCACGGCAAACATTACCATTTATAAGGTTCAACATAAAAGAAACCTTTAGCATAGTGATAACAGACTTATTGGTCTATATGATTCTACCTTCGTGTGGTCTGGTATCACAGTAAGAGAAACCTTCCGGTTTGACGAAAAGTACTCAAAAAGTAGAATGGCATTAAAAAAAAATTAAAAATAAAAATAATGGTTTTAACTGCTACCTGTGGAAGTTTCTTTAGCTTCTTGTTACTGTTTTTGTCAGTCAAGGTGTTGTTTGTTTTGTCAGAAAATAAAACGTTATAATTTAAAATAGGTGGCTGTTTTCAATATTTTTTTTTTTTACTCTTTTTCAATACATATATAAACAATAAACATTCAACAATGAGTATCTTTCATTTAAACAAATACAACAGCTCTCTTGTTTGCTTAACTAGACAACTAAAAATCATATGAAATCAAATAAATATTTTGAGACGGTTTTTTCAGACATGCATTGATTTTTAATTCCATCATAACAAATTTAGAAAGGCAGTTCGTATCACTACCTTTCTAAATTTAGACGACTATAGGTTTGTCTTAAATTCAACAAAAAAAACCATTGAAAATGAACCCAGAATAATAAAGTTTTTAAGGCCTTAAAACTTTTGCTTGTATTCTAATGCCGCAATTATTTTTATCACATGTAGCAATTTTAATTAATTAGCATTTTTTTTTTTTTCTTTTTTTAAATGCAGAGCGGAAAAAGAAATAGCAACATTGGTGGTTATTTTTGTATGCTTCATTTTATTATTTAAATTGCCTGTTTTTTTTTTTTGTTTTCATAATTTATTTATTGTATCTTCAATATTTTTGAATTGCCTGTGGCATTTTTTTTTTTGTTGTTTTTATTTTTGGATAGATCAAGGAAACTAAGTTTTGATAAATTGGCAATATTTTTGATTAATTAAAATATTTTTATCGCTAGAACCTCCTTCATTGGAATAGCACCGCATAATGGGTCCTAACTTAATAAATAATAAATAAAATATTTTTAACAAAAGTAATTCTGTCAACCTTCGTGAAAGCGAATGTACATTATATCTGGGGCTCAGTTCTAAAAGGGCCTATGTCAGTTTTTGGTTGTTTCGAGTTAGCCGTTGCATTAGGTTCCTTTTTTTGCTAACTTTTATTTTGCTCCAATCGGCAGTCTCCAATTCAGTCCAGAACAGCTCCATAAGGAATTTTCTGGCCAATGTCACTATGAACTCCTTTACAATTGTTAGTGCTAAAAGGGCCAATGTAAACTTTGGCCCTTTTAGCATTAACATATTTTAAGTTGTTTTAAAAAATGTAGGGCCAATGTCCACACTTGTGCTTCTAATTTTAACTTGTACTATACAGAAGTCCAGTTTATTGTCGTAATACTTTGATTTTCAATCGTTTTTTATTTCTAAATCTTATCTTCCGATCTATCGAGTGCTAAAATGTATAGACTTTACGCTGATTTTTGCAAGGACAAAAGCATGAAGCCGCAAACAATCTTTATATAAAGACAAGTATTTAATGAGGAATTTAATTTATCTTTCCACAAGCCCAAAAATGATACGTGTGCAAAATTCGACAAGTTTGAAATGCAGTTGAAATGTTGTCAGAATGAGGTAGAACGGCACAAGGCGAAATGCCAAAATGATCCGGGATATGTTACCATTTCATTTGATTTGCAAAAATGCTTACCGACTCCTTACCTTAGAAGAGGATTGAGTTTCTATAAACGCCAACTATGGACGTATAATATTACAATGTACCAAACCATATGTAAATAATCATCTTCCTTATGCTACCTATGGAATGAAACAATAGCTGGTCGTGGTGGACAGGAAATCGGCTCATGTATATATCATTACTTACACAATATTTCAAAAAATAGTAACATACATACAGTTACTATGTATAGCGATTCCTGCGGGGGACAAAGCCAGAATATTTATTTTTCTACAATGTTATTGCAAACTGTTAATGAATTAAAAGCTGAAGGTTAACAGTTTACAGTTAATCATAAATTCCTTGAGGCAGGGCATACACATATGGAAGCGGATAGTATTCACGCAGCAATAGAAAAAACCAAAAAGCGTACTACTGCTGGTATAGAGTTGCCTCGGGATTGGGCGAATTTAATACGCATGGTGCCAAGGAGACCTCCTATAAAAGTAATCGAATTGGAACAAGCCGATTTTTTAAACTTGAAAACATGTTTAAATACTTATTATGTACATCGTAAAACTAACTCTTCAAATGAACAAGTTCAATGGCTGTGAATATAAATATTCATTTGAGGATGAGTTTATGATCTTTGATATATGCAGAAATAACAGAAAAACCCGAAAGGACAATCTCCCCAAGCTTCTTCCGCTCAATAAGGAACCAGTTCCTTTAAGTTCACAAAAGTTGAATGACTTAAAAGCACTTTTGCCATACATTAGCAATGCTAATCGTACGTACTATAATCACTTTATTGAACAGATAGCTGCAAATGACCATATCGTGGATTACTTTGAGGATGAAGTTGTGGAAGAAGGACAGGATATATCACAATAATGAAAGGTTTTTTACACTTACATGATATAATTTACTTATTTTACTACTTTAAGTTTTCATATGTCATGTTTAATGACGTCATGTATTTATTATTAAAAACGTACATAAGTATGTATATCCTTTAAATATAATATTTGTAATAACATAATAAAAAATGGCAAAATAGTTATATGCTCCTTGTTATTATTCCTGTTATAAGGGCCAATGTGAAAAAGAGAAAGAAAAAATGAAATAATAAGATAGTGCATCGTTTTTTCCCTAATTTAAAAAAAAAAAATTTAAAGAACCTATTTTACCACGGTTTGTATTACATCATATTACGTGCCTAACACGAATTTGATAAGGAAAACTTGGAATTTGACTGAACTGTAAGCTTAACAATATTTTCTAAAAATTTCAATTCTAATTTTCTCAAAACTGATTTTTATGACATTGGCCCTCTTAGCACTGAGCCCCAGATATATACACCTAATTCTGATTTTACACGGTAGATTGGTTCCAAAAAAATCCGTGTAAAAAATACATTGATAATATACAAAAATAATTGATTGGTTCCTTATCTCTAAAACCTATTAAAATTAGTGAAAAACGAGAATTTTTTTAAGAACAAGAATTCATGTTTATTTTACTAAATCACATACATATGTATATGCATGTACATATAATATGTATTTGCACCCTTTATTTGCATCTTTAGTGTATGACAGAAAGTTTCGTTCCAGAAATCAACGATTGCCTAATTGAATTTTAATTTTTTTTTATAGATCTTACTGTGACGTCGTTGAAACCGAACATTTTGCCAAAAAATGTTGAGCCTTCTCCATTTCGAAGGTGTTCTAAAATTTCAATTTTGTTTTCTAAAGAAATGGCTTTACGTTCTAGTTTTTATTTGTAGTTTTCGACGTCTTCTTTTAGAGATGCATTGATAGTTCACAAAATATAAACACATTTCAATGACTCTAACAAGTATGTTCTAGAAAGTTGTTTATTGAGATCTTAGGTTCATTTTTGTAGTTGATTGTTTCCTTGAATTTTGAACGGTTTGCTACCTATGGACCTGAACAGGGGAAAAAAGGTAAAAAAAATTGAATTTTTTAAAGTTTTTTGCGATTTTGACCTTGAAGATGAAGTTTTTTTAATTTTATATGTTAACAATTTTTGTTCTTTATGACAATAGCTACAACTTTGCCTCAGGGAGTATAACAAAACTTCAAACGGTTTGCAAAATATGAGCTTGAGGAAATGATAATTTTTTTGCAAAAATGACATCGAGGCCCCACATCTTTGACGGCCCATAAAAAAACCTTGAGGACTTTGGGCAAAACTGGGAGACAGGGGTCTTTTTTTTTGGTCTTTTATGACGTAGTGGTGTCCGTATATGGTTATTTTGCCATGACTTAAAAAATTACACAGTATGTAATTGTATGGTATGAGGGGAAACTTTCCTTCGGGCACGTTAGAAAAAAAATCAGCCTATTTTTATTTCCAGGTCGCCACCTGTCTCCTATAAAGCACAAATAAACAAGGAAATATTCAAAAACAGATTCATTTTTATATACAAAATATATATGGTAGATACATACGAGTATGTATGTACATATTTGCAAACGTCTTTAATATTATGTAATTTAAAATTATAACAAAATTAATTTCTTCCCTTTCTTTTACTTTTGCAGGCATCAAATGTCTTTAATTATATTTACAACTAAATCAGCTATAAAAGCAAATAAACTTCAATGTTAAAATACAAACGCATTTCCAAAACCGTAAAGAAAATTTGATGCAATAAAATAATTTAGATCAAGAAACACCTTCCTGTAATAGAAAGTGGCAAAAAAAAACACACACACCCACACGCAAAATGACCGACACAAATAGTAATGAGATCTCTAGCAATGGTGATATAAATAGACAATCTGAATCACCGGCACGTACCATTGATTCACATGATTCAACAACTGGTAGCATGGACACAATAGTCGATCGTTCAACACATAATACTGCAATAACAACAGCAACATCAAATATAAATGAGGAAATAATGCAGAGCACCATTGAACGGAGTACGAATACAACAAATATGCAACAGCAACATAATAGTTTAACAAATTCCGAAATAGTCATGTTGCAACAACAGAATCGAAGCGGAAGTGATGATGAATTAATGTTAAAGCACCAACATGTGGAACAGCAGCAACAACAACAACAGATGCAAAAACAAATGCAACATAAGCCAATGGACGCCCAAAGTCATATTTATTCCAGTCCAGTTTATGATCAAAAGCCACTGCAACCCCTAAAGCTAACAGCTGCAACTTTGCTAGAGACGACGAAAATAAAAGATGTAGAAAAACCTAAATTAATATCCCACGAAGAATTTAAACAACAGTTAGAGGAAACCATAGCCTCTAGGGCAGCTACTCTAGATTCGAGAATAAGTAAAAAGCAAAGATTTCCGCCCGAGCTTATCAAGGACGATGTTAGCTCTACAAAGTCTTTAAGGTCTTTAAATAAAAAACGTTCCACGTCAAAGAGCAGTACAGATTGTTGTTCTGCTTTTCCGGTACAAATTGTATTGGGTCTCTTACAATTGCTGTTGGCCATTACTCTGGTAGCGTTGGGCTCTTTGTTAATTGTACGAGATGCTTCGATGTCTACAGCTGGCTGTGGCATATGGACGGGTTTAATAGCGGCCGTTACAGGATCTTTGGGTGTAGTGGGTTTGCGTAAGACTCAAACCTCATTTTTGGCCCTGAGTTTAGTATGTATTGCAACAAGTACGTTGGCATTGGCCATATCTGGTATTGGTTTGTCACGGGATATAAATCGTTCCAAAGAACAGGTAGGTGAAAAATTCATGGAGAATTAATTAAGTAATCACTTAATCCTTTTAAGAATAGTTAAAACCTTAAATCTGTAAACTTAAATAGGTATTTATCGATTAATTAAATTTAATTTTTGTTTTATTCGATTAAACGACAAAAAAACTCGAACAATAATAAGTGTGTATCTTAAGGTAACCATAAACTACACAATAATATTATGTAATTTATTACTTTAATTATTATAGTTTTTCTCCACACTACTAAATAAATTAATCAATATTTTTTAGCTAAAAATGGAGCAATTTTCTTGGCATTAATAATAAATTATTTAAATAAGTACAGCAATACTGTTTTGTGATATTAAGGCCATGATTCCCTATCATACTCAGTCGTATGATGGTGTAGATATGACAGACTTTTCGACAGTCTGTACGATTTGATAATCTTTTGAAAAAAATCATAAAATATTATTTTTGCATGCGATCAGAGTTGCAAAATCTTGTTTTGTATTATAGTGTGGCACCTACAACGCCATTTTGAAACGATTTTTTAAGTAGGACAGACATTAAATCGTTCGATTGTGTAGGATAGTGAATCCTGGCCTTTAGTAAAGAAGAAGACGCTTGTGTAGAAATCAACATTGCACAATGTTTTCAACACATTGCAAAATATTCCTGTTTGCGCAATATAAATCAGAAGACTTTTGATTTTGTTCAATATATTGTGCCACCTACTAATATAATATACAGATAGGCAATTCTATTGTACAATATCAGTTATTGAACAATAATATTGCAAATGTATGTACCTTAAGAGTCAATTTTTAATCATTAAATGTCATGGAATAGGCGAAATTTAAAAATATACATAATTATTTATCTAAAACGTAAAATTTTTATAAGATGGCAAAAAGTATATTTTCTTTATTTTAGTTATCTTTTTTAATAAATTAAATATTATTTAGGTATGTGATCGTTTTCAAAGGTTGTGATGAATTTCGATCGATTTTGAGGATTATTTTTGATATTTGAGGAATCTTTTTAACATTTGGGTTTGAAAAGTATTTCAGAAGGTAAAAATCAAACAATAATTAAGAATTTAGACAAAAATATGTAAAAAATTAAAACTTAGTAAAAACTAATTTTTATACAAAACAACAAAATCGTTTTAAAATCGATTCGTGTTCAAAATCGTGCAGTCACATACCTGATTATGTAGCTTTTTAACAGGAAGAAAAATAATTATATTAAATTTTACAGCAAAAACTAAAACCATTAAGGCTTTTTATATAAAAATACAAAAAGCTTTTTCTATTTATTGTTTTTATTTGTTGCTTCTGTTCTTTAAAAAACTTATTTAAAAAATCGAGTAAAAGCTTATCACTAATATTGCACTTACATCTTAAATAAAACACATTAATTATCTTGTATTTACGTTTTTTCTTACATTTTATTTTTTTCTTCTATTTTTATTATTAAATAACTACGGGCCTATAAAAATGAATGACATTTTAATAACGGAAAAGGAAGATGAAGGTATTGCCAGATACAAATTTTTGGCATATTAGCAAAATTTCAGAGTAATTGTTTACCTTAATTAAATATTAAAATTTGTATTTGTATTGTAACATTTAATAAATAAATATAAATAGGTACAACTGACAGAAACATATACTATAGTTTGGTTAAAAGCCACTTTTCTTATTAAAAACAACAAAAGATAGACGAAAACAACTTTATTCAAATCGCATACATATATTCATGTAACTAAAATTCAAATTAATTACTTTTATTAATTACTATTATACCTATAATAGTTGTAATATCTATTATAGGTATATGTACATATATTAATATTATTTTATTTTTATTACAATAATAGCTGTGCCCGCCACGTAGTGGGCGTCCTGACAATATTTTGCTCAGTTTTGCTTTGAAAGTATTCCACACCAATTTATAGTCTTTCAGTTATGGTTTATGTATTTTCTTTATATAAAAGTATCCATCCCTAGATAAAATTCTATAATTTATAAAAAATTATTGTAAAGCTCTGTAAAAGGTGTTTAAAATATTTTAATACCAATGTAATTCCACAAAGTAAAAATACAAATCAAATACAAATTTTATTCTATATTAAATATTTTATTTTCTCCACTTTCGGAATCGGAATCAGGATACTAAGGTACCTCCTCACAAAATTTTGTTAAAATCCATCCAGTAATGAAAAGCAGACAGACAGACAGACAGACAGACAGACAGACGGAAATGAAATACTATTTTATTATATGTATAGATAACAAAATTGAAGTAACAAAACAAACATAATTTTCAAAAGCTTTCGAAACTTTACGAAGTATATAATCTTATTGCATTGTGCGTTCAAACTTGTTGTTCTATGTTCAATGGCAGAAAAGAGATAAGACAAAGCATTGCCAGGTTGAAAGTTGTAATAAACTCAAATTTCAAATAGATATGCATGCATCAGAGCTGCAAACTAATGATTCTGGAAGCTGTGAATCATTCATGCAATTATTTGAAATTAAAATCAAATGTGAATGAATTTATCATCTTCTTTACCAAAAAAAATAATCAAATTAAAATTTGAATGCGTGAAAATTATTGAACAGCAATAAAATATTCACATAATTCACGACATAAGTTTTTGCTTGAGCGCCCATTTTTCAAAATTCGAACATGTTCTTCCATAAAACACCGTCTTAATGAGCCATTGATTTGTTTACACATGATCAAACACATCGGCAGTATAGTGAACATAAATTTGTTCGTTTTCTTCAGGATTACACACCGATAATCGTGTTCTGTCTGTGCATAATTTTTTGTTTGCTGTCAATATGGTTTTATTGAATCAACAGATGAGGTTCTTTAAAAATTTAACTTTCAAAATAAAAACAGCATTTGATGACAGACATTGTTGTATGCACCAATATTGCAGATAACTAATAACTAATTTTTAGTTTTAAAAATGCTGTTTGAACATGAATCATGGTCTTCACGAGATATTTTCATGTGCGCAAACGAAAAAAAACATCTACATACATACATGCTCCACAAATTTTGTTCATATGCAAACAAATCGGTGGATGGTCAAGACGATGCTGGTACTGCTGAATGAATTGTTTTGTAAGGTATCCTAGAATGCAAATATCGTTTTGAACTGAATTAACCCTGAATATTTTCTTCGTTTTCAATTGTATTTTAATCGTAAAAACACGATGTAAGCTAAGAAAGTTAAAATTTTAACAATTGAATGTGAACTCACTTATTTAACAAGTGCCTTAAATGTGCACTCAAATATACAACAATTTATAAAATATATGTGTAAATTAAAGTATTTAAATAATATTTGTGTTTTATGTACCATATCTAAAATATTTCACATCTTTTATTTCAGTTCAACTTGTTAAACACCAATAGTGTAATATCTGCTGCCTCTAGTTTAATATTCACATTGTTTTTACACTTCATTGTCAGCATATTATCAGTTTATCGTTGTGCGTTGCAAATCTATTCAAGGTAAGCGAGAAATTGTAATAAATTCACAACGTTTAAAAACATTTAAGTACAATTAACATTTATTATCTTATTGAGGCCATTATAAAATTCAAAACTTAGAAATAATTTATAACTGCTACAAATGTTTTATAACTTTAAACTATTTGTGTGAAAAGCTTTTTATTTTGTTTATTTAAATTATAATTGTTATCAATACTTTCTTTTTCTCCTTTTATATAATTATATAATTAATTATGTACCTAAAAATTGTATGAAATTAATAATTAATAATCATAAAATTTTTTACATGGCAACACTCTTTGAAAACAAGTTGATATACAACACTGTAAACAATTGTTGTGTTTACCTGAAAGAGAAAAACAATACTCTCTTAAATAATTGACAAGTTAACAAAAAAATTTAGTCATTGTTTGACAATTATGAAGTGAACGATAAGTGCAGAAAAATATGGAAATTACAAATTCTTGTAAAGGAAATTGTACGATTTAAAAAAGAAAACATAATTTATATTAAATTGAATAAAACATGAATTGCAAGAAATCCAAATAATTGACAAGTTTTGTGGAACAACAAATTAGAAAAAAAATAGGAAATTTGTTGTATGCTTATGAAGGCCAAGCGCCTACGCCTTGTAGAGGTCAATAATAATATTGTGTGTTTTATATTGAGCATAACAAAATAAGTGTTTCCGTTTAATTATTTCTAATAGAATAAAACATTTTCTGGAGTACGTTTAAATTTTCGAGCATCACGTTAGCTCCGCAGTTTACATTTAACGCCACCATGCCGTTGGCAGATCTGCATAAAGATCTAAGACAGCAGCAACAATTGGGCGTTACAACGGCTTCTATACCCAGCTCATTGTCATCATCGGCCGCTGCTTCTAATTTAAGTGATCATGTGGGTTTGTCTCGTATGCAAATCACTTCTTCCGGTTGCAGTAGTCTGGCGGTAACCCCTATGGAACATACACCCACGGACGAGGAGAGTGCAGGTGTAACAACACTGGCGTCGTGCCAGCGACGTCAACAGCAACAACAAAATCTTCAACCTTCACAGCTGCAGGCAGCATTAGGTAAACATCATAATCATCAACAGGGGGTTTTTGCATCTGCAACAGCACAAAATAATTTACAACATTCCAATGACTTAATGGATTTAAGTGACTCTGAATGTTATTCTCATTCAACTGGAGGTCAAGGTGACCACATTGATTGTGGTGAAAATGAATTTGAATTGAAGGAAGTAATAAAAGAAGGTCATGAAAAGGCTGACCCTTCACAATTTGAACTTTTGAGAGTTTTAGGAGAAGGCTCGTTTGGCAAAGTGTTTTTAGTGAGAAAAATTGTTGGGAAAGATGCTGGAACTTTGTATGCAATGAAAGTTCTAAAAAAAGCCACCTTGAAAATTAAGGATAGAGTAAGAAGTACAAATGAACGTAAAATTTTGGCAGACGTTGGTCATGCCTTCATTGTTAAATTACATTATGCCTTTCAAACGCCTGGAAAATTGTATCTAATACTAGACTTTCTAAGAGGCGGTGATCTATTTACTCGTCTTTCTAAAGAAGTTATGTTTACCGAGGAAGATGTTAAATTTTATTTGGCAGAATTAGCTCTGGCTCTAAATCACTTACATTCACTGGGCATTATTTATCGTGATTTAAAACCCGAAAATATACTTTTAGATGAAAATGGCCATATAGCTTTGACCGACTTTGGATTGTCGAAGCAACCTTTGGATGGCTCAAAAACTTATAGTTTTTGTGGTACAGTGGAATATATGGCTCCTGAAATCGTCAATAGAAAAGGACACGATTTTGCCGCAGATTGGTGGTCTTTTGGGGTTCTTATGTATGAAATGTTAACAGGCAACCTTCCTTTTCATGGCCAGTCAAGACAAGAAACCATGAATCAAATATTAAGATCGAAACTTGGCATGCCAGAAAACCTATCACCTGAGGCCCAAGCTCTGTTGAGAGCTTTATTTAAAAGAAATCCTCAAAATCGTTTGGGTGCAGGCCCTAATGGTATTATGGATATAAAAGCCCATTGTTTTTTTAACACAATTGATTGGCCTCATTTGGAAAAGAAGGAAGTTAGACCTCCTTTTATACCTGCAGTTTCACGTGATGATGCTTTCTATTTCGATGTAGAATATACTTCAAAATCGCCCAGAGACTCACCGGGAGGGCCCATATCGGCCTCGGCACATGAAATATTTCGTGGATTTTCATTTGTGGCTCCTGTGTTGCTGGAAAATTCTTCAAGCAACCACTCTTCCTTACCACAATCACCCTATTTACCTTGTCAACAAGCACCTCGAACGCTACCTGGAGTTGTGCCAGGTATTTTTCATCAAGACTACAACTTATTGCAAGAGCTAGGTCGAGGAACTTTTTCCGTTTGCCGCCTTTGTGAACATAAATCATCAAAAAAACATTTTGCGGTTAAGATTATAGAAAAGGCCGCTTATATGGCGAATTCTTCTTCATCTGACTGCTGGGAAGAAGTAGAAATTATGTTACGTTATGGCAATCATCCAAATATTGTTACATTGTTTTCGGTGTATGAGGATAACCATTCGGCTTATTTAGTTATGGAACTTTTAAAGGGTGGCGAATTATTAGACCGCATATTAGCCGTTGGTCAAATGTGTGAAAGCGAGGCTAGTGCGGTTTTAAGGACAATGATTTCTGCAGTAGCTTACCTACACGAACATGGTGTGGTGCATCGTGATCTGAAGCCATCAAATATGATTTACGCCAGTATGCGACAGACACCAGAGACATTAAAGCTTTGTGATTTAGGTAAGTATTAGCTAAATAAATGAATCGACAAGAACGGCGTAATAAAAGAGAAATTCCATAGTTTGAAAACTTTTGACAGTTGCACAAAATAACACCGAAAGAATTAGGCATCAATAGAAAATATTCTTGTTTAAATAAAAAAATATCATTTATTGCAAAAATCTTTGTTTAATAATTTTAAAACTAAAAAAACAAAAAATACTACAAATTTTCATGTCACAGCCTATTTTATACAGGCACTTATGATATTGCATATATCAAGTTTAGGAACGGTAATTAAAATATTTAATATTTCGTGTGGTACCCTTTATTGTCTATGACAGATTTGAGGCGGTTTGGCATAGATAGATTGTGTAACACTGGGCAAAATATTCTCCCACTCCGTCTTCAGCGCTTCCTTCAAATCATTTCTGTTTGAAATTTTGTGTTTCCTTATGTTCATTTCTAATAGTGACCATAAATTTTCTATAACGTTAAGGTCGGGCGACTGTGGTGGTGGTGTCATTAAATGTGGACGGTTATATATTAACCAAGTTTGGACAATACCTGATTTGTGCTTTGGGTCGTTATCCTTGTAATATCTAACATTTGACTTTATACCCAATTTCTCTGCACTCTCCAATAAATTATCCTTTAGGATCTCAAGGTACCTAAATTTGTCCATTGTTGCTTCAATAAATGTTAAATTTCCAGTACCAGCTGTCGACATACAGGCCCAAACCATAACACTGCCACCACCATGTTTCACTGTATCTTTTAGGTTTTCTTTTTTGAGCTCCGTTTTTGGTTTCCGCCATATGTACATAAGACATGCCATCTGAACCGAATATGTTAAATTTTGATTCGTCGGCAAAGATAACCGAATTCGAAAATTCTGAATCCTTGGTAGCATGTTCTTTAGCGAAATTTAATCTGCAAAGTCTTTTTTTCGGGTTAATAAAAGGTTTCTTGCGTGCGACTCGGCATGAAAATCATGTTGGCGCAATATACGGCGAACAGTTTCGACGCTACATTGCTTTTCCAGGTCAGCTTCAACTTCGGCTGTCAGTTTTGGAGCTGAAACCTTTGGATTTGCCTTTATTTTTCTTAAAATATATCGCTCGTCGTGTGCTGTTGGTGCATTTCTGCCTTTGTTATGGACCCTATTTTCATGAATAAAACGCTCGATGATTTTTTGGACTGTGGAAGCATTTATGTTAACTATTTCTGCTATTTTTCGCTGTGAGTGACCGTTTTTGAAATGGTTTAACACCCATTCCCGTTGTTCTATCGTTGTGCGCGGACCCATTTGAATTTTTTAAAACTAACACTTCAAGTAAAAAGAATTAGACTGAAAATTCAACGCCAGACATTGCCAAAAGTAGAATACAGAAAAATTAAAAGACAATAACACTCCATTGAGGTACCGTTACAGTCACAAATCGCTGCATAATTTAAGATGTGAGATGGAAAAATGGGGTATTTTTTGTTTTAATATCTTTTAAGTATTTAAATACAGATTTTTGCAGTGAATAATTTTTGATTGTTTATCCTGAATATTTTCTCTTTCAAACTGTGCAAAATTTGTTTTTATTGTATTGCTAGTTTCGTTTTTATAGAGATTTTAAATGAAAAAAAATCACTGCATAAAATAAGCTGTGAGCCACTGTACATATGTCGAGCTAAATATGAATTGATATAAGGGCTTGCTGAATTGCATATTTATAAATACGGTTGTAGTATTTGTGACATATTTGCCAAAAATGTTTTGTATATGGAAGTTATCTGCAAATATCTCTTCGTATTTTTGACAAATTTGTAAATTTTAAATGCTCATATACAATAAAACAAAATATGCATACCAAGGCAAATTCATCAGGTAACCTCACTACGAAGGGAAATATTAAGGCGAACATTTTTATTCTTTATTTTTATATGGAGTTTGATAGTTCAATTTCCATTTAATGGAAAAAATTTTAAATTGAACTGTCAAAATCGATAAAAAAAAAATTATAATTTTCGCCAAGGTATTTTTATCTTACTAGGTAGTGTCGTCCGCCCAGTTGATTTAGTAGTTCGACATGTCAAAAGTTGTATGTGTTCAGAAATTTTATAGTGTAGAAGTGAGAAAGCAATAAAACTTATATACGCCTTCTTAATTTTCCTACAAGACAACAACAAAATGCCATGTTGTTCTTGTATTGTTGTATTTGTTGTAGGGACGCCACTACCTAGTAAAATAAATATACCTTGATTTTGAGGCTACCTGATGAATGTGCCTTGATGCATACCTTAAAAATACGACAAATTTTAGGATGACATTTTATAAGTAATGCTTTGGTCTTTTAAAGAATTTTTGTGATATTTTCAGAGACAAATTGTCGAAGATTTACCTTTATTTTCTATTAAATCGTAAACCATAAATGTATGATAAAACATCTCTTATATTTCTGTATAAATTCATTCCATTTTTCTTTCTTCGAAACAAGACATTGCTCGACAAAAAATTATCGTTTAAAAAATGTTTGTTCTGTCGATAGATGCCCATGATAATTACACTGCTAAATGAACTATGCCATCACTAGAGTTTTGTCTCAAAGGTTATTTTCCCTAAAAATTTTTTTATTTAAAGATAGCAGTATATTAAAATTTTAGAGTTGACATACAAAAAGTTAGCAGACAGAGTAAAATGTATTATGCATAGACTTCCTGTTAAATATTTAGCAGCTCATTATGTAATACATTGTTATGCATAAGGCTGTAAGTAGTAAGGTAGTTAATCCATAAAACATTTTACAAAAAAAATGTTGTTCTTCTCAATAATATTTTTCAAATTTCTTGAAAGTTATTATTTCGAGTCACTTTATGCCCGAAGGAAGTATCTTTCGCAAAGACAAATCGGTTGTTGGTGCATCAATTTTGTTCATGCAGGCGCAGAGTAATGTGTTTGAAAATTTTAATTTTCTAATAGATATTGACATAGTTTTTATAGTCACTTTCAGTTTTTAACTTCAATCTCTCGTCAATATGCCAATTTTTCATATCAATCTTATATTTTTTAGAAAAACTAACTCATTAACATTTTCATTTACTGAAAAATCAATAAATCATAAGCTATAAGTTGCTGATCTTGACAGCATATATTGTTTCCTTGTTTATTTCTTAGTATGTTCTATTAAAAATTTGTTTTCTCCAAAAATAAAAATATAGTCATCTTTGTTAAGCGATAATCTTTTTAAACCATATGTTGATAAATATATATGTATGTAATTGTTAAAACACACACGCAGCACATTCTTCATCGTATTACAACCCACGCATTAGATGGCCCGTTAGTAAGTCAATCTAACCTGCTATTTTTTACACTTACACCCAAAGGCAAAAAGTATAAACAAAAACTTTCTAAATTTAGAACCACCCCTAATGACTGCAGTAGTAGTATATGTTGCCGGTTGCTGCTATCACTGAAACACAGTATTATGTTTTATTATTTATTAATATTAACACAGTCTAATGACGTTAGACACTCTATTTTTTTTTTTTTTTTTTTGTTTTGCATCATATTTCTTCATTATTATTTATTTTATCACAAATGACAAACGACACAATGAAATCAAATAAATTTAACAAAAGTAAATTAAAAGAACTGAATAAAATAAGATTTGTTTAATTGAAATCTTAATTGTCCGAATTTTCATTGGTTTTAAACTAGCTAATGTTAAAATTTTATTTTTGTATGCCTCTATCATATCCCTCAAAGGTGTGTCTAGCACAACAATCACCCTTAAGGCAACTGTGTTGCGGATAAGATGGCAAAGAAGGGGACTCTGCTTCATAATAGTGCCATGGACATCTACTTTGGCATTCCCCTCTCCGCCTGCGGCTATTGGTTAAGCTGTGCTTTCTTTATCCAACGAGTCGAATAGTTTGATCTGGCCCTCACTGGATCAGATGATGACGTCTTTGTTGTTTCAGGTGCCGAAGATGCAGCTACGTGACTTGATAGCAATAGTCACTGGGTATTGACTTTTTGGAACCCATGCCAGAATAATGGGCCCCCTATACAGCAACTTTTGCAGAAGCTGTTAAGGTGAGGAAGGGGAGGCATCGGTCGAACACCTTCTCTATACCCTGAATTGAAATTTCGACGCTTTTCTTTCTTCTACTCCGCAGGTAACACACGACTGTCTTCCTAACCTAACCTACATAAAAAAAAGAATTTGCAGTTAGTTATAAATTTTGAAATTAATTTAATATTTTTCACATGTGTTTTTGAGGCGATGGGAATTCGACCCGAAAATACACAATCTTGATGAATTGGAGTTGGTCCCGATGCGCACTTACAATTTTTCTTTCTGAAACATTTTTTAAAATCTCGCTTGAAGTTGCCTATGTGTCCATACTTTCTATACAGCCATACTTTTATACAGTCATCTATAAGACGAAAAAAGCCAACAACAACAATAGAGAGTCGTTCCCACGACAAATGGATCCGGAACGACCCGAGTATCACCCGGCCAAAGATTGTCAGCTCATCAACAGCTGTACCAACCGAAAGTTTTTTCCTCAGGAAAGAACTTCCGACAACAGTAGAGCTGTTACAACAACAACAACAACAACAACAACAACAACAGCAACAATACGACTGTATTGTAGCAGATTCAAAAAACAAATTTTTTAAAATGTGGACGAGGACTTAGATCACTTGTCAAGAATGTGAACCACTTTGTGTAGTCGCTACAGGTTGGACAAACTGGAGTTGAATTTCTATCGCATAGATGTTGATGCTTAAATTTGCATTACCAATTCTAAAGTTCGCTCGCAAAAATACAAATTAACAAAAATAATTATTATTTGTTTTTTCTTCTCAACTCCAAGAAGTAGCATTTTGCTAGTGACTAAAATAAAGTGTTTTTTTTTTTGTCATTAGAAGTTTATGTTTTAAAGTAATTTAAAAAAATATTCTTTTAACAGCTCAGGGTGAAGCCAAAATTATAAGGGAACATTTATAATTTAAAATATATGGAGTTAGGTAATATAAATTCATTTTACGGGGAACTCCATATCAAAAATCCTTGTTTATCTATAAAATATATACACAAATTTGTTATCCATATTATAGTTTAATTTTTTTTTTATATATAAAATTATGTTGCATTAAAGGATAATTTGGCTGATTATTTGACTCGGACCGCATTATGATTACACATTACATTTAAATTTTCCTAAATTTATTGCTTAAATATCCACTCTAGGTTTTGCAAAACAACTGCGTGCCGATAATGGTCTCCTTATGACACCTTGTTATACAGCGAATTTTGTTGCTCCAGAAGTACTCAAACGACAAGGCTATGATTTAGCCTGTGATATATGGTCATTAGGTGTCCTTCTATATATAATGCTGTCGGGTCGTACACCCTTCGCATCGACACCTAATGATTCACCCGATGTGATATTAAAACGTATAGGATCTGGACAAATAGATTTTACCTCAACACGATGGACATTGGTCTCGAATCCCATCAAAGATTTGCTCAGACAAATGTTGCATATTATACCGGAAAATCGTCCAACCGCAGCACAAATACTACAACATCCCTGGCTAAAGGAACAATCAGTTGGTTCTGTACGACTTACAGAATACCGTATACCAACTAACACAACAACAACATCCCAACAAACTGGTGGAGCACCCAGTAATTTCACTACTAATTTTACCCATAATGCCAATTCAGTCAGAGAAGCGAATGCTTATTTACGTGGTGCAGTCGATGCTACATTCAGAGCCATTGCCATACCACAGGCAGCCAATGTGGGTCCTGTTGAACAATCTACATTGGCCAAACGTCGTGCCAAAGATCGTGCCAATGTACAAACGTAATCGAAAGCTTCTTTTACATGGCCAGCGTTCGTAATACGTTTTAAATTGAAATTTTTAAGATAATCTTACAAAAATAATTATCTAAAAGACAGCAAAAAAGAAATCATTCTAAAGAAAAGTAAAGCTTTACAAATATTTTAAACAAATGAAAGTTAAACGATAAATAAGGTAAACTCATCAAACAAGGTAAACTTTTTGCAAAGAACACGAGTTGTGAACCACTGGCTTACTTTTTTTTCTAACTTTACAAAATAAAGCACAACTTTTTACTTAGAAAACAAAAATTATAAAATTATAAGCAAAAAAAAAGCCTAAAAACTTAACTATTTTTGAAGTTTCTTAAATTTTAAGATAAGAAATCATTATAAAATCTTCCATTTATTGCAAACAAGTTAATTATTTATTTTATAACTTAACGAAGCTAAAATTATATTATTTACACAACAGTTTATTTTATTTTTTATATAAACAAAATGTAGAAAATAATTTTTAAAATAGTCGCAATTTAAAAAAACATAAAATAGCTAAAATTTTATTTCTTTATATCAAGCAAAAATGGTCACATTATTCTTAAAAATATTTTAAACAAATATTTATAGTTGAATGCAGAGATTTTCTATTTTATAAATGTAAAATCATATTGATTTGTATTGTTTTACAAATACTAATCATAGAAACTTGAGAATTGAATTTAACTATTACAGTTATACTTTGAACGTTAAAAATAACTAATAAAATTTTATTGTAAAGGATTTTAGATTTATTTTTTCTTTTTTCTTTTTAGTGTATTGCTATTTGATTTTAATTTTATTTGAAATGTTTAAGAGTTTGGGGCTCCTTAAATCGTGAAAATCCAAAAAAAATCGTAATATTTATAGTTTTTTCTTTTAAGTTTATTATGTTAAGTAAATGTGCTGATAATAATCAAAGAATTGTCTCATATTGCTCTAACAAAATTGCCAAAAAAATTAGATATTTTCGGAGTTTCGACTCATTTTAAAATCGAAAGAATTTTAATTTTCATAATTTATCTTCCTTCAAATACTTGATCGATTATTTAATTATTTACCCCTATTCTGCATTTTTGTAACGTTCCCGAATTCATTAACGCAAGAAGTATGTTTAAACCAACTGTTTTTCTAGGAAACAAATGAAATAGGACCAGAAAAAATAAGCAATTATCCCACCAAACCAAATGTTCCGATTACGTACAGAATTCTTAACGAATGTTCGACAAAATCTTCCGATTTCGGAACCGAAATATTTCCGAAATCATAAAGTTGACATGACTTCGCAACGATATGTAATTCGTTATGACAAATCTGATTTCAAACTACCGAAATGTTTTAGCGAATTCGTTACGATATGTCTGATTTTCGATAAACTACCGAATGTCTTTACGAAGTCCTTTCGACAAGTCTGACTTCAGAAAAAATCGAAACTTTTGGTTCGGTGGGATTTGTCATTTTAATAAGAAATAAAATCAATAAAAAAAAATTGAATATTGTGGAAACATTTTTTTATTATTAAATAAACAAATAATTAAACTACAGAAAGACAAAAAAGCTCGAAATATTCCAGTGTATAGAATCCTGCAGCGACGGGAATGATATTTAAAATATTTATACATCATTATAGTAATTTAATTTGTGGATCCGCACGCAATATTATCCTACGTTGCTATTCAATTCGCCAGGTCTTCATAACCCTCAGGTGTTGTTTTGTTTCACCAATAAATTAATAAGAGAAATGTTACAATGTTACAAATATTGAAAAAAAAAATTACTTGGTATGTACTATCACCACCATGCAAGCACGTACAGACAGTTCATTCCAATTTAGAGAATAAAAAAATATTAATTGTATTTTATACTTACATCTTTTTCAATTACACACTCTTAAACTAAAAAAAACGTAGCTATCGTAATGCAGAATATATAACACAATACCAAAGTTGCCAAACGGAGAAAATTTCGACTCTAATCGAAACGCAGAATAGAAGTGATTATGATTAAATTTAAATTAAATTCGAGATTTGATTTTTTTTGTAATTTTATTTATCAAATCCCCAAACATAGTTTAACTAACAATAACTGTTCACATCTTAAAACTAAATGATACTTAATTAGGTCCAGCCCGTGCCGGAAAAATATTTATTTTCATGGTTGATGTTATCATTATGGCTTCATCACTTTTGGGGTTCGGCCAAAAATGACAGTATCTCTCCCAAAACTTATTTCTTCCGACCTTCTTTAAATACGTTAATACAAGTTTTACGATTTCTGCTTCAACCAGTGGCATATTTAGATCTTTGTGGCTGTTCGAGTTTTTAATATATCAAGGTGTGCCTGTGATTATTTTCAAAATTCTATTTTGGCGTCTTTGTTTGAAACTGAGGCAGTTCTCCATAACTGAATCCAATAACATTATATTGATTTGAGGATCGGATTGTACACTAAAAGTTTACAATCTGAGCTAAGAGTAGAGTTTCTGCCAAAAAGCCAGTTAAGATGGACTGCTTTCAACTTCTTTCTTATTAAATTTGATTCTATATGGCATTTCCAAGAAAGACGCCGATCATGATTTTACTTCTGAAAGATGAGGTGTCGTTTAGTTATAAATGCGGGTATGGGTTTCTTTGCAGTGTAAACGTTATATGAGCACATTTTTGTTCATTCACCTTTATTACCCATTTCCTTAACAACTTCTAATATTGATTAGGTAAAATTCATGATTAATTTATTGGATGTATGCATTACTCCTATGGTTTACACTTTATTGTATTAGCAATACTTTTTACAGGTGGTCACTATGTTAAAAAAGCTGTCACTACCTTCTGTCATTAGGCATTCTAATTTAGTATGACTTATTCTGTTCAGTTTTTTAAAGTTAAAAAATGGGAGTTTTGTTTTTTTAAGGTAATAAAGTATACTGTATACTGTAATAAAGTATACTGAAGAAAACAATTTAGAAGAACTGTGTGGCACCGCTCTGCCACTAAGAAATATTTGACTTACTAAGAATCGAATATACCTGTAATGCTGTATCAACAAATGGAAGGAGGAGGACCCACAATACGTCGATTCTCTTGTATGTCAATAGAGCTGGATATCCTACTGTCACCAATGATATTTGTCCTCTCCTGCACGTTATCGGTTTAATAAGGCATATTCGTGGCAACAGACCACTTTTTAACTATGGCCTTTACAACAACAAATAAAAATATAATTAATTTAAAAAGTAACGGGTAACCCCACACAAAAAATTATGTACAATTGTACATATATTAATAAATTTTAGTAAATCCTAAAAGCATGCTATTAAAAACATGATTTGCTAGATAAAATTAGTTCAAAATCTTCAAATTAAGCAAAAAGAAAACGTCAAAATCTTTACATATTTTTTTAATCTTTTGCGTCAAATTTAATTACCTTTAATAATTATAAGACATTTTTAATGTGTTTTTAATGTTAGGTTCAATATTATATATAATGTTAGGTGGTAGGGAATACTTCGTGTTTGAATTCAACTCGCACTTGGCCGATTTATTTATTGCTTTTAATGGCGCAGATATTCAATAATTGTAAAAGAATTTGCCATCATAAAGAACTTTGCAACATTACATAGAAAAACGTACAAAATTTTGATCAGACCTTCAATCTGCAATTAGTAAACATTACTTACTATATTTGTGTTATTTATTTTGCACAAAATAAATGCTTTTGATTATATTTTACTCATACACACGTACGCACATCTGTTTTATTTTAAAATAACCTCGGAAAAATACATTAAAAAAAAAATAATAAAAGAAACTTCCTGTTACTACGAATTAAAAACAATAAATTAATGAAATCCTATGACCTGTTAAACCTTTAAATAACAAATAAAAAAGATCCCATATTTTTGGTAAAAATATTAGCAAATATAAAAAATAAAAACACAAATAATTAAACAAAAACTTGTTTAAATATAAAATATACATAGTTAAATACATTAAATAAAAAATTAAAGTAAATTGTTAATTATTGCTGACACAGTTTTTTAATTATTAATTAAATATTAAAAATATATAAAAATCTACATAAATACGTTCTTATACTACAATTAATATATTATAAAAAATAACTAATAACTTTATACACACTTACTATATTACGAGTATAACAAAAAAAGTATTTATTCTACAATCTATTTACATACATAATAATACAATTTACTAATAAACTTTACGAAATGATTTATTATTTTATTAAAAAAATTCATTTTTTCTAAGTCCAGTATTTTTTTCGTAAGACTGCTATCAAAGCAAAGCAGCTACTTATATTTAATAACTTTTTTTCAATTATTATAAAATATATATATTATTAAATAAATAATTTAATAAATTGTAATGCTTACATTTACATGGTTAACAAAAATAAGGAGTTGCTCTTTATAAATCTTATACACTATATTTAAATAATAATTATTTAATCATACGAGTATATACTTTCATTCTTATTTTCCGAAAATAATATTAAATGTCTTTATGTGGTTTTCTAACAATTTGTAATATTTATTATTCGAAAAAAACAAGAATTTTTATGCAAGTTATTTTAAATAAAGATATTTTTGTTTGCATTTAGAAAATAAAACACTTTTATAACATTAAAGTTATAATTTTCAACAAACTAAGTATTGTCTATTTGAATAAAACCAAATTGTTTAAATTACATTTTCTTCATTTAGTGTTTTTTTTTCGTGTTATCAGAAAGGATATTCAGCTACGGAATCCCCTGGGTGTCGTGAACACACAAACAGTCTCAACAACACACAAACAGTCTCACAAAAAAACAAAACATAATAATCAGCGTTGTCAGATTTGTTTCACCTATTTCGCCAAATTCGATGTGAAAAATCGCCAAATAGTTTTTTTTTTTTTGTTGTTAAAATTTGCCTTTAATATAAACAATATTTTTTTTAATTTGAAAAATATTTTTAATAAATCACAAAAAATAAATTTCGATAAAATAGCTAAAATTCGCCAAAAATTAAAAAAAATCGCCAAAATATATAAATATTTTGTTTTTTTATTTAAACAAGCGGTGACGGCCACGTCGTGGGCATCCTGACAATATTTTGCTCGATTTTGCTCGATTTTGCTTTGAAATTATTCCACACCAATTGTAAGACTCTTACGTTTATAGTGCTTCAGTTATGGTTTATGTATTTACTTTATACAAAGGTACCCATCCCTAGATAAAATTCTAAAATTTATAAAAAATTCTGTTATTTTAATAAATGTTAACTTAAATTATCAAGCATAGTAACGAAGACCATCACTCATTGTAATGAAACTCTCAAAGTTTTGGTGGAAATCGAACCCACAATCCCCCTATCGGGGAACCATTTTAATTCTTTTATGCTTGTTCTCTAAAAATGATACTTTTCCAAAACATACAAACCAAAAAAAATCTTTTACATTTTATAATTTCGATATGTGATCTATCGAATTTATCATTTGACACGTCAGGAAATTTAATTTGATACGAAAGCTTAGCCGATTATAATTGCGATATTTCGGCACCTGACTTTTTAATTTTTTTTAAATTGGTCTAACTAACAGAAGTTGGGGTGATGGTCAGAAACCGCCTTTTTAACCGACTTTTTTATGTTTGTGGCCGCAGAACTCAGTCATTTCTAAACCGATTTTAAAAATTTTTTCTTTATTAGAAAGGAAATGTTTAAAAGAAGTTCAGAATTTTGAAAATTAAAGTGTGTCCCCATACAACATACACGTGTTTTTTACGTGTATTATGAACCGTAGAGAGCACCCTTTTAAAATTTAAAAAAACTGCATATCACTATAGCTGCCAATAACAGAAATTAATAAAAAAATAAACTTAAAAATTAAAGGGTGTCCCCATATATGACGTCAATTTAAATATATGAACCATTGTGACAATCACTTGAAAATTGGATAGAATGTCCAATATTTATAATCAGAAATTAAATATTTATAATTAGAAGTTAAAGGGTGTCCCAATAGTTGATGTAATTTGATGTATATTGCAAAACTTTTGAACCGTAACAGAGAGACGGTTGAAATTTACAAAGAACCTGTATATCTAAGTCCTTTATAACATCAAGTATATTATTTAAATTTGGAAACTAAAGGGTGTCCCCATAATTGATACAATTTTACCTATCTAGCCCTATCTTTTGAACCGTTATACACAAACACTTGAAAATTAGACAGAATCTCCACTACTATGTCCCGTGTAATAACATTTATAAATATTTAAAGTTATAAAGGGTGTCTCAATAGTTGATGTAAATTGATGCATATGGCCAAACTTTTGAACCGTTTTAGACAGACATTTGAAATTTACAAAGAATTTGTCCTTTAAAATAAGAGTTTAATTTAAAATTTTACATTAAAGGGTGTCCCCTAGGTGATATTGTTTAACCTATATGGCCATATCGTTGGAACCGTTACTTTTTATTGCTGTGTCAGTAATAATAAGTGTAAAAAATAAAGGGTGTCCTCATATCTGAGGTAATTTGTCGTATATGGCTTTATCTGCTGAACCGTTATGGATAGACATTTAAATGTACAGAACGTACATTACTATGTCCGTTAGAGCAACAAGTATAAAATAATTTGATTTGAGTACTATTTCTTACAGATTACTTCCTTTTAAATTTTTAGTTAAGAATTGATGCACATATATTTGTTTTGTAGTCGGTTTTTTTTTTGCAAGAATTATAGCAAAAGGATTCGTTTTCTTCTGTTTTTTATGTTTCGGTCATGGTCACACATTAAAGCCCATTCTGAAAGGCGGTGGAACTCAGAAACACCCAACAGTCAACAGGGGGTCAGTATGGGCTTTAATGATTGAAATAAATTTTGCAAAAAAAAAGCTACACAAAAGTTAAGTACAGCAATATTTTTATTTATTTGTTTAAAAAATCTAGAACAACAAGATTAATATCTTGTAAATTAAAGTGCTAGTGAGAAAGCACAATATTACAGATTCATAATTTAATTAACTTATATATAAACAATAATTAATAATATTTATAAAATTAGTAACATTATATAAGATCAAAAATTGATAAAAATTGAAAATTAAAAAAACAAAGGAAATTAATTATACATACCTATACGAGTATATAACTAGAACAAAAATCAATGAACGAGAAACAAATTTATCCGAAATAATTAAGAAGTTCATTTCTAAATCGGTTTGCGATGCTAATAGTTTGAATTTGAATTGGTAGCTGGTTCCAAAGACTAATGCTATATATGAAAAAGTGACGTTGTAAGAAAGCGCTTTTATATTTTTGCTGAATTAATTTTTTTCCTCGCACAGATCTTCCGAATCTTAATACGTTAAAAAGATAAATTGGTTGCCGAGATGTGATAATTTTATTTAGGAATATCAGGTTTCTAAATTTTAGAAGATTTTCAAAGCTCATCCGATAAATTTGGTACGAAAATCTGGAAATTGATTCAACTGGTCCTTGGTTATATACATATCTTGCTATATTGTTATAAGCAACTTTAAGTTAATGCAGCCATATTTTCGAAAGAGTTTTTATTGGAATCCTGCGATATTGGTCCATAAATGGATGATTTATGGTTAAAAGCATGCGAGCGCCTCCATTTTCCCAACTTTTTCTCCCATGTTGTTGTTCTTTTGTACGTTATTTTTGTTTTTGCTTTGTCGCATGGGTAATCTAAAACTCAGAAAAAAAATTAGATTACCATATCTCATCAAAATTTCACTAAACAATCGAAAACTCACTAATCACATTTTTACCATCATTTCACTCAAAAATGGAAATTTTACCATAAAGTTGTAGTTTCGATAAAAAAAAACAAATTATAATTTTATTGCAAACCCAAAATGGACAAAAAATTAACGCATAATTATTTAGAAGTTCGCAAAAGGATCTCAATTTTGTCAAACAACTCACATTTGGTTCCAATGTCTATTTGTATGACACACATCAGCATTCTGTGAATCGTAATAGGTGTTTTCTTAAAAGCTATAATATTTTTTAACAGGCTTATTATGTTAACAGAATTTTCATTCTGTTTTTATAATTTTATTACTTACATATATAATATTTTGGCTTTCTTAAAATTATGATAGGTTTAAGCAAGAGCCCCCACGCAAACCCCTAAGGGTCTGTGAGCACATACACAATCTCAACCAGAATCTCACAAAGAGAACAAAACATGTACAAATTTTAAATCAGTAGCATACCAGCTATCAACAAGGTAGGTTTGTGTCACTTTGCTAAATATTTAGCAACCCAATGCATTTTCATTTTAACCACTTTTTTTGGTTGGGGGCCTTTGGTTTAAGCAACCACTGAAACTCGTAAAGGGGCTAGCTTTTTCGCCAACAAAATTCATTTTTATTATTAAATGTTATGGATAATTAACAGAATATTAAATAATTATGTTACCGTTTATCATAAAGATTCATAATATTTGATGAATCCCATACTATTTACATAAAGAAACATAACCCATAATTATAATAAAATGTTTTATAGAAAAAAGTATAATTTGTAAATGTTATTTTCCTGTCATTTCTTGTTTGTTTAGGGTAATTTTAACCAAGTTCGCCAGTTGAATTGCGGTTTTACCAATTTTTGATTAGGAAATTGCTTTCGAAAAATATTCTTTTCGAATCGAAGTACTTAGTAACTTTCCAGTATGCATTTCAAAGAATTTTCGCTTTTTAATTTCCATGTACTTATTCTTAACAAGAGTAGTAGCCGTTGAGCTTAATACATGAGTAAATTTTCATAACTTTTAATTTAGATATAAAAATTATAAATCTAAATAATTGTCCTATTCTCAACGACAAGCAGAATGGGAAGCAAAAAATCAAGAAAAACTAAACGGGTGTCTATGATAACAGAAATATTACCCTTAAGTGTTATCAGTGTTTAAAACAACTACAAAAAGACGTAAATGCAAAGAAGAAATGCTCCAATTAATTGTAAATAAAACTACAGGATTACTTTTTATTTATATTTGTAGTACTTTTTGTTTTTAATTAAAAAAAACTTTATATTTTATTTGTTTAGAATAAACAAATAGTTAAATGTTGTATGTATGTATTTTTTATATACATATATTTGCTTTTTAATTATGTGTTTATCCATTTTGTTACAGTTTTGTTATTGTTTTTGTTACAATTATTTAATAAGATTTTATTGTTTTTCTAAAATTTCTAATGATCTAAATTTATTGCAAATGTTTAATTGAATTTTATGTATTTTTATTTAGTTTTCACTCATTTTATTTCTGTTTCTTAATTTCTTTTTATTTTATTTATAAATGAATTATTACAATAATTGTTTTCTATAACATTGTATATGTATTAAAAAATAATAACTTATACATTATAATTTATTATGAAACATCTGTGTTTGTGATTTTTATCTTCGTGTTTTTTATTATTATTTTAATGTGGCTTTGCTCACTTGTGGTTTATTTAGCAAAATTAAAAAGAACTTATTTTTGTCTAATTGAGTTCGTCTTGTTGTTTAAGAATGTTTGTATATTTATGTAAAAAAATGGAAAGTCAAGAAGGCAATTAAATTATAAAAGGGGTTTTGTGTAATATTTATATTAAATGACTTATATAATTTTACATACATACATATATATATATATATATATATATATATATATATATATATATATATATATATATATATATATATATATATATATATATATATATACATACATATATATATTAAATATATATATATTAAAACATTACTTTTAAGAATTTTTTAATTTAAACATTTTATGGATTTGAATTTATATTAATATTTACCATACTTTGCATGTTTCTAATACATATTAATTTAACGTTTATCTTTACTTTGATTTTTAGGCCGTCCTTGCTGTGATGTTGTTGTTGCTTAAAAATTTAAAATAAAGAAAAGTTTGTTAATATCTTGTAAAAAATTTACTTTTTATTATATGTTGATTTTTATAAAATACTTTTTATATATAGGCATGTTTTTAATTCCGATCGGAATTAAAAAGATTTCGTAGTTACCATTCCGATCGAAAGGTTTTTAGCTTTAAAACATTTCGTTCGATTTCACTAAATGGAATAAAATACAAAATCACATTTAATGTATTAAATGTGGAAGTGGACGTTAAACGGTTCAAAAATGCTTAATATTAATTCCACAAACCGAATTGAATATGGTTTCATTTCGACTTAATTTTATTTGAAGTATTTTTAAATGATTTAACATTTATTTTGGCTTAATGCATTTTCTGGTTCGCTACATCAGTCGACATCATTCTTCGTATCTATCTACGAGGTAGCTCATTGGCGTAGGAAGGCCATTCTAGAGATGCAATGCCCCTTCCAGACATGCTGTTGCCCTCCAGAGTTTTTAAAAATTATACTTTTTTTTTGTTTTCATAATACAATTTTCCCATAAGAGTGGTTTTGTCCCGCTATAAAATATGTCCTCCTACGCCAATGAGGTAGTTTCAATCGTAATCATTTTTCTATTTATACAAACTATAATTTTATAATTTTTCTATAAATATATAATTTTTCATACAATGAAATTTGTATTCAAGCTTGAGTTCGTTCTATTCCTTCTAAGAAAGAATAAATTAAATTACAAATTAGGTGACATTATTAAAGAAAAATTAGGAAAATTTAATTTTTAGACACAAGCAGAGCGGAATGCATATTTTCTAGACAGCTACGTCCGTCATCAGCACTCTACGTATCTATCTACTTAGGGTAGTGTTTAGTTGTAAGCATCATCTATTTAACCAACCAAACACAGATAAAGGAATACAGATATAATTTTTCTTTATCTCTTTATAATAAAGAACTTAAGCCGGAATAAATATTAATTTGTATTTTTTTTTTGTATAGTGACTTGAACAATTTGCTGATTGCTAACAAAAGAGTGATTTTAAAAAGTTTCCTTTGAAGAATAAACTTAATTTAAAAAATAAGTTAATTCCTAACGTGTTTGCTTATAGTATAAATGTTACAAAAATTTATTCAATTTACCTTCCTCCATTTCTATCCCTTTTGGCTCTTTAATAGCTTCAAACTTCTCTAAAGTTTTATCCAAATCATCATCTTCTATCTTTTCTACTTCACTACTTTCCATCTTTTCATCATCCTCTTCCATTACTTTTTCAATAATCGTCTCCGTATTCAGTATATTTGCATTATCTCCATTACACTCTGGCTCGACTACTACATTAGCCATTTCTTTCATACCGTTTACCAAATTATTTATTTCTTGCTTCTGCTGTTGCTGCTCTTCTTCCTCCTTTGCTTCTAATGCTTGCGCTGTAGCCTCACGTTCAATGCGCTCACGGTACTCTCTTAGACATTTTTGTTCATATTCTACGTGTTGTTTGTAATACTGATATACGGGTATGACAATTACTGATATATCATCGACTGTTGCAGCAGCTTTACTATCGGCTAAACGCCAATGACCATAATCATTAATTTTACCACGAGCTTTAGCCACTAATTCTTGAGCCACCATCGTGTAACGATGTTTTTCAGTTGGATATTTGTGCAATGTTTGGAAAACTGTGCGAGCAACAGCATCGTTTTCCGAAACGTCCCAAAGACCATCGGTGGCCATGACCAGAATACCATAATCACCATCTTCATTTTGTTCATCTGGAAAAAAAAAATTATTAACGTGTTTTACTTATGCTTCTTTTTAGCGATAACTAATTCTAGAAAAGTAATCACAAAGTCTACGAGATACCATCTTTTTATCTCCAATTCTAAATAGAGTTGTGTCAACCATAAGTTAAGTGATTCGTTTCAGAGATTTTGAAAAAAATATTCGTAAATCTACAACAATCACAAAAACAAATTTGAAAAAGAAGGTTAAAAGCTTTTGTTTTAGTATTTGATCTGATTTTTTTATTATTATTGCTACCAAAATTCTTAAAAAATCTATCAAATAAATCACTTGATTTATAACCGAAACCAACGGTTTTTTTATCAATAAATTTGATCTTCATGGCTTCTATGTCCATTTCAGAACATTACGATTTTTAATTTTTTGTTTATTTGCTTCTTCAATCGTAAACTTTTAAAAAATAATTTCTTCATATTTCTATTTCCTTACCTGGAATGGTTACAATTTTTGTGAGATCTCTGAAGTTAACTTCTGGCTGTGCCGTAAGGAATGGCTTTATTAATGTTCCAGTCGCTATGGCCAATAAGTCATGATCACCAAAGCCTCGAGTGACTCCAAGAGTTCCCAGCAGACGTGAACGTTTACCCTCGCCCGTAACAACTGGCATTTTTAAGTCATCTCGCGTAAGAGTCTTATAGGTCCAACCTTTGTTAGTGCCTTGACGACACAATATCCGTTGACCTAAATCACGTTCATGTGGCCGTTTGGCATATTCCATGGCCGTATAATATTTACCCATTAAATGAGGTTTATATTGTGCCACGCCCAGCAGCCGTGTGCGTTCCGTCTCTGGTGTATGATCAAATGAGAAAGGTTCCGGAAATGCACCTTCTGATCCATCACAATTGGATGTATGTGTAATTTCTTTATTGTGGTTTACTGGAATTTTTCTTTGACACAAAACAGCACGACTGTCTCCAGCGTTGGCTACATACATTTTCCCATTGATAAACAAGGAAACACAAGCCGTACAGCCGCCAGCATCACGGTACCGGTCTCGGTCTTGGGCTATTAAAGAATCCATATGTATGAAAGCACTCTCCAATGCACCGACAATTAATTCATCTTTGGAAACAGATCTCTGGAAATGGCTCGGATGAGGAAATGAATTAACTGTTTGTAGTTTTGACAAAGACGAAGGTGTTACATCTTCCATATGCTCACGGGGCAAAAGCAGTTCAATACAATCTACAAGTTTTTCATGTAAAATATGATGGAATTGATGTGAAGCTGCCAGAGCTGCGCCATAACCAGCATGACCATCAAATATACCAAAATATGTGTATGGTAGATCGGGATATTGATGTGTGGGATCTGATAGCACTTGATGACAAAAGGCACCCTGATCTTCATTCCATTCCGATTTACCAGAGTTAACACATTCTGCATAACCTGTGCCCCAAGGCAAAAGGGTAATATCTCTGGGTACTATAATAGGTCTGACGTTATGATCGGCTGAGGCTTTAAGTTCATCGGGTGTTAACAACTGTAAGAAAGGTGGCCGGGCATAAGCAAATTTATCCTGAAATTGTTGTTGCTGTAGCATACGTTGGTGATATTGTGAGCTACGCGCTATGTAGTGATCATGGCTAGAGGGTAAGGCTGGTATATCAGGAGCTATAACCGACGCCAAACGATGCTTAAAATTAGCAAACATATTGAATGACTGCTTTGGTTTTATTAACCTCCTTCTTCTCGTCCCCGTCTGTGGTCTAATCAAATCCACTAACTTATTGTGACGTATATACGTTACTTAATACCATTTACTGCCAGTTGAAAGAGGGATGAATGAACAGCCAGCCGTTAAGTTTTGTTGTTGTTACCACTAAAGTTAGTCAGAAGTCTAGATTATTATCTGCTATTTTGCGTTAAATTCCCTTTGATATTTTTATATATGAGCCACGTATGTATCGTTTAAACTTATGGTTAAAATATATAAAATTGGATTTTCTTTAGCTTTTATACATTTTTCTTTAAAATTTTGTTCGTTTTTTAAATATATTCTTTGTGTTGTTGTAAAAAAAATCAATACTTTTTTTCTTTTTTAGCCGTACATTTCTAAGATTTAATTGTTCAATTATATTTGTGTTTAAAATTATTGCAGATATTTTTTCTTGTGATGGAGTGCAAATTAACGTTTTTATTATTTTTTAACATCAAATTTTAATATTTTTAGCAACAAATTTTACACGTCTATTATTTTTCTTTATTATTTCTGTTTATCAATATTCACCTTAATTATGTCAAACTTTATTTTGTTTTCTTTGCTTTGTCAAATAAGAATACAGTGTTGCTAAGTGTGAGTGTTCTTCAAGTGTTGTAAAACGTAGTAAAAGACAGTGGTCATAATATATATTCATATTAAATAAAACTTATTTGAGATGTATTTTAGAATAAATTTTGTGTGAAAAATTTTTCTTAAATAAATTTGAAATATATTTTATTTATTATGCATCTGGGTATACAAATGAATAATATTTTAATAGTAAATGCAAAATTAATCATTTGCTTTAAAAATACATATGAATATAAAACTTAATATAGATATCAAATATAAATAAAACAGACAATAAATAATATTACATTCTTTCATTTTGTAGTAAGAACCTTAAAATAACCGGCAATGAAAAGTGTTATTTAATAAGTTTAATTCCCTTCTAGTTTAAAGTTAAGCAAACCCTTAATTTTTACATATATATACAAATAAAATATAATTTAAATTTATTTTAGAACAAATTTATAATAAGAAATTAATTCTAAAATAATTTGGAAGTAAGTTTTATTTATTATGTTTATGGACATTAATATGTACCCATAGTTTTATACCCATATCCATAATAAATAAAATATATGTATGTACCTACTTAAAATTTATTTTAGAACAAATTTTTCATATACAATTTTTTTTATTTATTATTTATTAACATTCATTATTTATTAACATTTATTTGAAACAAATATGTATATCTAAATTGTTCCTTTTTTATTTTGCAGATCAAAGATTTCTGATTTACAAGATATAATAATTAAAACAAATGCAAATGGTTTGGCCCTACATCCAAATAGTGTTGATCAATACGTCAAGGCAATGTCTATAGGAGGAAGTGATAAAGTAAAATATAATATAATGTTTCAATCAAAAACTTAATAAAACTGATTTAGTTATTATGGAGTTATTCTTGTTTAATAAATAAAAATTTATTTTTCAGAACAAAAATGAAAAAATGGCGGCTTATTTAATGTATGCATCACAAACAGGAAACATGATAACACCCCAACCGAAAATGCCAGCAACAGGAAGACCAGTTATGTTAATACCAGCTACTGGAAATGTAAGCTGTTAATTCTAAAAATCAAAGATATAAATTTTTATAATACATAATTTTTAATATTTTTCTACTTAAATAAAAGTTATCTCCCCCACCCTCAATGATGATGCCGCCGCAACAATCTATTATGGGACCAACACCCATGGCTGCTTATCGTGGCATGACTTTACCTTATATGAGGACAACTTCGATGCCCGTAATTTATGCACCCCCACCCAGCAGCATGCCTGGTACTTATCGTACTCATAGAAGCTGTAAATCCAGTGATGAACGTAAAAAGCGCAAAGTAGCAGCTCAAGCTTTACGTTACGGTAAATCTAATGCCGATCGGCGTCAAAGACATAAAGCTGATCCCGATGTTGTAGATGGTAACAATCCTTCCTTCCAGTATCATGGCTTAGATCGAGCAATAGCTGATAACTTTTTAGCACGACAAGAACAATCCAATGTGGGTAGTCATTTGGATTATTCTTCTTCTTCGGGTGCTAGTGATACATATGGAAATACCGCACCCTCAAGAGCATCGTCAAAAACAAAAATTGTTTGTCGTGATGTTGTCATGTAATGATAATGTTGTAGGATTAAAAAATGTGGTTTTTAATTACATTTATAACTTACTTCATTATTACTTTTTACTCTCTTGTATATAATTTTGTTTAAGAAAACTAATCTATTCAAGATTTATCAAGGATATATATTTTTTATAACCTTAACTTTTTTTATTTATATACGTATACCTATGTACTTATCTTTTAATATTAACCTAATACTGTTAACGATTGTATATTTAAATGTATAATAAAATTACAAAAAAAAAACAAAAAGTAGGGTTTCGTAATACATACATACATATGTACATTAGGGGGAACGAAAAAATATTTTTTTCAATTTTAATATGTAATAGTGATAAAAGGTTGCCATTTGCTATTGTTAGTTAAGTCAATTGTAAAGTTTGAACATGATTGCAGTAGTGTGAGAGGTGCCGCAAATTTAAATACATTTATTGGCAAAAACTGTATTTAAGAAATAAAAGGACCATTTTAAGTTTATGTAAAAAAACTCATTACAATATCATATCTACCCCTATCTTACTACAACAATGAAAAAAGTAAATTTAAAAACAGTATTTTATACCCCACTTAAGTATTAAAACGTGAAAAGTGAAGGTTATAAAATGGCGATGGACAACAAATATTTGTGTTCTGCATTATATTAGTCGTAGTTTAAATGAAATTAAAATAAAAAATAGTCAATAAAATAAAAAATAAATCTCTATAAGATTCAAAGAAAAAAAAATATATTCAATGCTCAGCGGCACCTCAAGATGTGGTCCTATCACAATAAAATTTTGTACAATAACTTCTCACATAAAAATAAAAATTTTAACCACTATTACAACGGGTGATATAAAAAAATATTTTTTGCCCTATGCCAACCTTGGTTTAAGTTTTGATCCAAAATTTCGTAAGTATGTAATACAATTTTAAATATTTCTTATACATACATACACACATAATAAAATACATATAACGTATTCATTTAAAAAATACATAAGTCCATTTCTAAATATTTTTTTTTAAAATTAATCATTATCTAAATATAAACTTTTTCTTTCGTTTGTAAAAATATAACTAATTTTAATGTTAATGTTATTTGCCTTAAATTTTTCCTATTCTTATCCACTGTGGTTTTAAGCCGCTATTTTAGTTTACATTTTAATCTCATTAAGCTTGGATTGGTCTGTTTTACGTGCGTGTCAATTTACAAATAATAACTGGCAATAATTTGTATAACATTAAATCAGGATATTAGACAAGTACTTAATAACAGCAAATTCAAATATTAAAAGAAAATGTTTAATTTTTTCTTAAAAAAAGGGTGTAAATAGTATTGAAGATTACTGCGGCAGCGCAGCTGATTGTCATATTATTATTTTTAAATGGATGTTGTATGTCAGGGTTTGTAAAGTTCGTCAAATTGCGCTATTATTGGTACATTTTGAATGTAAAAAGTACTAAGATACACCAATGATTCATTTAATACAATTCAAACTTTCAATAGTCGTGTTCCACACTTGCAATTTTTGTTTCTGAAACATTCTAAAATTATTTTTTAAAGTTGCATTCGTGTTCATTTATTAAAAGCTGTGTCATTCTCATGTCGAAAAGAGCAAACAACAACAATAGAGAGTCGCAGCAGAGTTTCAAGTATATGAAACAACGTACCGCTGCCATTTTATTTCCTCTCCCAACAACAAATACATGTGTTGCAGAAACAAAAATTGCAAGTGAGGAACGGGACGTAATCATGTTACGGTTTAGCGGATTTGAATTCGTTTCAAGCTTTTTTTAATACGTAACTATGTGTTTCGCGTTTTTTGCTTTAAATTATGACTGGTTTAGATGTTTGTGAATGTTGGAGTTTGTTATATACCAGAGAGTGACTGACTTTTACTGTAACGTCTTTGAATTGTTTCTTAGTTTGAAGCTGGACTATTGCACTACAAATAAATTCATTACGAAATATGTATTTGCTACAATTTGAGTCCGATAAGTACAATTTAAGAACACCGTTAGTGGAATTTGAAAATTTAATTACCCATCCCTGGTAAAATTATTGCTCTTTAAAAAAAGAGATTGAGCTCTTGTTTTCAATCAGAGCACGAAGCCGATCGGCTAATAGCCGTCGCCGTATATAATTGGACACAGTTAGCCGCCGCCGAAGTGTTCGGCTAAAAATTAACTGGCTTCATCAGATAAGATGGTATTTTTTTTATTTCATCAATTGAGGGATTTAAAAACGGACACATATTTGCTTATCTTTTTAAAAGTAAACATAAAATTAAAGAGTGCGCCATTGAAGTCTTAAAAAAATGTAAATCTTGTACTTTTAATGTTATTATATTGACCATAGTATAGTATATTGACCATAGTATGAAACTTTGCGTATTTGAGCCTGACTCGCACTTGACTGATTTATTAAACAACGCCATCCGTTAATCAAGCGTACAAATCCCCTTTGCTATAATCATCTACACAACATTGACGACGAACATAAAATTATGTTTAGACCGAACATGTACATATATCGATATGTATTCTCCACACAGAAAAAAAAAAAATAAATAAAGGCCGGGGTACATACTTAGATTTCGTCATACATTGTTGCACAACTTTCCTACTTTGCGTTGAGGGAGACGAACTTGAATTTCGACTTACTTGTCCGCTGAAAAAGACGAGGTATAACGTATGACGGAGTCTATGTGCCTCGGCCTTTATTGTTCCCTATTCTGCAGAAGTGTTGTTCATGTGCAAACAAAACAATGGCTCGTCAAGACGGTGTGTAAGGCACAAATAACGTCACATTTTAAATAGAACAAGCTACAACATCTAATGGGAAATCATTCGGATTGTATAATCTTGTCTTTTTGAAACAAAACAAATCTAATTGGTTGCAAAAATAAAGCGTTTTTTTGTTGTATTTTGCAACAACAATTTATGTTATTTTTAGTCAAGAGTTCATGCCGCATACTTATCGGGAATGAACAAGTTGATAATCTTGTACAATTTTTGGTACAATTCTTTTTTTACTCTTCTCAATATAACAGGTTTGGAAAGTTAAGAAATTAAGAAAAAAAAAGCAAGATCGTGTATGTGTAGGGGAATGATTGTAATAGAGCGCGGTATATTAACATAGTATATTCTCGCAGTTTAGGTGTCTTACTAGAACCAGTTAAACCTCCTCATTAGGGGCTGTGAAGAAATTACGTAATGCCATTTATGCTCTTTACAGACATCCCATCCCTCCACCCAAGTAACATATCATTACAAGAAATAACTAATGCCGTTATTTAAGACTTTGCTTTCGATGAAAGTTCGGAGAGTTTATTAGCCAGCAACAAAAATCATACGAAACATTGGCTTAGGGTCTCTAGGCCAGAAAATTGGCAAGTTTGAAAACAATTATTTGTAGACAAACCAAATTTACTGGGATTCCAATAAAAGTGTGCCAGTGTATGAACTACACGTGAGTTTTATAACGAATTTAGATAATTATATGATTGTAACATTGAACAGAGAAAATATAAAATTGTCTGTACATTAAAGTTTGTTTTGCTTAAATTTTGAATGCAGATATTTAAACAAATTCCCTTGTTTCTTTTATTCAAAAATATAAATAAAAATTAAATTCCTTAAAATAATGTACTTAGTACAATTTAAGTCCGAAAATTACAATTTAAGCAGTCAGATGTTACAATTTTATAATTCGCTTTAACATCCCTGCTACTTATACAAATTAAGAGAATCCTCTTTTTGCCAAAAATGTTATAGGTATGTTTTTGCCGTTTCTACTTCGGTACTAATTTTTCTTTAAATGCGGAAACGGAAAAAATTATCAGTGTTATTAAGTGTTATATTGTGCCAAAGTATAAGATAAAAAACAAAAAAGATTTTACAAAAATAAGGCTTTTTATATATAAATTTATTAGGTGATTTGCATGAGTGTAATATTTTAATACCTATAAATATTATAAAAAAAGAGGTAAGAAGACATAAAATAATGAAAATAATTATTAAATATAAAATAATTTCTATTTGCTTCGAATTTACAAGAAAACTAAACATTAGCGGAGTTCAGTGTTCAATGCAAATGGTCTTGCAAACGTGCAAGTGCATAATATCATAGTTTTTTTTTTTTGGAAAATCCAATAACAAAATACAAATTGTTTTTATTAAGTTTGAATGATTTAACGCATTTGCGCTTTCGCAAGACAATTTGCATCAAACACTGAATACCGCTATTGTAAAGTAAAAACTATTTTTTTTTAGCGAAGGGAGTTAAATGCTTTCAATATTGACAAATAAGAGTTTAAACTCGAGCTAAAAAGTTCTTTATAGGTATTTACAGATTAAAAATCTTTTTTTTACATTTTTTTAATTGTCAAAAGGTTATCCAACAGTGTTAAATAAAGTATTTAAACTTCACCCCCAAAGTGTTCATGGTCTTCACTAGTATTAATCTTAGTTATTTTTTACCACTGCAACACGTGAAATAAGTGAGGTTACGACCCTCGGCTTGTGAGTTTTTCAAATGTGTATTTCGTTATGTTGTTTCCTTTTAAATTATGAAGTCGTTTGTGACTTTTGATATGATTTCCACCAGGGTATTTCACCAAGTTTCTAGTGTTTACATAGTTTTTTTTTATTTATAATTAATTTTTTTCATATATAATTTATTCAGCCATTAGTATTTGAATAATGTAATATTAAATGTTTTAAATTAATAATTGAGATTAAACATAAAGTTCATAGTAAACATAAAGAGTTAACAACAATAAGCAATTGTGGTAAATAGAAAAAAGCAGTTAATCGAGACAAACCTTTAGACAATACAAGAGCGAAACCGAAAACACTCTCATGAGGAGAGAAACATAAACAGGCCTGATCGCCCTTAAAGGCCGGGGAACATAGAATCCGTCATACGTTACACTTTGACGTATTTAACTGTGATTAAAGTACCTACGGAAGAGGTTGACACAATGAGTACTTTGTTAGCGGATATTAAATCAGAAAAGAAAAGATTTGAAAAGCTTTGTTCTCGATTTTACTTAATTGTCACTGCAGGAATGGCAAATGCTCGGGGAAAATAGGGGCACCAGACGCTAGGGTTCCTAGAGCCTAAATCTGGAAGAAAAGGTCTGCGATAAACATTGCGGGTGCTCTTCGAGGCCCGACCAGTGCCCAAAGGACTGGTACCACGGAAATCGGTGGCCCCACAGAGAGCCTATCCTCTCTCTGACCGGTTATTGGTGAGGTCGCCTTCGGGGGTACACGTGGTGGTTGTGGTTTGAGATCGATTTATGTAGGTATGGTGCACGGTCGATCAAGTGTGCTGTTGCACTCTCAACAGACGGAGTTTGGATAGTCTCCAAACCCCTAAGCAAGAGGTTATAATGTGGATCTAGGCTTGCCTTGGAAAGGCTTGCCATATTATATAAATTGCTACTCATTGTGACTGTATCACACACAAAAAGCGATTGGTGGCAATCGTAAAGTGTTGTTATACTACACAATGGGGGCGCTAGTCTACGCCTAAGTTTCACTCGGTATTAAGACCACCGTGAGGTTAGGCCGACTAGGCAGGTACTCACGTTAATCTTTTTCCACAATAGTGGAAAAATAAAGGGTATCCCAAAACAACAAATCATTTTTTTGCATACATTTTTTGAATCCTCAAAGCATCCTATAAATAACATAATTTTTTGCTCTAAAACCTTGTACCGAGAGGGGAGGAAATTACAAAACGGGTAACTCGATTCTAACAAATTTTGAAACATAGATACATTCTTATCTAGAAGGTGCAATGCGCTAGAGCTGCGCTGACGATGCCATCTCTAAGTTTAATAAATGAAATACCGTTGGCGTAAGATGCCGTATTTTCTAGGGGGGTCAAAACCATTTTAAATACAAAATAATATACTAAAAAAAATATATATATAAGGAGGGGGCACAGTACATCCCAGAATTGCCTTTCTACGCCGATCAGATTTATACGATTGCTATTTTGCTTTCTAACCTTAATTTACATTATTTTAATTGCTTAATATATGTATCTTAACATCAATGTGTAAGAAGACTTCTGAAAAATAAAGTGATTTTCAATAAATCGGATATGTAGTTTCTGTTAATACGAGAGATTTTTATGACTCATTTAATCTGGAAACTTATATATATCTAATATTGCTTCAAAAGTGGTTCTTCCTTAGGAGTATGCCAATATGGAACGACCCTTACTAAATTGCACAGGCCTTATTTGTGAAATGTATAATATATTATAAGTGTAAGATTACCAAGTCTACAAGGCGTTGTTTATTTTGTAGTTCTTGATAGAAAATAATGTACAAGACTAGCTTTGTCCTTGAAGAAGATTGTAACCACAATCTAGATATTTCGTTGCTTAACGTTAGCAGGATGTTGAAACTTTTAACAGTTTGTTACTTTCGTTGACAATGCTTTTTAGGTAAATTTTTGCTTATTTTAGTTAGACTTGCTTATTTGAATGTAGCTTTTACCGGTAAAATTTTTTAATAGTTTTAGTGAATCAACAAATTGCTTTTTGTTTAAATATTATTGTAAATTATTAAAAAATATAAAAAAGTCAGTTTAATTAATTTAAAAGTCTTCATCACTATGATGTTCAGGCTTGCTAGCAGTTTTAGGTCTCAACTGCAAATCTCCTGTAATTTTTGAAATGCTTATACTTTCCATAGAATTCAAATCAACTAAAAATAAAAATTATCAAAATTACTTAAATGTTATTCAATGCATTATACTTTAGCTTACAATCATCATCGTCATCATCGTTTAAGTGATTTAAATCGGTACTACCGGCAGCACCAACAGCGCCAACCCTACCACCGGACATACCATTTGAACTCATACCCAAAATTTCAGCCATATCCAAATCACTATCTGAACTACCAAATGAGCTATTATCACCTTCCAGATCTAAGCGATCAGCTTTTGTTTTATCATTATTTCTAATAGTAGAGGTTCGCCCTCTTCCTGTGGTGGGACGAATGCGTGAGGTTGCAGTACTTGGCCTTTTCATATTGGACGTTTTTCTTGAGTTTTTAGACAATATATCTTCATCACGTATATCGCTTAAGCCCTGATCTAAACCATAATTTGTATCTAACTGAGCCTCATCGTCGTCTAAGTCCTCATCATCATCAGCTAACAGACCGTCTGGAATGAAGGGCATAGAATTCTCTGCTGGTTTTTGTAACAAGGGAGACGATATGGGCGTTGATCTTTTAGTGCGTGCTTCAAATTGCGCCCTTAAAGCATCTCTTACGTGCAGGCGTAAAAAGTACTCCTGAAAAAGATTTCTTAGTTCCTTTTCATGCTCTTCAAATTCTTGCATGTGAGCAGGTCGTATTTTTTGCAAAGCTTCTAAACGCTGTTTGGTACGTTCCAATTCTGACTTTTTACGTTGTAGCCTTGAATTCAAGGCATTTAATTCAACACGAGCATTTTCCAGTTGAATTTTACTCGATTGTAACTTGACTTGTGAAGAGGCGACTGCGTTTTTTAAACTTCGCTCTACAAAGGCCAGTTCCATGGGTCTGTTGGCCTGCGCCAGTCTTGCTTCCTTATTATGCATTTCTTTCATCAGCAAGTCATGCAATGTAGCACCTCTTTGCGTTAAATCTGAAGATAATTCTCGTGTTCTCCTTAAATCATCCATTTTATCACCAATATCAACTTGATTTAGACTCCGGTAATGATCGTCTTCTTCCTGGTTTTCATCGGTGGTATTGGGTGCTATTAGAAGTCTGGTAATTTTTTGCAATTCACCTGCTGTAACCGCAGATGCGGCATAAAGTTTTCGAGGATTTAATTTGATGGCTGATTTGGTGACAAAAAATTCGGTGGCAGAACGTATGAGTAGAACACGTTCTGCCTGTGTTGTTACACCTCCCGGTAATACCGCCCCTGGTTCCAATAAGCCAGCTAGCCATTGTAATACTTCAGCAACTATATAAAAAGAAGCTAAGCAACCAAAATTATTTGATAAAGCTTGCAGTGGAAAGCTGTGAGGATAACCCAATAACTTTAAATATTCAGCAAGATCTGTAAAATAAAATTGAATTGATTAATAATTTAATTTTTCGTTAGAAACTTTAATTTATTAATAATTTACCTCGGACTTCTTTAAAGGACATTTTACCAGATTAGTTTATTTTTATCAATTTCTGCAACTTATTATTTGTTATGGCTTTTGACGCATTTTTTACTTTAGTTTACATTTTGAACGTTGCTAGGATACTAAAATATTTTTGAGTTTTTTATAAAGTTAATTTTATTTTGAAAAAGGGGTTGGTAAAATATTCAGCAACTAGTGTTGTTTTTTAAACATTTTCATTTTTTCATTTCTTTAAAATATTTTTGGAAGTTTATTATAACTCAATAGTGTTGCAGGGTTTAATGGAGTTGCTATTTTAATAAATTGTTTTTTATCTGAATAATATATGTATGTAAATATATCAACAGGTTAGTTGGACGAATAATTTGCAAACACTACCACAGGCTTTTTAATTTTGAAGGAATAGGAACATTTTTAGCGGTTATTATAAAACACAGTGCACAAAAAGAAATACATACACGGTCTTTACAGTATAGGTTCAAATCTACTACCAAAGGGTAGAAAATACTATACGCGGTTTGGTGAAATTGGTGACGAATTATTATTTATGGGGTCCAAGGATTTTGAAAATCAGTGGGTCCTTCAAAAACCGTGTCATCAGTTTTTGTCTAATATCTCATACATACTAGGTGATAGCGTTTAACTTTGTTTAGCAATAATGTAGCTGAGGACTCGTTAAATAAATGATATTAACATTTTATGCCAAAAAATAAATTATTCCTGCATTACAAAAAAAAAAAAAAATTTAAAAGAAAAAATGTTTGCTTGGTAGTATAATATGTAAAAGAAATAAAGTCTACTTGAAGTGTACTTTAAGACAACATTTTCATATAAAATTTGAAGTAAAGTATACTTTATTGAAGTGAAAACTTCTTTAGGCACTTTCTGGTTGAAGAAAAGTTATTGAACTGAAAAACCGTAACCGTCGTCGCCTAACTTTGGTTTCTATACATAGGTCTGGTGATAAATTCTGTAATTCTCGTAGCTAAAGCTATCGCTAAAAATCTAAAAATGTATTTTTCCATCTTTAATTTTAAATTATATTTTTAGGGACATAAAATGAGCATTTAAAACTAAAAATGTCAAAATATTTAAGAATTCACAAAATTTTTGTATGCATTTTTAGATTTTTAGCGATAGCTTAGCTGCGAGCTGGCCCCTGCTCGTTTTGGTTGAAGAAAAATGGTTAAACTCGTATTATCGTCGCCATCGTCACCTAACACCAGCAAACCTGTCTATAAACACCAGCAGACCTGTCTATAAACACCAACGTTAGGTTACAAAGATGTCCACATAATAAGCGGACATTTAAAAAAGAAACAAACTTGTAGAGCTGAAAACTGTAGTAAAATTGGCGACTGTAATAATAAAAAGATTATTATCAATATTTGTTGTGAAAACTTAACTGATCTTTTTGCTTTGTGTTTCATAAAAAAATCGTGGGAAAAATTAATCACAAGTTACTTAGTTTTCACTTCTATTGTCAGTCCCAACGACTGCCCTGCACTTTTTTCCATAAGGGCAAAAGTGTTTAAGAGAGTAAAATAATTTTAAGAAGCTCTATCACCCATGATATAATAATAGAAGGTAATTCTGGTCTCTCTTTTTGTCGCCCTATTAACGTTCTGACATTTGCGGGAATTATTTAAATTTGTGCTACCATATCACATACTTTGTGAAATTCCATTTTGCGTTTTTTCCCTTTATTTGAAATTAAAAAAATTAGAAAAAGAAACAATCCTTAAGTTTATGTGTCTATGTACAATTACCAAAATGTTTTAATGAACAATCACCATAAACTATCGTCACCACTTTGTCGAGCCGACATCATTTTATATTGACGTCAACATCAATTTGATTATAATTTTGTATTCCCTAAAGCTCTTTTGACGATATCGACGGCTTCTCGATAACACTGTTCTGCAGAGAAATATTCTTAAAAACAAAAAAAAAATAATATTGTAGAATGATTTAAAGTGCTTAATAAGAATCTGTTTTAAGTTTTTTTCTATCACGTCGATTTTTTTCATTTCTTCAACTAATTTTCCGAATTGGGTCAAATTTGTTGTTTAAACCTTTTCCATTTTAATTTTAAAAACCAAACCGATGAAATCGTCGTCGATACAACAAAATTTTAACGTCACATATTCTTACAAATACCAAATAAAATTAAAAAGTCATGTTGATGTCGACAAAGGGAATATCAACTTTATTAAGTGAAACATCTTCATATTCTGTGGACGACGCCAAATGGTATAAGGGTGATTCTTATGAAATATGTCAATAAGAGTGTAAAAACAACTGTCCTAAGTCCTAAAAACTAGCTAAGTAGTAACGTTGTTTACCTCAAACTACAGAATTGTTAACATTAAAGATTTATTAGAATTCAAAAATTAAAAAAATCAATGCCCTTATTGTCACTACTGACTTTTTTATATATATTTTTGGACAAATTTCCATTTTTTCCAATTTTTTATTTTTTACGTTAATTATTAATTTGGCGATTTTTATTTTGTGGCGATTTCTCATAGGGTTAATCAGCATGCAGCTTAAATAAGATTGTAATATAATTTTTTTTCTCAATACAAAAGTGTACCTATAAAAGTTATAGAAATCATAATCTATAACAAGATTTATTCCTCATAAGATTCACTATTAAACAAAACCACGTTTTTATTTTATGTTATTTATATAAATTACATATTTTTTTAAATAATTTTCAAAAATAAATATTGCGAATTTCTATTAGTGGCAACGCTTTTTATGCTGTTTACATAAAAACATACTTCAATAATTCCGGCAAACTTCAAACATTTTTGAAATGGAATTACCTTGTATTATTGTATCATGCTATCAGCTATGAAATATAATATAAAAATTTAAATTTCTCAAATCCTACTTCTTTGTTAAGTTTTTTTTAATAGAAAAACAAGATCCAGAAGATGCATTATATTCTGCTAGTGTCTAATTTTTAAATCATTAACTGCCTATTTCACAACGCCACACTAAGTTGTTCTTTCGCACAATTGCATTTAAAACAAAAACAAATTTACAAAAGTTGTTTTTGTTTTAGATGTAATTGTGCGAAAGAACGAATTCGTGTGACATTGCGAAATAGGCAGTAAGATCACTTTATAACGTGAATTTACCAAAAATTAAAAAAAAAGAACAAAATCAATACAAGAAATACAACAAAGATGTGGACCAGAGTCTAATTTATTTTGATCAAAATCTTAAATCAGCTGCCCAACATGCGACAGAAACCAGACAACCACCTAGATACAATCAAATTTACTTTGTAGACGTCGAGCGGCTCTTGGCTGAAAAAAAAATTAAAAGAGAGTGGCAAGCACACAGATCTCCTCAACTTAAATCTAGACTTAAAGATTGCACGAAACGACTAAGACAGCTGCTAGAATCTCGAAGAGTAGCATCTCTGAAAAATTACTTGGAAGACCTCGATGCAACTGCTCAATCAGATTATTCATTGGCGTGCATGTAGGAACCTTAAAAGACCGGTCGTACGTAAGCCTTCCTTGCGAACTTCTTGTGGAGACTGGGCTAGGAATGATACCGAAAAAGGCAATTTGTTTGTTGGACATTTGAAGAAGGTTTTCACCCCAAATGTATGTACTGATATAGCTGAGTTACCATCAGTAGAGACTAGTGCCGTAGTACCCCTAAGATTTGAATTTCGCGATATTGAAAGGGCAATAGCAGATTTAAACACCAAAAAAGCCCCTGGCGTTGATAAAACAAGTAACAAGATGTTAGTTGAGTTGCCCCGTATAGGTCGCAGAATTATTCTGTTTGTTTTTAATGCCATCTTACGTCTTGAGTACTTTCCCACAGAGTGGAAGGTCTCTTTGATAACAATGATTCCTAAACCAGGAAAAGACCACACAAAAGTAGAATCATACAGACATATAAGCCTTTTATCAAACGTGTCAAAGTTATTTGAGAGAATATTGTTACGAAAGAAGAATTTATTTATTATAAGCTCTGAACAACAATACTCTCGAACAACAACAACAACATTAATGGCTTATTTTCCTACAATGATGATAGAAAGAAACAAACAATAAAGAGTAACGCCTTCAACAATTACGCATACACACACACAGATTAAAATAAACACTCTTCTGTTAAATACACAGCCACATACATAAATACAAGCATAAACAAATAAACAGCCACACACACAGGTATAAAGAAATAAATAGCCACAAACACAGGTATAAAGAAATAACCAATCACACAAACAAAAACAAGAGCAATAACAGTCGAACCTGCCAGATATGTCTGGAATAGAACATTCTGGTGCTCTGAAAGCACCTATATAAATGAATCGTGCTGGCGAGTAGTATGGCAGTATTAATTTAAAAGTCAAAGAGTTAAGTTGTCGAATATTAAGAGTGTTTAACAGTTTGCTGTATTTTTGAACAGTGGTGTTAAGTAAATAAAGTGACTTACAGTAAAAGTAATAACAGTGTGTATTTATTTTGCAATAAAAAGAACCCAACGTAAAGTAAAAACGTAACAATTGGTGACAGAAGTGAAATTGTAAAATAAAATAACTTAAAAAAAAAAAATAATAAACAACAATGAAGTTTGAAGATCTTAAAGTGGAGCAGCTAAAAAAGGAGTTGAGTAAGCTGGATTTGCCTACAGCAGGAAACAAAACAGAACTGCAGAAGAGGCTCATAGATGAATTCAAGCGTCGTGGCATGGACATTGGAGCATATGAGTTCGATGAAAAGGAGGTGGCAGAGGTATGTAGCCGTGAAACAACAACAGCAAGTAGCATGGACTTCAATACGATGTTTGCCGCTATGATGGAGAAAATGGGAGAAGTTCAGGAAGCTTCTAGAGCAAACAGCGAGAAACTTCTGGAAACAGTAAATGAGAAACTGGAGAAGAATCAACAACTTCTAGCTGAGATTCAAGAAGTTTCTAGAGCGAACAATGAGAAACTTTTGGAAAAAGTCAACGAGAACCTTATACAAATTTCTGAAACCATTAATAAGCGAGTAGACGACGTAGAAGTCAAGTTCGACGAAAAAATCTCTGCCGTAGAAGTGCAACTGTCTGGATTAAACAGAAAAGTGAATCTTCTAGAAACTAGTGGCGTCGAAGTACAGGTAAAGGATGTCGATGTAAAGCTGCAGGAGCTTGAAAACAAAATTATGAGCCTGGAAATAAGAGAAGGTCCAGTACGAGTAGTGACTGAAAACACAAATAGGATAAAAGGTCCCAGTTTCGACGGCAACATACCCTTCAACGTCTTCAAATTTCAGTTTGAGACAGTGGCCAGTAAAAATCTATGGAGCAATGAAGAGAAAGCGATTGAACTGATTCTGGCACTTAAAGGATCTGCAGCAGAAGTCCTCGAAAGCCTACCAACTAGCTGCAGAAATAATTATGAGGACATAATGGTGGCGTTACAGCGGAAATATGGCGGCGATCATAAAAAGGAGCTGTATAGAATGGAGCTACGCGGCAGGCTGCAGAGAGCAAATGAGACGCTTCAGGATTTCGCCATGGAGATAGAGCGCTTGGTGCAGCTAATATACCCTGGGGAAAACCATCCACTTCTAGAACAGTTCAAGGTGGAGGCATTTGTTAATGGTATTCGTGACCCAGATATTAAGCACGCAGTTTGCGCTAAGCAAAACACATCCTTTGCTGAAACCATTACTTACGCTCTGGCTCAAGAAACAGCAAAAGTCATTTCGAGGCCGCAGTCATACAAAGTGCGAAAAGTTGAAGTTGCTGCTGAAGATGAGAAAACAACAATGGACGACATAAAGCAAGTACTTGAGTCGGTAAAGAAAGTCTTAGATGAAAGACAAAGTAAAACAAACGCTAAGTGCTTTAATTGCGGCAAAGTCGGCCATTTTCAACGAAACTGTAAGGCAGCAAGAAAACGAGCCAGATCTGTTTCGCCGCCAAGAAACAATAAACGTGCGACTCATGGAACATCTCAAGAGTCGTTAAACTAAAGAGAGCTAGCACTACGGGGCATGAGCTAGCTCCCACAACCGAGGGCCCCACAATCTCCATATCTGTGATGCAGCAGCAAAACAGCAATCTTACTGCAAGTGGGTATATCAACGGAGGAAAGCGTATTCTGACAATAGACACAGGAGCGTCGCAGTCTATAATAAGGCCCGATTTAGTAAAGGGAAAAGTGGAACCATTGAATAATGTAAGCCTGCGCACCGCTACCGGAGAATTTGCTACTGTCTATGGTAAGGTCAAAGTCAGATTAACTATAGCCAACATGAGTGTGGACCATGTGTTCATTGTTGCCGATATCGTGGACGAAGTTATTATTGGCGCAGATTTTATGATCATGCATGGAGTCGATCTGCGCATGGGGCAACAAATAATGATCCGGCGAAACGTCGAAATACCCCTTGATATTGGATATGTGAGTAAATCTGCAGTAAGGAAGTTGGTTGCTGTAGCATCCCAGAAATTACCACCTCAGGCAGAAACTGTGATATGGGCACGTATGGAGGAAGATTGTGAGGACAACCGGTTGTGGGTGGTAGAACAATCAGGAATTAAGAGTGAAACAATAACAGCAAAAGCCCTCGTGAAAACCTGTAAGAATGGAAAAATTCCTGTGAGAGTGTTAAATCTATCCAACAGTGAAAAAGTAATTGGTAAAAACTCTCAGATAGCTCAATGTACACCAGCAGAGGCCATAATTAATTGCGAGAGAGACTCAGAGCCTGAAAAACTGTCAACTAAAGAGCGCGAAATACTAGCAGAACACGTGGGGAAATGGGTAGCAGAGCTGGAGCCACCTGACAGAAACAAAGCCAAGCAGCTGCTACGAAAGTACGCCTCTGTCTTCGCCCTAAAAGATAAAAGCCAAGGTAGAACGGCAATAGTGAAGCATGAAATAAATACTGGCGAAGCGAGGCCCATAAAACAAGCCCCCAGGAGCATTCCTCTAGCTAAGCGGAGCGAAGTAAAGCAGCTAGTCAACGAAATGGAGCGAGACGGAATCATCGAACCATCTTCGAGTCCCTGGAGCTCGCCGGTAGTTTTAGTAAAGAAGAAAGATGGCAGCACTAGATTCTGCGTTGACTACAGAAAGCTCAACGATGTTACCAAAAAGGACAGTTATCCGCTACCAAGAATCGATGACACCTTGGACACGCTAGCAGGAACCAAGTGGTTTTCTACGCTAGATTTACAGAGCGGTTACTGGCAAGTCGAGATAGCAAAGATAAAGAAAAAACTGCTTTTAGTGCTCTCGATGGTTTATGGCAGTTTAATGTTATGCCATTTGGTCTCTGCAACGATCCAGCCACCTTCGAGCGTTTAATGGAACGAGTGTTTAAGGGACTTAATTGGAAGTCATGCCTGGTGTATCTGGATGACATAATTGTCATGGGAAAGACCTTCGATGAACACCTAAGGAATATGGAAGAAGTCTTCAGGCGTATATCAGCGGCTGGACTGAAGCTCAGTGTTAAGAAATGTGCATTGTTTCAGAAGGAAGTCAAATACTTGGGGCATCGTGTAACAGCAGAGGGCATATCAACCGATGAAGATAAAATACGGGCAGTAAAGGACTGGCCTCGTCCTCAAAATCTTCACGAGTTACGAAGTTTCTTGGGACTCTGCACATACTACAGACGATTTGTGCCAAATTTTGCTAGTGTTGCTGCGAGCCTACATGAGCTAACCAAAAAGTCGCGACCTTACCAGTGGAGTGAAGCAGCCGAGGAAGCATTCCAGAAGCTCAAGGAATTGTTGTGTGTGGCACCTATCCTGGCATATCCAGTAGCTGGGCAAAAATTCATGCTAGACACTGATGCGAGCGGATATGGAATAGGAGGCGTGCTGTCGCAAGTGGTAGATGGGACAGAAAAGGTTATAGGCTACTACAGCAGAGTACTTTCGAAGCCTGAAAGAAACTATTGCGTAACGCGACGAGAGCTTCTAGCAGCATTGGAGTGCATAAAACACTACCACAAGTATTTGTATGGCCAACATTTTACGTTGAGGACAGATCATGCCGCACTCAGGTGGTTGCTGCAATTCAAGAGCCCTGAAGGACAGCTTGCACGCTGGATAGAGCGTCTTCAGAGCTATGACTTTAGTATTGAGCACAGAAAAGGAGGCAAGCATAACAACGCAGACGCCCTTTCTAGGCGGCCATGTGATCTGGGGTGTAAGCATTGCACAAAGGCAGAGAGAAAAGAATTCGTTATTGATGTTCGGCTTACACATATAGAATCTAGTGAAGACTGGCCGACAGCACAAAGAAACGATCCCATATTGGCAAAAGTTATAGCGGCTAAAGAGGAAGACAGAAGACCGACGCGAAGTGAGATCTCACCAGAAAGTCCACTGGCGAAGGCATATTGGGCCCAGTGGAACAGTCTAAGGTTGAAGGATGGCTGCTTATGTCGCACTTGGGAAAGCACAGACGGCAAAACTGTGATAGACTTAATCGTCGTGCCATCCTCCAAGATCAAAGAGGTCGTGAAACAATTCCACAATGGTCCTAGTGGAGGTCACCTTGGTGTAACGAAGACGCTGGAAAAGATAAAACAACGGTTCTATTGGGTCGGCTGTCAACAAGCCGTAGCAGAGTGGATAGCCAATTGCCAGGAGTGCATTGCAGCAAAGGGTCCAGTACGAAGGAGTCGGGGGCAGCTTCAGCAGTACAATTCAGGCGCTCCCTTTGAACGTATAGCGATGGACGTAGCAGGTCCCTTCCCTGCTAGCAATGCTGGAAACCGATACGTCTTAGTGGTCATGGACTATTTTAGCAAATGGCCGGAAGTATATGCCATTCCCAATCAAGAAGCCAGAACGATTGTAGACGCTTTTATAAGCAACTGGGTGTGTCGCTATGGTGTTCCCTTAGAACTGCACTCCGACCAAGGCCGAAATTTTGAATCCGTTATATTTAAAGAGATGTGCGAGGTATACGGAATAAGAAAGACCAGAACGACACCGTTACATCCGCAATCTGATGGTATGGTCGAACGATTCAATCGAACCCTGGAAGAATACCTGAGAAAAGTGGTCAGCGCACATCAGAGGGACTGGGATGAGCATATACCCAAGTTTTTATTGGCATATAGATCAGCTGTTCACGATTCCACCTCACGAACACCAGCGAAAATAGTCTTTGGATCTGAGCTAAATTTGCCTGCAGATTTAGAGTTTGGTGTTAAGCCAACATCGGCAGAAGGAGACGGCGAAAACTCTAGTCAGGCGCAAAGGGACCTTCAGGAGATTCACGAATTCGTGCGGAGTCGGATAAAATTAACCAGTGATAAAATGAAAGCCAGATATGATCGAGCTGCCAACTCTGAGGGATTTAACGAGGGACAACTGGTTCTACTTTTTAACCCACAACGGAAGAAAGGATTATCACCCAAACTACAAACTCATTGGGATGGACCTTATAAAGTAATAAAGCGGCTAAACGACGTAGTTTACAGAATACAGAAATTCCAGAGCCCAAGATCAAAAATGAAAGTTGTGCACTTGGAGCGGCTAGCCAACTATGGCAAAGGTACATCTGTGTCTGTTCGGGACGAACAGGTTTGAGAAGGGGGTAGTGTTACGAAAGAAGAATTTATTTATTATAAGCTCTGAACAACAATACTCTCGAACAACAACAACAACAACATTAATGGCTTATTTTCCTACAACGATGATAGAAAGAAACAAACAATAAAGAGTAACGCCTTCAACAATTACGCATACACACACACAGATTAAAATAAACACTCTTCTGTTAAATACACAGCCACATACATAAATACAAGCATAAACAAATAAACAGCCACACACACAGGTATAAAGAAATAAATAGCCACAAACACAGGTATAAAGAAATAACCAATCACACAAACAAAAACAAGAGCAATAACAGTCGAACCTGCCAGATATGTCTGGAATAGAACATTCTGGTGCTCTGAAAGCACCTATATAAATGAATCGTGCTGGCGAGTAGTATGGCAGTATTAATTTAAAAGTCAAAGAGTTAAGTTGTCGAATATTAAGAGTGTTTAACAGTTTGCTGTATTTTTGAACAGTGGTGTTAAGTAAATAAAGTGACTTACAGTAAAAGTAATAACAGTGTGTATTTATTTTGCAATAAAAAGAACCCAACGTAAAGTAAAAACGTAACAATATTAATAACTAAGCTGAATCCAATTCTTAGCGCGAAAGGATGCATTCCGAACCATCAATTCGGCTTCAGAAAACAACATAGTACGATCCAACAAACACACAGATTAGTAAATGTAATTAAAACGACCTTTGAAGAAAAAAAATACTGTTCTGCGCTCTTTATCGACGTTTCTCAAGCATTCGATAAGGTTTGGCACGAAGGCCTAATATTTAAGCTAAAGCTGAACTTGCCCGAAAACTTGTATAAGCTCTTAAAAGATTATTTAACGAATCGCAAGTTTTTATTAAAAGAAGGTGACTTTTTAAGCTCGCCAAAGCTCATTGAAGCCGGAGTTCCCCAAGGTAGTATTTTGGGACCAATTTTATATTTACTGTACACATCGGATATGCCAATTAGCACCCTAGTCCACACATCAACTTTTGCAGATGACACAGCTTTTTTAAGTATTCATGAAAGTGCCCAAGAAGCATCACAACTTTTACAAGACCACATACTCAATTTGGAAAAATGGCTAGAAAAATGGAGAATAAAAGTGAATGAACAAAAATGCACTCACATAACTTTCACACTGCGCAGGGACTCATGCCCTCCTATTCGCATAAATAACCAAATGATACCACAGCTTTCAGACGTTAAATACCTGGGTATACATCTTGACCGTCGCCTTACTTGGAAAAGCCACATTGACTTCAAGTTAACACAAATGAAACTAAAAGCAGTACAACTAAATTGGCTTATGGGCAGAAACTCCACCCTGAGCTTAGATTGTAAACTTCTACTGTACAAGTCGGTCCTCAAACCAATTTGGTGTTATGGGATTCAGTTATGGGGCACTGCCTCAGCTAGCAATGTAGAAAAAATTCAAAGGCGCCAAAATAAGATTTTACGTATTATTACATCTGCTCCCTGGTATATAAAAAATTCGAACATCCACAAAGACCTAAACATGCCATCAGTTAAAGCAGAAATAGCGAAACATGCAGTCACATATCTAAAGAGGCTTGAATCTCATCCAAACCCTTTGGCGCGTAACATGCTGAATGAACCTGGTTACATTCGACTAAAAAGAAGAGATACTGCTTTTCTTGGCCGTACATTAGAGGGATGACCCGCAAATGATTTCGAAATCCGTGAAACAAACATTATTTTTGTCTAGCACTGGCTGGACTTAAAAAGAATATTTTATTTTAGACTTAAGATAAGAGTAATTATTGTTAGTTCAAAAATTATTAAAGATACAATAAATAAATTATGAAAAAAAAAAAAGAAATACAACAACAAACAAGGATCATATTCAAGAAAGGTATAGGTTAGTGAAAACTGCCTTTTTAAGGTAAAAAATTATATTTTGGCTATAGCCTTTTAGGGCCATGAGAAAAGAGATTTCAACACTATTACAGACAGACTGATATCGCTAAATCAAAGGGTCGAAAATGAATATTGTAGAAATTATAAATGGGATGACAACCTTATAGTTAAGGCAACTAAACACCTGTGGTAAAGGGTATAACATTTCAAACAGCGTCAAGCTTTTACTCTACTGGTAAAGTACTGTCATTTATGTTGGTAATGTCCTGCAGTGTAATTTGGAAACAATGCTAAACTATTCGTATAGGACATATCTTCGGACTTTCATGTGGGGTTATTTAAAAGCAAACAGTATAAATAATCAATATTTTTAACGCAATAAATTTCATTGGAAAACATTTTTATAATGACTTCAATTTTTAATATTTTCATAAGAATTTTTGATTGAGATAATAATGCTTTTAAAGATTTACAAAAACACAAACTGATTTAAAACTAAAGATAATTTTATAATTATTTTAATAAAATAAATTGTCTTAGTTTGTATCATTAAACAATACAATTAACTAATTATGTCAAAGTAAAGCGGCATTTGATTAGGTGGCAGTGTGGGAGTTAGTCTTATCAGATTACTCTTTCACTCTTACCAAATCAGATGCTCACTAACCAAAATATCATTAAGGCTTTTTAAGAAATCAAATGCAGGCGTTGTCATGTAGCCATACTTGATATAAACGCGTGTATTTTAGTTTTGACAGCTTGTTGTTGGTATTAGTTTTATAGGTTGTAGTTTTAAAAAATAGGGCTCGGGTGTTAAAGAGGACATAAAAAAAAACAAATACTGGTTACTATTTCAACTCTAGTAAAAATGATTGTATTGAGTGTTTCGTTTCTTACTTAGTTATCGCCATTAGCATATCTTTTTATTAGTAAATCTAACAGGAAGCGCTCTTGATATCTGCTGCATTACTATTTACTTATAAGTTTGCAAACTTTTTTCTGTTTTAAGTTTGTAAATTGATATTAATTATTGTTATTCACAAACCTTAATGGTGGAAAACTATTTAAGTTATAAGCGGTGCCCTAGTGTACTAGTCTATCAGTAAGGGTCTATCAGGTAAGGGACCAAAAAGCTCATTGGATATAATCTGGGTACCCAAATCTGACTAACTGCGTTAGTCACAGGTCATGGAAATATCAAGTATCGTCTGGCCAAAATCAAAATCGATGTAAGAAGACACTTGTAGACCGTGTCTGCAAAAAAAGGCTAAGACGGTAGCGCACAGAGGGTACTGTGGCGACCTTAGATATAAACATTTATAAGCAATTGGGAGAGACTGTGTGATGAAGAAAAAGGTCGTCATTTATCAGCCGTCTCTCTGAAATCACTACGGTCGAAAGTAAAAGGATAGTGACAGTGGGAAACACTAATAAAAGTAAGGAAGTCGTAAATTACCAATCGGGTACCAGAAATCATTGAGGAACGAAGAGGGTCGAAAAAGAAACCATAGTTTAAGTGGTCTGCTTCGGTATCCCCAAATAATAAAAAAATAAAAATTTTGAAATTGGTTTTTCGATTGATTGTGATAAAACTAATAGAATGTCAACACAAGTGTAAAAGTACCCGAAGTGTTCGAACGACTGGTACCACGAGAATCGATAGCCCCAAAGGGATTTCCCCAAATTTCTGTGACCGATTGTTTGTGAAATTCTTCGGTGAGTAGTGAGTAGATAGTCTGAACCCCTAAACAAGGGGTATGAGCAATGGCCCTGTCTTTATACACCTTCCAACATATACATACATATAAATATGTAACATATACGTAGATAAAAATATGTAATAGGGTATCCTACAAAGATTGTTCTTATTTTCCATTAGTATCACATTTGGTTATTAATAAAGAAACATTTGGGTTACCTTATTAGGTTTAACATTTATTTAATTTCCACTTGATTTACTCTTAAAGTTATTCCACTTTGGGAATTTTTTTCTTTTGTGAATAAAGTTTATTGACTTTTCTGCAATTTTGTTTATTTTTACCTTTATCTAGTCTTTATTTTCACCTTCATCTAGATATTTTTTTCATATGTACATATGAATTTACAATAATATGTCGCTTTAAATTAAGAAATTTAGATATTTTGTGAAAAGCAGTCAATTGCCTTTAACTAGTTATGCTTCATTTGAGCTTGATATAAAATTTACGTAAGTACAGAACTGGTAGGCATTCTAGACTAAGAAAACTAATGTCTCCTTCTTAAATAAGAAATCGAAAGGGATTATGCAATAAAAAGGAAACAACCTGAAATAAACCGAAATAAAAATTATAAAATAAATATTTTAAATATAAACCATAAGAAAGATTAGATACAAAACTTATTGAAATAACTACGGAATCATTTTAATTTAGTTTTTTTACATCAATAACAGACTTTTTATTATTTTTAAAAATTGTGTTGCGTTTACAGTCTTTAAAAAAATCTTTATGCATTTCATTACCTTTTACACTTCACACTTTACCATTTTGTTTTAAACAGATTTACAATATTTATTTTAAATGTCTTAATTTGTATTGCCAAAAGTTGTGTTTTCTTTGAAATACTACAAACTAATAAATGGATATTTATGTTAATTATCTAAAATGTAAATATAGCAAACGCACAATTATTTAACCCAAAAGCACATGCCACTGGAAACACCATATCGAGAAGGGTTTTCTGATTTGGAAAACACGAAGATCCACACAACGGAATAAGTTCGTGCTATGATAAAAAATTCCGTGCTACATATCATATATGTATATGCATGTCCTAATGATGGATCCCCTATTGACTAATAATTCTGATGAGAGTAAAAATATAAATTACGAGAGTTTTTAATATAAATTATGAAAGTTTTTTTTACCTATTACTTGCATTTATTTGTATGTACGTATTTGTAGCAATTTGTTGATTACAGACTTGCCAATCTTACATTGGCCACACTACGTCATTTAACGGAAAAACATGCGCATGATGTAATCTAGTATTCATTCTTGCTACTTCTTTACAGATTTTATTTTTGACTTCATGCAAATTTAGACATGGGCCAAAAAAAAAGATCACAATATGTTAAAAAATATATTAAACTAAAACTAAAAATACCAAAGACCACACACTCTCAGTAATAGGCTTCGAAAGCAAATTGGCCACACCTTGGCTATGCTAATTGAACTTAGCAAATTTAAAATTTTATTTAAATGTTTTAAATAGTTTTATATACATATTTAATTAATTTTTTAATTAATTCAATTATATAATTAATTAAGGAAAAACTACTATTTTTATTTAATAAATAATTGCATCAATCAAAATTTTAATCAAACTTCATACTAATTTATAGTTTTATATACATATTTAATTAATTTTTTAATTAATTCAATTATATAATTAATTAAGAAAAAAAATTATATAATTAATTAAAAAAGAAAAAAAGTTTAATCAAACTTGATACTAATTAAAACATTTGATTGATGCACAAAATTTTTTCTATGTGTTATGAACAAAGGCCCCTAACCAAAAAAAGTGGTTAAAATGAAAATGCATTGGTTTGCTAAATATTTAGCAAAGTGACACAAACCTACATTGCTAAAAGCTTTTACGTGTTTTGTTCTCTTTGTGAAATTCTGGTTGAGATTAGGGGTTTACATGGGGGTTCTTGGTTATGAATAAATCTAAGATTTAGAGATCTAAGAGACCTAAACAGCTAGGTATTGTAGCAGCACATTCTTCACGATATTTACACATTAATCTTTAGTCTATCTACTCTCAATAACTTTTCTTCCTTCAAATTCTAGGCCACCTTAATATTAGCAACGAAAATAATTTATTGTCAATTGAGACATTTATATAGATAACTAGGTGTGCCCCCACACGTTGCGTGCGTCCTGATAATATTTTGTTCGATTTTGCTTTGAAAATAATTCACATCAAATTTTAAGACTCTAAAAATTATAAATTATCTAAAATTATAAAAATTATTGTAAAGCTCTGTAAAAGGTGTTTAAAAAGGTGTTATTTTCAAACAGCGCCATCTGTTGTGTAACCGTGTTTAAAATATCCCGCTTACAATTCATGTTGTCATTATTTTAAAACAGCGCCATCTGTAGTTTGTTTCAAATATTCGCTTTCAAATTTAAGTAAGTATATAATGTAAGTCGTACCTTTAAATCGGTAAAAAAATCGGCGTACTTTCACTGTTTTTTCTCGACTTTCTCTTGGAAATATGATACTTTTGTGGAAAAAAGTCCTATATTTGAATATATATAGGTATAGATAATGAGAATAAAAATCAGCCTTTTTAGTTTCAGTTGTCCAATATAGGACAACATAGGTCATTAAAAATTTTATGTCTTGGATATGTACCACTCTAGTAGGCCACGACTGAACTGACTTCAATAAAAAAGGAGTAGTTATCAATTCGTCTATATTCTTTTATATTTGTGCCCTTAAAACTCCGTCATTTCTGAACCGATTTTGAATATTTTTTTTTTCATTAAAAAAATGTAGATTAAAAATTAAAGGATGGCCCAAAAAGAGGTTGTGATTTTAACTTATTTTTTAACCGTAAAGGGTACGCATTTAAAATTTTCACATAGTAAATAAACTAAACTTGTAGGTTAAAGGATGTTCCCATATGTGACGGATTTGTATTCATATAGCCTTATCTTTTCAATCATTATAGATCAGAATGTAAATCACTACATCCGATACAATTATGAATAATGCAAGTATGAATATTTAATATTACAAATTAGAGGGTATCCCCATAGGTGATGTAATTTAATGTACATGAACTTTTCTTCTGAACCTTTATAAACAGACACTTGATATTTTAACCAAACTTATATTATTTGATTTACTATAATAAAAAACACACAATTAAAACACTAGAAATTAATGGGTGTCCCAACTGGTGATGTAGTTTGATTATATGGTCTTATCTTTTACACCGGTATAGAAAAACACTTGAAATTTACACAGAGCGTGTGTATGCGCAGTAACGAGAAGTAAAGAAAATAAATATAAAAGTTATAGGATATCTCCTAGTTGACTTAATTTAACGTACATATATGACCTTGTATTTTGAACCATTATAGATATACATACTTACTTGAAGTTTATACAATTTGTGTATTGTTGTTATAACGGATATAAAACAACAAGTGTGATACTTTAAATTAGGAAATCAAAGGTGTTCCCATAGGTGATGTAATTTGATGTATATGACCTTAACTTTTTCCAAATTAGAGAAATATACTGGCATTGCGTCATAGGTGACGTAAATTGATGTGTGTTTATTTCCGTATCTTTTAAACCATTATATCTAGAACCATTTAAATTTACATAGTAAATGTATTGCTAGGGTCCGCTATAACAGCAAGTATTAACATTAAAGGGTGTCTCCACAAGAACTATTTTGGCGCATATAGACTATCTTTTGAACCGTAATAGGCAGTCGCTTAAAATTTTTTTAACAAAAAATCAACAACTAAAGGGTTACGGATACAAGACGTAATTTTAACGAATTTTGGTTACTTTTTTATTTTTTTTATTGAATGCTAAGTTTTTAGTAAAAAAATTTATGCCCATCTGTCAGTTTTGAAGTAGGGTTTTTTTTAAATTACACTTACTACTTACTTAGATAAACCATTAATATTGTCGATTTAAATTGTTTAAACATTTTAAAACAATAACATTTTTTCCATTTTACACATTGAATTTTATTTGCTTTACATACATACGTTATTGCCAATATGGAGGAAAATTTAAAAATTTATTGAACTTTTTCAAATAATTATGTTAATGAGAAAATATTGCCAACCAAAGTCAAAGTCATTGGCATAACCTTCGGTTTTAGTTAAAAAAAAAAAAAAAATGAGAATCAAAACTGTACTTGTGTTTAGAGGTCATTGACAAAGAAACACATTCTAACGATTTTCAACGTTGCATAGTTTGTGTAAATTATTTTTGTAATTTTTATAGTTGGCATTGTTGAGATTCTGCTTCTATTGTTCACGTTGCAGTTTATCTGATTGGTACACACATAGTTTTTTTATGCGCATAAAGAAATACATTTATGTATGTATGTATGTATGTATGTATGTATGTATGTATGTATGTATGTATGTATGTATGTATGTAACTACCTTTAATATGCTATTTCAAATGATCCAAGGAAGGTCAGCATATTAAATTATATTCACAAAATTAAAAATAATACAATAAAGTATTAAAAACACATATATTTGTTTGTTTGTTTGTTTGTAAGTATAAGGTAACCTGCGAAACTTCTCTTACGATTAAAAAAAGTTTTGTCGTGGTGGACCTTTTACATCCCAAGTAGATGTGACATATCTCAGTGAAATGAATACGTCAAAGGCGAAATACCACCGTATGCCACATAACGTCGCGTTTATTCTTAAACCACGTAAGTGCCAAGAAGTCGTTTTTCAGAAAACGAAAAAAAAAACTTAAAAACTTCTTTAATATTGATTTCAAAATAATTTTTTTTTTGCATATCATGGCTGTGCGACTCTCTGAAGGGTATAGAAACTTTTTTTTTTTTTACTTACAATTAATTGTAGCCAAATCTGTCGCTTACGTGGTTTTGGCGCAAACAGCAAATTGCAAATTTCTGTGTGTAAATAAACATTTATTTTTGTATTTATCGAAAAAAAAACTTTTAACTTTACCAAAAATGCTCCAATTGGCCTGAAACTTTCCTGATTTTTTTAATCTTAAATACAAAAAACTTAGTGATTGAGACTTTAACATTTTCAACTTGAAATATAAAAACCATTATATTTTGCATGCAAATGTCATTTGTATGGCGCTTATGAGGTCTTGAAAATGGATTTATTTATTTTTTATACAAACTTGTTAAGATGAGAATGTAGTCTGATGGCAAATGTTATTTTCTACCATAAAAACCAAAAAAGTCAATTTCGAAAAAATGTCGCTTACGTGGTTTAAGAAGAAACGCGACGATAAGCGAATTTAACGTCCATGCAACACGTTTCGGGTTTTTCGTTTGGCTTACGTTGGGTATCGTATGCATTAACGTTGTGTCCAATCTCAGTATTGTAAATCTATTAATTAATTAATAGATTCAATCTAAAATTCGTTATTAGGAAGTTCTTTATAGCAAATTTTTTTGTAAGAAAATAGCTAATAAATGCTTGAAACTGGTTCCTTATAACCGTATATTTGTAATAACCGAAATCGTTTTAAATGCCTTCTGCAGTCATTAATAATATAGCATACAGAAACAGTTTACTATTGTGTTCTTTTTTTCCTATGTAGTCTTATAGTCGAAGACTGTAAAGGGAATCGAATCCGCAAACCCTCAGTCTAATCGACTAGCTAGGTAGTTAGTCCACTAGTCTATTTAGGTAACCTTATACAAGATATTTCTCAATTTTAAATGTTCATGCTTACACGCGTTGACTTCATACTTCATAGTGCTAAAACATTGCCGCTATATTTAAAATATTGATAAAACATTGTACTAAGGAACCTTAGGCACTGAATTTCACTCCGCTTACACGAACTTAAGGCAGCAATAGCCAAAACTTACTTCAATTTTTAATTTGTAGTTATTATTGTTTTTCATTTCAATTTTCATCTTTAATATCTTTTTTTTATTTTCTAATTTGAAGAAGTTACTTCATTTATTTCACCGTCTTCTAACAGATAAAAATCACAAGAACAACGCAACTACATGATAATTTTATAAAAATGTTGTGCTTTATATTGTAAAGGACTGTATAAGCACAAAAACAAAGCTCATAAGACGCTCATTATAATATTTTATTGAATTCATGTCTGTTCATTACCCACGTGTAGTGATGAGTGGATAATAACACTGTGCTCGAATTTGACACTTATTTTTGTAACAAGCTGGGCATCCTACTGGTAAAGCTAATTCGAATACGCTGAATTCAGTGGAATTAGCCGTTTTTAGAAGTTAGCGCTCGTATTTACGATATTCGAGATTCTTCTTTTAAGTTCCAGCAAATGTCACCTAACAGCGAATTCCATTTTTTACCACTGTACCAGTGTTCAAGTCTGGCCGTCACTTGATGGAATCGCTCTCCATGCTCGTCAGAATCAGCTAGTGATTGTTCAGCAAACTTGTTGGTATGAAAATGCAAAAAATGAATCTTTAAAGATATTTTAACATTAATACGATGAAAAGCGGTAAGCATTTTTTCTATATGAATGCACCAGTTGTCAGACCGATTAATTCATTCCTAAAACGTTGTCAATAACCGCTTTTACACAGTTCCATCCAGCCCATTAAGTATTGCTGTAAAAAACGAAATATGAATTCAGATTTTCAACATATTAATAGAAACCTTCTTTTATTTTCATACTACTTAATCTTGGAAAAATACGTCATACATAATTCGTTAAACGAGTTTCCATCCGGATTAAGTTCTTTAATAAAGATTTTCACAATTCCTAGTTTTATATGTAGGGGCGGTAACAAAACTTTATCAATTCATACAAGTGGATTTTCAACAATGTTTTTTTCTCAATTTAACTTTTTCATGTTGAGGCCCGTCATGTTTGTTGTACTGATCACCGCTATGGTCAAACAGCATAAATACATCGTTTTTGTAGTACTTTAGCGTACAAATTTTAAATCGCGAATATCGCGAATACGAGCGCTAACTTTGAAAAACGGTTAATGCCATTGAATTCTTCGTACTCGAATTAGCTTTACCAGCAAGGTGCCCAGCTTGTTAAAATTTGAGACTAGCACAGTGTAATAAACATCGTAGACAATAAATAAATACGATGAGCTTGCAGAGCTTGCAAGCAGTTTTATGCTTCGAGTGAAACACGAACACAGTGTTTAAATATACACATTTTAAAAGAAATATTTCAATTCAATTTTTAACAACATTACTTACGTTCATTTTACGTCTTTATTTCTTAAGAAATACAAAAAAACCACTAGTGCAAGCAAAACGCACTAAGCCCTATCCAAAAGTTCTACACAACTACTAAACAAAATAACACACTGAGAGATTAAAGAAAGTTCATTTTACTCGATTAAGCTAGTTTGTGTTTGAGGATGATCACTTGCTCATGGGCTTCTGAGCATGAGTTAATGTTTACAATGTATTTTTTTAAATTGAAAATTATTTTTTCACTATAATTTTAATAAATATTCTTTTTTTAATGTAATAATAAATGCTATAAAAAAGAAAAAAAAATAGTTGCCTAAATGTATAAGCTTCCAAATTTGTTGCTAAATATTTAATGTGTACCATTTTCATACAACAAAGCAACACAAGCCTACCTTGTTGAAGTTGGCATGCTACCAATTGAAAATTTGTATATGTTTTCTTCTCTTTGTAAGAGTCTTGTTTAGATTGTGTTTGTGCTCACAGACACTCACGGGTTTGCGTGGGGACCACTGTTCTGCAGGCTATCGCAACAGCAGAAAAATGTAGCGATAGTTTTAAAACACCACAGCAGGGTTATTAATTGAATCCTTAAAAAACGTTTGATATGAATATGTACTGCAGAGTTATCTGCCGGTATTGCTTTTTGCGAACGCTAAACTTTTTTAACAGTGGCAGTAGTGTACAAGTACTGAATTTTCAAATGTACCCAAACTCTTGATGTATTGCAGAAGTATGTAGAAGTTTTTTTTATCGAAAATATCTTATATTAAATCAATTAATATTTTATTAATTAAAGTATTTGTTGAGTTTCGTTTCTTTTAAAAGTTTATTAATCCATTTATTTCATTGAGGTTGTGGTTTTTGTGGCTTCTTTTTGATTTTTTGTTTTGATTTGTTTGAATAACCTAGACATATTAAAAGAAAAGTAAATAGTTAATTAAGATATACTACTTTTTTAACCACCCAATTATCCAATTGTAGTCATAAAACTTCTTCTTTATATATAAATAAATTTTTAATGGGTTTTTTGTAAAAAAATGTAAAAACGACGTTATCTCTTTTGGTTAAAACTATTAATACACCCTAAAAATGTTGCGTACTTAATTATCAGCTTTACTATTATGGCTAATAGGTCCATGTTCATACCCCTTGCTGAGCACTTGGAACCTGTACAGACTTCTCCGAGACTTGATTTTTTTCAAAATAATTAGCCTTTTTATGTAAGGCGTTGTCGTTTTACATCAGCTGGCATAGTCGAATGCCTACGACATTTTTTGTAAGAGAACAAATATTTCAGAGTGATTAAAATTTTATAAAAATTATTATATAATATTTTTAATTTTTTTAATTTTATTTATTCTTCAACTAGCTGTGCCCGCCACTTCGTCAACGTCCTTACAATATTTCGTTATCGTTTATGTAATAACTTTATACTCGTATATAGCGTCTCATTCCAACTAAAATATGCCGTCTTAAAGTATGCATATCGATAAAATTGCGTACTTTCACTGCTTTTTCTGACGTTAGGTTTCAGTCGGTATCGGGCTAATTAACGCCACTGCACGCTGATTAAGGACCCAACGCCTTCAACGAAACACAGCATACTGCAGTAGTTCTTGAGTTACACGGTGCAAAAACACGAACTTCAAGCTACACAGAAACACTCCTCACGCCCCATAGCACATATATATTAAGTTTGGTCAAAATCGGTCACGAAGATACACGTCATTTTTATATATGTATATAGAGATTTCCTACTTTTCAACACTTTTCTTTCATTTTATCTTAATTTTTAGACATATTTTACGATTGTTCTTCTATTTTGAATCTTTTTCTATTATATCTTTCCCCTTCTTTAAATGAAAGCTTCATCTTGCTGATAAGTCAGATTATACGATGAGTTGCTTGGAGCGAGTGTCATATTTAGTGTTCAACTTTTGTGCATCTTTTTCTTTTTTTGATATTTCGAAATATGTAGATAAAAAACCATTTTCGTTGTGAATTTCTAAAATTGTAGAAAATGTTACATGAATCTCTAATTCACTGAAATTTGCAGGATTCTTTAGTGAAGTTTATCTTTTTTTACCGATCGATCCGCCGGAACTTATTCAAGAACAAAATTGTAATAAAGCAAATTACGAATAAACTAAATTAGCGAAGTAGCTCAAAAAAAAAAAGAAAAATTAAAAAAAATCCAACAAATCAAAGAATAAGATTCTCAAATCTCCGCCGTTTTAACCCAAAATAGTTTTAGAAAATACTTTTGAAGAAAACTAATACGGTTGGATGACTTACTTCTTGGTTTTATTTTTTTAAATTACTGCTTTTATTTCAGTTGTGATAAAAAACTCCAACGACAGTTCTTGTCGTATTTTAAAGGCAAGATCGCCATACACGTTACGGAAAATTTTAGTAGATTTAGATTTTGATTCGTATTTTTGGCGTTATCGACTCACACAATACGCATTATTCAAAACGCATAGTTTTTTTTATTCGACAACGTCCTACACAATAAGGCTGAATATTTATTTTATTTATAGCGTTTTCATTTCTGAAAAAAATATTTTGCGTTATTAATAGGTAATACTTTTTATAGATCACCCAGCCCTTGAAAAATGTGTCCTTTTTAATGATTTCAAAAGAATGCAAAAGCAAACTGATTTTACATTTAACATTTATGCCTATGTGCCGTACAAAATAAAATATTCACATACAAATTTTAATTCAAAATAAATTGCTTACTTTCAATAAAAAAAAATATTTACAAAAAAGGGTAATATCTCACCCTTAATAAAAGTTGAGTTTAAAAAATGTAGCATATTTACCTGGTTTTGGTGCGACATATTTAGAAAAGAACATATTTAGAAAAGAAAAAGATGTTTATTCACACTCTGATATTTTTTGTAGAAAAGAAAAAACACGAAAATTTAAAAAGTGTAAAATATATACAACAAGGTATATTTAGTTTACTAGATAGTGACATCCCTACAACAAATACAACAATACAAGAACAACATGGCATTTTGTTGTTGCTTTGTAGTTCGAAATCTCAAAAAACATATAAGAAAATTGAGAAGGCGTGTATGTGTTTCATTGCTTTCTCATTTCTACACTATAAAATTTCTGAACACCTACATGACATGTTGAACTACTAAATCAGCTGGGCGGACGACACTACCTAGTAAAATAAATATACCTTGATATGGAATATTTTTGTCAGAAAAGAAAACGCCATTGATGTTTTTATTTGGTAAGTCAACGTCAAATCAACAAGGCACTCGAAATGACTACTTCAGATTTTATTGAAATTTTTTTATTTATTACTTGATTCCCTGAATTCAAATATAATTTAAAATAAACTTTATTATTAAAGTTTATATAAAAAATAGAGAAATATCGTTTTTTTGTATATGCGCTCGAGGATTAAATATATTCTAATTCAAGTTTTATAAGCCCTAGGAAGTTGATTAAAAGCTTGTTTTAAAGAGGATTTCATACGCTTTAATTTGATATCCATCATGAAAAAAATAAATTTTTATCAATTTTTTTTCTTATATTTAAAAAAAAATTTATTAAAATTTAACTATGAGATAGTGTTTTTAAATTTTTTAAAAATATGTATGTATGTATGTTTTTCAATGTGGCTTAGTGAACCATGGTGAGATCAGAAGTTAGGTTAAAAAAACTATATATTTTTTTCAGCTTTAACAAATATTTCTTGCCTGGGTAATAACCTAGCCTAATCACCGCATTCGATATCGAGTAAACCTTCGTATCGAATAACAAATTCGATACGAGTCGAATAAGCTCATTATGCCATTCGAAACTGTAATAGATTAATAATAATTCAACAAGTGAACAACAAAAAAAGAGTTTAAAAACATTTCATTTCGAATGAAATTACGATACTTTTTATTCGATATCGAGTGCCATGAAAAAATGAAAAATTACGAGAGCTTTTCGATATCGATTGTGGTGATTAGATCCCAGTTTGTCAAAAAATCTATATTTTTACCGTGTAATGTAACAAAATTAAGTTTTTTTTAATATAACTTTTGATCCCCTCAAGGTCTCACTTTAAAATTTTGAAAGTGCGCTAACAAGCCACATTAAAAAAACATATGTTAATTAAAAAAAATTAAAACACTCAAAATTTTTTTAAAAATATTTTTTCAAATTTAGAAAAAAAAAATTTTTTTAAATAATTAATTTTTATTTTTATTCCTGAGATATACAATTTTCTGCGCTTATTCATAAGACCCCCTTCAGCCTAGATAGCCGACCATCCGTAGTTATTTTTAAAAATGTTTCTGCTATGTCTCTATGAAATTTCATTAAAATATAATTTGTGGGTTACGAGGTACTGCATTATTTTCAAATAAAAAGTTTTTAAACCTCTGTGAGCCTGAAGATAATTGTTGTTATCACTGTTTGAATATTTAACAGGGACCGTAACAGTTACGACTTTTTTCAAAAAAGTCAAAATATAATAGTTATTTATTGACTTTTATTCTTTCGGTCAGAAATAAAAGTTAAAAATTGACTTTTATTTTTTCGATCAAAAATAAAAGTTAAAATTTGACTTTTATTTTTTAAGTCAAAAATAAAAGTTAAAATCTGACTTATATTTTTTCGGTGAAAAATAAAAGTTAAAATTTGACTTTTATTTTTTAAGTCAAAAATAAAAGTTAAAATCTGACTTTTATTTTTTCCGTCAAAAATAAAAGTTAAAATTTGACTTTTATTTTTTAAATCAAAAATAAAAGTTAAAATTTGACTTTTATTTTTTAAGTCAGAAAAAAATTGACTATGCCATAATAATAACAATGTAATGGAAATATAAGAAAAATAAGATCGATGACAATCAGTGTTGTTGTTTTGGTTATTTCTAACCAAAATTGGTTACATGGTTTCATTTTGGTTACATTTTTCTCCAAAGAGAAAAAAAAAGATATTTCTTTCATTGGAATTCTAATAATAGATCTAAAAGCTTTTCAACAAGATTTTTAATAGATGAATGAAGAAGTAAAAGCATTGTTAATTGATTAGGCACAAAATGATACCCTTTTTGCAGTACTTCCTTTTTTACTAAAATTTGGTCACATAAATTTTAAGGCCGCGGCCCGTTAGTTATACTTTAAGTCCCAACTATAATATGCATAAGCTGGCTTAAGCTAATGTCAAAAAATGAACGAAAAGTCTGTGGTATGCTTAAGCCTCTTATTGAAGACTTTTAGGTGGCTACAATGTACTTAGATGAATCTAGAAACTATTATGCCACAGTTGCACATTTGTTTTATTCGTACTTTTGCAAAACAATACTTTTTTTCTCAATAAATGAAATTTGTTAACAGAAAGGTGTTAAATAAACATATTAAATATTCTTAATACCATTCATATGAGCCATTGATTATGATAGTGGTATAAGTGATATATTTTATGTTTCGAGATATTAAGAGGTTTGTATTTTAAAGGATTAAAAAATATTTTTCTATTATTTCTATTATTTATATTGATTGTGAAATTTATAACCATTTTAAAAGGTAGTGTGGTTAACTTTTTTAACATCTGCTGTCAATAAGAACAAAAGTCAAATTTTCACTTTTATTTCTGACTTAAAAAATAAAAGTCAAATCTTAACTTTAATTTTTGACTTAAAAAATAAAAGTCAAATTTTAACTTATATTTTTTACCTAAAAAATAAAAGTCATATTTTAACTTTTATTTTTGACTTAAAAAATAAAAGTCAAATTTTAACTTATATTTTTTACTTAAAAAATAAAAGTCAATTTTTAACTTTTATTTTTGACTTAAAAAATAAAAGTCAAATTTTAACTTTTATTTTTGACCAAAAAAATATCGGTCAAAAAATAATTATTATAAAGTGACTTTTTGATAAAAGTCAAAAAAATTAAAGTCTTTTAAGTTTATTATTCCTTAGCATAACAGCATCAATATGCTGTATTCAAATATCTGATAGACAAATTATATCCACCTGACTTTTTGATTTTAAATTTTAAAAATAACTGTTATTTTCGGTCCCTGATATTTAATGAAATAACAAATGGAACGTTCCATTTAACGTCCATAGTTACGTTAATTCACTTCTTTATTTTCCTACAAAAGCAAAAACTTTTGCAATTATAAGTTTTTTTTTAATTCCATTTATTTACATTTCAAGTGGTAAATTTAGAAGAAAAAAAATAAAAATAAAAAAAAACCAAATTACATAAAAAGTTCACGTTGTCAAAAAACCCTTAAATTACATTATTTAATTAAAAAAAACCTGCTGAAAACTTTGTCTTGTGCACCATAAATTATTTTGGGCAAATAGGTTGTTTACGTTTACTTTCCTTTTGCTACAAGTTAAAAGGGTTTTTGGCGTTTTGGTTTGGTTTACACAAATACATTAATTTCACCTTGACTCGAACTTCTTATTTCAGTAGCATGCCAATGACCTAAAATTAGTCACAGCAATTTACCATATTTCATTTGTTTTAATTTAAATTTTATCAAATTTGTGTGCTTCGTTATCAATGAATTATTAATTACACTGGTTTGCAAAAAAAAAATGACCCCGGAATATAAATATGTGGAATAAAGTGATCTCAACTCGTTAAATTCAAATCCGCATTCAGTTTTCGCGTGTCATTTACAATTTTTTTTATTGGCATGGCTAATATTTTCCTCTAAACAAGGCGACCATGCTAACTTATTTCTAAATAACTCTTTACCGGCTGGTTTGATTTGAATAATTAAAACATCACAATATGCAGAATAAAATTAGCTTTGAGTCAACCTTGCATAATTTTTTCCCATTTTCAACTGTTCCGGAGGTATTCAGAAATATGTGGCGAAAAAAAATATTTATATAAAAAATTATTTTTTTTGGGTTCAAGAACTTGTAAAAAATTTAAAACGGCATATATTTAAAATTTTTTGTCCTTATTCGGAAAGCTAGGTATACTAGGAATAATTCACAATTAAGTGCAGGTAACTCCTTTGTTAATATATAATAATTACTTACTTTTGTTATAGTAAATACTAAACGTGAGCGCAAGATGTTAAAAAGTGTACAGTATTGTATGTTTTTGAAACGCAAATATTGATTGTATGTGTAGTCGAATATTACTAAACAGTAAATACAGAGAACAAGAGAGCAAACAGTGCAAAAATCAGTGCTCCTGATTTGACCGGACAGTTTTATCAAGTGCAATAAATATGCTGAGCATTTCATATTGTTCACTAGTTCATTTTACTTAAATTTTCTTGAAAGTAAAATCTCTGATTTTTGAGAGAAAAAATTAAATTAGATTTTTTTATTCATCAATAAAAGTTGATAAAATTCAGTCTACTACAGTTTTTTATATTCAAACACTCAACGCGCAAATTAATATAAAATAACTAAAATACAAAGTACAAACCCTTGCTTTTAACATCATACATTTACATACATGTTGTCTGCTATAACATATCATATGTCTCATATTATGAGACACTATTGAAAAAAAAATATTCACTACTGAAATTTAATTTCAAACAACAACAAATATTGCATTGGTTGGAAGAAGAGCAAATGTTATTGTATGTTTTTATTTAAGAGCACAACAATATTTGTATACACATGAAATAAAGTGCAAGAAAAAAGAGACCAATTCATTATTGAACATTATGAAGTTAGTCTAACAAGACGTTTTATGCTCACGTTTAGTAAATACGTATTTAATATTTCAATATCAGTATTTTATTTAAAAAAGAATATTTCAAAAACTAGACGTGATAGTATCAGATTTGGATTCAGCACACAAAAGTCAATTAAAATCACATAAAAAAGTTCTTGCTCCCGACTTTGTTTTTTTTTTTGCCGACCATTGTTATCACAATAACTACATATCGTCGCGTTTCTTCTTAAACCACGTAAGCGCCATTTTTTCGAAATTGACTTTTTTGGTTTTTATGGTAGAAAATAACATTTGCCACCAGACTACATTCTCATCTTGACATTTTTGTATGAAAAAAAAATAAAGCCATTTTTAAAACCTCGTAAGCGCCATACAAATGACATTTGCATGCAAGACAAAATGGTTGTTATATTTCAAGTTGAAAAAAAAAAAAATCTGGAAAGTTACAGGCCAATCTGTGCATTTTTGGTAAAGTAAAATCTCTTTTTATAAATATAAGAATAAATGTCAATTTCCACACAAAAAGTAGTGGTTTTTAATTTAACAAAAAACCAAAAATAACGAGAAAATTTTAAATTCACTGTTTGTGCCAAAAGCACGTAAGCGCGACAGATTTGGCTACAGTTATTTGTAAGTAACAATTTAAAAAACAAAATCCTACACCCTTCAGAGGTTATTTTGTGCTTCAGAGAGTCACACAGCTGTTTTACAAAAAAAAAAAATTTTTTTGAAACCTATATTTTAAAAGTTATTAAGTATTTTTCGTATTCTAAAAAAATGATTTATTGGTGCTTACGTGTTTTAAGAAGACACGCAACGATATCGAATATTTTAATATTTTTATTTTTTTTAAATACGAATATCAATCAATAAAATAACAAGGTTCAAGCTCCCGACTTTTTTTATTTTTTGACGACTAGTGTTAGTTTTTGTTGCTTTTAAAATTTTTTTATTGATCCATCAGAAATATTGTCTATTTATCTACTGCTTGTACGTCGTTTTGCACGTTTCATTAAAATTATAACAAAATATCCAATCGGCTGTCAACTTTTTAAGAAAGTTAATTGAATATTTATCTATCTTCTATCTATATAAGAGCCGTTTATTTTGAAAGTGGCATAAGTCACTTTCATTTTAAATCGATATATTTAAGAATTAGATTATATATATAGTTTGCTTTTCCCAAAGCCATTTCTATTACACAAAATTCATGATCATTGAGTAAGTGGCGCTTAACATTTGATTGCAAATTTTTGTAAAAATGAAGAAGTACCGTTAAATTTTAATCAATTTTATCAATAACTTGGTATTTTTGGAAAGCGACTTATGCCACTTTCAAAATAAACGGCTCATATATAAAGCACAAAATTTGTTTGTTTGGTTGTTACTAAAAATACGGTTGGTAAAATAGGGTACTTATTTTTTTTGATATTTGACGTGGGCGTGGCACCTCCCATGCGAAGTAAATATTTATCATCGTGTAGCTCGGTAACAGTAATAGGTACCGCCTTGAAATTTTGCACTTGTAACCTCTATATTATCATACATAGTTTAGAGAAAAAAAGACTGGATTAGAATAGTGGGCGTGGTACCTCCCATACAAAGTAAAAAATTATCTTGTTCCTGGTAAACTACAATAGATAGAGCCTTGAAGCTTTGCACGAGTAACTTCTATGCTAATGCGCATAGTATAGCAAAAAATAGAATTAATTGGGGCAGTGGTACCTCCCATACAAAGTAAAAAATTTTTATCCTGTATCTAGGGAGATGCAATAGGTAGCCCTTAAAACTTTGCATCAGTAACCTCCGTGCAAATGCGAAATTAGGACAGTGGGTGTGGTAGCTCCCATACAAAGTGAAAAATTATTATCGTTTACATAGAGTACTATAATAGTTACGGTCTTGAAAGTAGATAAAAGTAACCCTCATATCCATGTGAATACTCTAGAAAAGGATTGGGACAGTGATCATGGTACCCCCCATATCAAAAATATTATCCTGTATCTAGAGAACTGAAAGGTAACACTTTGGAATTTCGCACCAGTGACCCACATATTAACGTACATAGTCAAGCTAAATACAGGCTACCAAAATACAAACTAGATAGGGGCAGTGGGCGTGGTACCTCATATACCAAGTAAAAAATTAAAACTATCGTGTACCTGTAGAACTATAGGTAGAGTCTTGAAACTTTGCACAAGTAACCCTCTGAGTAATGTGCATTGTAATAATTCATCAGAAAATAAGCAAGACGATAATGAAAATAAGCCGCTTCTAAGAATTTCATCGATATATAATAAAGAAATACCACTGCCAAAGTGCAGCTGTAGAGCTCAAAGTTCTAATTATGAAAACTGTAAGGCAGCTATGGAGGATGAAATACAAGTAATTTTTAAATATGCAAAACTTGGGATTGTATAGAATTACCTAAAGGGAGAAAATCTCTCGGGTGTAAATGGCTTTATAAAATTAATACAATACCGCATGGTTCTATTAAAATTGAAATTTAAAATTATAAAAATATGCTGGTCTATCGTAATGATTTTAAAAGAACCAAATGGGAAATAGTTTTCTTTTTTAATTAATATAAAGGATTTGAAAATTCTACAAAGAATAATTAAATTAAAATGGTTTGAAATAGTCAGCTTCATGTTGGAAAAGACCTTAACAGGGAGTCCACACCTGATGAATTTATATCATAATGAATGTCAAACGTCATATAAAAAACCCAGTATTAAATATAATGTTTTTTTATATGATGTGGTGTGGAGTCCACACTGTGGACTCCCTGTAATGAATCATTAAAAGAATTCGAATTCAAAGGGATAATAATATAATAAAATTAACATCGGCGTGTTTTATTTTGGAATTAAAAGCAGTGGTAGTTTGGGCCAGAAGTTGATTGTCCCAAAATGAAGGGAAAACGGAAGGCAAATGAAATATCCTTTTTCTACCATGGTCTTTTGAGTACTTTTATTTTCTGCTAAATGGGTTAATTTTTATGGCATTCTGACATTTTCGACAAATTTGTTCAGTCTGAAATTTTGTTTTAACAGATAATTTGCCGTCGAAATTTTTCTTTAAATTTAGTTTAATATTTAATAAATAATTAAACAATAATAATTAACTAATTAAAATTGTTGCAATAATATCCTCTTCTAGGTCTACAAAATTTCAAGTTTTCAATATGAGTTGTTTTGGGTAAGAAATGAAAAAGAAAAATCTTTTATATTATTTTTATTTGTATTCCGAATCGTTTTAGTTTATGCGGCAATGACAAAAAGCAGCCCAACATATCACCTGACCGTAAGATTAATTACATATTATAAAGACATTTTTAAGATTGTAATAAAAACATTTCCTGGCAGATGACCTTCCAAAACCATCTCCCCCACGATCTCCCCCACCAGATGTGGTAATAATCGATTTTGGCACTTGTAATGTAAGAGCAGGTTTTGCCGGCGATGAGGAACCTCTAATAACAATACCAACTGTCGTAGGCACGTCCGTCCGAGGTAACGCAACGCAAAAAGTATTTGGTTCAGCAGCAATTACAAAACCTAATGAGTATAAACTCTCATACCCCGTAGAAAAAGGTTTAATTAAGAGTTTTCATGATGCCGAAGATATATTAGAATTTGTGTTCGAACATCATTTGCAGATTAAACCTAATATGCACCAATTATTGTTAACAGAACCTCTGAACAATCCAACATTAAATAAAGAAAAAACAGCTGAAATGATTATTGAAAAATTCCAATTTAATTCGTTTCTCTTAATGCCCTCTACGATAATGGGCTTGTTTGGTTGTGCCTCAACAACAGGTATCGTAGTGGAATCTGGTGGTGGACAAACTCATATAGTGGCGGTAAAAGATGGAGAATTTATAAGACAATCTTATCGTCATATACCTATTGGTGGAAAAGATTTGACCAATTATTTAAAACAAACCAAACTCGCAGGGTATTTGAAAGGGAAACCAAATGAACACGAAATTGTAGAGAAAATAAAATGTAAGGGCTGTTTTGTTACCATTGACTACGACGAGGCTACAAGATATATGGAAGAAAACCCCGAGGTACACCGTACAGTCGAGCTGGAAGATCTCACATTTAATTTGCGGCATACATCGTTCCAATTGCCAGAATTATTATTTAGGCCTGAATTGGTTGGTATTAAAACAGGTGGCATACCGAAAAATATTGTCAGTTGTGTTGAAGCTTGTGATCCCGATTTACACGGTGAATTATATAGCAATATATTCCTGTGTGGTGGCAATACAATGTTTGAGTCAATCGAAGAACGTTTACTGAATGAAGTAGAAAAGTTTATTGGTCCAGACTTTGATATTTGCATCATCAATCCACCCTCTCCACCTCCGAGGGAAGATTTAGTTTTTTTGGGAACCTCTCTGGTGGGTGTTTGTCCAAGATTAAAAGATAATTTAATAACACGCCAAGAATATCTAGAGTTTGGACCGCAAATCGTAAATTGGAAATGTATATAACATTAAAATTCAGGATAGCTGAACAAACTTCCAGTTATACTTAAAAGAATTGTATGTTTGAGCAAGATTTACAAATAATGTTAAACATTGGTGAAAACAAAATAAAATATTTGTAAATTTAACTTTAACCAAGAAATAAGCAACATTTTTTTGGTTTTTGGTATCTCTTACCTATACATCTATACATATAATAAAACTGTAAATGGACCATCTCTGTACATGAAATAATTTTTGAAAATTTTGTTGCTAATGCATTAAAAAAATGCAATGCATAAAAAGCATTTTACAGGAAAACTCTGAAATCACTTGCTCTTTTCGGAAATACAACGTATCACGAGCAGGGATGAGCGAATTAAAAAAATACATACATATATCGATATATCTATGTAGATTGTATTAATGTTATTACCAGTAGCGATGTTCGATATAGATAAATCGATATTTTTGTTACGTACGAACAATTCTTATTAGTATAACTCATGGACAAAGTATTTCTTAATAAAAAAATACTCATTAATTTAAAAACTTCAAAGGTCAAACCATATCACACACATCCATACATGTAATAATTTACATACATGTAATAAACAGTATTTGTGATAGCACGGCTTTAGTTTTGTGGAACAAGTATTCATCAGATACTGATGTAAGAACAGTCTATTTTTAATCCAGATTTTCTGATAGAGCTAGTCTTTCAGAAGCCTGTCCCAACATATTTTGAGTTCAAAATTGTAATTTATGTATATTATCATATATATATATATATATATATATATATATATATATATATATATAACAAAACTGTAACAGATAGTGCAGATAGTAATCGAAATGGAATATAAAATAAAAATTTTTTGAATTTTTACCTGTGTGTGTTCAAATCACGTAAATACCTCAGAATAAATGTTAATAATATTTTGTGAGGAGGTACGTTAGTATTATCTTAGACCAAATATTGGATTCTTTTTTTCCGCATTTCCGAGAGAAAATAAAGAAAAATTGGGAAAAGTACGCAATTTTAACGATATTATAACTTTATATACATTTTTGAATAGTATCCAGGGATGGGAACTTCTATATAAATAAAATATATATAATATATATATAAACCATAACTCAAGTACTATAAAAGTATGTACAAGGCACATTCATCAGGTAACCTCACTAGGAAGGAGAAATATTAAGGCGAAAGTTTTTAAATTTTTTTTATGTAGTTTGATAGTTCAACTTCCATTTAAGGGGAAAAATTGTAAGTTTAATTGTCAAAATCCATATAAAAAAATTGATTATTTTCGTCTTAATATTTCCCCTCAGTAGTGAGGCTACCTGATTAATATGCCTTGAGCAAGGCGAATCCATAACAGGTGATTGCAGTGGCGAAAAAGCTTATCATATGCATGAAAGCGAAAAGTCAAACTCCATATAAAAAAAAATTATAAACAAATTTTTTCTATATGAAATTTGACAACAGCAAAGGAGGCGAAAAAACCTGAATTCGCCCGTGCAATCACCTAGTATTAATTCGCCTTGGCCATGAGTATGTATTTTAAAATTTGGTGTGGATTGCTTTCAAAGCAAAGTCGAAAAAAATATTGTCAGGACTCATACGACGTGGCGGGTACAGCTAGTTGAATATAAAAACAACAATTTTAAAGTAAATGTTTGCATAGAATATAATGTTTTATTTGAATTGCAATACTACAAAACAAATATCAATATATCCCTAGTACGGACGAAAACGAAACGAAAAAAAAACGATATTTCGATTAAACCATATTTTTTTGACCAACCTTACACTGCGTTTACAACTGACAATGCTGTTAATGCAATAGCAATAAATACACACTTTTTCACTAGTATAGGCATACTTTCTCAATTGTCTCAACTAATGTCCTGAATATTTTGAAGACAGTAAAGAGGACGGTGAATTGACGTATGCCGACAATAATTAAAATTTTTTGTATAAGACGAAAATTCAAAAAGGAGAAATCAAAAACTAAAACAGTGAGTTTACGTATGACTGAACTAGTGAGCTGACTGAACTAGTGAGCGGACTGAAGTAGAGAGCAGACTGAACTAGTGAGCAGACTGAACTAGTGAGCAGACTGAACTAGTGAGCAGACTGAACTAGTGAGCAGACTGAACTAGTGAGCTGATTGAATTAATGAGCTGAGGGAACTAGTGTGCTGAACTGATATGATAATTCCATATAATTTTACAGAGTTGCCAGATATCGAAATTCCAGTAGCTCTCTTAGCCATTTTGTCTTTAAGTCTGTTTTTGAATTGGGAAAATCTGTGTGATTGCCACTCTCTTCGAATTCATTTTTTATTTTATTTTATTTCATTTCATTTGAATTGAATTAACATTAAAAGAAGTACTTTAAAAACAATAAAATATAGTTAAAATTAAAATGATTTCTTCAGATAAAAAAATATTTTATTTTCGCATTCGCCTCATTGTTTATTTAGTGTTAAAGCCCATTTTGTCTTTTGAAAAGATTAACAAATATCTTTTTCTTTATTAACGTTTTTTTTTAACTTAACTAGTTTTTTCAATTACTTTCATTTTGCGCTCAGTGGGTTAATTTTTATGGCATTGTGACATTTTCTTTTCGACAAATGTATCCAGTCTAAAATTTCATTTCTACAGGTTTCTTCAAAACTTTTTTCTAAATTTATTTTGTTTGTTTAATTTAAAAAAGAAACATATTTTTTTAGGTGTACAAAATTCCAAGTCTTTCAATATGAGTTGTTTTGGGTAAACAAGAAAAAGAAAAATCTTTTTTATCATTTTCATTTGTATTCCGAAATGTTTCAGTTTATGCGGCAATGACAAAAAGCAGCCCAACAGATATGACGATTTTGTCGTAGTTTATAACAAGGCTTCTGAAACGGTTGTCATAGAAACAAAAGCATCTGATCGTAAGATTAATGAAATTTCAAAAAGGAGTTTTTCATATTGTAATAAAAAAATATACCCTTGCAGATGGGTTGCTGGCAATACTTCCCCCACCACCCCCAACAGATGTAGTAATAATCGATTTTGGCTCTTGTAATTTGAGAGCAGGTTTTGCCGGCGATGAGAAACCTTTCATAACAATACCAAATGTCGTGGGCACATCAGTGGCGGGTGATGTTACCCAAAAAGTATTTGGCTCAGCAGCACTTTCACGTTCTAATAGTTCTAAACTCTCACATCCCGTGGAAAAAGGTTTCATCAAGAATTTTCATGATGCCGAGGATATATTAGAATTTGTAATGAATCATTACTTGGAAATTAAACCTGATGCGCATAAATTGATGTTAACAGAGCCACCTAATAATCCACCATTAAATAAAGAAAGAACTGCCGAAATGGTTTTTGAGGAATTCCAAATGAGTTCGTTTCTCTTGATGCCCTCTACGCCAATGGGTTTGTATGGCTATGGCTCAACAACAGGAGTTATAGTGGAATCAGGTGGTGGACAAACTCATATAGTGGCCGTAAAAGATGGTGATTATATAGAACAATCTTACCGCAATATACCTTTAGGTGGAAACGATTTAACCAAATATTTGCGTAAACTTTTAGCACAAAATGCTAAAGCAAAGTATTTTCATGGGAAACGAAATGAGCAACAAATTTTAGAGGAAATTAAAGAGATTGGCTGTTTTACTGCTGTTGACTACGCACATGAACAAAAAATAACGCAACAGAATCGCGGTCCAACGCGAGACATCGTATTGAGTGATCGCACTATTGTCGATTTGGGCCATGAGTGTTTTCAGGTACCAGAGTTGCTATTTAAACCTGAGTTGATTGGTATTACAACAGGTGGTATACCGAAAAATATTGTCGATTGTATTAGAGAGTGTGACCCCAATATACACAAGGAATTATATCGGAATATATGCCTGTCTGGTGGCAATACAAAGTTTGATAACATTGAACATCGTTTTCTAAGGGAAGTCAAAATGTATGCTGGTCCCGATGTAGAAATTAGGATCAATGCTACACGTGACAGGGATAATTTAGTTTTTCTAGGAACCTCTCTGGTGGGTGTTTGTCCAAAATTAAAGGAAAATTTAATAACAAATCAAGAATATCGAGAGTCTGGACCACAAATCGTACATATGAAAAAATTTTAGCATAAACAACAAATAGAAAGGAATTTCTATATCAGGACAACAAAACAACTTCGTTTAAATTAAATAAAAAAAGCTTTCGCTATAAAAAATTATGTTTTGAAAACAATTAAAAAATTAATCCGTTATATGTTGATTTATACATTTTGTACAGATTTAACCAAACTGTTTTCTGATTAAAATCAAAATAAAAAATAGTAAATTTAACACTAACTAACAAATGTGGAATCTTTTCTAGGGTTCCCTACTGAAAGCGTAAACTCGTAACCCTCGTAACTGAAACCGTAACAAGTAGACTATTACATTTTTCACAGAATGCCGCTATAACAACAAATACTATGAATTAAAGGGTGTCCAGATAGTGACGTAGCTTTCAGGTTTATGGCCATATCTTTTGAACCATAACAGGCAGACTCTTCAAACTTACACAGAGTACGTATTACTTTGTCCGATATAAAGGTCGTCGAATTTTGTTTATATCTTTCTTAATTGCCGCCAGCGTTAATGAAGACAACTGCAGCTACATTTCTTTCCCGAATGGTGTACATAAAAATGAGATCTGTAAAGAAAAATATTTAGACAAGAAATCATTGAAAACAAGTCTCGAACTTATTTTTTTTTTCTTAAAAAAACTTTAGGCATTCAATTCTTTCGTGAGTAAGAAGTGAAATTTTTGTTCAAATGAAAAGTGAAAATTGCAATCGTGGAATTTGTATCCTTTCATTAAATAGCTGTTTAAAATAAAGTAAACTATACATGTATGTATATTGAATGTAAACAGAAAGAATAAGCTGATGAAAAAAATTTTAAATTAAAATTCGATTGAAATAGTCTAGAAAAAGTGCAAGTCCAACAACAAAATACCTATTTTTTTTTTTTTTTTTTTGATAAATTTGAGTTAACACATTTGCACAAATACTGAATACCGCTAATAAAATGTTTAGAATCGGTGAAAATTTTGCTAAAGGGCAACATCGCAGTTTTCGTCGTCGATTATGAGACCGATAATTCTTTGAGATTAATCGATAGATTGTAAATGAATTGATTTCAGCACTATCGAATCCAAACCCACGTTCAATGGGACATCTGTTATTTTGCATTGTGTCAAGTATAATGTCACTGGGTATTTTATTAACAGATCATGTCGTAAAATAATTTATTACAAACTTTAATATTCTATTTAGAAAAAATAAATACCTACATGATGAGTATAGTTCCCCAGCAAAAATTAAGTAAAAAAACACGGGAAAAAGTGATAAATTTAATTTTAAATTTTCAAGGAAAAAACGATTCACGGTAAGAGAAATTTTTTATTGCCGTGAAACATTTTTAAGGGAATTATTCACGATTGGTACATAAGTGAAAAGGGAAATATATCGAGGGAAAGAATATTCATGTTAGGGTGGGGGAGGAGGGGTGATTATTTAATAATTATGTGCTCTAATTTTTTGAGTTTAGTTCATTTTTGTCTTGTAGACTTGGTTTAATAATAATTTGCCATGTTATTTTAGCTTTTTGGGGATTTATTCATTTTATTTTTAAAATTGGAGTGTTAATTCTTAACGAATTACGTCCCCAATTTTGAGGTCATTTTTGTTATGGAACTTAGCTTGTAGCGCCAAAGGAAAATATATTCTTCGGGTTTTTGAATTGGCAAAAAAAAAACTATAAAATTCTAACTGGAACTTACAAAAACTATTCAGCTCTTCATCTTCAATACCAAAGGCACATACTAAATTTCATTTTGATATGTCAAAAGATTTGACCTGTAGGACCGTCACAGAAAAGTGCCATACACACCTACCCACAGACATCATCGCGAATATAGTCAAAATGGATTCAGGAGGCCTCAAAACGTTCATATAAATCCGTTGAAATCTCGGCATCGATTTTATTACGACTGTTATACTTTACCTATAATAGTGTAGTCTATTTTTAGATTGACGTGACAGTGGCAACGAAAATATATACAAATAATTTATGAGCAGGGATGTGTAGACCTGGGGAATATTACGGCACTCGATATCGATCGAATTATCGGTTTAAATTCTATTAAAATTTCGATGGATATCGAATGCCATAATTTGCCACCTGATAAGTTTTAAAATTAATTACTCGTGAACATGCATGAGGGAATATATTCTCATCATGAACGTGTGTGAACGTGAGCGGTTGTGATGTGTATAAAAAATCAAAGTTTCCACAATTTTATGTTAAACTAACTGTGCCCGCCACGTCGTGGGCGTCCTGACAATATTTTCCTCGATTTTGCTTTAAAAGAATTCCACGCCAATTGTATGAATCTTCGTTTTAAAGTGCTTCATTTATGGTTTAGATATGTATTTACTTTATATAAAGGTACCCATCCCTGGATAAAATTGTAAAATTTATTATAAATTTCTAAAAATTATTGTAAAGGTGTTTGCAATATTTTAATAACAATGTAACTCCGCAAAGTAAAAATACAAATCAAATACAAATTTTATTCAATTGGCGCCTAATGTTATGCAATAGTGTCTAAAATATACCAGTTGTAAACCGGAAATTTCAGTACCTTTAAACCGGAAATTGCGTTTTTCACCGATTTTTTTTCACTTTCTCTTGGAAATGAGATATTTTTGCGGAAAAAAGAATCCTATACTCCAATCAGGATACTAAGCCACCTGCTCACAAAATCCATCCAGTAGTTTTTACGTGATGCGAGCATAAATGAAAAGCAGACAGACAGCCGGAAATTAGTTACTATTTTATTATATGTATAGATAATATAGCAAATATAAAAATGTTTAATAGGAGTGCCCCTTGTCCGTTTTTATAATAGTCGGTCTAAATTTCAGAAGTCATCGTCTACTCCTTTTATTTTTATTTCATCGTTATAGAAGAAGAACAAAGCCCTGACCACTCGATTTATGTTGCGCAGCTTAATGTTGATGATCAAAATGTGTCAATTCGTCATAATGAACAATTAAACTTGTGTTCATGCACTTTATGGAAAATTTTGAGTAACGATATTGGTTTTCGTGCTCACAAGATTAAACTGGTAAAGAAACTGAAGCCTTAAGATTATCGTGCATGCCGTACATTTGATGAAAAGGCAACGTTGCTATTCACTAATAAAGCACAGTTTTGGTGTACGGCTATGTTACTAAACAGAATACGGCAACATTTGGAGCGATGATAATCAGGAGTTCAATGTCCAAAAACCATTACATCCAGTGTAATCATTGGTCTATATGCCCTTACAAATAACGTTATAGAGCGTTATAGAGACATGCTTACAAATTTTTGTTTTTACCTCAATTGGAAGACGTCAGCAGAATGGGTCCACATATTACACTGCGCTCGATACAATAAATTTCTGATATGATATACATTCGTGAAGATAACATCAGCACAACGATATCGTAATTCACTCATGTCCCGTGCATCAGAATTAGTGCTGCCCTGTCTGTATCAATGCATTTGCTAAATCAAAGAATTTTCTTTTTGATAAGAACTTGTATAATTCTGGAAACTTAAAATCGTTTCACTCCCTTTCAATATTCTGCACTAACAACATTCATTATTTAATAAATAGAAAATGTAGTAATAGACATATGGAGGTGTTTTTAAAAGTGCTTGCTGTTTATTATATGTGGTCCCTTTTCATAGTATTCTGCACGTGTTATCATCATATTTTTGAAAGTGGTCAATGAACTCAATAGTGAAGCACCAAAAAACACTGCATTTTTACGATCAGATTTTGCGTACACCCGTATTCTAGACTTTGGTTCCGCCAAATGGTTCATTTCATTGGCAAGACGATGTGGCAGGCCGGAAAACAAAGTATTGCCACCACTTAAAACAATATGTTCGTAAAGTACATGTTTAATGGACGGATCGGATAATTGAATCGCTCTGTATATGTTCTCATGTATTCCTCCAGTCTTCACCTCCAACATCGAGGGATCGAATAAGGGCTCAACACAACGAAACCGTTCCTCATTTAGTTCTATATAATGACCATCGGGTAATTGATAACGTATTGCTTTTTTTTGGGCAGAGTTGAACATTTCTTCTTCCCAATTAAGTGCTGCATAACCCAGCTTCTCTTTGATATCTCTCAGAAACTCTTTATTATCATTTTGTATAGTTTGAAAAAATTTTGCAGCTTTGCCATTGCGAGTTAAAATATTTTCCAACATCTTGTCTATGTCCTTACCACCCAAAGGTATGAAACAAGTACTATCGCGCAGGGCAAAACATTCCTGCACTGGAACAATATGCGTTTGTCCTTCCCCAGAGTCTAGTACAACACCAGTATGAAAACCGTAGGCATATAACGCCATAGGCGGAGCTGGAGCCAGAAGAAAGGATTTGACATTAAATCTTTCAAACATCATTTCCGTCAACTTAAAACGATTTACAGGCGGGTTATTAGGGGTTTCGATTAAAAGTAGTTTGTACAATGAAGAATCTATTTGTAGAGCTGTCTTAAAAACATAATCAAAATATATTTCGATATCCTCCCAATTTGTTATGACACCTCTTTCTACGGGTTCTTTAAGATTTAGAACATCACGCATTTGTTGTGCCTCAGAGCCCACATAGGAATCTTTTCTTGATAAAGAGCTTATAGCAGCTCCTCTTTTAGGTCTTCCCACTATGGTGGGTATAGAAATGCGTGGAACGTTATCACCAGCAAAGCCAACTTTACACTCGCTGGTACCGCAATCAATTATTATGATATCATTTCCTGGTTGCACAAAGTCAGCTTCAAGAAAAATTGAAAGAAACAAAAAAAAATTAACTTTTTTCAAATCAAATTTTAAATTGCCATAACTTACTTTGAAATGTTTGGGTTTCCATAACAGCCGTAAGTTTTTGGAAAATTAGCCAACAACTGCGTGGTATTCATGAACTTTTCCAACTTATACTCATCGAATATTAATATTTTTATTTTCTTTTAACAGATTTTCATTTCACAAAAAATTTTGGATTTTAGTTGAAAAAGAATTTGTTTATTTAAAAGTGACAGAAACCGATTACTTTTTAAAAGTTATTCCATATATACAAAAAAAAAAAAAAATTATATTTGGAATCGTGTTATATACATTATTTATTTTTAGTCACGCATGATTCCTTTGAAATCGAAATGGTTACTATGGTTTTTTGTTTTGTTTAGAAATTTAGATTTGGCTTTCTTTATAGACTGATTGAACTTCTCATTTAGTCTATTAAGTTTTAAGCATAAGAATCTGAGTTTTTATTCAAAAAATTGGGAAAAATCCACTGATGAGCTAGTTGAGCAATAGCGAAATAGCTATCTGGAGAGGCTTTCCCCATAGTAATCAATTTCGATTGTTATATTTTTTGGGAATAAATATTTTATAATCATAAAATATTTATTTAATAAATTTACAAAAGAATCATGCGTGACTAAAAATAAATAATGTTATTCCATATAGTTTTAAATTTATTTCATTGGAAATGTTTTTTTTAACTGTTACCTCGTTTATACTTCTCTAAGAATACTGGTAACATGTGTCTTAAATTGCCTTTGATAGTAGTCGCTGTTTTTAAATAAGATTAATTAACAAAAAATTGATAAAATGACGTTGCTTACGATCAAACATATTGCAGAATAATACACTTTTTGAATTAAGCTTTTCGCCCCCTCTAGGATCTGCAACCCAACCTTTATATATAATAAGGGTATCTATACATAACTCATTTCCGTCTGCCTGCCTGTCTGTCTGCTTTTCTTTTGTGGTCGCATCAAGTAAAAACTACTAGATGGATTTTAAAAAAATTTGGTGAGGAGGTATCTCAGCATCCTGATTCCAATATAGAATACTTTTTTCCGCAAAAATATTATCATTTCCAAGAGAAAGTGGAGTAAAAGCAGTGAAAGTACGCTATTTTCGGTTTAAAGGTACTGAAATTTTCGGTTTAAAACTTGGATATTTTAAACACGGTTGCGCACCTTTTATTTTTGAAAGTGGGCGCCAATTGAATAAAATTTGTATTTGATATGTATTTTTATTTTGTAGAATTACAATGTTATTAAACTATTTTAAACACCCTTTACAGAGCTTTACAATAATTTTTAGAATTTTATGCAGGGATGGATACCTTTATATAAAGTAAATACATAAAACATAACTGAAGCACTATAAAACTAAGAGTCTTACAATTGGTGTGAAACACTTTCAAGGCATAATCGAGCAAAATATTGTCAGGACGCCTACGATGTGGCGGGCACAGCTAGTCTATAAACATGTAATAAAACTGTAACAGGACTATTTCTGTACATGAAATATTTTTTGTTGCTGGTCTAGACAGTAATCGAAATGGAATACAAGACAGCAATTTTTGGAATTTTTGTCTATTTAAAAATGTTTTATGGGGAGGTTATACCTTAGTATCTCGGTTCAAATATAGGATACTTTGCCCGTAAAAATATCTTATTTTCAAAAGAAAATAGAAAAAGTAAAGGTACGCACTCTAACCGATTCAATGGTACTGCGAACTTAGCAATAAAATTTATTTTGTAGGTATCTAAAGGCTCTTAACTCAATTCACGTTCAATGTATTCCAAAGAAAAGTACATATTTTGAGGAACCTTTTCAGATTGAATTACACCGCATATCTATACATATAATAAAACTGTAACAGCACCATTTCTGTACAAGAAATATTTTTTGAAAATTTTGTTGTCTGTCTATTTTCGCATCACATAAAAACTACTGAATGAATTTTAATACAATTTTGAAGGATGTACCTTGGATAAATATAGGATACTTTTTTCCGCAAAAATATCTCATTTGAAAGCACATTTTGTTTTTGTCAGCGGAATATACTAAACACTATTTTTTTAATTCTACAATTATTTTAAATTTATAAAGTTATGGTACCTCCATAAAAAGAAAATACATAAACTATAACTAAGCATAAAATATTATCATAGCACCTACGACGTGGCGGGCACAAGTAGTATGGCATAAAATCAATAATTTAATTTTACGCTTCTTACACCACACCATAATTGATCCTCCATCCATGATTGTTTACTCTCGTTATCTGATATAAAGGGGAGTATTGGAGTTTGGTGGCACGCATACGAATTTATCTCTATCAGATCGTAATAAATTTAATTTGTTTTCGCCACTCCACAAAATCTTAGTCCAATTTATACTTGTCTAATTCTTATTTAAGTATATGGTTTTATATAGTCAAGGCGCTTTTTTCGTTGACTACGCGGTTTGTTGGCAGGTCTTCTAGCACAAAAATTAACTTGACGCAGGTCGTAGTTCGACAGTAGTCCATTAATAACTAATAGTGTTGCATTGAAAGTTGTTGAGGTGGAAACATAATTCTTGCAAAAAAAAACCGACTTCAAAACAGACAAACTTAAAAGCATGTTTCTTTAAGACGGTAACTATTGCGACACCCTGTAATTTCCGAATTCAAATTTTATACTAGTTATAGCGGTCGTAGCAATACAGGTTCGTTGTACATTTCAACCTTCTGTCTGTAACGGTTTAAAAGTTTGGTCATATACATCAAATTACATAAACTATTGCGACACCCTGTAATTTATAATTTTAAATAATTATACTTATTATAACAGATATAGTAATGGACATTCTGTCTAATTGTTAAGTGTTTATCAATAACTGTTTAAAAGATAGGGTCATATATATCAAATGACGTCACCTATTGGGACACCCTTTAAATTCAAATTTTAATATAAATACTTTTTAAATAACACTTTGTAGTACAGATTCTTTTTAAATTTTAACTTTATATCCATATACATCAAATTACATCAACTATTGGGACACCCTATAATTTCCAATTTTAAATATTTATACTTGTTTTTATTCGAGACATAGTAGTGAACATTTGGTCTATTTTTCAAGTGTTTGTCTATAACGGTTCCAAAGATGAGGACATAATGGTCAAATAACATCAATAATGGGGACACCCTTTAATTATAGATCCAAGTTGTATACTTGTTTGAATAGCGGACTAAGCAATATAGGTTCTTTGTAAATTTCAACTGTCTATCTATAACAGTTGAAAAGTTTGGCCATATATATTACTTTTACATTAACTATTGGGACACCCTTTAATTTCCAAATTCATATTTTACACTTGTTATTTTAGCGGACTTAGCAATACAAGTGCTTTGTAAATTTCAACTGTCTGTCTATAAAGGTTCAAAAGTTTGGCCATATATATATCAAAATAAACCAACTAATGGGACACCCTTTAATTTCTAATTTTAAATATTTATATTTATTATAACAGACATAGTAACGAACATTCTGTGCAACTTTCAAGTGTTTGTCTATAATGGTTCAAAAGATAGGAGAATAAAGGTGAAATTAAGTCACCTATGGGGTCACCCTTTAATTTTTAATTTTATTTTTTAATTACTTTTTGTTGTTGGGAGCTACAGTGATACGCACTTTTTTTTAATTTTAAATTGGTGACCTATAATGTTCATAATACACGTAAAAAACATGTATGTTGTATGGGGACACCCTTTAATTTTTAAAATTTTGAACTTCTTTTAAAATGGGACCAATCTGTAGCCATAACCTTTCTAATAGTGCAAAAGTTTTAAAATCGGTTCAGAAATGACTGAGTTCTGCGGGCACAAACATAAAAAAAGCAACATTCAGACAAATTGATAACCTCCTTCTTTTTTGAAGTCGGTTAAAAATAAAAAAGTCACGGAATTATCAAACTGACCTCATATTTAATAACAAATATTCAATCAATTCGTTTTATATTATGAACTTGAAAGAGGTCATTTGGAAGATTTCAATTCAATTCAAATCATTTCGTGTTTGTTATGAAAAGCTAATCTTTTTCTTTGTATTATTTTTCGATTAAGTTAATGTTCAATATTTATAATATTTACAAAATTTATTGAATGTTTAATGTAAAAAAAAAAAAATAAATTCAAACTTGTGTAACCTTCTTAGGTTTCATATTTGCTTATTCATATTTCTTTGTTTGAATAGTTGTACTCCCTCCTTATTTGTTTCATTTTTTTTGTATGTAAATGTGTTTTTTGTAGGAATTCAGTTGGTTGACCCATCGATAGCAAGTCACTAAATTAAAGTGTAGAAAATATATTTATGTTTATTAACATATAAAGAGATTTTTTCTTGTCGTTAACCTAAACTTATTTATTCGGTATATATTTTATGTTCCAGTAATATGAAGAAAAAATCAAAAAATTCTATCGCATATCACACAGCGCTCGATACAACAAATTTCAAATTTCATACGTGAAGATTAAATCAGCACTACTAAATCGCAATTCACTCATATGCCGTGCATCAGAATTGGTGCTGCCCTGTCTGATTCAATGCATTTGCTATATCAAAGAATTTCCTTTCTGAGATGAACTTGTATAATTTTGGAAACTTAAAATTTCAATATTCTGCACTACCAACATTCATCTATATCTATGAATATAATAAAATAGTAACTCATTTCCGTCTGTCTGTCTGCTCTTCCTTTGCGTTCGCATCACATAAAAACTACTGGATTGATTTTAACAAAATTTTGTGAAGAGGTGCCTTAGTATCCTGATCACAATATAGAATACTTTTTTTTCGCAAAAATATCTTATTTCTAAGAGAAAGTGGAGAAAAATCAGTAAAAAACGCAATTTCCGGTATAAAACTGGGATATTTTCAATGCGGTTATATTTTCAACACACCTTTTTATATTTTAAATTTTCGGTTTAAAACTGGGATATTTTCAACACGGTTAAATTTTCAACACACCTTTTTATTTTTGAAAGTGGAATATTTTAAAAACTATTGCGCAACAGATGGCGCCTGTTAAATAAAATTTGTATTTGATTTGAATTTTTACTTTCTGGAATTACATTGTTATTAAAATATTTTAAACACCTCTTACAGAGATTTACAATAATTTTTAGAATTTTAGAACTTTTTATATATTTATTAATAAATAGAATTTATAAACAGAATTTTATCCAAGGATGGGTACCTTTATATAAAGTAAATACATAAACCATAACTGAAGCACTATAAAATTAAGAGTGTTTTAATTGGTATGGAATACTTTCAAAGTAAAATTGAGCAAAATATTGTCAGGACGCCCACGACGGGGACGGGCACAGCTAGTTATTTAATAAATAGAAAATCTAGAAATAGGTTTTTAAAAGTGCTTGCTGTTTATTACATGTGGTCCCTTTTCATAGTATTCTGCATGTGTTATCATCATATTTTTGAAAATATGATAACACAATGGCCAATGAACTCAGCAGAGATGCATCAAAAAACACTGTATTTTTTTACGATCAGATTTTGGTTAAACGCGTATTCATTTCATTAGTAAGACGATTGAGGAAAACAAAGTATTACCACCCCTTTAAACAATATGCACGTAAAGTACATGTTTAATGGACGGATCGGATTATCTGATTCGGATAATTGAATCGCTCTATATATATATTCTCTCCAGTCTTTACCTCCAACATTGAGGGATCGAATAAAGGCTCAACACATATTTGCTTTTTTTAAGCGAAATAGTGCAGTTTTAATATTTGTAGTTTTTACCCCATAATTTTCACCATATCATATGATACGCTTTTCTTTTAAAGTGATTTTCAGGATATAACACTTGACACGGGAAGTTTAAAATTGTTATTTTTAGTTTAGTTTCGTCCTTGTAAATTTTATTTACTTCTATTTACTTTCAGAAAAAAAAAATTCCAAATCTGAAAATTTTCACTTCACCAAAACTGAAACATTTTACTCCTAATGATATTTTTACATCAAAACCCAGCAAAAACGTACGTATACTTTGAAGCAGGTTTGTAAGGCCTCTCCCTGCTTCGGGAAGATATAATTTTTGTTTGGTATTTCCCACTTGTTAGGTCTCTTTACTTCACCAAATTCTTTATGAAAACTTATTCGCTGACATATCTGCACCCGCGTAAGCGAGGGAGGATGCAGTTTGTTATTGTTATCTTACAATAATAGCATTCTCGAATGCGCTTATAAAAGAAATGAAAGACATGAGTTTTATTTTATTGCTTACCAAAACCAAATAATTTTTTGCTGGGTCTTCACCGATACGTATGATGACAACAATTAATATTTTTAATTAAGTTTTTTAAATAAAAAGAATTTGCAGTTTTTCTAAATCACATTTTCTCTAACATATAACAAACTCCTACAATACATTCGTATTTTTTTACTACACATATTATTTTTGAAGAGATATCTTCTACGTGTATAAAAGTATCCTTGCCATTGCTTGACTTTTATTTTATTTTACATTTACATTTGTATTTACATTTAAATGTTCGTACATTATAAAAATGTTTTTGCCCTTCAGTCTTTAAATATGTATTTTTACTGCTCTAAATGGGTCATGGTTGGTGAAAGTATTTATTTTTCGAATAAATAAATACTTTGGTATTTTGAAATTAAGGTAGAAATGTTTTAAATATTTTATTTAAATTTATAATTATTGAATTGTTTAAAATAAACATTATTGTCTTTAATAAAAGGTAGAACGTTTCTTAAGTTTCTTTTTTTTTAATATGTCAAAATTGAACTGTTAAGAATAAAATCTCAATTAAATTTATATAAAAAAAATAAAACGAAGCCCATTTATTTCCCAATAACAATTATCTCCAAGGATTAAAGGATGAATTACTTTATTCAAAGAAAATGATAAAATTGTATGCCAAATGAAAAGTGAGATGGCAATTATTCATGTAAATTTTTTGATCTGAATACTTGCAAGTAACACAAATCAACATTTATTTATTTTTCTTTGTACCTTTTAAAATTTTTTCTATGTTTTCTATGCATTTGTGTTTGACATCAACATTCAACTATCATTTTTCTTTTTTGCTACAATAATCAGGAAAACTTGTTACAGTAAATTACAGGTAGCCTCACTACAGAAGGGGAAATATTAAGAGGAATATTTTTAAATAGATTTTGACAGTAAAAATACCATTAAAAGTATACAAATTGTAAGTTTAGCTGTCAAAATCCATATAAAAAATAAATAATTTTTCCCTTAATATTTCCCCTCCGTAGTGAGGCTACCTTATAAATGTGCCTTGGTCTATTTTTAGTGTATTAACTTTTTTATAAATTTCGTTAAAAATAAATAAAGTTGAAGTTAAATTTGAAAAAATAAAACTGGAGTGGCCTACACTCAACTTTACCATACCCAATGGAAAAAGATATTTTTATAGATATATTACATACAGAATGTAAGTTCAAAATATATTCGAATCGAAAAATTAATGATTATTGGTTTGGGGTGTTAAGTAAACTACCCCCTGCCCCTTCCCGATTATGCCAAAAGTTTATACAGCTCTTCATCTCTATAAACCAAAGGCACATACTGAATTTCATTTTGATATGTCATACGGTATAACCTGTGGACCGTTCACAAAATTTGGGAATAAGAAAACCCCTTGCCCTCTCCCGATTATGCCCAAAAACTGTACAGCTCTTTATCTCCATATACCAAAAGCACATACTGAATTTCATTTTCCTCATTAGACAGATTGGTTGTGTGCTAGTCTATCAAACTATGGGTAGCGGGTTCGAGTCCTGCTGAGGGCTCTGTGTTTTAGAAAGTGGATTTTAGAAAGCAAATTTTTGTTCAAATAATTCTGCATTGGTGGCCTGGTGAACGCGTAAAAAATCATTGTCATCAGAAAATATATTATAGTAAATACTCGCTTTTTTGCGGCGCTTGGTGCGGCGCTAATCTAGCAGTCTGGGTGTTTTCTGCAGACAAGCCAGAAGCTTAGCAGATAGGTATGTCTTAAAAAAAGTCTCGGTGAGTAACAGAGTGCAACACAGACAAAAATAACCATATACGGACACCACTACGTGATAAAAGACCAAAACAAAAAAAAAAAAAGACCCCTCTCTCCCAGTTTTGCCCAAAGTCCTCGAAGTTTTTTTTATGGGCCCTCAATGATGCAGGGCCTCGATGCCATTTTTGCAAAAAAATTATCATTTACTCAAGCTCATATTTTGCAAACCGTTTGGAATTTTGATATACTCTCTGAGGCAAAGTTGTAGCTCTTGTCATAAAGAACAAAAATTGTTAACATATAAAATCAAAAAAACTTCATCTTCAAGGTCAAAATCGCAAAAAACTTTAAAAAATTCATTTTTTTTACTTTTTTTACCCTGTTCAGGTCCATAGGTAGCAAACCGTTCAAACTTCAAGAAAACAATCAACTACAAAAATGAACCTAAGATCTCAATAAACAACTTTCTAGAACATATGAACTTTGTAGGAATGATTCTTAACACCGTTTAGGTAGCGCTTAGGTAGCCGCAAAAGTTTTTCACACCTAAGCGCTACCTAATTCCAAGCGGTTTGCAAAATATGAGTTTGAGTAAATGATCATTTTTTTGCAAAAATGACATCGAGGACCCACATCTTTGAGGGCCCATAAAAAAAACCTGGAGGACTTTCTGCAAAACTGGGAGACAGGGGTCTTTTTTTTTTGGTCTTTTATGACGTAGTGGTGCCCGTATATGGTTATTTTGCCATGACTTAAAGAATTACACAGTGTGTAAGTAACCAGAATAATCTGATAATGAGAAACTTTTATGAGGAGTAGTGCACTGCGACGCATAGTGAGACTGCCCTATAGTAACCGCCGCAAAAAATGATTTTTGGCGTGTCGTCCAATTTGGATGAAAATTTCACGGAAATTTCAGCCAAAGTTGAGGTATGCCAACGCGCTTGAAATACGTTAGTTCAATATGTAATATTCAAAAGCTTATTTATAAAAAATACATAATAAATAGAACTTTAAATTATTTTTTTAATTAATTTAGTTGTTGTAGAATGAGTAGATGAAAAAATAAATTAAAAAAAAAACACAAAAAAATTTTCTTAACAACAGAATTGTGGTGTAAAAATGGAACATTTTGCATTTTTAATGGACTAGGAAATATAGAACAGCCCCTCGCCCTAGATGAAGACTTATATCAAATGAAAGATTGAAGTCTCAGCTTTAATTTGAAGTAAAGCAAAAGTTTGCAAAAGTACTTTAAACATACAAAAAACAACAAAAAATACTTAACGTATATAAATATGTTAGCATGCAATAGCATGTTTACAACTTTTTTTTTAATTTTTTACAACTATTCACTTATTGTTTATTATTATTTTATTTACATTATTCATTTGATTGATAATTTTTTTGAAGGACTTTGGGTTAGATAGTTGCATAATTTTTTTAATTAAATTGATAGTGCAAGCTGTTGTTCTTATCTATGTTGTGGTTAGTTTAATTGTTATATATTGAATTTAGTAGTTGCATTATTTATTGATGATGGTAATGTCTCTAGAAGATTTTTTGAAAATCCAGAAATAACCACTGACATAACTGGTGTAAATGTAGACTTAATTCACCGCTTTAAAAATTATATTAAATACTATAAATACTAGTAAAAATATAGATGTAGGTAAATTCCATACGTATTGCAGGGACACTACAAAATTGTATGTAGAGCTTTATGGCTGGTATTACATGCCTATCACTGTCCATAAAGTTCTCATTCACGGCAGCAAAATGGTATCTGAGTCTATATTGCCAATAGGTTTGTTTGCAATTTTTATTTTTGAAAGTATTTTTTTAAATTTTATTTAATATTAACTTTTTTTTGCTACAGGAATGTTATCCGAAGAAGCACAAGAAGCAATGAATAAGGAGTACGAAACTGTAGGCTATTCCATGCATGCACTATTTGCAAATATCATATTAATTCATTTAGAATGAGAATGAAAAAAAAATTGTTCTTTTTTATTGCATTTCAATGGGAGGTGGGCGTAATAGTGGGCGTGTTATTGTAATTTTTGCATGAAACATTTGAAATGATATAAATTACAGCAATATCAAATTTGAAGGTTGTACCTAAAATATTTTAGAAAATATGGCACTTTTTATGTTGAGGTTGTATGGGTGGTGAGGGTAAAAGTGGGCCAAAAGTCAAAATTTTTTCCCGATAATGTTTGTAACAATATAACATGCAAGTATACCAAAATTGAAAGATATACCTAAAGTATTACGAACAAAACGGCATTTTACAAATTTTGATTGTATGGGAGGTGGGCGTAAAAGTGGGCGAATTTTTTTAATTTTTTTTTTTTAACTGGAATTGTCTCAGAAATAACATGCCCGGCTAATGCCGGCGTTGTCTCAATGTGCGACGTAGTTTTAGTACATCAAATTTAATTTAGAAGATGCAGACAAAAAAACTTTGGGAAAAAGTAAATTGAAGTTTTATTCCAAACATTTCCTCTCTTCAATTAGCTGGGTGGTAAGAGATTTGATCTGAGTTAAACGAAGATGTCATCAGTGGAACAAAGGCTTATTTTTGGAGTGTTGATTAATTTTATTATTTAAAGGTAATAAAAAAGAAAAAAAAAATAAAAAGGCTTGAGACTAAATGTGTTGAGCTAATTGAGGACACTATGTTAAAAAAAAAGCGCTTTTCAAAAAGACATGGTATTATCAATCTGTTTTTGTACAAATGAAAGAGGAAGAGTTAAAAAATAAATAAAAATTTTAATTTAATTAATGAAAGTTCCTTCCAGTGAGAAGTATTCAATTTAAAACATTTTATATTTTTAATCTAATTTTTTAATCTTAAATTCTTGTTGCTCTTTCAATTAAATATTCGTTTAAGGGTTGGTATTTCTATTTTTATTACAAATTGTGTAGACTACAAGCAAAAACGTTTAAATAAAAAAAAAACATTTATAGGAATTTAATTGTGTAAGTAAAAACCGTTTTGTTCGACAAGTAACTTTGTTTAAACTCACTGTCCTTCTACAGAAGAAACATTGGAACGTTTTTGACGATCATCTACACTATTAATTTTCTAAAAATAAATACTTAAATATAATAAAGTTCAAGAGTATTTTTATATAAGAAAAAATTACAACTCCTCACAAAATATCTTGAAACTTTGATGTGAAAGCAATGACTTCAGATTAGCCTTTAAGTTTATTAACTATTTACCATATATGTATGTCCCCAATATAAGAAAGCTGAAAGAGAAAACATGAATAATAAGATTAATGAACTTATATTTTTCCTTCTTAAGAGGCTAAAAACCAAATAAATTATAATATTTTTTTTTAGTTCTACAGTCATTGTTCTGAAAAACAAAGAAACATTTTATAACAAATGAAAATGTCGCCTTGTAAAAAATTGTCCTTGGCAGAGGCACATTTACATATTTTTTTTAACCAACTTATAGTTTTTAATACAAATACGTAGACAACAATTTTAATCCCAGAAATTGTTTCATCTTAAAATTATAATAATTTTAGGCTTTAGTTATTTTCTTTTACAATAATATTTCTTGTATAATAATATGAAAACTAAAGAAAATTTTTTTTTTATTATTTGGAAGGAAACTCATACGTACATGACTGCTTAGGTCTAAGAAGTATTTTAAATAATTTCATAAAACATAAGATCCCTGTTTATAAAAAATAGTTTTAGTTTTTGTATTTTTTTAATTTTAAAAGTGCTCGTCTAATAGGGTACTTTCAAAAATAAATTATTGGTGTTTATGTCAGTTTATATTTGAAAATTTTAACAACTTTTTATTTTATATACATATATATAATAAAACAGTAACGTATTTGCTGTCTGCCTGTTGGCGTTACGTAAAAACTACGGAATGGATTTTAACAAAATTTTACCGATATTCATACTTTAAGGCGATATATTTTAGTTGGGATGAAGCCCTTTATATAAAATAAATACATAAACCATAACTGAAGCACTAAAAAAGTAAGGGTCTTTGGTGTGGATTACTTTCAAATCAAAATTGAACAAAATATTGAAGGTACGCTGATGAAGAGGCAGTATAGCCGTCTATATATAAAAAGCAGAAAATGTGTTTGTTTGTCGGAAAGTTATAGCTGCACCAGTGGACCGATCTTTCTGAAATTTTTATAGTTCATTACCAGATATGCGGTTAATAAAATAGGGTATATATTTTTTTAATACTTCAAGTGGGCGTGGCACTTCCTATTCAAAGTAAATATTTATCATAGTGTTACCTGGAAACTGTAATATGTAAAATTAACTCCCTTATTAATATATATAATGTAAAAAAAACTGAATGGGAATAGTGGGCGTGGTATCTCCTTTACACTGTAACAGGTAGACTTTTAAAATTATTATAGTGTAACAGGTATTTGTATTTTGCAATAAGCATAATCCAGAAAGAATTAGATTGGTATTAATAGTGGGCGTGGTTCCTCCCATACATGGTGAAAAATTGTTATCGTGTACCTAGAGAACTAAAATAGGCAGAGTCTTGAAATTTTGCAAAAGTAACCCATAATTCAATAAGCATAGTCCAGCAAAAATTATATTGATTAGGAATTGTGGGCGTAGTACCTCCAAAACAAGGTAAAAAATTATTATCGTGTACTTAGAGAGCTATAATAGGCAGAGTCTTGAATGTTTTTACAAGTAATCCCTATATGAATACGCATAGTCCAGCAAAAACCAGTATGGTAGGAACAGTGGGCGTGGTCTGTACAAAATGAAAAATTATTATCGAGTACCTAGAGAACTTAAACAGGTAGATTCTTAAATTGTCGATTCTTGTTATTTATTGAAAATAAGTGGAAAATATCAGCAACGAGTGCGGGGTTTGAAAATAAACACCTTGAGGTATTGCCAATCTTTGATAAACCAGTTTCTTGGTATACAACATGTAATCGCAAGTAATATTATAAGCAACATGTAACATGAATTTCATAAATTTAATTCGACCCTGTAATAATACCACTCCCAATCAATATTATAAATTCCCGATCAATATTTTAAATCGAATTTTAGCCTACGCCGAGTACACACATTTTTCCAAGGCCTGAAAAAGCTCGAGTGAATTGTTAAATTATGTTAGCTACTTTACATTAAAATAAGAAAAATACTGCAGGCGTACCATATCATCTGCTTTATTTAAAATTTTTAAGCAATAAATTTAAGTGACTTATTTGTATGAAAATAAAAATATATTTTTCGCATCTTTCCATTACCATTTTCATTTTTTTTTGTTTCGTTTAATGCCTTTCAAAGAACATTTGAAATCTACAATCAATTATGCCACCTCAATTACTGAATTATAAAACATATTTTTTTTGTTTAACATCTTGTAAATACGTATTTACTCTCAGTTACTATGCAAAGTTACAGTATAGTATGCTAAGTAGTATTGGTACTTAAGGATTTTCCTCTTTTTAGTTGTACAAAAAGAAAGAGAGGCAAGGAGAAAGAGAAATACACAAAGTCGTAGCATTTCAAAGTCATTGTCAATGTATAATGCTAATATTTAGTAAATTTAGTAGTAGCAATTATTGTATTTTTATTTCTTTTCCTTGTGTTGATTTCAATGTTCTTTTAGACGGTTTTTACCACTCATGGGACTTTTTCATTAGCATTGAGATTTATATGGTTTTTATATTTTTTTTTTAATAATTACAGTGACAAAATACTCAACAAACATTTAATGCTACTGATATACATATATAATTCCAATTAATTTTTGTTTTTGTTGGATTGGAAATTTGTGAGAAGGTACATTAGCATCCTGATTCCAATATAGGATACTTTTTTTCCGCGAAAATATTTTATATCCGAAAGAAAGTGGACAAAAAGCAGTTGAAGTATGCAGTTATTTTGGTAGTAAAGTAAATACATAAGCCATAACTGAACTATCCGAATATGCATACTTTATATTTTATAAAGTAAATACATAAACTGATATGCAGCATAGTTTAAGGCGGCACTAAAAACGTAAGGGTCTTTGGTATGGATTGCTTTCAAAGCAAAATCGAACAAATTATTACAAGAACGCTGACAAAGTGGCGGGCACAGCTAGTTAAAAATAAATATACATATAAAAAGTCCAGCCAGTGATGGACAAAAATTGTTATCTATCACGCTTGCTGTTATTATTCACTGGTCATCCCTCTGATGTTCAGACAAGAAAAGCAATATCTCTCCTACTTACCCCCCGGGGATACAAGCTATCACTGCTGCATTTTTTGACGAAGTGCTTTCGGGAGTTCCTGAAACAGTAACCTGCATGAACTGGTCTGTTTTATTATGGGTTCTTTTCGAGGCTTGACCAGTGTCCAAACGACTGGTACCACGGGAACCTGTAGCCCAACAGAGAGCTGCTCCTCTCTGTGGCCAGTTGATGGTAAAGTCCTCTTCTGGGATTCAGGTGGTGTATAGATCAATACATGCAGAGATACATGGACTGTCAACATGAGGTGTTGGACTCCAACCCCTAAACAATAGGTTAGGACATGGATCCAGGGTTCTGTATTCTATAAATTGCTACTCAAACGTACGCTGTTTTATGCACTGTGCGATATTGTGCGATGATGGGATAATGGCATTTAAAGTTGGTGCTATTCTCGCTTCACTGCGCTTGTATTGTGTAGTGTCTACTGAGCTGGTCTACACATTCGATTTTACACGGTGGTAAGAACACCATCAGACAGGGGCCAACACGGCTAGGTGCTGACGTTAATCTTAATCACATCATCTCCCCTTCTCGATTATTTAGGATGTTAGGAGCGAGCAATTTTGATTGCCTTTTAATTTCTTTAGATACGTTATTGCATACAGATGAAATTTTAAAGTTTAGTTCGTTTTATTCTCTCAAGTTGAAGAATATTTTTTTTGCCTTTTTTTGACACGATATTATAAGGATATGAATACTTTATTTCAGGACTACCTATTATTAATGTCTAAGTGCGCGATAGAACTTTTTTTTTACTTTTTATAAGAGTCACCATGCCCACTATTTGCTAAATTGTGCATATTGATAAAAGAATTACTTGCGAAAAATTTTAAGACTTTTCGTTGCACTTGCACACAGACAGGTCGTAAAGAACTGTAACAATTGCAGCAAGGTCGGTCGATGGTGTAGCCAGCTATGGATGTTCCGACAAATAAACATATTTTTTGCAATATGTTTATAGATTAATTGATATAATAAACTACAAATTAGGTGATAATCTTAAAGAAAAATTGGGAAAATTTAATTTTTAGACACCAGCAGGAGCGGAATGCACTAGAAAATGTGCATTCCGCCTCCACGTCCGTCATCAGCACTCTTGTATCTAATCTACTTAGGGTAGTGTTTATAAAAGGTGGTAAATATTAAAAAGTAAAAATATTCAACAAGAGGGAATAAGGTAGTGGTAGACTTCGTTCTCACCAACTGACGATTGATAATTGAATACAAATTTTCTCGTATTCCTTTATCTGGGTTTGGTTGGTTAAATAGATGATGCGTACAATTAAAACGCTACCCTAAGTAGATTAGATACAGAGTGCTGATGACGGACGTGGCTATCTAGAAAATGTGCATTCCGCACCTGCTGGTGTCTAAAAATTAAATTTTCCCAATTTTTCTTTAATATTGTCACCTAATTTGTAATTTAATTAATTCTTTCTTAGAGAGAATAAAAACGAACTTAAGCTTGATTATAAATTTCATTGTATGTAATACATAAACAGTTCGACTAATAACAATTAAAATTTTCAAAATTATAATAAACATTTTAATAGACTTAAATAATTTATTAATCAAACTAGTTTCCAGATTTTATCATTATAAACAGATTTTTTTTTACCAAATGAATGGAAATGAATGGATTTTTTTAAACCTCATTTCTTAATTTTAGTTTTTATATAATTATTAGCCTTGCTCACATACGTTGTGTGCGTCCTGACAATATTTTGTTCGATTTTGCTTTGAGAGTAATCCACACCAAAATTTAAGACTCGTATGTATTTACTTTATATAAAGGTACCCATCCCTAGAAAAAATTCAAAAATTTATATAAGATTCTCAGAAGTAGTGTAAAGCTCTCTAAAGGGTGTTTAAAATATTTTAATAACAATAATTCTTCCACAAAGTAAAAATAGAATTCAAATAAAAGTTTTCAAATGACTATTTGGCAGTAAGTAATTCATATTTTGAGATTATTCTGAAACAGCGCCATCTATTGAGTAACCGTCTTTAAAATATAAAAATAAAAGATGCCTTAAAGTAAGCATTACCTTTAAATCAGTAAAAACCGACGTAGTTTCACTGCTTTTTCTCCACTTTCTCTTTCAAATGAGATATTTTTGCTAAAATAAAGGAATCAAGGAACCTTCTCACAAAATTTTGTTAAAATCCATCCAGTAGTTTTTACGTGAATACAAAAAAAGAATAGGAAATGAGTCACTATTTTATTATATGTAGATATTTTTTTTTGTAACTAAGTTTTTAATATCCAACGTTTTTGATTTTTCTCTTAACAAAACCCATTTGGCACTCTTAATGCCGAGTTACATTATTCAACTTTTGTCGCTGCAATTCCTCATTAGTTGGCGAGATGGGAGAGAGGAATTGAAAAGGGTACATATATGCATGTGCTCTTGAAATTCGTTTTGTACTCTCATTCGTAGTTTTAATTTTGAAGTTTAAAATGTGAACAAATGTATACATCCATACAAGTTGATGCAATAAAAATTGCACGATATAAACACAAATGCAATATTAAAGAAGAAACGAGAAAGATTGCAGCGACAAAAGTTGCATAATGTAATTAGGGACTTATATTTGTTGTAAACATTTTCAATCAATCAAATAATTGATTCAAGAAATTTCACTGTGTAGGTTAGTTGCGCTGAAAGTAAAATTCTTACAAATTAATTTTTGTTTACCAAGCAATCTTCAAAATTATTTCTACAACCGTGTCGTGTCGTCTTCACTTATTTAATTTACACTTTACTTTGTTTATATTTTTCCTAAAGTCTTTTAAGTGATTAATAAATTTGTTCCTCAAGTGCTTCTTGTTTCAATGGCATTTACAATTTTTATTTTACAAAATTTATTTTATTTAATTTAATTTTATTTCTCAAAACACTTATGAAAGAAAGTGGTTTTTGCATAAACTTTTATAATTTTTAATTTGGCGCTAAAAGCACTTTATATGCATAGAGAAAACACACTGCTGCAGTAATAATTTTACTGACATATTTTTCTCGAAAATGTTTATTTATTTTTGTAAAGTGTCATCATCAACAATGCATTTAATTGAATTTGACTATATTGCTTCTTGTTTTACATATTTTGTTACAGAGTCTGGCCGTTTGTGTTTCTGTAACGTGTGTATTAAGTCAGTGTTAAAAAAGCTATTAAAGTGTTTTACATTTTTTTGCATATATGTATGTATGTGCATGCTTTTATGTAAACTTCTTTAAACAGAGAAAAACACATTGCACCCATTAACCATTTATGAAAGTTATTTTCTAATTGTCTGTATGTATTGAAATGTATTTGAACACAAAATCAAGACATCAATCATAAAATTAAATTTTCTACGCACGTTGGGTTAATGACGCACAATGTAATCAAATCGATAAAAATTCGAAAATATATGACACGCGATTTAAATATTTTTTTTACTTTTGTAATAAATAGTCTAAATAAGAAATATATGAAATTTTTTTAATTCCTTCTAATTTTAACACAGGGTGTTCTCAAAAAAAAAAAAAAAAATGAAAGTTTTTATTTTAAATGGAACCTTGGACAAATTTGGTTTGTATTCTTAAAGAACGGAATATTATAAGAAAACAAAAATCAATTTTAATTTGTTTTGATTCCTATAGTCGGTATTTCCTTGACTTAAAACAAGTGTTTTTATCAAAAAAATTTAAAACAATTTACCATTTCAGATTTTATTGAAACTTTTTTTCTTACAATATATTATAAAAAATTCTATCCCTTACATATTCTCAGTTATAAATTTATAAAAATACATTTTAAAAAATTTCGCTTTTTCGCATATGCTCTCGAGAGTGAAAATATATTCTAATTCCAGTTCTATAAGACCTAGAGAGTTGAATAAAATCTAACACAGTGCAACACGGAAAAAAACCATATACGGAGACCACTACGTGATAAAAGACAAAAAAAAAGAACACCCCTGTCTCCCAGTTTTGCCCAAAGTCCTCCAGGTTTTTTTTATGGGCCCTCAAAGATGTGGGGCCTCGATGTCATTTTTGCAAAAAAATTACCATTTACTCAAGCTCATATTTTGCAAACCGTTTGAAATTTTGATATACTCTCTGAGGCAAAGTTGTAGCTATTGTCATAAAGAACAAAAATTGTTAACATAATTATAAAATAAAAAAAAAAATTTTCTTCAAGGTCAAAATCGCAAAAAACTTTAAAAAATTCAATTTTTTTTACCTTTTTTCCCCTGCTCAGGTCCATAGGTAGCAAACCGTTCAAAATTCAAGGAAACAATCAACTACAAAAATGAACCTAAGATCTCAATAAACATCTTTCTAGAACATATGAACTTCCTAGGAATGATTCTTAACACCGTTTATAATGTTGATGGCCCTGGACTTGCAAATCGCACTTTTGCGGCTACCTATGAGGTCCCACATTTTTGAGCGCCCATAAAAAAACCTGGAGTACTTTGGGCAAAACTGGGAGACAGGAGTCTTTTTTTTTTTGGTCTTTTATCACGTAGTGGTGTCCGTATATGGTTATTTTGCCATGACTTAAAAAATTAAACCGTGTGTAATTTTAAAGAGGATTTATAAGCCTTAATTTAATATCATATATTTTATACCATATATTTGAATTGCGTAAGTACGATCATCTCCCGAAATCAGTTGGACTAATTTAAGAAACCCCAAATTCCTTTGTATGGGCAGGAGGCGTAGTAGTGGGCGTAAACACCCCATTTTCTTTTTTTTAATTATGATGACTAACACCGCTGTGCCAAATTTGGTTTAAATCGAACCACGATTTCTATTTTTATACAAAAATACACTACGTCGATTCATTGTGTGACGTCACGAATTCTGTCTTTCAATTGGCTAATTACAGGGTTGCTAATTCTATCATATGACATACATTTACTTGCACGTAATTATTTGAATCCATTTGTTGGTTATAGACGTGGAAATGCTTACAAAGAGCGAACTGCGTCGTGCTGTGTCGAACTACGGAAAATCACAGTCATGGCATGCATATTCTTGGCCTATTTTATAAACGGGTAGAGGAATATTTATTGAACTAGCTAAACTTATAGAAACAAGGAAATAAATACTTTCTTGTGTATATTTAAAATGGGAATGTCAACATTAGGTTTCATGCTAAATTTTAATAATGACTTCATCGTGATGACCTCTGTACAAAGCAATAAATCGTTCATAAGATACACAAAGAATAACAAAAAATTTCAAACGCTCAAATTATAAGTAAAGATGTTGGTCTTTAGATCTTTTTTGTGGTTTCGTACCTAAAGCGTAATCCTATTGTTTTCGATATAATACCCGCCTATCAGTGTCCTTTACGTCTGTAACCTTAAAAGGTAGAATCTTGAAATTTTTAAAAATTTTTATGGTCGCTATAACAACAACTTCTAAAAATGATAAGGTGTTCCGAAAGTGACGTGTTATTCTCGTATGTCTTTATCTCTTGAACTATTGGAGGCAGACACATAAAATGTACACACAGTAATTCAAACTATATTCGCTATATAAACAAGTATAAAAAATAAAATTAAAGGGTGTTCCGATAGTGACCTGATTTTCATGTCTATGGCCTAATATTTTAACCATAACAGGTAGTATATTGAAATTTTCACCGAGGGTGTTTTACAATGGCCTTTATAACACATAAAAATTATAGGGTGTTCCGATAGTGACGCGATTTTTATAAATATGACCTAATTTCTAAACCATAATAGGTAGACTCTTGAAATTTTCACAAAAGGTGTATTACTAGGGGCTCTATGACAAATTAAAGGGTGTTCCAACAGTGACGTGATTTGGATGTAGTACATATATGGCCTAATTTGTGAACCCTAATAGGTAGACTCTTAAATTTTTCAGAGAAAATGTGTTGCCACGGCCGCTATAATAATTACTAAAAATTAAAGGGTTTTCCGAGAAAGACATGTTTTTCACGTATATGGCCTTAGTACATATTCATAGAACATATTCATAGAAAGTTTATTACTCTGGCCGCTAGAACAGACGCGATTTTCGTAAATATGACTTTAATTTTTTAAACGTAAATTTATACAGAGTGTGTAAAATTATGTCCGCTATAGCAAAAAATATAAAAAATAAAAATTAAAGAGTTTTGCGAAAGTGACACATATTTACGTACTTATGTAGACTTATTTTTTGAACCGGAATAAGTATGAGCCTGACTCGAACTTTACTGATTTATATCTGTATTCAGGTAGTCATTGTAGACAGATCCATGTACATGCTAAAAACTATGGAAAGAAAAAATTAATTGCGTTTTATACCAGCTACTGAAGTAAACACCCTATTGTATTTTTTTTTTAAAGACAACACAACCTGCGAAGCTTTTTGCTTGTCTGCAGATAACACCCAGAGTCTTTGGCAGGAATCGAATCCACAACCCCCAGACTGATAGACTAGCGCGCTACCAATCGGTCTATCGAGGCACTCAATATAATCGATTGTGGGTAAACTTAGCATTAACAAATTTATATCTTTAAATTGGTGATGCCTTTCATACATAAATATGTTTAGAGTAAACTAGAGGCAAATAATTTTAACTAAAGTGAATTAATATGGGATTCACTAGAGAGCTAAATAAATATCTCTACTCATAATAATTTTGATTATATGTACAATAATATGTGTGCCAAAGGAAATAATAAAAAAATTGTCAAATATATCTTCCATTCAAAAATTCTTATTCAAAAATTGTCTTGAGGTTTTCTCAGTACTTTTAAAGACTTTTTTATTATTTAAACAAAATATTTGTAAAGTCAGCATACTTTTCCCCAAGTGAGTTATTACAGAAACACAAAACTCTTTAATTACTTGCACAAACACACACTCAGAAAATAGAAATAATCCACGCAATGCCACACAGGCAAACAATCTTCTTTGAATATTGTTGGATCATCAGCATCATTGTGAACAACATTCATCAAATTGTCGTGTAAAGTGAAAACCACAATACAACTACATCACTATACAAACATAAAAAAATAAAGTGTGACTGCGTGCTACATGCTTACATATACAGCCATCTATGCAAACAAATATGTATTTAGTAAACATGTAAACAAAAATGTTGAAGTGTGTGTGAGGTAGTACCGATGTAAACATTATAAGACGGTTGGTTAATAAATCTTGTTGTCCAAAAAGAAATCAATATGAATTTATTGCATACATCTAGGAGGAGAATAAAGGCGCTTGTATTACAAATTTTGCTTAACAAAAACTTTAAAAATCACAAATCGAAAGAAATTTAAGACGAAGTAACATCAAAGAGAAACAAATGCAAACATATTTTTGTTACTGTAAAAAATGTATGTGTGTGTATTAATAACAAATTTATTTAAAACTATAGTATGCATTGTGGGGTCAACAAGAAAAGCTTTCATATCGAGTATAAGATTTAAGATCTGTAAGATTTACGGTTAGCTAAGACTAAAAGTAAATCAATCCTTAAGTTTGTTTTGGGGGATGTAATGATTCCTGCAGACTTGCTATTCGGGGTCTCCAGAATTTTTAAAGATTGTACTGTATATTTATTTTCATATTCTATACTTATTTTATATTCTAATAAAAATAAATTTTGTAACTCTTATGGTAATAACGCATAACATGTAATTTTTATTATTATTCAGTACTTAGGGCTTAAGTACCCCAACCCAAAAGAATCTTTTGTAGAGTCTTTATGGTGAGAGATCATTCATATCGCCTGGAGACAATAGACAGCCTCGTAAGTTACCTCAAGACAGCACATGCACAAAGTATGTGTTCCGAAGTCTTATCAGGAAGCTCACAGTACGTGTATGTTTTGATCTCATGCAGTATTTCCTGAATTGAATTGATCGTAACGAAGACTACAATGTCCAGTAAACCATCCCGTAAGTATTTTTAAGTCACTCTTATTGAGTGATAGTAGCCTTTGGGGTGTACACCGAGATAACGTGATGAAACGTTTTGCTTTTCTGAGCCCTATTAGAGCTTCCCAATGACAATAGAAATCTGCTTCGGACGCTAGCTTAGCTAGACAGTCCGCCCACTCATTGGAAACATAACCGTCGTGTCTGGAAACCCAATATAGTGTAAACCTTGTGTGGGAACTGAGCTCATTTAGAGTTGCCGTGCAATCCATGGCTACACCAGACCTTAGCTCAGTTAGTGATAAGACCTCTAGCGCAGCTTAGCTGTCCGACATCAAATATATTTGTATACCCTTTGCCTTTCTCCTTACACACTCCCTGGTGCAGATGAGGATGGCGTAAACTTCTGCTGAGAGATCGTTGGGAATGGCCCGTTTGACCCAAGAATGGAAAGTTTGACCCAAGAATACCATCTAGGGTATGTCACCATTTTCCTGTTTGGAGCCGTCAGAAAACCAGACCTGGTCTACTACATCGTAACATGTCATAATTAGAATACAATTTATTTATCAGAGGATAATGTAGCATCTACGTGCATTTCACTTGTTGCTTATTCTGCTTATGCCTGCTTTTTAGGAAATTTTAAGCCATATTTTTAGAAAAGCCAAACACATTATATATTTTTTAAAATTCTCAGAACGAACTAAGACTTCTTAAATTTGAATCTCAATAAAAATATTAAATTTTATAATAAAATACTTTGTTATTTTTTATGTTTACACATGATACTTTTATTAAGTGGTTAAAAAAATTTCGACCGAATTTAAATATGTATTCGGGTTACCTACTGTAGGTTGGCCTACTACAAAGTGTGTATAAAAAAAAGCTGCAACTCGAACTGTTTACTCATGTAAGAGTGTGTAAGGAGAATAATATAGAAGTCATTGTCATGTAATTTTATGAATTTTTCGTTATTTCCCCTCTAACAAGAGAATAAATAATTTAATCTATCTTTAAGGTAGATTTTTCCCTTATAGATACAAATTAATGGCGTCGATAAAAACAGTAAAAACAAATACAAGATTTATTGTACAATTAAAATTAAATATTTATACACAACTACACTTAACAAAAGTTTATTTCTTCTCTAACTGAATAAAAGAATAAAACTTAGTTTTCGCTAATTTATTAAAAAAAATTTAGAGACGTTTCTAAGCTGTTGTAAAAATGATTTTTTTCTTTTAGTGTATTTTGTAAAGGATTTTCAAAAACTACGCAAAATAATTTACAAATTGTAATTTATATTTCCTTTAAAACTTGGGTAAATTTTTGGACACCTCTTATTAAAGGGATGCTCTACAAGCAAAAACTGTGAAGTACTGTTATGGAGGTTATTTTTATTGTATTAGAGTTGTTTTGGTTCAATACAAATTGTTTGTATTTTTCTACGATTTTCTTCTACTGCATTTATAGTTTATTGTTATAAAATAAGACCGACCCAATAAAAATATATAAAAACAAGTAATAAAAAATTAATATTGATGGACTAGATGAGCAGAACTTTGAAAATGCCAATTGTTTTTGGAACGAAGACACGCAGAGTCTTATGGAGCGCCAAATCCTTTTGTGTTACTATAAATTTGTTAGTGTAAACGGCAAAAAGAACAGAATAAAAAAAATTGTCTGAACGTTGAGCACCGAATTGCAAACACAACAATGCTCCCATTCACACCGCCACGACTACAAGATAAATAGTTAATTCTTTAGCACTATGCGAAAATCACAAATTGGCTACTAAGATTTTGGTGATGGCTTGTTAAAATTGTAGGCAAAGGCTCTATATATAATACAAGAGAGCCTTTAAGGGATGCAATAGTACATGCCTGGTGACCAATATTATTAGATTATATATAAATTCACTTTTGTGAGTAATGCCTGTCCGATTTTTTTAAATAACTTCTGCAATTTGCGGCAGCATCCGTTATTTAATTTATTTATTTTATTTATGCATATAATAAAACTGTAACAGGATCATTTCTGCACAGAAAATATTTTTTGAAAATTTAGTTGCTGATGCAGATAGTTAGTAATCGAAATGGAATACAAAACAACAATTTTTGAAATTTTTGTCTGTCTGTGTTTGCATCACGTAAAAGCTACTAGATGAATTTTAACAAAATATTGTGATGTCAGTGTATCGGTGTATATATTAGTATCTCGGTGCAAATATAGGATACTTTTTTCCCGAAAAAATATCTTATTTCCAAGAGAAAATAGAGAAAAAGTACGCAATTTTATCGATTTATATGTACTTTAAACTTGGCAGCACCTTTTATTTTTGAAAACGAGATATTTTAAACACTATTTACTGAAAATTTTAGAACCTTATATAAATTTTAGAAATGAATCCAGTGCCTGGATTAACTGTAACTTATGTAAGTAACTTTTCACATAAAATTATTATAGTCATCTTGTTTTCACAAGGTGAGCTAGAGATAATCACAAACTTTTTTATTATTTTATTTTAGAAATTATAGGATTAGCCATGATATAATAATAGAAGGTAATTCCATTCTCTCTTTCTGTCGCCATATTAACGTTCTGACATTTGCGGGAATTATTTAAATTTGTGCTACCATATCACATACTTTATGAAATCCCATTTTGCGTTTTTTTACCCTTTATTCGAAATTTTAAAAATTAGAAACAGAAACAATCCATAAGTTTATGAATGTAAGTAAACAAACGAAAATTGTTTTAGTTTAAATTAATAGTAATAGAGTTTTGCAGGATTTTACAAATAAGATTTTTAATATCCCTATATCTGACAAATGTGTCTAAGTTCCCGTTTTCTTATTAAGTACAAGTTACCCAAGGCAAGGTATGTTCATTTAAGAAATTATATTTTTTAAATTAGATGGAAAGCCAATCTACCAGGCGTATCAAGAAAAATTAAAAGTTGCACAATTATAGGAACTTAAAATTAAAAAGTTTGGTTAATTTTATTGTGAATAAGGAGGATGCATGCAAAATAACTCTATGCAAAATTGCTCAAAAGCAAAAATGAAAAATAACCTAAGAGTTCCGAAATTTGGTAATATTTTGTCGTTTTTGAAAAATTTACAAATGGACAATTATTCAAAATGTTTTAATAACTATTACAATGAACTTCGTCACCACTTTGACGAGCCGACATCATTTTATATTGACGTCAACATCAATTTGATTATAATTTTGCATTCCCTAAAACTCTTATGACGATTTCGACGGCTTATCCATAACACTGTTCTGTAGAAAAATATTATTTTAAAAAAATTGTATATTGTGGAATGAAAGTGCTTAATAAGAATCTGTTCTAAGTTTTTTCTATCACGTCGAAATTTTCTATTTCTTCAACTAATTTTCCGAATTGGGTCAAACTTGTATTTAAATCTTTTCCATTTTTAATTTTATAAACCAAGGCGATGAAATCGTCGTCGATACAACAAAATTTTAACGTCACATATTCTTATAAGTAACAAATAAAATTAAAAACTCATCGTTAAATGTTATGTCGACAAAGAGAATACCAACCTATATTGTGTGGACGACGCCAAATGGAATAGGGGTGATTCTCAGGAAATGCATCAATTAGAGTGTAAAAACAACGGTTTGAAGTCCTAAAAACTAGCTAAGTAGTTACGTTGTTTACCTTAAATTACAGAATTGTTAACATTAAAGATTTATTAAAATTAAAAAAATATAAAAAAGTCAATGCCCTTAATGTCACTATGTGTGAAAAGTTGCTCACTTTAGTTACAGAAACGAGGTACAGGGATGGATACCTCTATATAATACCTCTATATAAAGAAATTATATAAACCATTACTCAAGCACTGTAAAAGTAGGAGTCTTAAAATTTGATGTGAATTACTTTTAAAGCCAAAACGAACAAAAAATAATGTAAGGACGACCACTACGTGGAATGCCAAGATAGTTTAAAAATAAAAGTATGTAATTTAATATGGCCTTAACTTCCACAGAATATGGAATTTTGAAGAATGTGACATTATTTCTTAAACCTCTACAACCAGACTCTTCAAACTTACGCAGTGTATACGAATATATTGCTATATCTGATATACCAACAAGTATAAAAAAAATTAGAGGATTTCCCCATTGAAGACGCTATACCCCAACAACAATATAAAATTAAAGGATTTCCTGTAGAATTGGTGATTTTTTACATAACTAGAGTTTGTCCTGTGGTCGAAATTCGACCAAATTCATTTTTGTAAACTTTTCATATATTTTTCAAAAGTACATACAAAGATGCAAATAAGAATAGAATGAACAAATAATATACTTTTTCCTTCTGAGTGTTTACGGAGTTGCCAAGCCAAATTTTTTAGCAAATTAAGAGAGAAAGAGGCTCCTATTGACAATCTATCAAACAAAAAAAAAAAAAAAAAAAATCAAGCGAATACGTTGAGTTTAAGTCAGTTAAAATGGTAAGCAGACTTTTGAATAATATGATTTTGAACAGTAATAGATAGGCACTTACAATTTACAGTGAGTGTGTACCAACCGGTCTTTTAAATTGTACTTTTTGTACTGAAATTGTACTAAACAATTTTGGTTGTGAATTTAAATGTTTAATTTATCCTTTTATCAGATGGCGAGTCATTCGACAATCACACTCATTTGTGTACATAGCTAACAGTACCGGTAGCTACTTTTGGTCATTTCACACTATAATATAAGTATTAATACTGTTGAACAAAATGGAATTTTGATCTAATCGCGTTTGAAATTTTTCAAAGCAGAATAAAATGTTGAAACTATCAAAATCGAAAAATGATGATTGCTAGTAAGCAGTAATACAAAAATAAATACTAATCATGTAGGGTTTTATTTTCTTCAAAAGTATTAATACTCTTACTATAGTGTGAAAAGCCCTTAAACAGATAGAATTAGTCTTAGCATGCAAGTGTTAAACTTAGGTTAGCACCAGCGTTCTGAAGTCTTCTGAGATTGTAATAAAATTAAAATAAAAAAGAAATGATCTTTAATTTTCCAACGTTTTTCGGGATATCACTCCCCTGGTAGCCCCCCTAAACTTGGATAATTAAAAATATCTTTTGCGTTTGATCATAATTTTATTGTAACTGGTTTTTGGGTTGAAATATATTTTAAGGTTTTGCACGCTTATCTATATGCACGTATTTTCGATAGATTCGTCATTATTTTCATTTCTTTCACTTTAATAACTATGTGTTCCGATACGTTTTAAGGAAAATTTTCCTGTTTTCTCTACAGGCAACTAAAATAAACTGTCAGGACTTATATCTAGGTTACATGGCATACCGACCTTAATTAAAGTATTTACATATATTTTTTATTTGAAAGTTATAGGATTTGTGTAATTACAATGGCACAAAGTTTTTTAAACTTGACATTACAAACATTAAGTTTTTCCTAGCTTTAAAATTGCTTTTAAATTGTACCAAATAAGCCATTGGTGTACCATTGTACTTTTATGGTTTAAAATGTACTTAAAAAATTACAATTGTACCAACTTTACCAACCCTGGTGTGCACTCTTAAGGCCCAACTGTAATATGCATTAGCTAGCTTAAGCCAACTTAAGCAACTGTGCAATTACATATAAATCATGTGTGGCAAACTATAATGTACTTAACAACACTTTTCATTGAATTTCGTAAAATTTCATTTACTTAAGCAAAGTCGGAAACAGTATGAATGTACAGTCATAAAAACATTACAATGGAGAACGAAAGTGAATAAAAAGGGAGGCGTTTTATAATAATCGTAATTAAAAAGAAAGAGCTTTTTATTGTTTATGAGTTGAGTGATGCACACCGCTGTATTTTTTAGTACTTTTGGCCAAAATTACACAAACAGCAAAAAATTTTAAGTTTTTCTTTCGAAATTTTCTTAAAACTATTAAAAATAATTATTAATTTGTATATGATTGGTATTAGGTATATAAAATATTTTTATTTAACACCTTTTTGTTAACAAATTTAATTTATTCAGAAAAAAATAATTATTTTTCAAAAGTACGAATAAAACAAATGTGCAACTGTGTCATAATAGTTTTTACATTCATGTAAGTACATTATAGCCACCTAAAAGTCTTCAATAAGTTGCTTAAGCATTTGACCAAGGCGAATTCATACCAGGAGGAGGCGATAGCCCAGCTGATTGTTTTTTGCTCTCGATTTTTTGCTAATGTCTTGTCAAAAATACACTGTTTCATATCTGCTAATCTAATGTCAAAGTTGTTGTTTTGTTGTAGTTGTTGCCCTACTGCTCACACCTGGTATGAATTCACCTTGCATTTGACACACTTTTCGTTCATTTTTTGACTTAGCTTAAGCCAGCTTATGCATATTATAGTTGGGCCTTTAAACTTTTCCTTTTAAAAAGGACAAAAACAAGTTCAAAAGAGAATTAAAAAAAAATTTCCAGTTTAAATTTAGTTTAACTTTAGTTAAAATGCTTAACAAAGATTGGCAAAACTGCCCCACCCACAATTTTTTTTTTATAATTCACTTTGCAAACACATGTTCTTGTTGTGTTGGGGTTCTCATTAGCTTCCCTTTTTTGCGCCATCTCGTTAAAACGACAACATGTTGTGTTATGTTCGATACCAAACATGTACGAAGTTCGACGTACTAGTGAAAATATAACAAACCCAACAACTAAGCAGTTTAAATTTGACAAGATTTAGTTTTGATTTGAACGGCGTGCGTGTTAAAACATTAAGAGCGCATTAAGAATTATTTGTGTTGAACGGAAAATCTATGAAATACAAGTGAAGAAAATTATAATAAAACTAATAAAGTTAAATATTAAAATAAAAACCAACAAAGTTTTAATAACATCTACTAAAATACTAATTACTAAGTACAAAGTAGAAACACATATTGAAGTTTGTGTGTGTGTGTGTTTGCAAGCAAAAAGAAATGGAAAAATAAAAGTAAATAAAACCCATTTTAGATTTAACAAACAAAAACAAACAAAGTATTTAAACAAAACAGAAAAAAATAATTAAATATTAATATATATTTTTTAAACATTTATAATTGGTTATAAATGTTTAAAAAAAATATCTGAGATTGAGTTTTTCCTTTAGTTGCTTTTATTAAACCAGATACAAATATTGTTGTTTATACATCAATATGACTGCAAAAAAAGTAGTCAGCCTGTCTGTCTGTCTGCCTGCCGGTCTGTCTTTTGTCAGTTCTTTCTGATCTGTGTTTATGTTTTAAATTGGTTCCATAAAATAAATTCTCATTTTTAGTGTGAAATTTTTTTTTAATTTGTTGCTTTTCTGCTGTTGTTTCTGTGTTTTTATGTTGTATTTTATTTTAAGGTTTTCCCTTTCGTTTTTGTTCCATTCATGTACCTACTTATTCGATTTGTTGTTTTTTTTACTAGTCATTTGTTTGTTTGTTTGTTTTATGTTTTTGTTGTTTTCCTTGTTTTACTTTAGTTTTCAGTTTTACTATGAAACTATTGACTTTTTGCTGTAGTTGTTGCCTTCAGCTGTTGTTGTTTCTTGCCGTTTTTATTTTGTTCATTTAATTCGTAAAGTTACTTTTTTGCAGTTTTTTATTTGTTTTTTTTTTTTTGTAGTCTTGCCTTTAATTTGCTTTGTTTTTATGTTTTTTGTTTTGGTAGGTAATGCACCAGCTTCGAGTATTTGTTGTTGTTTCTAAAGCTGCTCTTCATGCCAGGCTTGGGTATAGTATGCAGTTTATTTATTGCAAAATTATGTTACTACAAGTTTTAATCGAAATGAAAACATTTTATGTACATACCTAGTTAAAATATAAATATGTATGTATGTAGGTGTATATGTAGTAAGAAACTGATGCCGCTATAAAAAATAAATACTTTACATATTTAATCATTTAAACGCTCTAATCTAAAAAAACTTAGTTTAAGGCACTTCTTTGACCATTAAAAATTCAGATCTTGAAAGTTTAAAATTAAATTTGAATTTTCGAATGCGATCATTTTGAAGACTTTTATTATCTATGATTTTAGGCATAAAATAGTGTTTGCTCACATTTTAAGGGAGTTATCACGTTGGCTTCTAAAGCATATGGTCACGACTTTGATACCCAGCCGAGTCTCAGTGGCCTCCTTCGCCATTATTACTGTATCTACATGAATAAAATCAAATGTCGTTTGTTTGTAATCGCATCACTCGAAAACGGTTGTACGGACTTGACCAATTTTTTTTCTATATCTTCATTATAACCCAACTCAGGTTTTTTCGGTAAGAAAAACTGACCTCAACCACTTTTACGCCCACTTATTAAGTAGCTAGAGAACTATAATAGGTAGATCTTTGAAATTTTGTACGCAACCTGGCTTGGAATAGTGGGCGTTGTACCTACTATATAAAGTGAACAATTATTATAGTCTACCTGGAGATCTGCAATAGGTAGAGTATTGAAACTTTGCACAAGTAACCCTCATACCAATTTACATAGTCTAACAACCCACAGACTAGATTGAAACGGTAGGCGTGGTACCCCCATACAAAGTGAATAAATATTATCATGTACCTAGAGTACTACAATAAGTAGAGTTTTGAAACTGTGCACAAGTAACCCTCATACTAATATGCATAGTCTAGCAAAATTTACACTTGATTGGGGCAATAGGCATGCTAGCTACCATATAAAGTGAAAAATTATTATTATGTACGTAGAGAATTACAATATGTAGACTTTAAAAATTTTCACAAGTAACCCTCATACTAACTTGCATAAGCTAACAAAATACAGACTGGATTAGGATAGTGGGAGTGGTGCCTCCCATAAAAACTAAAATATTATTATCGTGTTATTACGTATAGTTTAGCAAAAACAGATTGGATGGAAACAAAGGGCGTGGTACGTTGCATATAAACTGAGACAGTTTTGTGTGTTTTCGAGTTAAAGGTTAGCCATACTTTTCTTCCAAGTGTTTATTGTATTTTTTATGGATGGGTGTAGCAGAGCGCACCGGGGATAGCGAGTAATTATTAAAATTAGCTAGATTGGCTTCAAATAAATGCATCTACATAACACTAGAGGCGCTGTAACGCTAGTCTAAAAATAAACATAAAGTGAAATGCATTGTTGTCGAAAGTGAAGCTTCACTATCACTCTAAACACTTATCACTTATATACTCATATACCTTTCGAAGGGAAGTAACACGATTAATATAAGCATTAATTGCCTGAGTGTTATTTCTCTTTTATAAAAAAAATTTTCGTTTTTAAAAGACTTATTTTTTTACCTTTTTCATTTTATTTAATTTGGCAAACTCGAAATTTAGTTTGAAATTTCAAACATACTTTAAATTTTTCCCGTATTTGAACCTTAAAACAAAATCTTCTTTACATAGAACAAATTTTTTCACCAATTAAATGTTTTTATAAGTTTTGATTTAAAGTTCAGTTAATTATTTTAATTTTGTTTAAAACAGAACATAAAAAGTCTTAAGTAAACAATTAATTGAATCAATCAATTGTTAAATTTTAATATGAAACCAATTAAAATCTTTAATCTGTGTCCAAGTCCAAGTTTTTAAATTTTACAAAAGACTTCGATGAGGATTTGAATATTCATATAGATATTTAATCGTAAAGGTTCAACTATTTTATTTTTCGTTAATACTACCTACGAAATTTGGTTCAGTGTATTCTCAAATTTGGGAAAAATTTTGCATTTCTGTTTGAACAATAACTTAGTCATAACAAGTTTCGATATAAGACAATATTCTGCCAGAAAATAAACGGATCTAAGTATCAAGGATATATTGAAAGACCTTAGATATCTCTCGATGTCTTCTTTAGGAGCTTAGAATATACAGGGTCTCATCCTCGTCGGGCTGTCCAAAAGACTATGAAAAAGTTGTAAAAAATTATTTGAAAATGCCAGTGTGATATTTTACCACATCCGTTGTATTGCTCCTTCTGATTACTGGTTGTTCCGAAATATTCAGCACGACTTTATAGGTTATCGATTCACTTCTTTTGCAGATATCAAAAATTGGCAATCCCTTCAAATTTGGATAGACAAATCCAAATAAATACTTAGACATGCCCTAATAATTCAAATTTTCAGTCACGCACAAATGATTTGTCTTGATAAAATATTTTTTTTTTGCTTAATAGTGGCAAGTTTTCTTGATTCTGTTGTCTAACTTGTGCATTAATAGTGAATAGTTTTCTTCACTTATTAATTTTTCTTTTTATAAGTAGTCAATATAGATAATACTTGCATACAACCCGATTATACGAACTTTGTTTTCTTTTGACATAATATGTGGTGGTGAATCGATAATCACCAGGTATGTATTGGCGGCAAAAGTTGATCAGTATCGTAACGAAAAACCTTTAAACAGGTTAATAAATATTTTTTCTGTATTATAGAAATCGGTAAAATCTAACCAGGCATCTTTTGCAGCTGGTTATTTATTAGAAATCTTCTATGCCTTTAATTCATAATGCTACCCAGCAAAAAATAGAGTTTTGTAAGCAGCACGTCTTTTCCTGCTATACAAAAGCTCTTAATAGTAAGCACTTAGATGCATAAAAAAGCACAACTGTAAGGCAGAGATAAAAAAATTAATTTAACGAGGAGTCATGACGAAATATTGAAAGAACACGGCATGATTTTAGGACATCTACGCTGTGCCGTAATAATCACTTAAAAGCAAATGCTATTAAGTAGGACATCGCAAGAAAAAATCATGTCATACTTAAGCAGGTTTGTAAGCAATAACTACCTGTCATATTTATTACTGGATACTTATTGATTTTTTTAGCCTTTATGTCAACAGCAGTATATCTCAAAAAGTAGCTATCCGATTAATCTGAAATATCGTGATATCCTTAACAAATATGTTTTATATCATACTCCAATGATTGAGTGGAATTGGACCACTCAGGTCATAGATATGACCACTTTTCGAATCCTACCCCTTACGTCAACAGCTGCATACCCGGGTATGTTTAGGAAAATACATGAAAATGTATTAATTTTGCATAAATACTAATTGCATAAAATTAAAAAGCAATCTTTATTATTACATACAAATGTAAATCTTTAAAATAGCACAATAAAAAAAGTATAATTAAAAAATAGAAGACTCATACCTATAAACATACATACAAGAGTATTTACAAAGCTAAAAAATCAAAAATTTTTGTGGCAACTATTGCAATGCAGTGCAATATCTATTACCATCAAAGGTACATAGTTTATAGCTCGTGTAGAAAATATTCTAGTTATGCAGTTAGTTTTGGCTCATGGCCTACGACGAGTTGTAGACGCCGAATTGTTCTCCAAATAAATTATGTACACAGCAAAGGCACAAAAGAACTCTAAAGGACACATATTTGTTCGCCGTTTGGTTAAATATTCTACAAGACATTTGTCCATGTTATCAACGCCACTTTTACCCTTGTCCTAGTCTAATATCATTGCTGGGTTCTTCTTTATACCTTCTACTTCGCTTCTCTTATGCATTCTGGAAAGGACTACAACTGATTTGTTCTTGGTCAAGTAGGATAAATTGTAGTTTTGTTGCTAAAATCGAATATGGTGGATTCCACTAAACGTCCTTTTACAATACCGAAATTTTTGTGGTACAAATTTTCTTCTTTATATGCTGTACCCAATATTGATAAATTGGTGTTCAAATTGTAGTTGGTAAAAAGTTGTCGAACACAATATTTCGTCCACTTTTACGGAAAAGTTCGACGTAAAGATCATTCAACACATTTTGACTTACTTTTTTTTCTGTTTACTGGATGACGCCATTGTCGTCTAGATTGTTCCCGTATATGGTGAAACAAAGTCACGTAACCACCACACTTTTGTTTCGCATTTGGCGAGTTTTCATGGTATGAGTTGAGTGAAAACAATACCACCAAGGAAAGCATACAATTGTTCATCAAGTGACGTTGGCTCCTGCTGTATAATTGCTACTTTATTTATTGTGTAGCATCAAAAATATGTCCGTTATTGCGGCACACACGTTGCTGGTACATACATATGTGTTTCCATTGTCAAAAGGAGATTCAAATACGCATAAAAATCTCTTTTCGCTGTTGTTATCCTATTTCTTTCCGGAATAATTATGTTGCACATTTCATTAGAAATTAACAATCTTGTGTACTACGTCCAGATCTCAATATGTTGCTGGTAAGTCACCAGACAGTCCGTGGTGGGACATTTTTCCATTTTCAGACGTTATTCGTTATACTGAATAATCATACATAAAAGAAATCAAAAACATAGTTAATAACAAAGAAATTACCATATAAAAAGTACGTGTATACCCGGGTATGCTGCTGTTGATGTACGTATCATTTTTCTGCTGTTGACATAAGGATTAAGGCTTAGCTGACTTTTGTATGTATTTAAATACAATTGTTTTTAAACGTTTTATGCATTTTTTTTTAATTTTGATTACAAATTTCCTTGGTTTTGTCCCATAATGTAAATTTGTTGTAGAAAATTTAACAAAAATTATAATCTATTTCTTTTTAACACTTTCCATAATTTTAATTTTCCATGTCAAATAATTCAAATATGATAGATTTGTTTCGATGAATTGGCAATATTTCTACACACTTTTATATCGACATTTAAGTAGCAAAGCAGTTTCCGCTTCAAACTACACTGAAGGTTATTCAAATGAATGGCGTCAAGAAATACACAAATTTGTTTATCTTTGAAGTGATGTGGAACAGATAAGTTTTATAAAATACATTTGTATTTATAAAGAAATTTCTACTCAAATTTAAGTAAGATGTTTTCTAGAATTATCAAATATTGAGTAGGTATTTGAAGCATTCGCATATGCTGTCTCTGTACCTTTTGTTTATGTTAAATTACATGTATGTATGTACGTCTGTCGCTGACTATAGTTTGCAATTGTTGCATTCTGCAGATACTTTTCGTGTGTGTGTATGTTTTTTTTTAATTTAGTGGATTTTGTTTTGGTTGGTATTGTTGTAGTTATTTTATCGTTTATTTTTTTTTGCTTCTTCTTTATATTTGTTGCTGTTTTTAGTTTGAGTTGTGAGAGTAAAACGTGGTCTTATCTTTGGCATCAGATATTTTGTAATACTAGAAACAAATGAACGAGAAGCATTAACAAAATAATTAAATAACACGTTTTGGTATTTAAAATACTATTAAGAAAAATATTTGATAATCTAGTAGAAATCTTTAAAGGCTATTAAAAAAACTAATATTTTGTAAAATAAACGAAAAGGAAAAATATCTAGAGAACAAATCTATTCAAATATTAGTTTTGTTTTTACTTAAACTTATACATTTTAATTTTAATCTTGATAAAACAAAAATATATATAAATATGACCCCTATAAAATAAAAGAAAACCTTTTCAAAACATCATTAAACAAAGTTAAAAATAATTTGAGTTTTTGTTTGTCTATTTTCATTCTAGTTGCGGTATAATTGTGTTTGTAATCTACGAGTTTATTTTTTGTGATTAAATTTAACACGAAGAAGGGAAAAGTTTGTGGAAAAAAAATAGCAAAGTGATTACTTTAAATTTATTGTTGTATTGAAATTTTAAATACATAAATGTATTTTTTATAAAACACATGCAATTTTAAATAATTCTAATCAACGTCAACTTTTTGAAAAACCAGATAAAAACAACATTTTCTTCACCGAATAAAGAAATGACATAAAAACAACATGGTATGTAGTATGTTAAATGCAGTACTTTTTATTTATTTATTTATTTATTTCCATTAAAAGTTAACTTTAAGTTCAATTACCTTATTTGTATTGTTTATATTTATAAAAGTTTTATGCAGTTATTACGACTTCTTCCTTTGTACTGGCCAAGGTTAAAAATCCTTCATATTGTTGCCTTTAGTATTGGTTTTCTTTTAATATTTTTATTTTGTTTCTGCTGGCTGTTTTTATTATTTAAAAAAGAAAAAACATGAAAAACAATCAATATTTCTAGTTAGAAAATATTGTATTTGCTTTAATAAAATTGTATATACATACATACATACATACATACATACATACATACATACATACATACATACATACATATGTACTTATATTCTTATGTACATATTTATATTAAATTCAAGTGCAATGTGTTATAAGAATGTTGGAACAAAAAATATTAAAGAGGTTAAAATTTATTATTAAGCAAATAAATATAAAAATCAATATTGGGTTTTTAGAATAATTACACTGTTCTGCAAAATTTTGTACTCGTTTAAAAAAGATGGGATGAATGAGATTGATTTAAAATGTAGGTTTATTACAATTTGTGTTAAAACCAGTTACCTTCACCTAATCTATACATATAATAAAACTATAACAGGACCATTTCTGTACACGAAATATTTTTTGAAAATTTTGTTGCTGGTGTAGATAGTAATCGAAATGGAATACAAAACAACAGTTTTTGGAATATTTGTCCGTCTGTCTGTGCATCACCTAAAAACTACTGCATCAATTTGAATAAAATATTCTAAAGAGGTACCTTGGTGTCTCGATTCAAATATAGGATACTGTTTCCCATAAAAATGTCTCATTTCCAAGAGAAAACAGAAGGATAGTAGTAAAAGTACACATTTTTACCGTTTTAAAGGTACTGCTAACTTTACAGCACCTTTTATATTTGAAAGCGATATACATTAAACACTATTTACAGAATTCTACAATATAAATTTTTGTAAATCAAAAAATTGTTAATTTTGCATCAAAATAATTTTTTTTCGGCACTAGTTTGAATTGAAGGATATTTAACTTTATATTTATATAAATAAAGTGGTTAAATTGTCAAAATATTCCTATTGGTTTTTAAATAATAATACTTATTTTCTCGCCAACATAATGTAAAAACAAAAACACAAAATATAAAAACACAGAGCAACAATATGCTATTCCAACACACCAAGATTTTCTATGGTTAATATTTCATCCTAAAGGTATGCAACACAATTATATGCAATATAAATTAAGCGACGTTTTAATTTTTTGCTTTTCTAATGCCTGCCCTTTACGGGTTAAGAAATAAAAACAGACTTCGGAGAAATATTAATAGGTAACGGGTTTATCTTCTGGGTACCCAATCATAAAAATAACAGAATCACTGAAATTTTTTTAAACTATTACTTAATTATATTAATGCAAAAATTCTTAAGAATTTGATTACTCAACGTCAACATTTTCGTACGAACGGACTCCGCTGTAAAATTTGTCAATAAATTATTTACTTTTTATTACTTTTAGTTACTTTTTGTACAATTTCACTTTTCTAGTCATAAGACGAGTACGTTTTAAACAGTTGTCATAAATTTGCCGGATAGGTATTATTGCTTTTAACGGTTATTTTATGACGTAATATTTTTATATCTTCAATATGAAAAAATCACTTAATGTTGTTTTTATAGCAAGCTTTTAGAAGCTTGATGTAAAAGTCAAATAAAATTTTATTTGATTTAACTGTTAAGTTAATCTTAAGTACTTTGATTGATACAAAAACGTCAAAGACATGTATAAAGATCGGGTTAGCCGAATGTAACAGAAACTGGATAAAAGAAGTGAATACTGTTATTGATGAAGACTCTCTTACTATGTGTTTCCTTTTTGTTTCTTCAGCCTTAACACACTTTAACCTTTATTTATCAAGCCTTAAATATAATAAACAACTATCCTAAATTTTATGCTATAGCCTGTCCCTAAAACCATTTCATCCAATAAATTTTTTATTTTCTTTTAATATTTTTCTATTCGCTATTTTTATTAGAAACTAAAACAAACATATGTTTCAATTAAGTGCAAACGAAGCTTTATTAAGTACAATTTAATTAACGTCAATAATGACATTCTTTCTTCATAATTTAACAAAATATGGAAAAATATGGTTAGTGAACCCCCAGGAGCCTTACACACAATTTCACTTATAAAACTGACTGCTTACATTTTAGTACTAAAAACATATTTGCCTCTTTAGGAGGGAAGGAAGTAGTATGTTTTATGTGTAGCACTAATTCAAATTAAACTTAATGGCAAAAGAAAAGCGAAGAAACATTAAATCCCAAAATTTGCATAAACAGTATTTCTTTATACTTTAGCACGTGTACAATCAATTATGGCACATTACTACATAATTATATGTAAAAGCGCGCAGACAATAGATATTTTTTATATAGTTTACCATATACATTAAAGAGTATAACAATACACACGCAAAATTTGAATTGAACTGAAAACACGGGTTTTTATGTGTATTTTTTAATATAAAATTCCGCGATGATTATTGTTAAGTATAAAATACATTAGGAAGATGATTTTCAATAGTTTTCTGGCACGGTTGCGATTAACATGCGCCTAGTAAAGGTATCAGGCAGAAATAAGCTTGTTTGGGTTCCGTGAACCAGAAGTGTTTTACAATGGATAACATTGTCACACGCAGAGAAAAACCATGGTTATGGTATGGTATGGTCAGAAGAACCAAATTTTTTCTCTATAATAATATATGGTTGCGATGAACAATTTTTTTGTTGTTATTTTTTACATTATTTTGCTTACGATAATTAAGTTTTGGCAAAAATTCATCATTAAATGGTTACTACGCCCAAAATACAATATGGTTGGTTTTAAACATACCATTTTTGTTAAATTTCAAACCTCAACCAAAAATTTATAAGTACACCCAATTCTATTTTTACACGGTCTTCTTTACACGGTTTTGATTTAACACGGAATAAAAAAAAAAATAATTTTTTTTTACACGATTTTAATCATTTGGGCTTAGATTTTATTTGTAAAATTAAATTTTTTAGAGGAATACCCTTTTTGCGCATAGGACTACAACGTAAATCCATTTGTTTAGAAAACAAAATTGAAATTTTAGGTAGCCTTCGAAATGGAGAAGCCTCAACATTTCTTAGCAAAATATTCGGTTTAAACGAAGCCACAGTAAGAACAATAAAAAAATTAAAATTCAATTAGGCAATTGTTGAACGAAAGTATCTGTTAAGCCTTAATCATACACTAAAGATGCAAATACACATTACGTATATGATTTAGTAAAATAAACATGTTTTCTTGTATTTAAAAAAAATTCTCGTTTTTCACTACTTTTAATAGGTTTTAGAGATAAGGAACCAATCACCAATTTTTGTATATGATCAATGTCTTTTTTTACACGGATTTTTCTGGAACTAACCAACTGTGTAAAAACAGAAGCAGGTGTATTTCAAAATAATATATTATTTTTAACCATAATCTATATATCTATATAAAGCACAAAATGTGCTTTCTGAAATTATCGCAGTGTGTTATTAGATATACGGTTGGTAAAATAGGGCACTTATTTCTTATATTCGATGTGGGCGTGGCCCCTCCCATACAAATTAAATATTTATTATCGTGTAGCTTGGAAATAGTAATAGGTAGCACCTTGAAATTTAGCACGCATAACCTCTATATTAACATACATAGTTTAGAGAAAGATAGACGGATTGGAATAGTGAGCGTGGTACCTCCCATACAAAGTGATAAATATTATCCTAAATCTATTGAACTGAATTAGGTAGCACCTTGGAATTTCGCACCAGTAACCACCATATTTATGTACATTGTCAAGCTAAACACAGGCTGAATTGAAATAGTGGGCATGGTACCTCCCATAGAAAGTGAAAAATTATTATCTTGTTCTGGCAAACGACAATAGATAGAGCCTTAAAACTTTGCACGTGTAACTCCTACACTAATGCGCGTAGTCTACCAAAATACAGAATTAATTGGGACAGTGGGCGTGGTACCTCCCATATTAAGTGAAAAACTATTATCGCGTACCTGGAGAACTGCAATAGGTAGAGTCTTGAAACTTTGCACAAGTAACCCTCACAGTAATGTGCATTGTCTAGCAAAATACAGACGTTTTCAAGTTAAAGGTTGGCCATACTTTTCTTTCAAGTGATTTTTGTATTTTTTGTGGATGGGTGTAGCGAAGCGCACCCGTAATAGCTAGTATATTAATAATTAACAAAATATATTAAGATTATTTCCAAATAACCAATGTATAACAAAAAAAACAAAAAAACAAATAATGTGTGCTTTTCTAAAAAATAATATAAAATGTTTTAAAATATTATTTATAAAATAAAATGATCATTGAGCCCTTGATTTTGTAAGTGGTATAAAACAAAAAATTAAAAAAATATATTTTATCAGCTATTTCATATCAAATCCTAATAAAATAACATAATCTGAAGTAATTCGCAGCATACCATGAAAAGTTAATAAATTTAGTTTTTTTGTTTGGTAAACAAAATACAGTTTTTGTATATTTTAATAGTGGTATAAGTCAATCTGGCAAAATAGTTACTATTTTTCTGATGTGTTCAGATGGCCAAAAGTTATTTTTAACAAATAACTGCCTTTTTTTCTGTTCATATTCCTTTACTTTTTACAGCTGTTGCCAATGTTGCAAATGTTTTGCTTTTAAAATATGACGCATTTAGTGTTTTAATCACCAAAATATATTTTTTTTGGGAAAGTAAGCAGCATTAGTATTTCAAATGTTCAATTGTGCTTTTTTGCGTAATAAAAATAAATTTTGTTAATAGCAGGCTTTTCATTATTTTTTACGACTTTCCTTATTATCTTTTTTATTTACAAGACGTTGATGTGACGTGATTAAAGAAAAATTGTAATAAATTCTCACAAAATAAACCAAAGAACAATATTTTTTGCGTTAAAAGATTCCTACATATCGAGTTTTAAACGATAAAAAACTTGCACGCGTTTTGGTTAAAGTTTTTTTTTTTACTTAAAAAAGGCAAAAAAAAATCCGTACGTGATCTTAAAAAAATTAAAAACAGTACAAAATTCAAAAAAATAACATTTTCCATAATGTTCTTAATAGTTGGTGTGTTAGTGTTGTTATGCTGGTAAATCATGTCTTGTTTTATGGTTACAATGTAATTTGTAAGATTTCATAAAAAAAATAATTTTATTATTTTATAGAATATTAAAGAATTTAATTTTAAATAAATAAATCCGTTATTTGAAAAATATAAACATTTAAATAAAAAGTAAATTTAGCCATAAAATAAATTAATAAATTAAACACTGAATATTTGAAAGATTTGCCAAATCATGACTAATTTTTAACAAAGAATTATCTAGCAACTGTTTGTTTACAAATAACTCTACATTAATTATTTAGTTTAGACCTGAAAAACTATGGTTATATTTTGCGATGTTATTACTAGGATTGCCAATAATATGGTTCTAACATAACAATATTATTATCAGTAATAATATGGTTTGACTTTAACCATATACTTCAATCATAATATGTTGCTATTACATTAATAAAACCGAGTTTTTTCTTTGCTTGGGTCTTCGAAAGAACAGTATTTAACCATACCACATTATAGGAGTAAACGAGAAAAGTGAACGTTTTTACACTGCATTAATAAAATCTAAAAAGTCACAATATAAAATTGTTTTCTTTAAAATTAATCACCTCATTTGTAGAAAATACTTTTTCATCTCAAAGTAGCTAGATACATTAAATGAAATTTATGCCTCACACAATTCATTTGTATGTTAAGAAATATAGGGTGATTAAAGTAGAGATATTTTTTTCAATAGCCTTTTCTTGACAGATCATGTCGTGCTGCATTGTTATTTTTGTTTAGTATTGTTTGGCGTTTCATAATGGAGAGACTTGCGCCTGAATAGCATAGAGCGAAGCTCTTGAAAAGATCAAAGAAGATCCGTCGTTTTCGAAGCAAATTTTGTTTAGCGATGAGTCCCATTTCTGGCTCAATGGGTATGTAAATAAATAAAATTGCCGCATTTGGGACGAAGAGCAACCTGAAGATATTCAAGAGCTGCCACTTCATCCAGAAAAAACAACGGTTTGGTGTGGTTTGTGGGCCGGTGGAATTATCGGTCCATATTTCATTAAAAATGATGCCGGCGCGAACGTAACCGTCAATGGCGACCGTTATCGTGTCATGATAACCGACTATTTGATGCCTGAAATTGAAGCTCGTGGTCATTTGGTTTTAGCAAGACGGCGCCACTTCCCATACATTGCATCAATCAATGGATTTATTGAGAGAACATTTCGGTGAGCACATAATTGCACGTTTTGGGCCGGTCGATTGGCCACGAAGATCGTGTGATATCACACCGTTAGACTTTTTCCTGTGGGGATATGTAAAGTCTAAAGTTTATGCGGACAAAACCGCTTCTATTCAGGCCTTGGAGGAAAACATCACGCGTGTCATTCGCCAGTTACCTGTCGAAATGCTCGAACGAGTTATCGAAAATTGGACTCAACGCAACGGCCAACATTTGATAGACATAAGCTTCAAAAAATAGTTTCCAAAGAATGTTCTTTCAAATGATAATATACATACTGCATTAAATATGAATATTCTGTATTTTTTTTCTTTAAAAAAGTAGGGAACATCGGAATGGATAACCCCTTAGTTCGACTAATAATTTTATAAATATTATTTATAAATACTTAAATCTGCATTCCGTTAAAGGCTTTAAGAAACAATTTAATAAAACAAATTATTTACCAAAATTTCTCTACAATAGTGAACTCCAATTACGTTCCATGAGACTACAAAATATCAAAAATAAAATACACACGTTTTTAGGAAGACGATTATTTTAAAGCAATCAAAGCTACATGGCTACACGACCACCGTTGTGGGTGTAGTCAACTTAGGCCAATTTATATTTTTGTTTACGACAACTTTATTTTATTCAACAGAAGAAAGTGTCGCAAAAATTACAAATTCATTAACAATCAAAAGGTTTTGAGGAAATATTTATTATTTTTATATTTATTTATTATTTATTATTTTTATATTTATTTATTATTTTTATATTATTATTATTCTATAAAAGTTGTATTTCTACAACAATGTCAGAGTTTACGACGTAGTTGTCGTCTTCAATATAATTAAGTAGCTGACTACACGGCGATATTTGTAGCCAATGGATTTTGTAGTCATGTAGCTGTATAGCCGCTGTCGTCTGTGTTTAAAGCATAAGTTACAAAATATTAATATTTGAACTTTAATCTGGCTGTTGATGCATTAGTCATTTTGTTCCTATAATAATTTTTGCATTCAATTTTAGTTACAATTTCGGTTTAATTTTCTGATGTTATTTGAAATAAAAAATAAAATATTTTCATAACAATTTGATTTGTTTAAATACATTGTTGATTTGTCGCCTTGAGTCATTAAACAGCAATTAGCTGATAATGCATAATTTTTTATCACTTAAATGACATTAACACACACATGCGCGTACACGTACAGTCATTACCAGCATAAGCGGTTCTGTATGATTTTGTTTTATTTTTCTTTTTAATTTAAACAATGACTTAAAAACTTTAATAAAAATTAATGATAAATTTTGTAATTGTTTTGTAAATAAAAACAACAAAAAGCAGCGCCATCTAAATATATTATTATTAAATTCGAAAACGAAATCAAATTTTAATTTAAAAAAAAGAAATTATTACTTTATTGTTTTTTAATACTTTATAATATTAAGTGTGTCGGACCAAATGAGAAATAATAAAAACAATTAGACAAATATTTCTTTTAAGTATGTGATCTTACAAGTACAATTTTAGAAATACCCGATCTGACTTATAAGCATGAGCCGCCAACCATAGAAATTGATTAAAATGAGAATGTATTTATGTTTTTACTGTATGTATTTATTATTTTTTAACAACATTTATTAACTAATTATAACAAATTTTCTTTTTTAATGTAATAATAATGTAATATTAAAAAGAAAAAAAAACTTCTTAATTTGTTCCTAAATATTAATGCCCTTATAGAGAAATTAAGTCTTGAAGTACACTTAAGACAAAATTGTCATATAAAACTTGAAATAAAGTAGACTTGAAGTAGACGTTATTTCTTTTAGATAAGGGCATTAGAGTGTACCATGCCAGGTATGACTAAAATTTGTATATGTTTTGTTCTTTATGTGAGAGTATCGTTGATGTTGTGTGTGCTTTTCAACAAAAAACTGAGGATTTTAGAAAAAAAAAAAAATGATTTTTTTTATGAATAAGGGCATTAATAAAGAAATAGTGTTTAAGAGCGAAAAACAATTTCAAAGAGCTCTATCTACTATCAAATATAATATAAAAATTTTAAAATTTCTTATATCCTATTTCTTTGATTAATTTGTTTAAATAGAAAATTATGATGGACGTAGCTGTCTAGAAAATGCTAGCTCTTGCAAGTTCGATGGCATGCACACAACATTCTAGACATAGTCGTCAAATTCTTGTTCCCTAGGAAATTACTCATAATCAAAGCAATGAATTTCATGCGTTGGATTTAAAAATACCAGCTTTCAACTTATTTGTACTTAATCCTGGAAACATGCGCTAAAGAAAGTTGAAAAACTATTGCATAGCGCCTTCACAAACTGTTTCATTAGTCGAAGTGAGGGAATCATGATGCGGTCTCGGCTAATGTTAACGCCAAATAATGGATGTTACGAACATTATTGCATCTTTTTTTGCACTGGATCATAACCGTAGATATGACACACAATACGCAGTTTTCAAAATATTCTATATAGGTTTTTAATACTTTTCAAATACATATATATTCACCACAAATATAGTCAAAGCAATCACGCAACATTGTCGCAATTATTTAAAGCATGTGACTTTTATTCTGGTAGTTAAAAATATTAAAATAGGTTTTGAAGTAAAAAATAGTTAATTGTAAAAAACTGACAAATTTATAAAAAACAAAATATTTTATTTTAACAAAAAACTGAGTAATGCTTTAAAAAAACTATAAAAATCAGATAAATCTGCTGGTGCTTACAGACACTCAGGGGGTTGTGTGGGGACTCTGCTTAAGAGGCAATAAAAACATAGAGTTATAAAATTTGGCAACCTTAGAAAACTACTGTTTAAAAAGTCTGCGATGTCCTAAGCAGAGTACGAAAATTTATGGTTTTTTAGTTCAATAGGTAAAAGAAAAACAAATCAGAATCAATGCGAACGATTGTTACATTTAGGCTCCTATTACGGTTTACAACCCAAATCTACTTCAGTTGAAATTTTACAATTTGGTATTATCAATTACAACTCAACTTGTCAAACATATTTTAAGTTGAATTTAAATTGTGTTACAACTCTGTTGTAGTTTCACCGTTTACAACCCTGTGTTAGTTCGGTTAACAAAAGTTAAAAAAAAATTACAACTCATGAGTAGCAGTTGTTTCAAATTACAACTCATCAGTAGCAGTTGTCTTTTAGACAACTCAACTGAGTTGTAATCCGTAATAGGGGCATTAGTTTTGTATTATTTTTGGTCTTAAACACGAACTGTACTGTACATTCATATAAAGGAAAAAAAAAACGTTTGTTTAATTATTTGGTCATTATGGTAGATAATGTAGCTTGTTTTAATAATAGAATAAAAACAAAATAAAAAGCAATTCAAAAAAACAAACCATAAAATTTGAGTAATCTAAATTTGAAAAGATTTATCTTTGCATGACACGTTTGCGAAAAGTTTTGTTTATTTTCATACACTGATGTTAAGTACTCTTTTGTACTTACTTTACATTATTAAATGAATTACTTCTTTTCAAAAGCTGTCAGCATTACTCATTGATGAATGAGGGCTTAGAAATGGCCACCTCCTTGCCGAATTGCTATTTGAGTTTTATTCAGTAACTTGGGAAAAATCCACCTATGAGCTAACTAGGTAAGCTTGGGCGAAATAGCGTTTTACGTATATTCTTTCCTCATAGTAATGATTTCAGAGAATTGTTATCTATATATACATATAATAAAATAGTAACTCATTTCCGTCTCTCAGTCTGCTTTTCATTTGTGTTCGCATCACGTAAAAACTACTGGATGGATTATAACAATATTTTGTAGGGAGATACCTAAGCATCCTGATTCTAATATAGGATACATTTTTTCGAAAAAATATCTCTTTCTAAGAGAAAGTAGAGATAAAGCAGTGAAAAAAGCAATTTCCGGTATAAAGGTAATGCAATTTTCGTTTTTAAACTGGGATATTTCAAACAAAATTGCGCAACAGATGGCGCCAATTGAATAAAATTTTGGTTTGTATTTTTACTTTGTGAAATTACATTGGTATAAAAATATTTTAAACACCTCTTACAGAGCTTTACAATAATTTTTTTCTAAATTTTAGAATTTTATACAGGGATGGGTACCTTTATGTAAAGTAAATACATAAACTATAACTGAAGCACTATAAAAGTAAGAGTCTTGCAATTGGTGTGGAATACTTTCAAAGCAAAATAGAGCAAAATAATGTCAGGGCCCTTAGGACGTGGCGGGCACAAATTTGAAATATTTTTTACAAAATATTTATTTGAGAAATTAAATAAACGATTAAATATAATTAAGGATAAAAATTAATTTTTAATTACCTCCTTATCGGTTATTGGCATAATATTATTGCTTTTTTTTTGTTTCGGAAAAAATAAATAAAACATGTGTTTTTTCGTTTTTGTTGGTGACGTGCAAATAACGGACTTTTTTTAAACACCTGAACGTTTGTTTTAGTTCCCAACATGTTTTCATTGAGTTTTATGTCAGCATTATTACGTATTGACATTTTATATCTGAAGTGTTTAAGTGTTTGATGCGAGTAATTTTAATTTGTTTGAAAACCTTCTTTTGTGGTTATTACCTGTTGGCTGTAATTGTGTTGTTGGTGTTGCCTCTAAAGGCCAGTAAATACTCTTCTTATTCATGCACATGTGTTGTGTGTTTGTTACAGAAAAGCTATTGACGTTGGTTTAAAGTTGCTTTAGCTGTTTTTGTCACTTCTACTATTTTTTGTTGGAATTATTATTATTATTGTTGTTGTAAAATGTCTATTGGTCTGCCTGCTGTTGACTTATTAATTGTAGATAGACCATTATACTTATGAATGCATGTGTTTCGCTGAAACGATCATATTACGTACAAGTTTGCGTCACTTTACTACTTTGTTTTCAGTGTTTTCTTTCGTCTGCTGTTCACCTGTTTTGTTGTTGGTGTAATGCAAACAACAATTTTAATTGTATTTGTTGTTAGTAATGAGTATTATTTAATTAAAACTTTAATATTAAATTACACATGCACTACGTTAAACACAAAATAGTTTTTAATCTTGTTCAAATTAAAGCTGAATTGACGAATTACAAGATGTGTAAATGTCGTTTAAACTAGAGAGGCTGTTTACCCTCTTTACCGCTCAAATGATAATTTTAAGCGGTTTTGGAAACGGTGTATTGTTGTTGTAAGTAATGTTGTAAAAGCGGTTTAAATAAAATATTTCGATAAAAATTAAAGAAATTTGTTTTATGTATTATTTGGTGGGCGTATGTTTTTGCAGTCGTCAATATTTTTTAATGCATTTAAAATTGCTTGAGTGTAAGCAAAATAAAATAAATTAGTCAAGTGCGAGTTAGCCTCACACACTTAGGGTTCCGTACTATGTTTAATACGCCTTTAAAAACTCAAGTTGTTAATTTTTTCATGTCTTATGGGGCACCCTTTACTTTTTAAAATCAAAGCCATATTCTCGAAAATTACATCGCTATTGGAACAACCTTTAAATTTTTGGAATTGTTGTTATAACGGACATGGTAATACACTTTCTACAAAAATATCAGGCCTACCTATTGCGGTTCAAAAAAAAAGGTAATATACGTGAAAAACATGTCACTGACGAATCACCCTTTAGTAATTAGTAATTGCTACAGTGTCCGAAGTACAACATCTACTGTAAACAATTCAAGAGTCTACATATTACGGTTCAAAAAATAAAGCTATTTATGTAAAAATCATGTCTCTGTCGGAACACCCTATACTTTTTATTATTTGTTATAGTTTCCATACTAATAAACCTCTTGTAAAAACTTCAAGAGTCATATACACGCAAAGCACGTCACTCTCGGAACACCCTTTAATTTTAAGGTTAAATTTAATAGAAAGCGAACTTAGAGTTAATTACTGTCTGCAAATTTTAAGCGGCAAATAACACCTCACTTTCGGAACACCCTATAAGTTTTAGTATTTGTTGCTATAGCGCCCGCAGATATACACCTTCTGTGAAAATTGCAAGCGTCTACCTATTATGGTTCACAATTTAGGCCTTATACATGCCATTCACACCACTATCGGAACGCCCTTTAATTTCTAGGTTTATTTTTTTATACTGGTTATATACCGAACTAAGTTTTAATTACTGTTTTTAAATATTTAGTCAATGCCTCCTACAGATCAAGAAATAAACACATATTCGTGAATACCACCTCTCTATCGGAACACCCTATAAGTTTTAGTATTTGTAGCTATAGCGGCACCAGCTATACATCATCTGTAAAAATTTCAAGAGTCTACCTATTATGGTTTCAGAGATAAAAGGCGCTGACAGACGGACAGACATTGTAGCGAAAACAATAGGGTTACGTTTTTACACTTTGTGTACGGAACCCTAAAAAAGAGTCTTAAATGGTTCTCAAGCATGATCTCATAGTTCTGAAGTATGTGTTTCTGTAATGCAATAAATTTAAATTTAGTTTTTTCAATAAACTAAAAAAAAATATTACGGTAAAATCCTTCTTCGTTCTTTAACACCTTCAATCAATACATGTATTTTATACTGCAGTGATTACTAGCTGCTTCGAATTAAATATCGACCTCGTTTTTCATCACCTACACCAAACAATCATTGCTATTAATGCATCTGCCGCCTATAGTCCTCAATCTGATACCAGCTAGTGCAGATCTTTTGTTATATAAAATTAATTAATTTTATTAAATAAAATTTAAATTTTATTGCTTTGAAACTGCGTCGATTAAGGCCCATTATTATAACTTGTCAATAGTTAAAGTTAGGATTTTGTTGGAGCGATAAATAGTTTTTTGCTATTATAAGTAAGCTAATAATTCTTGCAAAAAAACCGACTACAAAACAAATATATGTGCATCAATTCTAAACTAAAGTAATCTGTAAGAAATAGTACTCAAATCAAGTACTTTTATACTTGTTGCTCTAACGGACATAGTAATATACGTTCTGTACATTCAAATGTCTGTCAATAACGGTTCAGCTGATAAAGCCATATACGACAAATTAAGTCAGATATGAGGACACCCTTTATTTGTTTACACTTATTATTACTGACACAGTAACGGTTCCAAGGATATGGCCATATAGGTTAAACAATATCACCTAGGGGACACCCTTTAATGTACAATTTTAAATTAAACACTTATTTTAAAGGAGAGATTCTTTTTAAATTTCAAATGTCTGTCTAAAAAGGTTCAAAAGTTTGGCCATATGCATCAATTTACATCAACTATTGAGACACCCTTTATAATTTTAAATATTTATAAATGTTATTATAGTAGTGGATATTCTGTCTAATTTTCAAGTGTTTGTCTATAACGGTTCAAAAGATAGGGCTAGGGCTAAAATTATATCTATTATGGGGTCACCTTTTAGTTTCCAAATTTAAATTATATACTTGATGTTATAAAGGACTTAGTTACGGTTCAAAAATTTTGCAATATACATCAAATTACATCAACTATTGGGACACCCTTTAACTTCTTATTATAAATATTTTATTTCTGATTATAAATATTGGACATTTTGACTAATTTTCAAGTGATTGTCTACAATGGTTCAAATGATTCATATATTTAAATTGTATGCACATATGGGGACACTCTTTAATTTTTAAGCTTTTTTTTTTTAAATTAATTTCTGTTATTGGCAGCTATAGTGATATGCAGTTTTTTAAATCTTAAAAGGGTGCCCTTTACGGTTCATAATATACGTAAAAAACACGTATGTTGTATGGGGACACCCTTTAATTTTCAAAATTCTGAACCTCTTTTAAAATGGGACCAATCTGTAAGCATTTCCTTTCTAATAAAGAAAACATTTTTGTAATCGGGTCAGAAATGAGTGAGTTCTGCGGGCACAGACATAAAAAAGCAACATTCAGACAAATTGATAACCTCCTTCTTTTTTTGAAGTCGGTTAAAAACAACATTTAACTATCACGTACTTTACAAGGACAAGTTATAGTGATGAGCGTTATCCTCGTTATTATAACGAAAAACTACTTATCGCTCCAACAAAATTCTACCTTTAGCTATTGGCAAAAACAATAGTTTAAAACTATTGTAAAATATTACAACATTTTGACAATATAATATGTTATCATACCTTATGAATTCCCCAAATGTATGTTTATTTTTATAATTTCTTTAAACATTTTTTTTATAATTTACTTGATTCTTGCGATTTTACTGTTTATTTTTATGGTCTTTTTATTGAATAGAATTTAATTTCAAATTTTTTTTTATTATACTTGTGTGGTCGTTTTAACACTGTTGACTTTTTATGACTTCGGAGGTGATCAGTTCAAAAAACGTGGGAATTTTTTATTTGCTTGTTCGTTGGCGATTATTTTATTGAAAAACATACAGTTAACAATAATTAAAAAAATACGTTTGAAAACAAAATACTAATAATAATTAATAGTTTTAAGTATTGTGTTATTTCCTACAATGAAATTGTATTATTTCTTTATAAAATAAAACATGAAGAGTCTTAAAAAGTTATCCAAATGATTTTTATTATATATTATTTTTATTGGTGTCGTGAGATATTTTTATTGGTTTATTTACTTACAATTTTCAATTAAAATTACTCTACATTTCTAAAGCTAATGTCTAGTACATTAGCTACTAAGACTATCGGTATATATCGGCAGATTATATTTTTATTCTTTTATAGATGTCTTTAATCATTGTATTGTTTATTGGTTAGCGGTAGCTTATTTTAATTTTAAAGGTCAAGACACTATTATCAGACTTATTTAAGCAAAAAACTTCAAAGTCACTTCATCAAATATAAATTTTGTATGATATGATATTAACGACTAGATCTATGTCGATTTCTCTTACTAGGTAGTGTCGTCCGCCCAGCTGATTTAGTAGTTCGACATTGTAGTGCAGAAGTGAGAAAGCAATGAAACAAATACACGCCTGCTTAATTTTCTTGTATGTTTTTTTTTTTTGACATTTCAAACTAAGATACCATGATACCATGTTATTTTTATATTGTTGTATTTGTTGTAGGAGCGCCACTACCTAGTACGATACCGCTACCTTGGACTAGATTTTATAAAAATTAATTGTAAATACTTTTTCAAAAATTTAAATTTATTTAGAAATATTTTTTTAGATTTTAGCATTAGCTCAATGAAATAAGAATGAAATTAAAAGGTGGGAAAACGAAAAAAAAATAGTGGGAATCAAGATGGCTCTTTTTCGTTGCTTCGTACCAAAGGTTAGCTGAAGTAACAACATATGTACATATCTTCATATGATTTCAAAAAAGCCTTAAGTTACAAAAAAAATTAAAATCGATTTTTTGATTGATTAAGATGGCCTCTATCAATTTCCATGTTCCTACTACTAACAATAACATTCTTATGTTCAAGATTAAACTAAAAAAAATATGTAAAATAGCTTGGTTAATTTTTCATATGTAAACATTTTTAAATGTAGGTTAGGGCTGAATAAATTAATTATTTAGGCTTAAGTTCTTAATTATAAAGAGATAAAGAAAAATTAGACACCAGCAGAGTGGAATCCATTTTCTCGACAGCTACGTCAGTCATCAGCACTCTTCGTATCTGTCTACAAGGTAGTTTCAATTGTTATTATTTTTCTAATTTTCTAACTGTCTAATTTTTCTTTATCTCTTTATAACTGAAAACTTAGAGCAAAATAATTAATTTGTTCATTTAAAAATAGTTCAAATAAAACTAAAATTCATAGAGTAACTTAGGGCTTTTATGAATTCATAGGACGATATGTGCTTACATATGTAAGCACGTAAAGATTCAAAACATTAACTTGAGGGAAGCTTTAGGTAGTGGTAGACTTCGTTCTAAGCAACTGCTGATGGCTAATTGGATGCTGATGATACGAAGCATGCCGAAGAAGGATGAATGATCCGAAAAACAAAAAATTAAACAAATACATATAATACTCTTACATTCATTTCGCCTAAAATGGTCAGATCAAAGCAAATAAGGGATTAAAACTTTGACATCTCCGATACCTCTTGTTGACCGTTGGGCTTTGCTGTACTTCATTGGTCTTAAAAAAATGGTCTTTTATGTGTGATCATATTCGAAGTAAAAAAGGCATAAAAACCTGAAGAAAACAAATCCAATATTGCCCTACTACTGGAAAGGGTTGTGGCGGACCCACATCCCATCGCTAAAATCATCAAATCAAATAAAATTCAAATACCCCGCCCCCATGGATTACATTGACCGCTCCTAGTTTACAGTGGTGACTCTGTGGGTATGTTAGTCACCTCTATGTTTATTGCTTGCTATAAAGGCATTTTATACAAATCAAAGCTGAAAACCCCCATCAACTAAAAACAAATACAACATCGCCCCTCCCACCCGAGATCTATATGCGGTCTATGGGTCGTCGTCTAATATTTAGTACCAAAAAAAACAAAAATCATTATAACCGAAAAAAAATAATAAAACCAACCTGAAAAAATGTGAAAAATATAGGTAGGTGTGGTTTTTTGTCCGCAGCCTCGATTGGAATGGTCTGATGTTGCTGCTCAATTGCAATAGCAACATTTTTGAACCTATACCTGGCCAGATTGGTGGGCTTAAATTTTCTGTAACTCTTCTGGTGCCTTGGCAAAGGTGATTTCAACCAGAACACAGACATACAGACGGACATCGTTAAATCAAATTTTCTAAGCATAAGGATCCAGAATATATTTACTTTATGGGGTTGGAAATGTATATTGTAGAAATTGTGCTGGAGGGTATAATAATAAACTAATTTTGGTCAAACAAAATGATGCGATTTAAAAGTTGTTACATTTTGATAATCTTCTATAAGTTTCTTTTGGTATCTCTATATAATAATTTTCACATTTCATTTCGATTTCCATTAGCCTCTATTAAAACGATTTAAGTGGCCATTACTTTGAATTCTAATAAAATTATAATAACAGCACAAAACTTACTCATCATCAATATCTTGACAGTGTATTTGGCATTTTATGAAAGAAGCAGACTGTTTGACTTCCAACTGATGCTATGCAAATGCAAATTGTTAGCAGTGTATATGGATGAACATGTTAAAGAACATGATGATGGTGATTAACATCAGTTACAGTCTTATCAGCATATTTTCAAGTTCAACATAAATATTTTTTTGTTAGTGTGTGAGCCATATTGGTATCACATATGTCGATACTTGATGCAAGTGAGGGGGAGCCGGCAATAATACGTTATGTGCCTTATGTACGCAATTTTTAAAAAAAGATGAAAGTAGCAACAAATAATAGTTCTAAACAGTGATACTGGTTGTTGAAAACCCATTTGAATCAAAGCTGCTGGGACACTTAAATTTTTTATGTTTTACTTCGTTTGAGTTGCTCTTGTAGATTTATCAACAAAATGACAAGATTTGCCACTCAAAAACAAAATTAATTCTTGTTATACATAGTCCCATATAATATTTTTTATAAAAAATAAATTTATTAAAAGAGAATAGAATATTATGCAATAAATGGAAAAACATGTAGGTTTTGCTCAGTTTTCTGTCAATAGTTGTGGGTAATTGTTATCTAAGTAGTTTCAGTTAGTGGTTTTTAGTTTCCGAATAAAAAAGCCACTCAAGCATAAAATGATGTTTGAGGAAGTTCGTTATAACAACAATTTGTGATTTTAAAAATAGGCAAACAATAATATGGTCAAAAAAATAACAAAAACATTCGTAGAGAAATACACGCAGAGAAAAATAAATTTATAAAAAGATGAGTAAAAGTAACACTGTGTGGGGATGCCTCACTTTAAACCAGGGATCGATACGTATTTCGAGTTCGAATACAACCACCAAGCTCCCTCATCGCCACACATTTCTGTCGTATGCTGTTTACAAGCGTGGCTTAGGGCAACTTTTTTATTAGAGAATATAACATATCTACGCTCAACTTAATTTAGCCAGCCATATAGCAGGGTCGATTCCTAACTAGTAGCTGCTTATATGGCTGGCGAAATTAAGTTGTTTTCGCCACACCGTAGTTGTGGCGTGCCATATCATTGTGCTTGCCAGCCGATAATCTTTATTTCTTTGAATTAGACAGCTAAATTCTGGGATGTTGTAAATAAATGTTTTTGAATTTAAATATATTAAAAAAAGTTGAGTTTTTTTGCCCAGAAATAAATATTATTCTTTTGAAAAATACTAAAGAATAAATGATGATTTAGTAGTTGTCTAAAAATCACATATAAATTATAAAATCAACAATAGATAACAACATGACCTAATTTTGAATATTTTAGAGTTTAAAAAATAGTTTTTAATTACTTCTTTAAATTATTGTTTTATTAAAGAGAAACGTGTAGTCTATTCTAAAACTAAAATAGAAATTAAGTTTTTTTTAAAGTGTATGGAAAACTTTTGTATCACTGCTTTATTTGCAAAAAGCATATCAATTACCATTTGAATGAATGTCTCTGAAAATAACATACAAAAAAAATATCAAATAAAATTAAAAAGAAAAATAAACATACGTACATATGTATGTATGTATATCAATGTCAAGAAAAAACACACAAAAAAAACCTAAATTACGTCATCTATTTTTTAAACGTTTTTTTTTTAATCTAAAATTGCAGATCAACCAAATGAAACAGAACAAAAATAGATAAAATAATCAGTAATCGAATTTAAAACACCAACCACTCAAGCATCAAACCTAAAACAATTTAAATAACCGCAGAAAGTCTAAAATACATGAGCGGTGAACTAGAAAAACATGACCTAAAAGATAAAGACTAGAGTGCCTTGGTACATTAATTGGTGGTGTTCTAGTTTTGGCAATCTTGGTGTTGCAGTTTCGATTACTTTCAAATAATACTTTGGGTGTTACACTTCAACAAGTGTTGCAGTTCAGTCGATTTAATATAAAGGTGGTACCAGATGGAGCAACAGCAATGTAATATCATAAGATTATGTTAGAAATAAAAAAATATATTACAATATAATATTTTTTACATTTTAAAATACAAAATTAAATTTTATTTTTTAAGAATGATTTTATATTAAATACAGATGATTTTAATAATACATACATAAATAAGCAAACAATAATTAGTTGGTGATAACGTTGAATTAGCATTTTCCTTCTTTCAAACCGTGTTTGAAGAACATAAGGGCGGGTACTCTGTGGCCATCGATTTTACAGTATTCGCACATGAAAATTATACCACCAGTAAAGAATTTTAAATCCTTAAAACGACTCCAGATTTCTTTCATTAATTTGTGCATGTTGTTCATGAAGACATCAATTTGATCGTATGATGGATCTCTTTTCTAATTCAACCAACACCTTTTTCATGTAGCCTTTCAAGTGTAAAGTGAAGCCTTTCTTGGTTTCGAAAGCAATGCATTCTTTTAAACGGTAATTAACAACAACACCAACGACATTCTCAACGGTTGAGTCTGTACCCTCTCCAGCTCTTCAACTGAGGGAATGAAATCTTCAGTTTTAATGTCACCTCGTAAATTATTTATTCGATCAATTACGTTTTGTAAGTATCTGCCAAAATTTCATCACCTGTAATGATATTCTTGTAAATTTTATTACTTTTTGTGGTATAAAAATTAAAAATAAATTTTAGTCTCACACCGAGAGAACACGAAAAAAAATTAAATAGTTCAAAGCAACTATGTTGAATTTTTCGTAAGTCATTATTTTAAAACAGCGCCATCTGTTGCACAGCCGTGCTACAAATATCCCGCTTCCAAAAATAAAAGATGCCTTAAAGTATGCAGTACCTTGCAATTGGTAAAACAAAATCATCGTACTTTCACTGATTTTTATCCACTTTCTATTGGAAATAAGATATTTTAAAAAGTATCCTATATTGGAATCAGGATCCTAAGGTACCTCCTCACAAAATTTTGTTAAAATTCATCTAGTAGTTTTACGTGATGTTAACACAAAAAAGAAAGACAGACAGATTATATAGATTATAGATGCAGATGTAAAAGGTTTTTTGCAGTGAAGAGGACGGACGACCTATAGTTGTAAATACAACCATAGTTAAATATTGGAAAAAATAGGCATAATGTTTGTGAAACAACTTCAAACAATTGATTACAACACTAATTTATAATGAGTAAAAAACGCATGATGTTTGCAGTGTTGATCAGCAATCGTTCTTAAAAATTGTTCATCCAATTGTTGTAAATGATAAATCAGACTACATTTTAAGAAAGTTTACTATGTTTGTATGTCTATCAAACAGCTAATGAGAAACTATTTTTAAGATAGAAAAACATTTGTGAATATTAGCGCTATTTTTCTAGGAACGCCTTCGTATGGGTTCTATTATAAACGTTAAAACACTTAAGTTATTGGTGTACGATTGTGGTTAAATTCAATAACTACTGGTATTTATAAAACACCAAATTACAGTTTAAATTATGCAAAATTAATAAAAAAAAAATGAAGCAGAAATCAAATAAGATTCTGAATAAAAATAAAATATTGACAGTGGCTTTTCAAACCAATAGTAATAAAAATTAAAAGAGTCAATAAAAGCTTCAAGTTCATACAATCACTGGCTTATTCATTAACTCTTTCTAAGTTTTCATATTTTTTCAAAACTGGTTTTTTATCTTCAGACACTAAAAGTTTTTGTGTGACACAACATATTCGCGGTTTTTGTTAATTATTTGTTTACTTAGCATAAATTCGTAAATTCGTTAAAAATCAATGCTAATGCTACAAAAAAAATAATAAAAAAATTAAATCAAAAAGAGAGATATTTCATCGTAAAGGTTGATTGCCAGTGCTTCTGATACTATTGATGTATAAAAGTTCAAATAAACAAAATCTGTATGGTTTGTTTTAAAATAATATTGATTTAGATTTTTTTATTCTGCATTAAGGTTCTTGTATTTCAGTCTAACAATTCGTCTAGAAATTCAACAACTGAATGCTTTTCATAAAAAAAAATTCTAAACGAATTGTTATCCTGGAATTCAAAAAACAGCATTTTTTACATTTTAAAAATAAATTTCCTTTTTAATCATCGTTGTCAGAAGTATGAGTAAAAATAAAATTTTAATCACATTTTTTCTTCATTAAACTTTTAATATACTCGTATAAGACATCATCAGTGATATAGAAGATTTTCACATAAAAAAGATTTTCTTTCAGAAACGTTGCTTAGTGAAAGCTCATATTTTTATACTTATTAAAACTTTATAAGTTTTTAAATAAGTCAATTTTTATTTGGAAATAAAATGTGGAACCGTAAATTAACTTTAAGGCTCGTTATTATAACTTGACAATAGCTAAAGTTAGGATTTTGTTGCACCGATAACTAGTTTTTTGTTATAATAACGAGGATAACGCTTATTACTATAACTTGTCTTAAAGTACGTGATAGTTAAATATTGTTTTTAACTTGATTAAAATAACGAAAAACTTCTTATCGCTGCAAGCAGAAATCCTAACTAGCTATTGCCAAGTTATAATAAAAAATAAAGTTATAAACGTCAAAGGTAGATACCAAAGAAGCCCCGACTAAAACTTGTTTTAGTTTTAAAGTAAAGAACGAATTTTAAGCAAAAGGAAATAGGACTTCAATTGAACTTTTGTGTAAAGTCATAATCATTGTTGCTGGATTTATCATGATTCAGTAACATTGTATTAATTTTCAAGAATTTTTTATATTTTTATTACTTCTAAAGGATTTTTGAAAGAAATTTGTCCTGGTAAAGTTATACACAGTCTTAAACTTAGTTTTATCAAATCCGTTTAAATTATAAATATAAGCCTTGTAAAAACAAAAGCACGAATAATCGAAAAAGACTTAATCAACTTTAAAGTAGATGTTAATAAAAAAATATCTAAAAATTTGTATGGACTTTTCTCCGTCAACTTTAGTAATAGCTGTCTCGTTTTGTCAGAAAATTGCAATGTATTTGCAAAGTTTCAGTCAAATCTTGTTTTGTATAGATGTAGATCCGCCCACTTTTTAATCAAAACCTGTCTTTGTCAGAATAGCAAATAGCATAAACTGTTTTACGATTACCCACACACTTGCAAATTTTTGTTTTATACATCAATTTGCGATATTTAACAATTTTCAGCTGATTATAAAAAATCTGCAGTGGCCTACATTTAACTTGGGAATAGATATTTTTATGAATAGATTACATAAAGAATAACAGTTCAAAATATATCGAATCGATATCCCACTAAAGAAAACAATTTTACAAAATTTTAGAAACTGAAATCCCGACACCCTCAAAAACTAAAAGCAAAAATTAACATAATGTATAAATCATGAAACATTGTTGCCGCAAAGAAAACGTCATTAAAACGTGTGCTTAGTTCTGACATAAGCAGTTGAAATTATTTACTTTAAAAGCTAATTTATATAGATGTAGCTAAACATCGGGTATAACTTCGCAGCAAGGGACTTTATATCAGATATACTCACTGGGTGGAGGTAAAATTTTGAGGGGAAAATTTAAATTTTTTTGTATGGAGTTTGACATTAAGAGGCATTTTAAGAAGAAAGAAAAATGTCTTTTAATGTCAAACTCAATATAAAAAAAAAAAATTGAGATTTTCCTCACCCAGTGAGAATACCTGATATAAATTTGCATTCGTATCCACTCTCGAAATAAAATTAAATCAACATTTATAAGTAAACGTATGTATGTAAGTTTATTTTTATTTATGTTTTTCCCTAGATATAGAATAATTAATTATTATTTTGTATTAGGAGTACCCGTCCCGCCGTCCCATAAAACTATGCTTTTAACGTTATTCTAAAAGTATCATATTTAGGAGGTGTAACTGGTCTTTTCACTATGGGCAACTTATAATACACTCTGTAGATAGTACCCGTCTTCCCAAAATTTAATATAGGCTACTTTGCGTTTCTAGTAAAAACTCTTAGAGTAGCCTATATCCTATGTCCTATGCCTATTGTGGAACAAGATTAACGTCAGTACCTGCCTACTCGGCCTAACCTCACGGTGGTCTTACCACCGAGTGAAACTTAGGCGTAGACTAGCGCCCCCATTGTGTAGTATAACTACACTTTACGATTGCCACCAATCGATTTTTGTGTGTGATACAGTCACAATGAGTAGCAATTTATATAATATGGCAAGCCTTTCCAAGGCAAGCCTACATCCACATTATAACATCTTGCTTAGGGGTTTGGAGACTATCCAAACTCCGAGACTATCCAAACTCCTACATAAATCGATCTTAAACCACAACCACCACGTGTACCCCAGAAGGGGACCTCACCAATAACCGGTCACAGAGAGGATAGGCTCTCTGTGGGGCCACCGATTCCCGTGGTACCAGTCCTTTGGGCACTGGTCGGGCCTCGAAGAGGACCCGTATGTTTTAACACACAGACCTTTTCTTCCAGATTTAGGCTCTAGGAACCCTAGCGTCTGGTGCCCCTATTTTCCCCGAGTGGATCGCGTCAAAGCATTTGCCATATTCCTGCAGTGACATTTCGAACCCCGGGGGTAGTCCTATGCCTATATAAAATTTATAGAGTCTCAATCATGTAGTTCTCGAGGTTTGAGATAATTATTAATTATTTGCTGCGGGGTACTCGCCGTCTACCGCCTTTTCTCGCAAGCTTTTCGAGATATCTGATAAGTAATAATTCGGGGAGATCCCGTCCACCTGTCTTTTATCACCAAGATTTTACTGGAAAATTCACACAATTCTTGGAGTATCCTGTATCAAATTTAAATAGTGTATTTGATGTCTGGTTCATTGCAGCTAAATAGGAAGCCAAGATTTGTTTGCCGACACATAGACAGGTGATAATAAATAATATTAATTTTGAACAACTATTTTACAGTTGAACTTTTTGGAGATCATTTCAGAAAAAAAAATTCAAAACTTCCTAAAATTTTAAGAACTTCTTAAGTTAAGGTTTTGATGTATTCTAATAGCCTTTTTATTTTAAAGTTCAAGAACTCTTAAAAAAAATATCTGAATATTTTTTAATACAAACAACTCATTTATTGATACATATTTCAGACTTAATAAAAAAATATATATATGGGAAAAATGTTTAGCAAAATATTGAAAGTTTAAAACCTTAAAACCACCTGTTATTAAAGTCAGCATCCAATTAACGGCAAAAAAATATTTGAGTTTTTGTTTTAAATATTTACTCATATTAATTGTTATTATTTTTATTATTAAAAGCCCCTTTAACGTGTCTAGATTTTATAATTAAAATGCAAAACAGATGTTTAGTTTTCGTTGAATTTTTTAACAAAATATATTTTTCCCAAGCACCAATTAAACAAGTGTCTCAATATTTACACAAATTAATTGCTTGTGATGTTGAAAAAATTGTCTTAATTTAAACAAAAAAAGAAAAATTATTAAATGAAAAATAAAAAATAAACAATCAATTTACTATTCAACTTTATAACTTTTAAATTTTTTTAAGTTTGTAAATTTGTTTTTAGCTCGTTAATATTAGACGAATAACTTTTATTTTGCAGACGGCTTTGACAGCAAGTAGATATGTAAAACAGAAATTAAAACATAAGTCAATTTGGGTTATTCTGTATTTATAGTTGAATGCGTTTAATTTTTTCGTGGTTATTATTTTCTGTTTAAGGTGAAGAAAGAAATAAAGACTTCTAAATACGTTTATATATTGTATTTATGCTAAACTCGATGATAGAACTAAAATTATCTGATTCAGTAATTTATATATTTTGAAGACATTTCTTAAAGTAAGAAAAAAAGAATTGATAGCGAAACAATAATAAGAACTGATAAATCTGCTTAAAACTAGAGTTTTTAATCGTCACACTGTGTCACATTTTACCAAAAGTTATGACTTTTACTATATTAAAAATTTTTGTTCAAAGTATGTATATTTATATAAAGTACATGGAAGTCTAACAGGTACAACATTAGAACATCAACAGGCGTTTTGTTTGTGAAAAGATATTTATTTACGTCAAAAACCAACTGACTAAAACTCAGGGATGGCAAAATTGGTACAATTGCACTTTTTTGTAATAAAGAAATTAATATTTATTCTACTAAATAATAGTAATAATAAAAAATTTATAATACAGGATATCTTTACGCTTAGATCCAAAAGAATTAAAAAAGTGTCTTTGGTACAACTTGAGTCAGAAATGCAAAATTTTAAAATTTCGTTTACCATCCCTGATTAAACACAGGAAACTGAAAGAAATATATTTAAAATTTTATTTTCAATTTTCTTTGAATTAACTTTTTAAAAAGATAATGGTGCTATAAAAATATTATCAAATTTTGTTCTCTGTACGTGGCCCGAAGCGGTCTCCATCGGATTCGCCAATCACTTACAGAGGCTAATACTGCGCTGGATATTGTGTTTTGTAGTCGTACGGCTGTTAGGTGATTGCTCACTTAACAAGTTGAAATAAAATTTGGTCATCCATTTGTGAGTAGTTCAGAGGAACAAAGGCCAACATTAAATGTTAGCAATGAGCCCATGGTTGTCACTATATTAAACATTTTGTATTTAGTTTATTCGTGTTATTTGGAACTAACTGTGCCCGCCACCTCGTGTGCGTTCTGACAAATATTAATTTAAAATTCTAAAATTTATGTAAAATTCTAAATTGTTGTAGAGTTCTGTAAATATTGTTTAAAATATCCCGCTGGCAAAAATAAAAGGTGCTGTCAAGTTTGCAGTACCCTTTAAATCGGTAATATTGCGTACTTTCATTTTCCTTTTATTTAGGAAATGAGATATTTTTGCGGAAAAAAGTATACTATATTTGAACCGCGATAATAAAGTACCACCTCACAAAATTTTATTAAATTTGTTTCTGTATAGATTATTGTGTTGGTATGTTCACAAAAATTGTTCATTTAATTGTATAAATATATCTGAGAATATTTTAGAGCGTCTATGTTTGTCTATAAAACAAATTTTAATTTCCGTTGAAAATATAATAGTGTTTATTTAAATATTTATTAAAAATTTTATAAAGATTTACTAATTTTTCTCTTCAATAAAATAATACTTTTTTCAAAGCAATTAATCTTAATAAATTTCAAAAATAAGTAACTCGTGCGCATTTGCCGTTTCAATTTATACATAGTTTAAGTATTTGTTTTAATGATCGACTTTCTATAAATATTTATTTTGTGAGTAAACTGTAATTTGATTTATTGGCTTTAAGTAATTAGAAAATTAGTCTGTAAAATTTGCTTAAAAATTTTAAATACTTAAACTGTTCAAAACATGTTGTAAATGAAAGTTTTTATTTATGTGAGGTGAGTATAAAAATTAATATTTCCCTTATTTTTTGCTTTTTTGTCATTTGCATGTTCCCTAAGGCCATGATTCATGATTCATAATTGTTGGCCCATGACTACCGCCTCCCTCTCGGCTGCTACATCGTGCCACCAATTAAGTCTGGTTGTCCCAATGGAATTGGGCATAAGCACATCGAAATTTCTGTTTACACGCAAAGAAAAAACATAATTTTTGGTCACGAATACGAATACGCAGCAAAAAAGCAACATGGTTAACTTGAACCATATTAAAATTCAAACCACAAGCAAAAACAACATATTATGTTAAGTATGACTAAAACTAAACAAATAATGTTTGGTTTTGGCCTTTTCTCAGTTCAGAAATATGTGAGTAAGCTATCGGTTCATCTAAAACCGAAAAAACATTAATTACACATTTGTTGTCAACAAATAAATTTGTTTTTTATTATAAATAATAATTTTAAATTAAAAATATCAAACATATAAAAAGGTAAGCAGAAAATATCAAAATATGTATGTAAGTCTAAATGGAAATATTCGTGTATTTATTTTTTGCTATTTAACAAATATATTCATACGTTGTCACATATAACCATTTACATGTTTCACATTATATTATAGTACGTTTATATTATAAATATAATTATTGTTATATACAATGTTATTTTTATGTAAGACAATAATATGTTCCAAAGACAACAATATTATTATAATTTAAAATAATATGGTTTTAATATAACCAGCTCTTAGATTATGGTTACCTCAACCATGTTTTTTCTTTGCGTGCAACAAGAGCTTTTTATTTCTTAACGTAATTTTCTTTAAGCTCAATACATTTAGGCCAGCATCTAATTTTTTTTTATTCCTCCCAAACAATAAAATTTTTTAAGGCTCTCCAAATTGGCGTTTATTTCAATGATGATATCTTCATTTGGGGGAAAGGGGCTAATTTTCAAAAGTATATTAGGTGGGGAATAAGTTTGTAGCGCAACTCATTGATTTTTGTCATAGTAACCACATACCTGGCCGCTGATGTTTTTCATATGAAACTACTGATGAAAAGTGTTATGTACCCAACAATTTTATGATCCCTACATTCTTAGTCACCACTTAGATTCTCCGAGAGAGAGAATGTGCAGAGACCCCAAGAATGTGCATAGTCTTCCTTTGTAATGCAAAGTCAAAATAAAGATTAAACTCATAATATTGCTTTATTTTCACTGAGCAAAAACACTCTGATAAAAATAATAAACCCACTCCACATTTACTTTCACAAACATTCTATTTAAATCTTTTTCTATTTTATTTTAAATCTATTTCTATTTTAAATCTTGTACTCTTTTTTTTTTTTGTTTGAAAAATTCATAGAAAAAATAGTTCAATGTAAACAAAAATGATGTAACCAATATTTTGTAAACAAATGCATCAAATGAAAGTAATAGCAATCATTGAGTAATAATACAGAATTATATTCATTCATTATATTCATACATATGTATGAGTATGTGCATACATACATATAAACATAATCATGAATTGTAGATTTTTTGCTTACACAGCCGATTATAAAATAAAAGAAAAGAAGAGGGAACAAGAAGGAAGTTTTCTCAAGGCACACGTACTTCCCCGTTATGCTTTATTGAGTAGTCAGTCTTCTTATAAATAACAACAAAACTGTCGTCGATTTTATTAAATCATACTCTTTTATAACTTTTTCGTTTTGTTGTATTGTTTATTACATGGAACCTGTTTTATGATTTTTGGCATAAGTTGATGTATATGTAGGTACTTGCAAGTAAGCTCTGTAACCGTATTTTTTAAATTACATACTTTTATTTTTAAATATGTCTGACTGACTTCATATAATCGTTACACTGTTGCTAACAGTATGACGTTAAAATCTAGCTGAGTTTCTGCGAAACATAAATACAAATAAGTAATATATTTATTATATTTGACTGTACCGAATTTTATAGACGCTTCAATCCAGTGTTTTAATATACTAAAACCTTATAGATTTATTTTTTTATTATACATTAAAATTATATGTACATTGTTCATACATATGTACATGTATAAAGTATAAAATGTTTTTTTAATTTTTAGTTTTGTTAGTGAATTTTTGATTTGGCGATTTTTTTTTGTGATTTTTGGAAGTTTGATTGAAAATTAGGTTCTTTTGTTAGATCTCAGTTTGTTTTTTGCGAAATTAAGTTTTTGGTGACCTGCGGAATACATGCAAGGCGATAACTGATGTTAGTGGGCAACGCAGCTCATACTCACCACCCAGCGTTGCCAACTTGGGTTTTTTCGCGCTATTTTTTACTCTTTGTGACTACCTCTAAGGCAAAATTTTTGCCTTTAAAAAAACATTATTTTAATACTGTTTTTAATTTGAAGTTTGAGTTTTGTTAAGCCAAAATGATGGCTTATGTAGACGGAGGTTATTAAGAGTGCGTTTGACACCTTATGCTTTGTTGAATAAATTTTCCCTTTTACCCTTTATTCTTTCATCAATCAATCACATAACATTAAATTCATATAAAATATGGCTTACAAAAATATAATAGCTGTAGTTCAAGTTATGATTTAACACCAAGCGTAGTTGGAAAAATAAATTCAAATAAAACATAAAAATAAAGTCAAAATCTATATATAATAAAACTTTAACAGGACTTTTTCTGTTCATGAAATATTTTTAAAAAATTTTATTGGTGGTGCAGTTAGTAATCGAAATGGGATACAAAACAGCAATTTTGTGAAGAGGTACCTGGATATCTTGGAGTAAATATAGGATATCTTTGCCTTCAAAAATATCTCAATTACTAACGAAAATAGCAATAGTAAGAAAGTAAGCGATTTTACCGATTTCTTTTTATAATTCTTTATGGATTGTAAATAAAGAATTATAAAAAAATCTTTTATTTTTGCCAGAATTTAGAAATGTATATAAATTTTAGAATTTTATCCAGGGATAGGTACCTCTATATAAAGAAAATACGTAAACCATAACTGAAGCACTATAAAAGTAAGTCGTAAAATTTTGTGTGGATTGCCTTCAAAGCAAAATCCAACAAAACAATTATATATAAACTAGTATTATATAAAAACAAATATATACATATGTGGCCAGAAGAAGAAAATAATAATTAATAATAAAAATACTGTTTTAGGGGATCGAATTTAAATTTGCAAACATTTTTTAAGGATTTAAAAAAAACTTGTGATATTTTAGAAGAAGTTTTTATCACAAACAATAACAAACTGTGTAGTTTCATAATTTTTATATTTGGTTTAAAAAATATTAAGACACAATAGGCCTATATCATATAAAAATGAAGTAATAAAAAAGAAACCACTAGCATTTATTTTTTCTATAAAATCCTTTATTTATATATTTAAATATTTTATTTTGTGTTTTGTAAGTGTATTTATTTGGTAAATTTAAATGCTAGTTTCTTCTTTGTTATTACAGCATTTTTTTATTTCAAGCTATATATATTACATTGAGAAACACCAATGTACCAATAGCTTGTCAATATCCGTAATGAAAAGTTTTTTTTTTCGTGTCCAGCATCCCCTAAAATCTAGTAAAGTGCAGTGAAAAACGTATTTACAGTGTATGTCAAAAGTCAATAACATAAAAACACCTGCAAATCGTAGAAAAATATTACATAAATAAATCTTTAATAAAATAAATTAAAATTCTAATCGATTTACTTTCGGCACTTAAAAGTAAATCGAAACTAAGAATAATTGATTTCGATTTACAGAACACTAAGCAAACTGAATTCGTGTCATAATCAAAAAGTTCGGAATGATTATAACTCAAATATGAAAATATTTTTATATTTTTTAAAATCCTAAAGTACCAATATAACAATAAAATAGACTGAAAAAAAAATTTTTTTTTCAAATTAGCACTTTTTACCTTTTTTTGACCGCTTGGTCGACGCGTTTGCATCCCTGCACCCCCCACGGTTTCACCAGCAGCAGAACCTTTTAATTACAACTGAATAACAGCTTCAAAGCTGGAAACTATTCTTCGATTTAAACAGCACGCCAGCTGTCTACAATAACAATACAACCGCAGATAATATATAAGTATATACCCATCTAATAGCCGAAAATAATGGACTCCCTATCAAATCATAAAGAAATAGTTGCCGCAATTAAAAAGTCACAGACAACATACCAAAAGATTTGATCACATAGGGGTATGGTCAACAAATCTACTATTACCTTTCATTACAGAGGCCTTACCAAAAAAAAGAGACTTGAGAAAAGGCAACAACTGGTGTGGCATTTCATTACTAAACACGGTGCTCCAAATTACAGCCTCTATAGTTTTAGATCGATAAACTCCCCTTAACAACATCCTAAGGCAGCAACAGGCAGGATTTAGAGAAAGCAAATCCTGTATCGAGCATGTTTCCACTTTACGCATCATCGTCGAAGGAGTCCCCTCCAGAATTATAAACCTTAAGGACATGTATTGGGGTATGGAAAACTTGGTTTTGCTACCTTTTTCCTTGTCCTCGACGTCATTTAACAAACTTATTGATCTGGACTACGTCGATTATCTATGCCTCCTTTAACTCGAGCATATAGAACAAAAGCTTAATGCTTTACAAACGCTGGCCTTACGATAAACCTCAATTAGTTAAAACTAATGCGATTCAACAGCAATAGTAGTTGCAACCTTACCCTCGATAACAACAAAATCGAAAATGTTAAGAACTCTTGTTACCAATGATGTACTGTGTCCAATGCAAATGGATCAGATGAGGACATACATAATCATATCAACAAAGCCTCAAATGCAATGCACACACTCAGAGAAGGTTTCTAGTACCTATAATAAAGCTGTCCTGCTTTAGGGATGTGGGACGTAAGGACTTAAGGAAACATCTTTAAAATTTCACGAGCAGGTGCCTAAGATGAATGGTGAATGTTTCTTGTCTAACACAATAACAACCACAAACCTTCACCGTACAATAAACAAAATCCCATGAATATATCAAAAGAAGAAAATATGGTTGGATAGGCCATACATTAAGGTCGACAAACATCATAACTAAGACAACACTGACATATAATCCACAAGGCAACTATTTTAGAGGTCGTCCTAACAATACATGGTGTTCCACAGTAGTGATGGAACCACAAAAGCCGGTTTTATTTGGAACGAGGCAACAAGAATTGCTCTAAATAGAGTTCGTTGGAAATCTTTATTCGAGACCATTTGTTCCCTAGATAGAGAATAGCGGAACATCATAAAGTTTTTGGTAGTTTCAAATATTTGGTGAATATGTAATATGTTGTATCTTTTTGAATATTCGGTGAATTATGATGATTTCTTGATGATGCTTATTTTTTTTAGCGAAATTTCATTTGTTTTAATTTCAAAAAAAATTTTGGAACTTCCATTAATTTTTTTAGAACTTTCGATTTTTTGAGCAAATTTTTGTTGTTGTTATTTCAATTTATTGGTGGAATTATTATTTTTAATAATATTGCGATTTTATTGCAAATGAATATATTTTTGTTGTTGTGAATTTTCAGTATTTAAGCGTGAGTGATTTTTTTTGTTTAATTAATTCGTTTAAAAAATAGTTAAAAAATTTAAAATTATATACAAAATTATATTTATAATTACTCTATTTGTTTCCTCTTTAATTTATTGATTTTTATTCCATTTGCAGTACAAGTGACTTATACTTGTAAGAATATAAATTTTTATACATATAAATTTAAATTTCTTATACTTAAGCAAATTCATTTTCTCTCTCTCTCTCTCTCTGTGTATGTGACTTGTATCTTTAAATATTTTTAACATTTCCCATCCACAATGACAAACTTGTATTCCCCCAACCACAATGTAGAACTTTTCACCACAGCAATTTGATCTCGGAAGAAGTGCAGACAAAGTGTTGATTGATTTAATTGTTATTTCCGATTGGTCTTGGTTGACAATTTATCTGACCCTAGAACATTTTGCTGGAAATTGTGCAAAGACAAAAGCTTTTAGTTCTTTAGATACTCGTAAACACAAATAAGAGCATAAAATTTCTTTTATTTCTTATGTTTTGTTTTGCATTTGCCACCATTCATTGCAGTGATGATGTGTTCCTATTGCGTGAGCGAGTTGCAACTGTAATTACAAATTTATTAGAGGAAGATAAACCATTGATACTTACTTAACCGATATGGACCCAAACACAAACTAAGAGTAAAATTTTCAAAATAATCTTATTAAACTTTATAGCCTAATTAAATATTTTACAGCAAGAAATTTGAGCAAATTCTTCGTTCTGGGTAAAATGATCTTTCTCAAATGGGGACAATGGGCCTTTGTATGCTGTTTTTTCGATAAAATATAAATTTTTTTTAATTTAATATTAGTCTATGGATACAATCCTTACTGACAATTTAAAATACAAATTAACTTAATCTTAAGAAAAAAAAAATTAAAAAGTTAAATTAGGAATTTAAAAAAACAATGATATTATGTTGAATTACTTTTACATTTCCAAAAAAATTAACAAAATTATACAAACTATTAAATTGACGCCATATACGCGTAAAAGGATCAGCTAGGTCATAATTAGTTTTAAACAATTTAACAAAAAGAGGTTTATAATGACGAGTATTGCGACACGGAACATTAAATTGTATATTACTCAACAGAATTTCACAGCAATGGATAATAAAATATAATGGTTATTGCATGAGTTGCTAAAATTAAACAAAACTATTTTAGCAAAATACTATCAAGGTGCCCATTGGCTATCTTCGAAGACAACCATAACAAAGTTATTTCCCTTTCAGTCAATATAATATCATAATTTGATAAGAAAAGCTATGAGTAATAAAAAAATATATAAAAAGCACCTATGCAAATGTAAAAAGCAAAAGCTTAAGTATGATCTAATGGCCGGGACACATATAATCCGTCATACTTTGTCTTTTTCAACTGACAAAAAAGTTAAAATACATGTTTTCTTATGAGTGTTGTCATAAACAGTCAAACGCAAAGTGCGAAAGTTGGACAATTTTGATGTACACGTTGAGCAGTTTGATAGCTATCAAGTGGTTTTTTTTATGTTTTGCTTAAGTTTTTGTATTGAGTGGCAGCAACAATAACACAAAATACAATAAAATAAATTAAATAAAGTAAAATTCAAAAAAAAGCTGTTTTAATTTTTTCTTTTCCTAATTTAATATTCGTCAACAAAGTAGTCTTTGTGTCAACCTCGTCCGTCACAGCTGAATACTTCGAAGAATAACATATGACGGATTCTATGTGCCCCGGCCTTAAACCCCATCTTCATTTGCTATCAACATGTCTTAACAAAGGTCACACTTCATATAAAAAAAACAGTATTAAAAATAATGTTTTTTTTAATAAATTAATTATTTAGGCTTAAGTTCTTAATTATAAAGAGATAAAGAAAAATTAATTACCAGCAAAGCAGAATGCATTTTCTAGACAGCTACGTCCGTCATCAGTACTCTTTGTATTAATCTACCCGGTAGTTTCAATTGTTATTAATTTTCTATTTAAACAAACTTATCAAAGAAATAGAATCTGAAAAATTTTAATTTTACATTATATTTCATAGAAGATAGAGCTTTTTGAAATTGTTTTACACTTGTAAACTCTATTTTCTTTTTATATTATACTACCAAGTAAACATTTTTCTTTATTTTTATTCTCTTTATATATTTTCTTTTATTTGAAAATGTATAAAAATGTTTTCTTGGTAGTATAATATGAAAAATAAATAGAGTTTACAAGTGTAAAACAATTTCAAAAAGCTCTATCTTCTATGAAATATAATGTAAAATTAAAATTTCTCAGATTCTATTTCTATAATCTTAGAGTAACAGTAGTTACAGTGGTTACAGCTGTTTCAATATTCTCCACTGTCCCAAAAGACTCTTCGCCTGTAATGACACGTTGCAGATAATCCGAATCGTTTTCCATTGCTCCCAAAAAGTCAAGGCACCTTTCCTTGCTGGTGTACATTTCCTCTTGTGAAAGATTTTTCGGAACCATTTTTTCCACAAATTTTTCTCATCCCCAATTCAAAATTTGATGAACTGCTGTGTAAGTCAAATTCAACTCTTCACCGAGCATTCGGACTGTCTAACGACGATCTGAATGCACAAGATTGCAGATTCTGCCAACATTTTCATCGTTTCCTGAAGATGAAGGCCTTCCTTCTGAAAATGCCTTAAGCCACCTTAAAACCTGGGCTCTAGAAAAAACACCATCTCCATAGGCCTGTCGCAGTTTTCCAAATGTTTCTCTTGCACTGTGTCCAAGTCTGAAACCGAACTGAATAGCACAATTTTGTTCAAAATAGATATCACTCATTCTTTACGTGCCGCGTACCTTGTTTGTCGTGACCATAGAAATGATTAAAACAACTATAAGTTTTTCATCGCAACCATATATTGTTAGAGAGAACATATGATGGGTCTTGTGACAATACCATAACCATGATTTTTTTCTGCGTGCACCCAGCCATTTCTTTAAATTCGGAAACAGTAAATTATCACAAGGGGCTAAATCTGGGGAATATACTGGATATAATAGGAGTTTGTGGCCTTTTTCAGGAACTGTTGCCGTCGCGACTGTACACGGGTGCACCCAATATGTCTTAATTGTGACGCAGTTTCCTTGTCTGATCATCTATAAATATAATAAAACAGTAACTTATTTCCTGTCTTTCTATCTGACTGTCTGTCTGTCTGCGTTCGCATCACGTAAAAACTACTGGACGGATTTTAACAAAATTTTGTGAGGAGGTACCTTAGTATCCTGATTCAAATGTAGAATATTTTTTTTTTTGCAAAAATATCTTATTTTCCAGAGAAAGTGGAGAAGAAGCAGTGAAATTACGCAATTTTGCTGATATGCATACTTTAAGGCGTCATATTTTAGTAGGGATGAGACCCCTTATAGAAAGTAAATACATAAATCATAACTGGTCCACTAAAAAAGTAAGGGTCTTTTGGGTGGATTGCTTTTAAAGCAAAATCGAACGAAATATTGTAAGGACTCTGACGAAGTGGCGAGCACAGCTAGTCGAATATAACTCTATGGCTTTAATCGACTATTTCTTAAGTGACTAACTCTTTTAGGCGACCTAAACGTTACGCGGTACTTGTGCTGGTGTGACCAAAACGGCACTAAAACAATTCTTAAACATTAAAACGGTTAGTGCAAGGCCGTCAAGCCTTTGTCAAGCCTTTCTTAGGTTTCGATTATAGTTTCTTTCGTTAAATAAATTTTTATTAATAGGCACTCGGGAGTCACTTTTTCCATTTACGGTAAAATTAATGGATTTCAATTTTAGCAAAACATCAAAATTTATCAAATAAAAGTATTGTGAAGTAAGCATTTTTCGAGAGTTGTTCGTTTTACTCATTTTGCTTGTTATTTGTCATGAAATATAAAAAGTAAAACATTTCCCTACTACAGGGCATCCTTTGACTTCATGCATCCTTTTTTATGATATTCTTTTAATTGCAAATCAAGCTAGTACAATTAGCTCGCAGACATATAAAAATTATGTTTTTCGTTTCGCCATGGCTAATTAAACTTCAGTTTATAAAAACCCAATGAACCCTTAGTAATTTGTTTAATTAACCAAATTTTACACCCAGACGTAAATATATCAATTTCATCTGGACGCAACGACAGCAATTGATTAAGTTTCATGTAGAAAATGTGTGTGAATAATAAAAAAAATTTAAAACTTTGTTTAGAAGCTGAAACATAAAATGTTCTTTATTAATGTGTTGTTACAGATATCTTTTCGCCAGCTAAATGTTGTATGAAACTTCAAAGCTGCTCGGTTGCCCACTCAGGTTTATTTAATCTTTTGTTGCTGTCTTTGACTTTTAAATTTAACTTTTAATCTGTGTTTAAAAGTAGACAGAGTGACTCTGGCCCATACTTAACGTGTTATTTATGTAGTCACACAAGTTTACATGAATTATGCAAACAAAAAACAACTACTGTTGCTACCTGGGTAAACGTATAGTTTTTCATATAAAATGACTGCTAGGTGTTAATTAACACATAACTAGGTGTATTAGCAGAAAAGTTATTTTAAATATGAAATAAATTTGATTTACAAAGGGTTTATAGATTAATTAGTATTTTTTATCGCTTTTGAATAAATTACTTGAATGCTCTTCAACTAACTTTTTTACCTTAATGTTTTTGATCCATTAATTTTTAATTTTACGAGTTGTTGCTCATACATTTTGAGAAGACCTGTGCGAACATAAATCAACTCTTAATTAACTTTAATAAACTTTAGATTATAACGAGTAAAAAAAGTTATTATACTTTTAGGAAACAAACTACTAGCATTTATTCTAGATAAGATAATCTAAGGTTTCTTTCTCATTTTTAAATGACTTCAGTAATTAAAGCTTCTAAAAATTTTATGTTTTTTTTTTCAAGTATAAAACTTTGCAATGACTTTAAATGACTTTCTAAACTTAGAAAACTTTTGCACTTTATTGCATTAGAAAAATACACAGAACGTCAGAGTTAATACGTGATGGTTGCAGAAAAAACTTGTTGCCTTTATGCTCCACTTTATGTTTAAATATTTGTAAACTACATTTTATCTGATGCCATTAAAATTTGTAGGTACTCGTATTTACAATTTACTGCCTACTGTACTTGGAAAAAAAAATTCAAAGACACATACATGTGATGGATGTGTATCTTGTAGTGTCTTTAATTCAAGTAAGTACTATTACAGCAATTAAATCCAACAATGGAGTTTAACAACAAAACTGCTTGACTAGTGTAAATTTCATCCAGGAAGTTGTTATACTGAATATTTTTTTCTTTCGTTAATTTTAAAATATTTTTTTAAAGTTTTAAGTGAAGTAAGCAAGGAAACTAAAACAGTGAGGAAAGGATGGTATTCAGAAGCAAAACTTATGTCGTTATAAAATATTTAAATTGCAACCAGTTTTGGTTGTGTTATAGTAATTTTTTTTTTTATTTTTCATACATTATATCATCAAGTTCAACAGTAATTTTTATATTTTTTAAAGTCTCCAATTAAAAAGAGGTGTTAAAGGCGTCTCGTATTTAAATATTTTCTTAATAATTAAATTGTTTTGAGCCGGCTAAAAGTAACACAAAATACAGTTGCTGTCTGGAAACAATTGCTTTTTTTAATTAAAAAGTGAATTTTTTTTTTAATATACAGAGTTTCGACTCGCGCCTACTCGGGTGTCAACAGTTTTTTGTTTAATCTGTATTTCATGATTTACTTGGGCGTTTTTTGACTTCATATTAGTGAAAGGCAGCATATTTAGAATAGAGACTACGAGTTTGTCATGTAGAAATAAAAATTAGCTTAAAAATAATCATGACACCATCAAGTCTAGTTTATAGTAATTTATACAAAGACATCAATTTTTAAAGTTTTACAGTCACGGGCAAATATAATTATCGTATGAACAACATAAAAAATAAAAAAATGAATATTATCTATGTGCTTGAAAAAAGGAATGAAGTTTAAGTCAATTTATATATTTTTTTTTAAATCTTTAAAAACCAAAAATTTCCATGTTTTCCATGAATTTTTCCTCAAACCGTTTTTTGTGCATAGAGTACAAATGGACGATGTTGATTTGTTTTGCTATCTTGGCAGCACTTTCGCTAAACAGGGAGGCTCTAGAGCGGGCATTATAGACTGTGACGTGATTTATAAGGTTTTTTAACCCCCACTGTGCCTGTATTCAAAATTCAATATCTCTGTATTCACCACATTTTTCCCTTGTTATGTTTCTAGTTTATATGGAGTTTAAAGTTCAATTCTTTATTTGCACCACTGTTCAGTGCAGTATTTTTTTAAAAATATTTTTAAATTTTTTTCTACATAAACATAAATAACAAATGTATTAAAATGATATTTTAATAAATAATAATCTCAATCAAAAAAAAATCATACAACTCAAATTACTAATTCAAAAGGAATTTTTTTAATGCTTGTATTGACTTGTTTAACAACAGTGTAAAAATTTATTAAAAAATGTAACTATAAAATATTTTTTTGTTCAATTTATTCTTAGCATTCAATTTCATGCTTGTAACTCAAGTACAACAAGTTGGTCATATTTTTAATTGCATCCTTAAGCGTTATTTGATTTTTAACATGTAAATTAAGTTGTTGTTTTTTTTTTGTTTTGAATAAAACAACTTGGAAAAAATATTTAAAAATATGCAAAAAGTAGCAGCAACAGAAAAAAGCTAAAATAAGCAAAAATTAAATAGAAATAGAAAAAAACGGCAAAAATATAGATATGATTATAAAGAAAATATTTATATTCATAGAATAGTTTTGGTTAATTTATCATTTATTTCAATATGATTAATGTTGACCAAAACAATTTAAGCGTTTGTAATTTTATTTGTCAAAATATTTCAAATCTAATTATTATATTTATATAATTTTATTTAATAACAACAAAAAATTATTTTAAAATTTATTATTACTATTTGAGTTTACGGTGTCTATTTCCATATCATATTTGAACAAAAGTAATCATATACAATTTTAGAAAAAAACTGTTTTTTTTTTTTCATTTTAAGTTTAAATTTTTATGTCATTTATTGAAATCTCACTTATAATGTAGTAAAAAAATAAGATACTGAATTTTGTTACCTAAAAAAATACTTTGTTTTAATTACCTTTTTTAAGTACCAACCCTGACAGACGCCAAAAATTAATTTTGAGAAATGTAAAACATTAAGTACGCAGCTCGACAGACAGCAAAATTCTTTATCGTATAATGAATATCCAAGGCTTTTTCTTGAGATTTGCCGTTTTGGGACACTGTTAAATTCAGTAAATTTGAGTAAACCGTATACGTTTTTGTTGGCCTGATACGATTTTGAGAGGTTTGCAATATATTTTTTGTGGCTAAACGAATAAAGATTTTGTATTGATTTTTTATATATCAGCTATATTAGCTATATTACCAGCTATTTATATTAATTTTTAGAAAAATTGTATTTTAAATATTTACGACAAAAAATTTCTTTTGAAATTAAAAAAGGATTTTTTTGTGAATTCTTTTGTTCAAAAAAGTGAAAAGGTTTTTGAGAGTGAAGGTCATCCTAAAATTGTTTTATATCACTATAAAATTTACGATCTCTACTTTTATACTGTAGAAAAAAACCTTGCACCATTATTTTCAAATTTGATTTTTTTCTGTTTTTGCTCATCTTGCAGATACGAGTCATCAGAAGAAATGAGTAGGAAACCTTTTTGTCAGTCATAAAATGTTTTTGGTTTTTAAGATGTTTCTAATAAATTCTTATTATTTAAATTAAAATTTATTGTCACTAATGTAAATTATCTATACATAAGATAAAACTGTAATTTTCTGCCTGTCTGTTTGTGTGCGCATCACGTAAAAACTACTGGATGAATTATAATAGAATTTTATCGGAAGGTACCTTAGTATCGTGGTTCAAATATAGGATATTTTTTCCCCGTTAAAATATCTCTTTATCAAAAAAGAGGGAGAACAAGTTTTGAAAATACGGAATTTTACCGATTCAATGGTACTGCAAACTTGGCAGCAACTTTTATTTTTGTCAGTGGGTAATTTTAAACACTATTTACAGTACTCTACAATAATTTTGGAATTTTATACGAATTGTAAATTTTTATATAAAGACTTTGTTCCCTAGTAATAACCCAGGGATGGGTACCTTTATATATAGTAATTCCATACGAGTATCTGAAGCACTATAAAATTAAAAGTCTTGAAGTAGATTATTTTCCAAGCAAACTAAGGACGCTGATGAAGTTAGTTATGAATACATTAATTATTCTCAGATAAAGTAAATACTATAAAGTAATAAATTACAAAAATGTATTAGTAATCTTCTCTTCTACATAAAAGTTATAAATTAATATTTTTTTTAAAAAAAAGCAACAACAAAAAATAAAAAAAAATTTCATGGACGTTTCGGGGGTGTATTTGGAGGGATACCTTCCCCTGCCCATAAAAACTTTAACATTTTATTTTGATGGTATTAAGGCGTATGTAATCTTTTAATAATTACATTATTTTTGCAAATAATATTTTATGTCACCGCCTACAAAATGGGGAGGGGTGAAATCTGGCATTTTAGAATCTTCACGGTCCAAGTTTAGGTTTTTAAAAATTCGCTGACTATAAAAGTTGCATTTGCTTATTTATTCTAAGGCTGACATTACTGGTATTTCTATATAAGTTAACAAATTTAGCGTGAATATCCTCGAATAAATGTGCATGTAAGCATATATAGTCAGCGTAATCAATATCTTTAAATCGTTTCCGGAAATTCCAGTGTATATCATTTGAGAGTTCGGAATTGGTGTGCTACATTGCCTCATCTAATAATATCAAGAGTAGAGTTGGGGAGACTACACACCTATATTTGGTACAAATCGAACACTTGTTTTGCCGTGAAAGTGAACTTGTCATTCTGCTGAATGAGGTCTATAATATTTTCTTGAACACCTTTGCTTCGAAGAGCGACCCAGATAGCAGGTCTGTATACCGTATGAAATTCACGTTAAAAATAAAAAAAGCAACTAGAGATCGATGTTGTACCTCTTTAGGGTCCTATGCTCCTTATAGGAACAATAGGAATTTATATATATATATATATATATATAAATTCCTATTGTTCCTATATATATATATATATATATATATATATATATATATATATATATATATATATATATATATATATATATATTGATTTTGTACTCACGAGACTACTCGTCCAGGACATAATTATGCTTGCTCTTGGCGTAGCAATGGTTCACAGTGAAATTAATATCCTAACTAATCAGGCGAAGGAAGCTTAAGGTTCTTTAAAATTATTAAGATCAGCCTTATTATTTTACAGACAGTAAAATGATCTAATGCAGCAGGTTTCTTCGACCATGTATTCTCTGCAATAAACTTAAGAGTTTTATGAAAAAATTTGAAAACATAACGTGTACATGACATAAATTGAAATATGTTCTTCACTTTTTCATAAAATTAACGATGAATATTGGAAACAAGTTCATCACTTCCGTTAATATTAACATGCAACTGATCGTACGATTATTGCAGAAATAAATAGTTATTTTTGATAGATATAATAATATGAACTACACTGTCATATTTGTCATTTGCATATGAAAGAATTACAAAGCAATTATAAATTATATTTTAAATTGATTTACAGAGCATAGTAAAGGCCAGTATTTACTATCCTACGCGATTCAATCACAAAAAAATTTGACAGAATTCAAATACTGTTTTATGAATTTTTTCGAAAGATTATAAAATCGTACAGACCTGTCAAAAAGTCTGTCACACACATACATTTCTAATACATACTACCACACTTTTTAAGCACACATGCTATTTTTGACAGATCGTACGACGGAGAATGATAGTGAAGCATGCCCTTAACGAATACTTTTCTTGTAATGAAACACCCAGAGTCTTTTCCGGAATCCACAACCCCCACACTGTCCGACTAGCATACCCGGGTTATTAACATAAAATTTAATAAGTTCGAATTATTTTTTAAAGAAATGTTATGTTACTTGTTACTGAAGTTTCTTTTTAAAATTAGAAAAGTTAGTTTTATTTAAGTCCTTTTAGAGGGTTATTAAATTTTACTCCTATAGAAACAAAAAAATTTACCACTACTGTAACAGTTACCAATATTTTTGAATTTGTTTAAACGCAAAACTTTAAATATTTTATACATGACATAGACTCACGACACTTTCAATATAGACAGCTCATATAATATAAATAATTAATGGCGTGTTGTGTGAAAAATCAATATTTTTTTTATTTGAATTAAAAACTCGTGAAATGTTCAATTTATTTTTAAATTAAGCTGCTAATTAAAAAAGTTAATACAGACTGTATAAAGAACAAATAATTAAAAGTGTTAATCCGAACAGTTCGTAGTTGAATATAATTAAAACAAAAAAATGGAAAAAATTTGCATAAGAATGTGAAAACAGATCTTAAATGTAAAATATATTTGAATTTAATATTCACTTTTTGCAGTTTATCTATAATTTATTAAAATCCAACTACCTGATGCTATGCTACCACCACCCGATTTTATTATGATTAATTTGTTTTTAATTGAATTCAATAAATTTTCTGTTTTTAGCCGGTTTTTATGAAATCCTGCTTATTTCCATTTATTTTATTTAAACATTTCATTAATACACACGGTCGTGTGGTTGATATGAATTTAACCAAATTAAAGAGAGAAACATTATTTAAATTTATTGAATTGATTGTTGATATATTTCACTACATATTTGTCTGGCTGTTGATTGTTGCACTGACTTTGTGATGCTGCTAAATTTTTAAGTAAACAGTTGACATCTTTTTTTGGATGCCGGTTATTTAATTAGCATATTAATTAATGAATTGATGAACTGATGACTGACGCATTGATATTTTTATTTTTCAAATTTCAAACATCATAGATAAATATATGAGTTAATATAAGTATAAAAAACAGATTATACCTGTAAATAATAAAACTTTTACTGCATTTCCTTCGCATAATTTAAAAAATATCCCAAAAATATCCTTTTAACAATTTCTCGGCGTCCATAGTCGTTATGATTTTAAATTCTTCCATGTTGAAAGATCCATTAGTTGCATGTATTTATCCTTTATTATATCACATTGGAAGTCTCTGAAGTATAAAAATATTTTATGTATATTTTTAAAAACGTTTATTCACATAATCACACTTGTAGCTTATATCAATCATAATAAAAATTTTAAACAACATATTATTCGATTCATATACCAATAAATAAATATTCGATTGTGCGAATAATTTAATGTTTAAGTAGAATTCTTAAAAATTCGAAAATGCAATTATGTAAAATATTTAATTAAAATTAAAATATTCAAAATATTTCTGTATTAAAATACTCGATTGTGAAGCTTTTAATACCCCTTAAGTCTGCATAAGTGTTGGTATGTTGGGGCATTATAAATTAAATTACAAATTAGGTGACAACATTAAAGAAAAATTTGGAAAATTTATTTATTTCTGGGAAAATTTTTTCTTTCTTAAAGAGAATAAAATGAACTTAAGCTTGATTTTAAATTTCATCTGTATGTAAAACAAATAATTTAAAAATCCAAAAACAGTTTTTATAGCTTTTACTGCACATACATATTCATCCCTGAAATTTAGAATAGTATGTTTGGGAGTAAAACCTGCAAATGACAATACTATTAAACTTAAGTAAAACGTCAATGCCCTTAAGACTAAAAGCTTTAGAATTTTAAAAGCAGTAGTAACGTACTTAATATTTTTGTTTCTGCCACAACAAATACCACCACCGTCTTTAGCATTCCTTATTTATATCTACAAGGTAGTTTCAATTGTAAAAATGCTCTATTTAAACAGCAAATTATTATTATTTATTTATTAATTAATTTTTTTTTTTCAAAACCGTGTGTTCAGCTTTAATAATAAAAACAACTTTTTCTTTGTCCAAAATATATTTATTTACTATTTTGTTGTAGTTTAAATAATAAAATAAATTAGTAGTAACAACTTAAGTTAACAACTTTCTAAAAAATATATGGTTTAAATGTGCAGTCATGAAAGCCCTGTCTTCTGTTTATTTTTTTAAGATTCATATCTTCCTTTAATTATTGTATCCATATTAAATTATTACCAATTCAAACCTTTCCATTTATCGCACATTGTGCTTAATTTCATAACTTTTATATATTTCTACATAAATGACTTTTCGTAAGAGTGACAGCATCAATTCAATTACATTTAAATCAATTTGAAGTGTCAATAAATTTAAAAATTCTAAATGCATTTTTCTTAGATTTTTTCTTTTGAGAAAATATTGTTATTGAAGTGATCAAATCATTAGGGAAATTCAATTATAAAAAAGTCGTCTGTTATACTGACCCCCAAACCATAAATTTGAATACAAACAACGTTTTTTAAACTTTGAAATTTTGTAATAACAATTTTACAAGCAATTTAAAATTATAAATTGCTGTAATTTATTTCTATATATAAAACGACAAAAAGTGATACAAAAATTTATATTTTTTTTTAGTTTCAATGTTTATACACTTAAGTTATAATTAATAAAAATATAAAAAAAATAAAGTAATAAATAATAAATAAAAAACATATCTTTGTATATGACAATCAACTATTTGATTTCAATAATCCAGCATTGCGAATTTTTCTTAGACATTGGTATAGAAATTATAATGCATTATCATTTAAACACAATGGGCCAAATTCATAAACAATATTTTCAGTTTAACAACAAATTGTCATACAATATTTGTTAAATCAAAACTATTTTTTATGCATGTAAATATTAATTATTTATTAATAAAAAAGGACACCTATAACTGCCTTTACTCAATGAAAACGACATCACCATTCAAGTTCGTAATCTAATTGCTTTGTGGCCTCCACATATAATGACTAAATGTCATCAATAAGAAGACGAGGTGTTGTGTTCTTTTTTGCTCAATGGTTTGTATTATAATGTACATGGCTTTGTTTCTTAAAGGAGTGCAGATTTAAATACATATGAATTTTGACAAAATAATGACGGTTAAAACCGAAAATTGCAAAATGAAAGAATCAAACTTAAATTTCTATTGGAAATATTAGATCGCTTTTTTTTGTATAAATATTTTGCCTATTAATAATATACAAAATAGCATCGAGTAGAAATTATAGTCATAACAAAGATGATACTAACCTAATATGCTATACCTGCTATTATACCTAATATGACAAAATTCGATGATGACTGTTGTCATTTCATTGATGCCAGTTTGCACCTTATTGACTCTCAGTGTAGTTGGAGCAGGATTAACGATAACATTTTGATTTGTTTTTTTAATATTAATATTGCGTTACTCTCCTATCTTATATAAAGTGATGTCAAGTATCGCGCAGTGTGGGTTTTAAAAGGGGTTTTATTCAAAGAAATTAAATTTAATTCTTAGAGAGCTTAGTTTTTTAATTTATTTTTTTTATTTTTTTAAACTATTATCCTTACCTTCCACCCGGTTAATTTATTAGGGTCTATGAGTTGAATTAGGTTTATATTTTGTAGGGGGAATACCGAAGCAGATCACAAACTTTACGGGTCCCTTTTCGACCCTACGACTACCTTTCTTTCATTCAGTGTAGCGTTGTCACTAGCCGTTTACTCTCGACTGCAGTGATTTCAGACTAGCGACTCATACATGTCAAGGTTCTTCCTCATCACATCTATGGTAATTACTAACAGTTGCCTAGGGATAAGGTCTCCACAGCATCTAAATTTAATATATGTCTGCCCGCTTCTGGATATCCACACAAATTGTGCTCTGCCGTCTTAGCCGGGCACAGTCTGCACCTGTCGTCTTATCTGGATTTTTAACTTGGCCAAATAATACTTGAAGTTTCTATGACCTGTTACCAATGCAGTTAAACAGTTATAGAAACCCTTATTATATGCAATCAGATTCCAACTTGTATTGACAAATACCCGAGTCTTTGGTGGGAATCGAACCAACAAGAGGATTTATTTTAATGATCACATCACACAAAGTTCTATACTGTCATCAATGTTTAATAATTTTGTAATCCCAAAATTTTCGCAAATAACCATTTTATACCTACAAGGACACTGCTTTTTGTTATATGAAAGTTTTGCCACAATTTATCTAACCATTATAGAATATTTATAAAAAATTGTGTTTTATATTTTCAAAACAATATTAAAATCTTATATATGAAAAAATATATTTTATACTTTAAATAAAATTCGTTATTATTTCTATGTAGTTTTTGTTAACACATTTTTTTAATCTTCTCTTTCCAGTCGTTTTCGCAACACTTAAACTACGTTTACTATATTATATTTTAGTAAATTGAAGCAGAATAAATAAAAACGATATTTCACTTAGAAAAATGATTTTTCCTGCAAATATAAAAAAATTTAATCAAAAGGACGTACTCGTACTTCGAAAACGAACTATAAGTTTAAAATCGCCGACCAAGTTAACACTTTAACTTGAAATTATTTTAGATTATAAAAAAAGATTAGATGAAATGTAACACTAAATTGGTTTACAATTATTCCCTGATAACAAATATTTATTAAACATTTGTAATAAATTCCGGCATTTATGTTCCTGTTCGAGATTTAAGTAGTTAATTTTTTGTAACTTTTTGATAAATTACATCAACAACACAGGAGTCAAGAACGCATTCAAACAACACAGATAAGAAAATTCTAAGGACGCTCAAAATCCTTGACACCAGCTCTTTGTACTGAAGTAATTTTAAAGTTAATCTAAGCTGAATATGAAGGAAAATAGCAAAATGTCAGAGGTACGTATGTAATGAAAGTTTTTTTGTGTAATATAATCGTATGTAATTCGACGCTTTTGTTATTATACCCTTCACCAAAGGTGGAAAGGGTATATACATTTTTCATTTCGTGTATAATTTCTACAATATTCATTTCCGACCCCATAAAGTATATATATTCGGGATCCTTATACATAGAAAAGTTGATTAAGCGATTAGTAGCGATAGTCTTTCCGTGTTTGGGTAGTAATGTAATTTGCCAGGGCACCAGACGAGATGCAGTAGAATTAAGCCAGGCATAGCTTAGAAAATATTGGAACTGAAATTCAGCAACATTAGATCAATCCATTGGAGGCTGCGAGCAAAAACTTACCCCCATATATATTTTTTCAGGTTTTTTTTAGTTTTTTTCGGTTTTAGTGATTTTTTTTTGTTAAATAAATTTTAGACCTAGGCAGGTAAATCGCAAAGAGTGCATAAAGATATCGGGGGATTAACAACACCCTGCAAGACTGATGTTGTGTTTAATTTTACGTTGGTAAGGTTTTTCTGTTTTCATTTGAGTTAAAGGCCTTTATAGAAAGCAATACATATAGAGGTACCCAATAGACCCACAGGGTGCCAACTGGTAACCAGAAGCAGTCAATAGGCCCATTAAGTGGGGTCAATATGAGGAAATTTTTTTTAAGGATTTTTTTTGCTTTAGCCTGACTATTTTAACGAAATATATATTGCAGAAAATTCCTAATTTTTACAAAAAATTTTCAAAAAACTTTTAAGAAAATTAAAAAAAAGATAAAAAAAAATTCTATTAAATTTTCCAAATATTTACAAATAATTTAAAAAAAAAAATTTAAAAAAGCTAAAAAAATTGACATTAAATTTTTCAAACAAATTTCTCAAAAACATCTTTACAAAAGAGTAAAAAAAAATTTTTCAAAAATATTACAAAGAAATTTTTACAAAAAAAAAATTACAAAAAATTTTCAAAGAAACATATGAAATAAAGGATTAGACATGGCTGAATATAGCAGTCTTTTGTTTTAATATGTATCTATTTATTTTTGTTAAATTAAATGTGTCTAAAAGTAGACAACGAGTAGAAAAAGGGAAAAAAGTAAATAAAAAAAGTGCAGGAAATAATTTTTAAAAAATAGTAAATAAATTATACAAAATAATAGTTTTTAATCATTTTATTCTTACGTATGGGTAATTTCATGTCAAATCAACCAAAAAAAAATTGTTTTCAAATTTACCACTCCAGATTTTATTGCAACTTTTGTTATTTATAGTTTTTTTTTTTAAAAAATTAAAAAAAAAATTCTATCACTTTCATTTTTTTCTATCACTTTCATTTTTTTTTAATACGTAAATAATATTCTGTTTTAATAAAAAAGACTCATGTAAATTACTGTCACACTTTCTATGATATTTAGTGTCATTGATGCCTGATCTATTATTTGTGTTGATAAGCTAGTAGCATCCACAATCGTCAAAAGCGCTGTTATTAACATAATCAATTTGTAAGTATCATTATGTTTGTTTTTATTGTTTGATTTTGTTTATTTTTTTATTTTAACGATGACAAAAACCTTAAATACAACAAAGAAATAATACTCACGTGTTACAATTGACTTCATCGGATGTTATTTCTGTTGCTAGGTTTATTAAATTTAAAAATACATTTTTTTTGTTTTTCTCTTTTTTTTTGTGATTAGTGATTAGTGATTTGTTTATTTATTTGTCTATGAACTAGTACTCGTTTATAATTCGGTTTTGTTAAGTTCAATGAACTTCTTTTATCTAAAATCATTGAAATAAATATTTACACTTCCAATAGTTGATGTGCGATAAATTCGTATTATAAATAGACATGTAGAACAACAGCCGCCAATACCGAAAAAACATTTTTCAGTTGGCAAAGGAAAAAAAAACTCATGAATTTTAAAACTTGTACAATTTAATTAGTGCTGACACTTACTTTTCAATTGGGTACTTAATAGTACTCAATACTTCCGTTAACATAATAGATAATATCGATTAACTACTTTTGGGCATTGAGGACTCAAAAAATTAATCAAATACTCGATACTCGGTACTTACTGCTCAGTACTTTGCCAGCACTTTGTCAGTACTTTATTAAATGTTCGCGAGGCTAAGCTTTGGAAAGCAGTGCCGATACGAAGTATGATAGCCCTTTATATCAAACACCATAAGGAGGTTTCCGTTTTTACCTTAATGGCTTGTCTTTGAAATAATAAGGTCTGGAATTTTTGCCCTCAACAAACTACTGAAATAGTGCAGAATATTCGAAAATATGCGACAGCATTTCGCAACATTCCAAGACATTCTGGAATGTTCTCGAAATATTATAGCTTTCTGCATATAACCTATTTCGGGATAGGATAAAAGCACGAATGATAGAAGACATGCGCATGTTAGATGACGTTGTTCGGCCGACGTAGCTTCAAATAAATACGTACAAATAAATCTTAGTAATAGGCAAAAATTGGCAACCCTCCAAGTAAACTCTCATAATTTATATTAAAAACTCTCATAATTCATAGTTATACTCTCTGTCAGATTTATTAGCCAATAGGGTGACAGTTTCGTGACGTCATTAGGCCGACATTTTTAGTATTAATAAGGATGATGGTGATAATACTCTCGATAAACAAGTTTGCATGATAGGGAAGCTGTTTTTGACAATTATGATATGGATCTTTTGTTATTCATAATTTTACAGATATCAGAGGCACTGCTGCGGATAAATTTCTAGACTTTTTAAAGATGTAAAATAAAATGCAGAAAACATATACAGAATATTAAATACCAACAAACAGCCAATTCAGAATAATCAATATTTTTTATTTATTATTTTGATTTTTTGATCAATTTTCTTGCACACGCAACTTATTTTATCCCTCAGGGAACAAATGGAATTGCTCAGTGGTATTAGATTTTTCAACATGTTCATGGCTATTTTGGGAAGCTTAACGGTTCTTACTGTAATTTAGTCCTTTTATTGTTTCAACTTTTCTTTAGTTGGATTAAAAATTGATCAAATTTTCGTTGTTGTTTTATTACATCCAATTTGAAATGTGTTTTTCTTTTATTGAAATCTTAAACACTTGACTCAAATTCATCATCATTTTTTATACTGATTATTTCAAGTTGAGTCGTATTATTTGATTATTTTTCAATTGAATTTTTTATGTAAATGAATATGTACATATTTTGTTACATTTATTTGTTTAGATGTATTTTTATATTTTTTTTTATCGTCGAGACTTTTTAAAGCCATCAAAATAGTTGTAAATACAAATTGTGCAGTAAAAACATTGAAGGACGTTTTCTCTTGCAAAAGGTTAGGGTCAAAAAGTGGAGATTAAAAGTTTATTGGCAAATTTATTTTATTGGAAATAAAATGTTTTAATAAAGATAAATAAAAAAATAAAACAAATTTTAAAATGTAGCTGTATATCGTCATATAAAACGTAAAACCATGTAAGTAACAAAACTTTCCAAATAGGTCTTTTTATTCAATATCGAGTATTATGTGAATATGCACGTTCCTACAAACTTAATATTTTGTCAAAATATAGGTGAGTTTGTTAATTTTATGCAAGTTTTGAAGAAGCTTTTTTTCGGGTTTCTCCTGTAAAATCGAAAAAAGTGTAGTTACATGGTTTTACGATTTATATGACGATATGTATGTCCAATATGGAAAACCATCCATGTTTTAAGGCTTTAGTCTGACCATTCTAACGCAATATAGACCTTAACAAAATACTTTCGATAAAATTAAAAAAAAAATTTTTCGATAAAATTGTTACAAAAAATTTTCGATGACAAATATTTTTTTAAAAAAATTTTCGATAAAATTTAACAAAAAAATTTCGATAAAATTTTTATAAAAAATTTTCGATAAAATTTTAATAAAAAAATTTTCTATAAAATTTTAATAAAAAAAATTTCGATAAAATTTTAATAAAAAAAATTTCGATAAAATTTTAATAAAACAAATTTCGATAAAATTTTTATAAAAAATTTTCGATAAAATTTTTATAAAAAATTTTCGATAAAATTTTTATAAAAAATTTTCGATAAAATTTTTATAAAAAATTTTCGATAAAATTTTTATAAAAAATTTTCGATAAAATTTTTATAAAAAATTTTCGATGAAATTTTTACTAAAAATTTTCGATAAAAATTTTATATAATAAATTTTCCATAAATTCCTACATTCGAACGAGGTACCCCTCGCAACATTTATATTAAAATGCATGCAGTAGTTTTTACGTAATGGGAACACAGATAGATAGACAAAAATTCTAAAAATTGCTGATTTGAGTACTATCTGCACCAGCAACAACATTTTCGAAAAATATTTCATGTACAGAAATGTTACAGTTTTATTTTAAGTATAGATTTCCTTTTTCCTAATTAAAACTTTCCATTATATAAATCCGTTGAGTACAAATATAAGAAAAAGCTTTTCTCATCATAATATTCTTTGCGTTTTTAGCGCTTTGTCATGTTTACGTACTCGTAAGAATACATACACTAAATAATTTTTATGAAAAAGTTTTAATCCCGCATTAATTCAATTGAACTTTAATGCTTCGCAAGAAAACATAAATTTTATTCTCACTTTTAATATCAATAAAATTTCCCTCAATATTCTAATGGTTGGTGGTAGTCAAGAGACTGTTGTGCCTGAATACTTTTTTAGAAAAAAATTTTAATGGAATAATAAACATCAGAATATCCTAAGGCAAAGTAACCTTGTTACATAAAATTATAAGAGTATATTTGTAAGAGTGTATTTGTGGTTAATTGTCTATATGTTTTTTTTTTTTTGAGGTACGTAGTTTTTAGAGTTTTGGTTTAAAACACATAATTTTCTACAAACTTGTTAAATTAAACTTTGTAGTTGTAAACTTGTTTTTTTTTAATGTATTGCAATTAAACCATTAAGTACAATTAATAGCTTTTAATAAATTATTTAAGTTTATAACTGTGTGCGTTAAAACGTAGTTGTTGTGTTACGCTGCTATTGTTGACGGCACATTGATATTTATATATTTATATATTTATATTTTTGTAAATAATTTTGTTCTAAAATCATTTAGATTCTGCTGTTTCACTTATTGCTTCATGAGGGTGGTGGCTTCTTACAAAAAAATACTTAGAACCTTTTTATTCCATTACTTCCATAAAAACTTATATTAAAGACAAAGTTTCACCGGCATTCAATTCGATTTTGTATAATAATAGAGCGTTTATAAACAAGTATAAAAAATAAACCTAAAAATTAATGGGTGTGACATGATTTTTCACGTACAAGGTCTTATTTTTTGAACCGTAATAGTTAGACTATTGAAATTTTTTCAGAAGATGTTTTGCTACGTCCACTATAACAATTACTAAAACTAAAAGGATAATGCCTTGTTTTTTGAACCACAATAGGTAGGCCTCTTGATATAACAACAATTACTAACATTTATAGGGTGTTCCGATAGTAATATAGTTATGCAATTTTCGCATAACTTTATTTACTATTTCGATAATAATATAGTTATGACTTTATACAGAGTGTGTAAATTCATGTCCTCTATAGCAAAAAATATAAAAAATTTGTATATCTACCCAAAGTATATAAAATTTATCTCCTATAACAATTACCAAAAAAAAATTAAAGGGTGTTTCAATAGTGAAACGATTTTACTCTGATCTTATATTTGAATAGTAAAAGGCATACACCGAAAATTAACAGAGACTACATTTTACAATATCTTTTATAACAACAAGTAACGAAAATAAAGTTTATAGGCAGACACTTGGTATTTACACAGGATATTTAAAACTATGCTCTAGTATCAAAAATAATTAAGAATTAATTTTTTTTTAAATTATACTGAACATTGTACGGAACCGTACGTATGTGAGTCTGACTTACACATGACTGATTTATTTATAAACTAGCTGTTCCCGCCTTGTCTTGCGCGTCCTGACAATATTTTGCTAGGTTTTGCTTTGAAAGTATTACACACCAATTGTAAGACTCTTTTATAGTGCTTCAGTTATATTTTATGTATTTACTTTATATAAAGGAATCCATTTCTGGATAAAATTCTAAAATTTTTAAAAAATTTAAAAAATTATAGTAAATCGGTGTAAGAGATGTTTAAAACAATGTAATTCCACAAGGTAAAAATACAAATCTGTTGCGCAAATTTGTTTAAAATATCACACTTTCAGCAATAAAAGGTGTACAACCGTGTTTAAAATATCCCAGTTTTTTCAAATATCCAAGTTTTGAACCGTACAACTTCAGTACCGGAAATTGCGTACTTTCACTGATTTTTATTCACTTTCTTTTGGAGATGAGATATTTTTGCGAAAAGAAAGTATCCTTTATTAGAATCAGGATTCTAAGGTACCTCTTTATAAAATTTTGTAAAAATCCATGCAGAAGTTTTCACGTGATGCGAACGCCAGACAAACCGACACACTCAAATGAGTTACTATTTTATTATATGTATAGATTGAATTTTTATTGTTCTATTCAAAACAAACAAAAAACAAGGAACTAATTAACCAGATCTGTCGCCTGTTTCCAGACAAATTTTAGAGCAGATTTATTAAAAAAAAACTAACTTCGAATTTCAATCATTAAAATATTTGCGTTGTATCGTTCCATTTCAATCCTTTGCTACATTTTATAATTTTTTACAATATATTTTGTAACATTTCTGATTTTCTTTTTAGAAATAACCATTGATAAATTTCGTAAGTTAAAAAAATTTACCTCCAAAATTTTATTAAAGTATTCGAATTAAATAATTTTATTCATTCGCGTTAAAAATGTTTTTTTTTTATAATAATCGAATAATTTTTATTCGCATTATAACGTTTAGAGTTCAACATAACGAATTAGTATTAACAAAACAAACGAGTGATATTCATTAACACAATTTGTATTTCGAATTAAATAATTTTATTCATTCGCGTTAGAAATGTATTTTTTATATTATTCGAATAATTTTTATTCGCTTTATAACTTTTAGAGTATAATATACGGCATCAATATTGACAAAACAAACAACAAACGCAATCAATATTTATCATTTACATTTAACTTACATGAAGGCAATAAAAGTTAACAGATAGATCTTTATCATTTTATGTGAGCTTTCGTATCCTATTGTTTTTATTTTATCCAATTTATATGATTGACAGGAAATAAATTACTGCCAAAAAATGGTTTAACATATCTTGTTTTATTTATTTGTGTATTAAAGCGTGTAAAACATTGTGTGAACATGTAAACAAATACAAATAAACTGTACATCAGTACAGTGGGAGATTAGGCGGAAAAAATGGAAGTGAATCTATAGTTTCTAAAGGATTACCTCGATTGTATGATGTACTGGAGGTTGCGTCCTAAATTTATATTTCATAGTGCTGAGGGGGTAGCCCAATGCTCCAAATTATGACCATACATTTAAAAATATGGGATCAGTCAAAAGGTAGACATATTATATACCAATAGTTGGGAAATTATGTCTTCTTTTTAGAAATTTTTTCAGTAGACTTTTTGCAAAAAACGAGTTAACTGATTTTATATTTAATTTAAATTTTTGTTATTACTAAACAACTTTTTATCAATGCATAATAATTTGAAAATATAAATAAAATTTTATAGCAAATAGGAAAAATATTAAAGTTGATAAATTAAAAGCTCACAAATCGCAGAAAAGTTTTCAAAATTTACAGAAATTCTAATTGTACATTAATAAAGGATTTATTGGAGTGTTCAAAATAGGTCATAGGTTTCTTTTATTTTATTTTATTCATAAGAGAAATCCTGGTTTAAGATTGATACTTCCCAAAAATGATATTTTTAGGAAGGCTTTGGTTTCAGAAGTAACTCAAATTTTTATTTATTTATTTAATTGAATTATACTTATATTTTGGCAACAACTTTTTGAATAACTAAAAGACAATACACCCTTTTTTCCCCAAACAATAAAACATTATTTTTTTTTTTTTAATTTTAGTTTAGACTTAGAAAATATTTTTGACTTAGAAATTATTTTTTTTACCAAATTGCTTCTCAGTATTAGAAATTAAAAAAATTGAAACGGTTTTGATTCCGCTAGCAGCAAACCACTAGACATAAGTAAACTAAAAAATAAAAAAAATTCAGTGACTTTTGCTGCATTGAAAGCACTTTGAAATGATATAACTTATAATTCAGTAGAATATCTAAAAGCGGTGATATTACATAAGGAATTATAAATTTTCATTCAGTTTCTAACACTACTGTGAAGATATTTTAAATTATATTTTTAATGTTTATTATGTAAATACAATTTTCCTTGAATGTTTGAAAGTGAATATCATATTGTTTGTTATGAGAAATTACGCAATTTACTTACTTCTACACATAATTGTCAGTATCTGGGGATAGAATACACACAGTATTAACTAACAGCAGGTGAAACAAATTTCCAAGTACCAGTCAACAATATAAGCCGAACAATTACATATGGCACTTGTTGTGTATTGCCATTAGCATAATTTTAAATTTTAGTATTGTACATTAGCATGGCGGTATTTTGTTTTAAAATAAAGTCCTTAGTGACACGTGTTTCATTTTCTTCAAAGAAATTTCTGAGTATCCTGATTCCAATATAAGCAGTAAAAATACGCCCATTTATTACCGTTGCGCATAAGATGGCGCTGTTTTAAAATAATTACAACATCTATATATATAAAAAGAAGTGAACATTTTGATTGTCACTCCATAACTCGAGTACGGCTCGACCGATTGCCATAAAATTTTTAGGGAAGGTACAGGGAGGAGTGATGATGGTTAGTTGATTTTGAAATCCAAAATCGGTCTAGCCATTCTCCAGTTCTGCTTGTTTTTCCTGAAAAAATTCAACATTTGAAAAAAAAAGTTTAAATTTCGGTTCGACCTAACGAAAAAAATCTATCCAACCTAATACACAAACTCATACATACACACATTCATTTGATTGACAGCATACAAATCAGAGACCTGCATGATTAGGAATCAAACAGCAACATTTTGCATTTCCTAACATGAATATTGAGCTAGATTCATATTAATGAGACTGTTGTTAACATATGCCTGTCACTGCTTGCAGTTTCTGTTTATTCACATGATTCAGAAAAGCAATGAATCAGTATGATTGTTTTGAATACTTCGTGGAAGAGGCTGCTGACAAATATGATAATTTTAGAGAAGGTTTTTATTTTAATATGAAAAAATTATTATAGTATATTTGGTTATTTATTTATTGATGATTATATAAAACAGTAAATGAATTTATATTACATTAATATACGAGTAGGAGTATCAATTAATTACTTATTAATAATTTAATTTAAAAATAATTTAATTGAAAAATTTAGACACAGATATTTTCATTTTATTACGTACATAGGTATTTACATATACAAAAATATTTAGTATTCATACGTATATATGCAGATATTTCGAAAGAAAATGAAAAATGGACGTTAAGAAAAAATAAGAAAAATGTTTAAACAAAAAATTTAAGATTCGTCAATATATAAATAACAAAAAAAATATCCTTATTATAAAAGTAATAAAATAAAAAGTAATAAAATAAAATAAAATAAAATAAAATAAAAACATTATTTAGCAAGTGGTTTGCGCAATTAATGCGATTTTGGTCATTGAGAGCCTTCACAATATTTGATCCCCTGTCAGTAACGAAGGTAATATTTTTTGTGCTATCTATATCAAAGTCTTGCTGTATACTTTGTTGTCAAAAAACCCACAATTTACTTTTCTATACATTAAGTGCATAAAATATTATTGGAAAAATAGAATAGGAATGCATGTATTCCAGGAATACTTGCAATCTGTTAACCCTTCTTTCAGCTGAATTTAATGTTCATCATTAGGCTATTTTCTTATGCAAATAGACCATTTGTGACAGGTAAAAGAATTTTATATATTTTGCATGTAAACACAGAAATGTCTTGCATCTAAATGAAAATAAAATACTTTAAACAGATGCTAAAAACTGTTTACCTGTACTTTCAATACACTTTAACACTCATTTAACAATGAATTTGTCATAAAACTCTTTCACAAAAAATCATTTTTTTTTGTTACTTCTGTATATGACAGTGTTTTAAAAAATACTTGAAATTTTTATTTTATTATACTGCCCGCTAATTTTGTCAAGTATCAGGTAAATTAATCTTAAAATAATAATTATTTTTCATAAAATTTAACCCAATTTCAATTTTCTTTCAAAATGTGGATGTTTCAATATTTGTTATAATAAAATTGCAGCCATACATACAAATTGTAACATTCTTTTTCGAACGCAGGTCAATACTTTTACAACGTGCTTTTGTGAATCATTTGAGTGTCCTCCTTTGCTAACAGCACATGAAACACAAGAGTGAGTTAATAACAGTCAATTGTTAGAGAATTAACATTGCAAACAATATCATTAGTACATATTGATGTTAAAAGGCAGAACAAAAGCAATATAAATGTGAGTGGACAGCGAAAGTGAATCAACTCATGCAGTTCTCATATAAATCTGTTGATAGCGCAATGAATGCAGATGATGCAGTGAATTATCCAATTGAATTTTTGAATTCATTGGAGCCACCTGGTATGCCACCGCATTGTTTGAATTTAAAGGTTGGCTCATCAATTATTTTACTACGGAATTTAAATGCACCAAAATTGTGCAATGGCACAAGATTGGCAGTAAAAAAATTGATGCCGAATTTAATTGAAACCACAATATTGACCGGAACAGCGAAAGGTGAAATTGTGCTCATACCACGTATTCCACTGATTCCAACAGACATGCCATTTGAATTTAAGCGTTTGCAATTCCCAGTGCGTCCATCATTTGCCATGTCCATCAATAAGGCGCAAGGACAAACGCTTCAAATATGCGGATTAAATTTGGGGGAGCCGTGCTTTTCACATGGACAGCTATACGTGGCCTGCTCAAGAGTTGGAACTCCAAATTGTTTGTTTGTGCTCGCTTCAAATGGGCAAACGAAAAATATTGTATATCCAAATGTTTTGGATTAACATTAATAATTTTTGAATACAATGCATTCATTTCATAAAAAAAATCTAGAATATTTCATTTCTTCTTTTGGTTGGTTGCAACGAAGTGCATCGGGGTTCGCTAGTATGAATATAAAAAGAGATATTTTAAATACGGTTGCGCAACAGATGGCGCTGATTTAAAATACTGACAAAATATTAATTACTTACTGCCAAATAGCCAACTGAATAAAAATTTTATTTGATTTGTACTTTTACTTTATGAAATAACATTATTATTAAATTATTTTAAACACCTTTTACAGAGCTTCAGAATAATTTTTAGAATTTCATATAAATTTTAGAATTTTAACCAGGGATGAGTACCATTATATAAAGTTAATACGTTAGAGTTAGAGAAAAATTGAACAACATATATTTTCAGGACGAACACAACGTGTGTGGGCACAGCTAGTTTTATATATTTACCTCCTTACTATCGTACAAAACGTAATATGTCAAACAAATTAAACGGTTTATTTTAACTAAACTACAAAATTTTTATGATTCGTCTAAGTAAGATTATAATTAAAGAGGATCTTAGCAAAAAGTAACAGGAAGTACCTCGGTGGGCTACTACGCAGTGTGCTAGTCTACCAGTCCGGGGTTTTGGGTTCGATTCCCAGCAAGGACTCGAGAATTTTTCACTACAAGTTAGCAGGAAGGCCAAGAAGGAGCTTGGATACAATCTGGTTGCCTACAAATGGTTAACTGCGTTAGTGAATGGTCACGGGCTCTCAAGTATTATTTTTCCAAGTTAAAAATTGGGATAAGACGATACTTGCAGACTGTGTCCGTAAAAAGGCTAACATCAAAAGGCTTTGGACAACGGGCAGACACGTATTAAGAAAATATTAGAAATTACCATAGACTCGGTGATGAGGAGGAATGACGTTAAGTATTAGACACCAGTCTGAAATCACTACAGTCGAGAGCAAAATACTAGTGAGAGCACGAGTCTCAATGAAAGTAAGATATTCGTTAAACTGAGGGGATCGAAGTCTGCTTCGGTAGTCCCCCTACAAAATAATAACTAACAGTGAGTCTTATTAAACTTTTTAAGATATTCATCACTTCTCATCAATGTGCCATAAGAAGAGCACAGGAGGTCTTGGACATTATTCTGCATTTACCATCTATAGCAAAAATAGTTGAAATAAGTTGCTTGAAAATGTATGTTTCAGCATTAGTGAGGTTAGGATCATCAGGCCGTTGGATGATCTTGAAGGAGATAGATTTCAAGGGACTTAAAACATGGTCTTCGGACTACAAGTTTATCGAAATTAATTTTGATAAAACTCCACCAGTTGTTGATTACCTGTATGGAAGAGATAGAAACTGTGAAGCACATTATCTGTCTGAGATTGTAAACCTTACGCTTCCATTGGATATTGCAACAAGCAAGCCTGTTAATGCGGTTATATTCATAACGCGAATCTGTTGGCGTAAAGCCTATCCACAGAATAGTACCAAGAGGTTCCTTCGGTGTAAGCAGAAGGGATTCATAGTGAACCAATAGTTCTATGGGTGTAAGAGTTTCATATATTTTTTGGAGAATAGAAACTCTAAGGAATCACTGATGTTAAAGGTTATGGGTAATTCCATGTCAAATCAACCAAAAAAATTGTTTTCAAATTTACCGCTTCCGATTTTATTGAAACTTTTGTTGTTTATATTCTTTGATTTTCTGAAGGTAAATATCATTTTGATTTGAAATTTTTAGCTATACAGTTATCAAAATAGGAAAATATCACTTTTTTGCAATAAGCTCGAGAATTAAATATATTCTTACTCCAGTTCTATAAGCCCTCGAAAGTTGAGTAATAGCTCATTTTAAAGAGGATTTCATACCTTTAATTTTATATCAATGATGAAAATAACAAATTTTTAATAAATTTTTTTCTTATATTTAAAAAAAGTTTTATAAAAATCTTTGAGATAGTGTCTTCTAATTTTTTTAAAATTCATATATGTGGCTTAGTGAGTACACCATTTAACCAGTTATATTAAAAAAACTTAATTTTGACTCATTACAAACTAAAAAAAAATATCAGTTTTTTCATAAACTGAATAATAAAGTTATGAAATATTCCTTAAAACTGAAAAATATGTAGTTTTTTTTAACATAACTTCTGATCCCACTATGGTCCCACTCTGATATTCTTATGGTGTACTTACCATGCCAGATTTAAAAACATATGTAAATTTTAAAAAAATCTCAAAGATTTTCATAAAACTTTTTTTAAATGTAAGAACAAAATTTGTTAAAAATTAGTTTTTTTCATTTCCGACTTTTATAGCTGTATAGCTAAAAAACTATAAGAGATTAAATTTTTTTTAAATTATATTTGGATTCAGAGAGTCAAGGAATATAAAAAAAAAGTTTCAATAAAAACTGAAGTAGTCATTTTGAGTGCCTTGTTGATTTGACGTGGAATTACCCTTATTGTTCCAATGGAACTATAAATGAACATACATACATACGAGTTTTCGTTCGTCTTTAAAAGTTTAATTAAAAATACAACAATTAATTAAAAACAAAAATAAAGTTCCAGGCTTAATTCCGAGGCAAATTAAAAAAAAAAAATATTTGAAACACTTTGTTTTTCAAATATTTACTAATGTTTGCTTTATATGGATAAAAAAAATGTAATACAAGGGTGAATAACCGAAGATACAAACTTTTTCTTTATTAAAAAAAAACAAAAACAAAAAATAAAGTAAATAAACTACCACAATAAGGATTTCTTTTATGACATCTTTAAAATTATTTAAATTGAAAAATTATTTAACGGTACGAATGCTGATGATAGAAAATTCATAAAATGAAAATTTTTCAAAGACACTGCAACGAGCATAATATTTTCAATTTTATAACGTAGTCAGTCCAACGAAGAATGTACATCTAAGGTTCCACCCTCTTTTTTTATTATTGCTGAATTATTTAAAGTTTTCCTTCTACATTTACAAGATGTGTAACTAAAATAAAAAAAAAAAATGAAAGAAAATGTTTTTATTTCGCAAATGGAAATAAATATCTAATACAGTGTGATATGTTTTATTTCAAACAACATAGATATTTTGTGTGATATGAGATACTGACTAAAACTGATACTTGATCTTTAATATCAGCAATATACACATCGATAATGAAATATAGATAAAAAGAAAACAATTAGGGAATTGACAAGTTATGCTATAAGGTCATGTTGTCATAGTTTTCTAATATTTTACCATAGTTTAAATATATTGCTGTTGTGTTTCAAATAAAAAACAGTCTAAACTAAAAATAAAATTTGTTTATTTTTATGCTCATATCCATAATAAATAAAATATATTTAAAATTTATATTAGAACAAATTTATCATACAATATGTAATTTAAAATACATTTTAAATAAGTTTTATTTATTATTGTTTTTCATATAATTCAATAGAAACTTGAGCCGTATAAGGCTAACCCGCCTTATTCGAGCCTCTTGAAATTAGAAAAAAAAAATAATAGCTAATTTACACTATGAAATTATCACATGCAACCATTTGATTTAATTGGTAGTCGTTAAATTGTTGCCTTTGATTTGGAGACTTTTAAATTGGTATCTCTGCGGTTCGTCACAAAACTAGAAATGTTCATTAAGAAGATTTCATGAGATTGCACTTCGTTATCTTCCACGCATATAACAATGTAAACTCACACAAAATTGTTTGTGTATTTACTTAAGTCAGCCACTACTACGTCCAAAATGTACTTTTCGCAGAAACTGTATTTTTTTCACTAATGTTTGGCATTCAGATAAAAAAAAAATATTTTTATAAATTTTTAACAGCTGACTTAAACTTAAAATATTACAATAGAAAATCAATAGTTGTTCACAGCAGAGAAATTTGTTCATTGCCTGTATACAATAGTTTAAAGGATAAGGCCAAGTAAGCCTAATTTGAATTTTTAATTTAATTTTTAATTTTTGTTATTTCTTGATTATACAAATTTAACTATTTTATTTAAGCTTTAGGTCTTTAAATAAAAATAAAATTATTTAAAGACCTAAAGCTTAAATAAAATAGTTAAATTGATTATACAAATTTTAAATAAATTCTTGTTGCTGAAAATCACGTAGCTATCGGTACACCCTTTAAGTTTTAGTAATTTTTATTATAGAGGCCATAATAATAAAGCGGTCATAGTGAAAATTTGAAGAGGCTATCTATAACGGTTTAAAATTAGGACCATAAAGGGAACATCCCTTAATTTTTGTATATGTTGTTTTAGCGTCCATTGTAAACAACATCTATGGAAATTGTATGAGTCTGCTATTAGGATTTTACAGATAGAAGGCGTGGACAGACATAATAACATTGTGGCGAAAACAATAGGGCTAAAGTTTTGATTCTTGGGGTACAGAACTCAAAAAGGCGAATTGATTCGAATTCATTCCCCTTTTTCTAAACTGTGTAAATTTGCAATAGAATCGCTTGAATAATTATTTTGAAACATATTGCGTCGCTTTGCTCTTTTTTCTTAGTATCTTGTAATGTCCTAAAAATTCAAAAAAGTAGAAACTAAATAAAAGCTTTTAAAGTTTTCTTGTACAGTAGCAGTAACTGTGGTACCTGTAAATATGTACTAGGCTGATGGTTGGGTTTAACAACTCCTTAAGCATCATAATGTGCTTTAAATATGTGCTTTAAAACACATTAAGAAGGATGTGGACAATTTAGAAAATGGTTACAATATCATTCCCCAATTTAAATATTAACCAGAGTCATCAGGTTTCTTGAAAGGCCTTCCTAACAGCATTTTAAGGATTTTCGAAATTTTAATATAATATTTTTTCATCATCTACTTTTTTTGTTTAAAACTGAGTTATTTTTCTTCCAGTTAAGCTTATACAATTGCAATTATATGGTTTGGATCATTATATTGTGGTTACACCCCTTCTAACAAAGGTATCCTTTGAATGTGTATTGAACCCTAGCCATCATTTTATAATAATTTAGGAAAGAAATATCATATATTCCGCTTCATAGATTTAATATGACGTTTGTGCAACTCTGACAACTAGTATCTGTCAAAAGTCAGAGGTTATCACTCGGAAGGGAAATAAACTAAACTATCTTTAAAAAAATTTATAAGCAATTGTTTATAAAATTTTTATATTTACATACACAAATGATTCATTAGAAATTCCCCAGAATTATTTTATCTGCCTCAATGTAAAACAAATAAAACAAATTTTGTTGCTAAGAACTGCATATAAAAAAAAATCTTGTTATCTATATTTTTTGTCCGATGGTAATTTTTCATATGAAAATATCATACTACAATTGGGGGCGAAGAAAGGGGAATTCATTAAAACATACAAGGAATAATTCCAGAGTTTCTAACAGACATGTGTTGCGGCAAATGACATGTTATCACGTGTACAAATGTTAGAGAGGAGTATAAAAATGCCTTAAAACACAAAACATGAAATTACTTTCACTTAAGAACACCAAACACTAACGCACACACATATAAAAACACTGGTGAATATTTAAGAAATGCCATCTCTTAAGTATGCAAAATAATGCACAACAACGTATAAATAATATTTTAATTAAATAATACTCATACGTAGCAGCAATCCACATTACAAAAATTCATATAAACCCACATTTTACTTAGTGTACGTGTACATGTATGTTTGTATAAAATAAATACATATGTAAGTAGTGAACGACTGTTCACATAAAATAGAAACGGACTAAACGTTTTCTAAGTTTAAATTAAAAACACAAAACAGAGATAATGATTCAATTAAAAATGTATTTTATTAAAGCAAATATATTTAAATATTACAAAATAAACATGTTTCTTTATCCAAACTATTTTTTTTTATTGTATGCAGATTGTTTGTTCAACGTTTTCTTCTCATATTCTTTGATATAGCACGGGTTTTTTTTTAATTTTTATATACATATCGTTGGTTTCAAATAGAAACTCAAATAATTGTAACTTTTCAGGAGATGGTAAGAATATTATAAAAACTGTAATGTACGCAACGTAATTTGTAATTGTACAACTGCTTGTAAAAGCGTTATATTTTACACTATTGCAATAAATTTTTGTGAAGAGGTGTATTTTTATGAAATCTATTGGAATCATTGAAAAACTTAATTTCTTATAAAATACGAGTTAGGGCTTTTTTACTTAAGACCAACGATATACACTATATACAGGGGTAGCGCAGATAATAGCATACCGGCAGACATACTGCCTATAAAAGCTTTTAACCATCAATATATGGAATTTTATCCCATTCTCTGTAAAGAGAACGCTTTAAAGTTTTATCCGTCTTATATTTTTTTGGTTTGTACTGAATTGTTTGCGTGCCCCAGGTAATACTGATAGTTTAAAATCTTGCTACGGTTAATTTAATGCTTTGCTTTAACGCCAGATTGACGTTATCAAACAATGAACACGACGTTTGATTGTTAAAGCTAAGTAAAGTAAATTGGAGACACCGCATCCTAAATCATTGTGATTATAATCAGCAAAGAGGGACGCATATTGCTTAATTGTTTTTGGTAGCTCCTTCAGTGCATGCTGTTTTAAGATTTTACAAAAGGATCGAGAATAAACAGTGAACAACAGCTGTTTTAATTTACTGAAAGGATCATTATAATATTTATATTCTTTTTAATATTTAATTTTACTAGTCCAACTAGTTGTTTAAATTCTAGCTGTGCCCACACACGTTGTAAGTATCCTGACAATGTTTTGTTTTGAAATTAATCTTAAGTATTTGCTTTATATAAAGTTACTCATACCTGGATAAAATTCTAAAATTTATATAAAATTCTCAAATTCTAAAAATTATTGTAAAGCTATGTAAAAGATGTTTAAAATAGTATTATAACAATGTGATTCCACAAAGTAATAATACAAATCAAATATAAATTTTATTCAATTAGCAATCTAGCACTAAATAATTCATATTTTATGATTATTTTAAAACAGCGCCATCTGTTGCGCAACGTTACTTAAAATATACTTCTTTCAAAAATAAAAGATGCCTTAAAGTACGCAATACCTTTAAATCGGTAAAAAAAAAATTGGCGTACTTTCACTGGTTTTTCTCCACTTTTTCTCAGAAATAGGATATTTTTGCATCTTATATTGGAATCAGGATTCTAAGGTACCTCCTCACAAAATTTTGTTAAAATCCATCCAGTAGTTTTTACGTGATGCATATGTAATGCGATTGTCAAAGTAAGACTTAAACTCGTTTATTCTATCTGACTACCAATAGGATGGAAAGAATATTTTTAGAAATCAGGTAATTAATTTAAAAGAAAAAATTGGAAAAATTTATTTAGTTACTAGTGGAATACAATGGTTTTTCTGGATCGCTACATCCTTTTTTAGAATTCTTCGCATCTGCATACTTTGGGTAAAAACTCAAAGCAAACCGTATTAATTTTTCAGTAAAGCCTTGTTTAGAATTTTTGTTTCTTTTACTTGAGGTACTGCAATCTAAATTTCCCAATTTATTATGAACACTTCTCTATACATGTACATAAATATTCTGTTTTACTAAATATATTTACTAAAATTTTTAAATGTTTTCACGAAAAAATGTCTAGTGTTTCTGCATTGGATCACACTTAAAAAAAAAAATCTTTAAATGTTTGTTCTACTTTTAAAAGTATATTATGTCAAGTTTTGAATGAGCATATGGCCCACTTACCTAGATAACAAAACAATTTTTATTCATTTTTTTTTTTCTTTGTTTTTATTTAGTAAAAATATTATGAAAGAAAAGGAAACTCTTTACCGAAATCCAAAAGTATCTGAAAGTTGCAGAGTTGGCATTGATGATCCAATTTAACATATTTCTTTTAAGACGCAAAAAGTTTAAAAGTTTCTTTACTTTTTGTTTTTAATTTTTTATTCATTTTATTTATGTTTTTGACATGACATAATCTTTATTTCCTGTTTTGTCCTTAACTTGTAGAAGAAAACAATCTTTCAATCAATCTGTGTTTGTATCTATAAATAAGAAGGAACCAGCAATATGTCTTATTTTATCTGAAGTTTTCTGTATTACAAAATTGTTGTTTCATAACTTTGACATACGGGAGAATTATATGAATAAAAAAGTTATGTTTCATAAAGTTAAGTGAATAATAACAAAATATTACTAAATCAATTCGGAAAATTTTGTAATTGGAAAAATAAATCCTTGGAATTATGTATGTATTTTTATTTGAATAATACGTAATTTAGATACTTGTTAGCTGTAGATAATTTATCATTTAATAAATAAAATTGTACAAAAATTGTTGTTTTTTATAATAATTTTATAATAAATTTAAATTTACTTGGCTTTTCCTCCTCATATACCTTAAATAACTGCTGTATAAAAATTTGACGCTAACTTGCATATTTAAAAATAGTTTATGGAAACAATTATGTTTGTTTTCACACTTCTAACAAACACTGAAATGTACCTTTCACTCCGCTATTTTGCGGAGGAAGGGTAAAAAGGGAAAGCGCTCGTCAAATAGGAATGCCAATATGTTTCCAACTTTCATGGTACCAATAGTGAGGCAACTAGTTAGGCCTTGAAATTCTCTATTATCCAGTATAATTTTCTCATTCTGTGTGTAATTTCTACAATATTAATTTTCGACCTCATAAAGTATACATATTCTGGATCCTTATACATAGATAAGTTGATTTAGCAATATCCGTCTGTATGTCTGTGTTCGGGCTGACATCAACTTTGCCAAAGCAACCGAAGAGATACAGAAAATTTAAGCCACTAATCTGGCAGGCATAGTTTCGAAAATTTCGCTATTGAAATTCAGCATCATCAGACCACACAATTGGAGGGAGCGGGTAAAAAAACCACGTCTTCCTATATTTTTTTAAAACTTTTTTTCAGGTTTTGTTTATTTGTTTTTCGGTTGTAATGATTCAAAAACATATTTGTACAGAAAATTTTTCGAAAAAAAAAATTTTTTTTTTGATTTCATATTTATTTATTGTATCTTCACTATGTTTGAACTAACAATAATTACTCATATCTTAATTCTAAAATAAAAATAAATATACTTAATGAGTCCAGCCAGTGCTACACAAAATGAAAAAAAAAATATTTTTACAAAAAAATTTTGCAAAACTTTATACAAACGATTTTCGAAATATTTAAAAAAAATCTATATTTCTATGAAATTGATGAGTGTAACATAACATATTTTTAATACATATTAAGAATATACATAAATATATAGAGTAACATGTTTTTTTAAATGCGTTTGATTCTTAAACAGATGAGATCCCTGTTTTATAACCAATTCACCAAGATGCATTAAACACATATACAATATAAGGGTACCGAGTACAAACTGACAAAATTGGTTGCGAGGTGGTGGTTTCAGTGTGGTACCATTAGTAGAGAGTGCACTATGGTTTTTGATTGGTAGCTTAATTTTTAAGTTGGGAGTATAATCAATGCTTTTTAGAATGGCTTATTACGGGGTGGTGGTTCCAGTGGTTCATTGAACGCATTTTATGATTTTTGTCTTGAAACTTCGATGGGCCATGATGAGGTAAGAGTAGGATTGAGGGGTACGTATGAGGAAAGAATGGAAAAGATTTCTCATTTATGAAAAATATTATAAATGTTGAAATTTTAATGCTCATAAATAAAAATTTCTGAACCCTGGCTATTACAAAGTCAGAAACAACAGTATCCTTTGTGACACTAACTTGCACAACTGCCAATACAACAACAAGTTTTAAGTATAAACATAATTTTTAGTCGTACTCTTTCTAGTTTATATACATATGTATGTATATTTTTTATAAGTTTCCCATTATTTGTGTACCCGCTGTCAAAGTCAAGGACTCACAGGAGGTGCAGCATTTTGTTTTTAAATTTCTTATTTATTTTTCCATCTTTATAATTTTATTGCACATGTAATGTGATATTTTACTCCCAGATTGCATTGTTGAAGGCAATAAAAAGATGAATGATATATTTTCTGATAGTCACTTACATGTTTATAATGCACATATGTACATATGTACGTATATGTATATGTCGTTTATTTTGGAGAATCGTAAAAAGCCATTATCTAGGTGCAACCAAATTGATCCCAAAAATGCTAATCACAAATGCACTTCCAGTGTTAACTGAATTTAGAGATGATACTCGTATCATTAAGATCCATATTCAGATATTTGATATATTATATAAAAATATTTTAGAAGTTTTTCTCAAGTCATGATAAAATCTATAAAGCAGCCTTTTAAAAAAAATAATGTATTATTAAAAAAACATCTTAAAAACAGATCAATAGAATTTACAATTTCGTTAGTTTTTAGATGTTTTCATCACACCAGAAGAATTTCGAGGTTGAATATTGTAATTTGTCTAGTTAAAGATCAACTTTAGCAAGAAGCTGTTCGTGTGTTTTTATATAAAAGTCATTTAAAACGTTTTCGCTTCTTTTGTTGCTTGGCTCTAAGGCGTAGTAGAAAGGGTTTTTATTAGCACTTTTGTTCTCTACCAGCTTCTTTTGTGTTAAGAACTTTTCTTAAATACTGAAAATATTTTCAATTTAATATTCTTTTCCGTAAAATTCTTCACAGTTTTTTTACACACAAAAGGTACTAATGAACAATATCAAACCCAAAAGAAGATTGGAGGCTATTCTATTTCTATTTAATATCTCCTACATATAATTGCATTATAGTATGTTGGTTAAATCAGAAAAGAAGAATGAATTGTCCCAGGAAAAAAATGTTGAAAAACAAAATTAAAGTTTTGTTTCTGTAATATTACATCGTAGAGGGTGGTACAAAAGTAAGGTCTGTGATAGACTTTATTAATTGCGACTTTTTCTTAATTTAACAAACCACAAACCTTGCAAGTCCTGATAATTTAGAACCAGTTATTTTGCTAGCAATAATTAATAATGTCGTTAAACGAGCACAAATGTGTCATCTACTTGTCTATTGCACAGTGCAGCAAATCAAAACTTTTCGAAAAATATACGAACTTGAGAGTATAGGTTCTATTCTACTACTAAAGGTTAGTAAAACCCTATACTCAGTGTGACGCATTTGGTGGAAAATTTCACGTCGTAATGTAAACTGGCTACCATTTTGTGGCAATTAAAAATATATTTTTTTACTTTTATCAGCATAACTTAAGGTCGCTCAGTTTTACAGTGGCTACAATTTTCCCATATATTACACAGCACAACAAAATAAAAAAAATTACATGTGCTCTTAAAAACACTATATAATTTTGATGTATCATGACTACCTTTGTACAAAAATGGTAAAATTTTTAAATTCTATGGATAGATTTTTTTTTTTAAATTTTTTTTTAAAACTGCAATTTTTTTGAGACGTTTCTTCAAATAATTAATGATAACTCAAAAACTACTAATCCGATATTATTAAAATAAATTCAGAAAAATTAAGATTTGCTTAGCCTTTAATTCGTCTATATATCGCGTTTCAATCGGATCAATAGTATCGGAGTTATAATAAAAAACTTAAGAAAAAAATATATTTTTTACGTAAAAATGGCAAAAATTTTCGTTTTAAAAAAATCATAAAAAATCGAAAACGGCAAAAAACTTCCAGATTCATTTTTTTATCGCATAGCGACATATAATAGCAACAAAATGAGATATCGACCATAAAAATCGATTGATTTTTTTCGAATTTATTCACATTTTAGTGAATTCGCTCATTTTCACAAAATTTTAGTTTTTTGCTTGATATACGCATTATAGCGGGTTTTCAAATGTGTGAAAAACATAAATTTTCCAATTTCAAGGGGTGCATGTCGGATTAATGTTAGATTTGATGAGAAACTTCCACCCACAAAATTTTAGTCGAATTCGACAACGTTAACACGTAGCGCATAGGCCCCAAATCTGAAAAAAAGCGTTTAAATCGAAAATAATTGACAAATTTTCAGTTTTTGCAAAATTAACGCTATTTATTTCCCCTTTTGCAAAAAAGTGGATCCAATGTTCGTTAAAATTCTTCGGATTTATATTAAAGCAATCTTCATATGACTTTTGAAATGAAGCTGAGAAGCATTTCCGTTTTTTTTTCGTTAATATATTGGCCGCACACATAACAAAATGAGTCCGGATTGTTTTTACATAAAAATGTTCTAGTTTTCTTGCTCATGGCTGATTGAAAATTATGCTTCTGTTACCGCAAGCACTTGTTGAATGAATAGAAATGGCTCAAGGAGCTCTTATAAATTTTTGCCATTTTTACGTAAAAAATATATTTTTTTCTTAAGTTTTTTATTATAACTCCGATACTATTGATCCGATTGAAACGCGATATATAGACGAATTAAAGGCTATGCAAATCTTAATTTTTCTGAATTTATTTTAATAATATCGGACTAGTAGTTTTTGAGTTATCATTAATTATTTGAAGAAACGTCTCAAAAAAATTGCAATTTTAAAAAAAAAATTTTTTAAAAAAAATCTATCCATAGAATTTAAAAATTTTACCATTTTTGTACTAAGGTAGCCATGATACATCAAATGTATATAGTAGTTACTCGAGCATATTTTTGCTGTTGCCCTGTGTTATTAGTGAAAATTTAGAAGTACCTGTTAGTTATGCTAAAAAAAAGGGAAAAAATAAATAAAAATTTGAAAAAAATTAATTTCCTACAAAATCGTAGCCACTTTACATTACGTCATGACAATACTTTTGAGCCACCTGTTACGTGAAAAGAAAAAAATAATAGAGGATTCTGTAATTTATGTGTAACTATAATGAAAAACTTATATTATGAAAAAGTTCATTGTTATTATTTTTTTTTGTGTTGTCCTTATCTTCTTTTGACAAATTTATGACAGCACCAGCATACACACATAAACTCGTACATACATGTAAGTTTATTAAAAATACAATTCACATGTTTGTCATTACCTTGCAAACATTTTTTCTTGTGGAAGTTCTTAAAAGAGTCATTAATAGGTTATGTATGTTAATATGTTAAATTGTATTCGAATCATATAAGCCTTCTTAGTAAAGAAAACTGTTGGCGAATAATACTCGTGTCTTTTTTAAATATACAATAAAAATTTATTTTTTTGGGAAAAACTGTTTCTCGAAAAAGTCCCTTATTTTTGTTACGAGCCGGTTGGACTGGAGAGGTTCCCGTTCAACTCTGTTAATCTTGCAGGTTTTTCAAACCCTTCTCGCCGATCGGTCAAAGAGATAAAAAAATAGAAAAAAAAAGCCAGATTAAAAAAATGATACCACGCAGAGAATCTCGCAACAGATAGGCATATCGTTTTCCCTCCAAACCATATTGTAGGACTTTCTTTAAATGATAGTTCTATTATCTAATTGATTTCTAATTGTGTCCTAGCATTTTACCACTACATGGAAAAACTAATCAGTAATCTGTAGTACCTAAAGATCCTCCTGTGCATTACAACCACCTCTTGAATATGAAGCCTTTGGCATACCAAGTTTTTTTTTGTTTCGGACCAGCACTCAGGGGATGACCCCTACTCATGCAAAGCATTGTGCCAGAACTAGAAAATTAGGTTATGAGAAAGAGGATAGAGGGAGTAATGTTTGTGGACATTCGATTTGTATTTTCCAACATTGTAGTTGACAGGAAAGACCTCTGTGGGAAGATGATTCCACAAGCGAACTGTACGGCTAAAAAATGAATTTTCTCTGTAATGCATTGTGCGATTCACTGGCCAATCGGTCACAAATGGATAAGCTCTTAATGAAAAGCGTTTTGTGCGCGAAATCGTACAGATATCGGGAACTAGTTCCCAAATCTCATCAGAGCACATTCCATTGTAGTAGCGATAAAACAGCGAAACAGAACTCACATTGCGTCGGTGTTTCGTACTAGCAGCTATTTTTCGACAATTTTCATCATGATAAAATATGTGTCTATAAAAATTCGTATCAACGTTATTCCTATGTTGCATTGCAGATGCTATATGTGGAATGACGTGAGCAGAAAGAGACCATGATACTTTCGTTGTCTGTAGGAGATGAAAAAATAATCTTCCTCTTCAGTTTAAGTGCAGTTTTTACTATACAATCTGTGAAAAAAATCAACAGCAACTACAAATTTATGGTTGCCATTTTGGCAACTAAAATTAACAAGTTTTTGTAGCCAGTTGCCATACGTAATACAATTTCGGCAACTAACAACGCAATAATTGACCTATAAATCAGTTAGCCAGCACCAACAGGATTAGTCTATACTGGGTTCCCGGATATGGTAGAAGATTAAGATATGCGAAGCTAGCAATTGGGACACATGATCGGTTTAAAACTCCCACACCTCTAAAAAAAAATTCTAAAGCCAGTAGGTATTATAACGAAAAACTAATTATTTCTAAAGTCCTAACTTTAGCTATTGGTAAGTTATAATAATGGGCCTTAATCATTTAAAATTGATGTCGAATAATTTTTTCTTATTTTACATAGAATAAATATTTGACATTGACTACGCAATTTCTAAACTTCTTCTAATTGTTATCCAGAAGAGACTTAAACGTAAAATTTGTGACCAACATATTAATAAATGTTTACGGGGTATAAATGTTCATTCACAAATCTTTTCTTATATTTGCAATATATGTGATATCTTTTAACAATAAAAAAATTAAGGAAAATAAGTTCAAGAAAGAAAAGCATGAACGCACTTCTGATTGAAAAAAAATAATAATAAAAAAATTTCATTAAAATAAACATAATTAAATTCCATGAAATTTTGCCACATCTCATAATATATCTTAATAAAATTATGTTTAAAACTTACTAAATAAAACCAGTTTCTGTTAAATAAAAGTTGAAAAAATAATAAATTCTTAAAGTAGTAAAAAGTCCTTAATAAATATTTTAAATACACAAATTTTATTTGTCAACATTAAGAAGTGCTTTTATCTCCACAATATTTTTTTAAAAAACATCGTTTATTTTCACTCGTTTTTTTATTATTCGTTTTTTTTTTTTTTCATGAAATTTTCATCATTTATAACATTTTTATTATAAATTTTTATTATTTTACTATCCTAAATCAATCAATCGGTCATTGCCAGCAATTTTGTGAGGAAAGATTAAGAGAAACAAATTTAATGTGGACAAGTTCAGTGACAGCAATCAAAAAAGCCATCAGCAGCATATACGAGTACAAAAGTATTATTTTAGCATAAAGCAAAAGATCAACAGGGCGCAGAACTAAGAATTATTTATTATAAACAACTTTTTATATTTAACTAATTTTTCATAAATAAAATAAAGGGCTCTTTAAAAATTAAATATTTAAATTTCTTATGCAACTTCCATTTTTAGCAAATATTTTTGATTTGATTATATTATTTATTGAAAAATTTACTTTTAAAGAAGTAAGGACATCGTTTATTTAATAAATTACCAAAGTCATTACTTTTAATTAGTTAACTTTAATATATTTATGTCAATCTTATTTCATAAATTTTCCATTTTCCTTGAACACAAATAAAAGAATGTCATAATAATTGAATGAAATTAAAAGTTCTCTGAAACAAGTGACATTTTTGCCACAGCAACAAACCTACAAACTATTTGAACATGAAAATGCACTTAATGGAAAAATTTGTAATACAATTATTTTATTTAATGTTGGCTTCAGGTTTCTCATTTTTATAATAAATTATTAAAACGGATTTTCACTTCCTTCTCTTTTTAGGTATGTAAGAAATATTATTGTACCCAATAATCTTGACTGATAAGTGAGTGATGGTAAGTGTCACTATATTTATTTATAATTAATATTAATGTATCTTGTAGATGAATCTATTAGTGTAATGACTTCGTAATTATATACTTGAATCCAGATGTATTAGTAAATAAATAGGAATATATTTGTGAAGTGTGTACCATTTAGTCTTATACATCTATATTCATACGTATATATAAATTATGTATTATGATGGATTAAGATCTATAAATTCACAGAACTAAATGAATTGTTTACAAACATATTTATTTTTTCAATTAATTTTTTAATGTAATTTATTGCAAAACGTACGATGAGAGGAAATGTTTAAATCAATTCTGGCTTAAAAAAAACAAATTTTATTAAAGACAGACAGACGGGCAACGAATTTAAACTAAAAATTCATAAGGCAATAATCTAAAATATAATTAAAAAATAATAGATAAAGAATATACGACAAAATAAAACACAAGAAACCCTATAATTTTAAATTTTATTTTCTATAATAATCACTATAATGGAAAAAAATACATACCCGGAATACATTTTAGAAGTCTGCCTGTTACGGTACAAAATATGTGTTTCAATATGTATGCAAGAAACGATGCCCACTGTTCCCATCCAATCTGTTTTTTTTGCTAGACTAAGTGTAATAACACGATAATAATATTTTACTTTTTATAGGACCTACCACTCACACTATCCTAATGCAAGTTAAGTTTGCACAAGTAACCCTTGTACTAATGTGCACTTATGTGGAAGCTACCACGCCCACCGTCCCATTCTAGTGTAAATTTTGCACCCTATGTACATTAGTATGTGCAAAGTTAAAGACTCCACCATGTTTAGTTCTCTAGGTACACGATTATAACTATTCTCGCCCACTGGAGAGGTACCACGCCCACCATCGCAATCCAGTCTGTATTTTTCTAGACTATGCACATTAGTATGAAGTTTTCTTTTACAATGTTGTGAAACTCTACCGATTGCAGATCTCCAGGTAGACGATAATAATTGTTTACTTTGTATGGGAGGTATCACGCCCACTATTCCAATCTATCCTGTGTTTCGCTATGTATATGAAAAAGGCGGTTACTGGTGGAAAATTTCAAAGATCTACTTATTATAGTTAGCTAGCTACTATAAAATAGGCGTGCTTAAAAATGGACGTACAAGTAGGCGTGGTCAGTTTTTATTTCCGTAAAAACTTAAATTGAGTTATGTTAAAGATTTAAAAAAAAATTTGCCAAATCATTGCAGCCATTCTTAAGCGATACAATTAGGTTATGAAACAATACAACACTTATTTTATTTTATTTTATTATTTATTGATTAATAAATAAATAATAAAATAAGTGTTGTATTTTTTTATAACCTAATTTTTTTTGTGTTTGACATTTTTGAACGCACTGTTCAGCATATAACATTTTAGTTTTACTACAATTCACACTGATATTCGTGCTACATCTATGTAGGTGAATAGTATAATTATTAATGAAAACAATACTATTATTTATTTATTTATTAAATGTTACTATACAATAACAAATACATTTTAACTTAATTCATCGAGTAAAGTGGCAAAAACGTTTCTTCGTTTTAGTGAAACATACGAAGTCTTATGTGGGAATCCAGCCCACAATCCCCAAACTTATAACCTACTGTTAATGAATAATAAATTCAATTTCTGTACATAAAAGTGTGTAGGAATGTTTTTCCATATAAATTATATTTGTGCAAAAAAACATAAATATTTTTATCTCATTTTATTATTTATTGACAAAAACATTTTTATAAAAACAATTATTATGAGTAAATGCTTTTAAATCTTTTATACTGTCCACAATTAGTTTATGTTTAATGAACACTAGGTCAGGCAAAAAAAACAAAATTGTATTTGATTAATCTAAAATGATACATATGTGTAAATGTTTGTAAATAATTAAAAAGATGAAGCCGCATTTATAAAAAAAGTGTTATTTTTAAAAGTTTTATAAAAGAAAATAGTTTTTCCCGTCGTCCCACAATGACAGGGAAAAGTGTCTGGAAGATAGTTCTGTAGTGCAATGATTGATTTTCTTTAAGTGCTTTTAATATGATGTTTTAAAGTAGTAATTAGTTAATTAGTTTATTATTTTATTTATTCATTAATAATCAAAAAGCCTTCATTGTCCAAAAAGTAAGAACTACAATAATTTCTCATAAAATTTCTTATTTTTTCATAGCTAAGATAATCATTTTGTTCTTATAGAGATTTAGCTCTTCTAATATCAACACATGTAAATTTCAAGCAAAAAATTGTTTATTTTGTATATTAATTTGGTTTTTTGTTATTTAATATACTTTTTTTAGATAAAGAGTTCTTTCTTAAATTTTCATATTTTTTCTTCTTATTATTGAGTTCAAGTTAAGATATTATATTGTCAACTTGATTGTAATCTACCAAGGGCTGATTTGTATTTATTTAATTTTAAAAAGATGTAGTCGTGATTTTAATAAATAAATGTTGCATATGAGCAATATATTACATAACATTTTTTAATATTACTCATACGTAACAACTTGTTAGGTAAGACCAGGGTTCAGAATTTTTCATTTATGAGCATTGAAATTACGTAGGGTCATAAACGAACAACATTTCGGTTCTCTGACAATAACAAATATTTCTTTGAATTTTTATCAATTTCTGTACAATTTTATTATATAAAATTCATGAAAATCAATAACAAATAAAAACTAAAAGTTCTAATAATGCAAAATAACAATAATAAAATTTATATTTAATTAACACTAATTTTAATCTAATTAAGTTAAAAAGTCGGTAATTTTTAAGTAAAAAACACATTCAAAACAATCACATGCATTTCATTAGCTGTTTTAAGCAACAAAACAATGTATTCATAACATGTATTTACTGTACCATTTACTATCTGCTAATTTCTAAAGCATTTCAAATAAACAGAATTTTTCACTTGAAAAGCAATAATAATTAAAAAAAATATTTTCGAAAACTTTTTAGTTGGAATTGGATAATTTATTAAATATTTTAATCAGTAAATTGTTTTGTTAGAAAAAGATTACATATTTTGCATTAACATGTACAACATTGTTGAAGTCAACATAAAATTATTATTATTTTAGGGGATTAAAATTCCAAGTTTATATTACATTGATTATGTTTTGAGAAAAAGAAAAACTTCTAACAAATGATTCCACTAAAATTATCTTCTCACCACGATATTTTTTATTTTTGACTAGTTTTTGTTTGCACTTAACCGTGTTACTTCTACCTCAATTTTTGTGTGCAAAATTTGTTAAACAAATTAAAATTTTTAGAAATAAGCAAAGCTTAGCATGCAATTTTTCAAAGTTAGGATTATTTTTAAATACATTTGTATATACGATTTATTATCTAAATTATTATCACCTCACTTTTCCAAGGTGTTATTAAAGAGATTTGACAGTAAAAAATAAATACTTCTTAATTTTTTAGTATAACAAGAATTCTTTCCGCACTTTATAGTTTATTGTGCACAATATTGAATTCCAACAATCAATTCGTTTGCCCCTACCCTTACTACTAGTCTCTTACCAATAATAAAATGTTAAATACAATATGTAACAGTCCTGTCAATAGTTGCTAATTACCGCTATTTATATAGTCCCCTCCATATATCGACTCTAAATAATCAAAATGACTCAGTATCTTTACTTAATTTAATTTTTTTTGTTCTTTATATTGTTATTGGCATTTTCATATTTAATAAACCAATTTGTTTTGCAATTTATTAACAATATTTAAACTTTTTAAAAACTTCATGATGTCACGTTTTAGTGTCCTAAACTAATTTAATGACTAACATAGACGAAACTATTAAACAGTAGAGTTAACTTCATAAGCATATTCATACTCAGTTAATTCGTTACTGCCATCACCAAAAAAATAAATATTTCAAGGATTTTTGTATGTTAATAATAAAATGTAAATTAATTGGTGAATTACAATATAAACTGGTAATCGCAAAGTCTACTAATTTTACATAATCTACAGCCCACAGTGGGGCAGAATCAAAATACTTTGGAAAGAACTTAGCCATTTGTAAAGGACTAGGACGATTGAAAGGTGGGTACCTCTCAAGTGAAAATTCTTTTACAGATCAGCATTTCTTCAATTTTTGTTTGATTTTTAAAAATTATACATGGTCTTAAAGGTCTAGTTAATACATATAGAATTATGGTTTGGAATTTTTTAGTATTTAGCCCATAAAGTTCACATAAGGACTAGGGGTCATGAAATACTTTCAGCAGTTGGGATTATATATAGCTTGAATACGGCAGTATTCTTTTTCCGATCCCAGTTTTGGTCGAATAGAAGTAACACCATCTTCTACAAGGTTCATCAATTTAACACGAAATTTGGTTTAAATGTACGTACATATTGTGTAGCTTATACAAAATTCCAACAATTTTTTTTTATTCCTTAAGACAATTTTTTTTTTTTTTTAAAAGATTGGCGGCCTTTGAAAAGCGGTTAGTTTTTAACTCAGAAAAGATATAATCTTGAAAATTTTCAACAATATTTTAAATTTTGCTGACTAACTGTCGGAAAAAAATTTAAAGTTGTTTACAATTTTTTAAAATAATTTGAAAAAACAAAACCAGGGTATCAAAAAATTAAAAATTTTAATTTTAAAACGCTTAAAACTCTATCTCTTTAAAACATATTTTACAGCTTAAACCATCATTTCATGCGTATTAACTATACCTTTAAAACCATGTATAATTTTCAACAAAATCAAACAAAAATTAAAGAAATGCCAAGCTCTAAACAAATTTGCAGGCTCCAGGTACCTAATTTTGAGAACACATAGCGCCACTCCTGGCAAGTGGATGGTGCCCACCGTTAAAATTTAAACTTGGATACTCCTCTGCTATACCTCTGCACATACTAAATTTTCGATCAATCGGCATAGCGCTTTACAAATGACTGAGTTATTTCCAAAATATTTTGATTCTGCCCCACTGTGCAGTCCAATATTGTACTAAAAAATATTGAAAAATAACTTTAAATTTTTCTCTGAGAACATTTGACCGCAACCTTTTGCCAACCCATTAACAAACATTTAACATAAATTTATAGAAAAACTACGAATATATTAAAACTTTTCTAAAGTGAATAAAAATAAAATACAAAATATGAACGGATGTTTCAATACAAAACTTAATTAACCATTAATAAGAAAAATGCAAAAAACTTTAGACATAAACGAATAATAGCCTTATAATTCATTAATGAACCTTTTTAATTATTGAAATATTGTAAGATTTGTTTTTTTAGTTTAACATAATTTTTCAAGCATAAAAGACTTTTACATATTCTGTAGACACGCCCAGAGTCTTTGATGAACTTACAACACACTACCCCAGACACTACTACACGCAAGGAAAAAAACATGGTTGAGATAACTATAATCTAAGAGCAACATATTATGATTGAATTATATGGTTGTAGTCAAACCATATTATTATTAAAATAATATTAATATTGTTATGTTAGATCCATATAGACTATAAATTCTAACATTTTGTTGAAATGAAATAAAATAAATTAAATAAATATAATGAGATATATAAATATAAAAACATATCTTATTTGTTTATATCAATATACGCACAATTATATATATGTTCATGTTTCAATCATTTAATGAAACGACTCAATTCATAAGATATTATTTTTTGAAAGAAAAACCTGAAAAATTAGACTCTAATTTTAAAAGGCTAAACACAAAACTTCAAAAACAACAAACATTATTTTCTTGAATTTTTCGTTAATAGCGTGCTATTTGCTTTTGTCATATTATGGATGCAATTAAACATATCATAATTTGTTTACTAGTAATATATTATGATTATAAAACAATATAATTTTGGAATACTAATAAAACTTTGGTTGTGGTTTAAAAATGATATAGTTCAAGCCAACCATGTTGCATATTTTGGGTAAAGTAACTACCTAAAATTAAAAAAAAAAGCTGAATACGGTACGGAAAGAAAATCTGTTATAATTTGCTAGAGAGCATATGACGTGGACCAGGTTTATGAAGTGAAAGACCATTAGCCGAAATAGAATGACTTTTTCAAATCATTAAAGCTGGAAAATTTGTTTTTATGTAGTTTGACATTTATCTCAGAGAGTGAAAGATGTGTGAGAGAGAGAGAGAGTTGTTGCTTTCTGCCACATTGTAAAATTAATATGACTTGTTTACTTCTGTATTCCATATGACAGCTTTGTTTGTTCGGACATATTTTTTGATATAGGTGAATTGTGATGCAGTAAACTCTCAGTAAAAAGTTTTTGTCAGGTTAAAAATTTTGTCCGGGCAAAATGATTGAATCCCACTTAAGGAATAAGTTATATTCACATTATTTAAGGTCACATTGAAGTTATTTTAAACAAGGAACGTATCGTCTACTATTTAAATATTTAAAAAATTAATAACTACTGGCATTTATTTTCTCCATAATAGACTTATAATTATGTAAGCTTTAGAGAAACTACCTTGTAGACTTGTTTCTAAATTTTTGTCTTCTCTTTAATTCTTGCAAAAAAGTCTTTATTATACATATTATTTCAACTAAAAACTATTTATTAGTTTTTTATTCACATGATCTTAAAGGATGTTTTTTATTTTGTTTTAAACCATAATAATTTTTCTTGCATTCATGAGTTCTGTCAATTTCTCTTAATAACTACAATTGAAACATTAATTTTCCCCTTTCACCCAAAAAGCACTTATTTCGAATTATTTACTTAGACGCTTGCATGACTAATTATCGGTTTGTTAATTTTATTTTGTTACAAAAACAGTCTGTTAATAATCATTTATTAAAACTAATACAAGGGTTTATAATTTGTAAATTAATAAGTATTAGACATTAACTGCAAATTGCTTGGCACATTAAAATTATAGTGTATCTGGATAATAATTTTTAAATTTAAATTAAATTAATTTTTATAAAAATCATTAGTTCATAGATAAGCGTAAAAAGTGATTATAATTAAATTTTTTGTGCGTTAATTGGGGTAGTTTTGATTACAGCTTCATTTCAATTAAGTTTTTGTTTGTAATTTTAAGCAATAACAATAACAATGCACAGTGGGGCGGAATCAAAATATTTTGAAAATAACTCAGCCATTTGTAAAGGGATAGGTCGATTGATCCAAAATTTAATATGAACATAGCTTAGGACTACCTGGGTTTGATTCTTGATGCTGGGCACTATTCACTTGTCAGGGGTGGCAAGGAGGCACTCTCACATAAAACTATTAATATCTGTGGATGCATTGGACTTTTGACAACACCGAGCGGCTTTTGCGATCCCCAGACGTCGCAATCTTGTTTATTGGCAGAGAAAATGCGCTTCGTTAGAAAAAGTAATTTTTCGGCCAAAATCAATGTCCAATTTTGGCATCTGTAATGTCCAAATTATTAAAACGTGAAACGAATCTTTTTGGTTCGCGGAGGTATGAAACAGATTGTTAGTCAATATTTTGTATTTATTTCGATTTATATCAAGTTTCAATCTATCAATATAAACTTTTGCCTGAAACGCTACTCCAATTACATATTTCTCGTTTTCAAATCTATCTGGTTACTTACTTACCATGATCTTGTTTACGTATTTATGGATGATGTGCGAGTCGATGAGTATATATCAAAATATTCAATATTTACACCTCCATATCCCAGAAATCGAAGACTAAAGACTAGTAAAATTGTCCAGCCCTACCTACAGGGTTACCCAAGTAGGTAAAATAGTTGTATCATAATTTTGTGATAAAGGAAAGCAAGTTATGAGGGGAGCAAATGGGCAAATACGTTCTTGTAATAATCCACACTGGGTGCATAGGCTGGAATTTAGCCTGGAGGCCTTACTTCTGCCTAGATTTTTTTACATGTTTGTAAATTATATAAGTACTACAAAATTACTTATTATATTTACTATCTCTTAACAAATTTAATGAAAGTCTTTATTATTTATCGGAAGAAATGTGCTTATTAGTTTAGCACTTTATGCATAAAGAAGACAGATGGTGAAATTAATTTCAATTATAAGCAACTTTGCAGTTGGAAATAATTTAATAATTTGTGTCTGGCATTTAATTAGTAAATCAAGTTGAAGCTGCTAAAGCGTCTTATTAATTACAATTTGACAGCCAGGAAAACCTCATAATAAGTATTAACAAATAAATGTGAAAAAAAATTACCAAATACAAGCAGGCTCTCATCACTAAAGCAACCGCACCATCAAGCATTTACAACACGTTCAAAATATAACAACATATAATTATTCAAATAAGAGTATTATTCTCCTTGTTGTAGCATTAAAACAATTTTACCTTAAACAGCTTTACATTTGCTTATCTTTAAATATCAAATCAAGTCATAATTAAAATATTTTTATTTGCTTCAGCAAGTTAAGTGCTTTTCTTTATCTACACAAAAATTTATTTTTAAGCTGCCAACAAATTGTCTTAGAGCCTACAGAAAAAGCAATCTAAGGTTCTTTACTTAATAATGATAATGATGCAAAAATATTTAGCAGTAAACGACATATTGTTGAAGGCTCAACAATTAACTTTCACTACATAGTTGGATTTAAACACCTTCACTTGGAATGGCATAGACATTAATTTTTCTAAAAGTTGGTTGGTTTAAGCTAATGGAGACAAGTCAAATAAAAAATAGTAGATTTTAAAAAATACGCTTAAACACTAAGGTCCAAGATTATAACTTGCCAATAGCTAAAGTTAGCATTTTGTCGATATATCTATAAGTACGCTAAAAATAACCGTTAACTGTCACATACTTTAAAGGAAAGTTATAGTAATGAGCTTTACCCTCTTATAACGAAACACTAGTTATCTCTCCTATAAAATCCTAACTTTATTTATAATAATGGGCCTAATAATATTATTTAAAATATTGTTTTAATTTATGAAATGGATATTTATTGCCTTTCCTAATTAAGATTATTAATTTTAAGGCTATAACTAAAACTATAGTTCAATACAAATTAATCTCTTGTACCGCACGTTATGAGTCGGCGTAATCTATTACCCTTTTTTCTTTAAATCATCAACAGTAAGAGAGATATAAAGCCATGGTACCAATTAATTAAGGCCCCAATACATTGCGATGTTTAGGGAAAACATGTTTTTTTAACAGGTATGCCTTTACATGCCAATCGACCAACAAAAAGAAATATCTAAAGAATTGGCCACCAATATTAAGGCCTTGGAATAGGTGTTTTCTCTAGAGTTACGTAAAGTCATTAGCTTATGTAAATTTACCGGCAACTTTTGATGTTTAAAAGTGTATAAGAACCAGCCGCATATCATATTCAGCTGTCAACCTCGCAGTAACTGAGTGTAGTAGTTCCACTTATACCTCCTCCCAAGAAGTTCTTAGGTAGATCTTATCCCTGCTAGGTGGCTGGACAATTTTATGTACAATTCTTAACAAATAATTTTTAGTATTTTATACTTATTAACATAGCGAACATCAAGTATCAAAAAATCATTCTTATAATTTTTGGAGACTTTTTCGTGTATCAAAACGTTCAGAGAAGTAATTATATTTTTTGTTTTTTTTTTTATAAAACACACTACCCTTATGAAATGGGACATTATAATATGACACAATTTTCTTTAAACTGTTAAAGAGAAATGTAGACAGCCTAAGGGCCTGAGTAGATTTTGCTAAACACCAACCATATAGCGAACTTATGAAAAAAAAGTAAAAAAAAAATAAAATAGTTTTCAAAAGAGTATGTATTTCATGCGTAGGTGGAAACAACAATTTTTTTTTTTTCAAATAAACCTGTTAAGGTCTTTTTCGAAATTGTGCATTACATGTGTGCGTCTTTTGAAGTGTCTGTCTAGTAAAAATAAAAATATAATATGTATATACATACACATTCACACTCATGCATAGACGTTACATTGAGACATGTTTAGTAAAAACAACAGACTGAAGTCAACAACACTATAAATAAACAAAAATTTTTGTGTTGATATATTGAATTTATAAGATAACAAGTTAAATTATTTTATTAACAAGAAAATTATTTCAATTTAAAATTGTATTTTTCGCATTCATGTTTAATTTATATTGATATAAAATGAGACATAAAAAGTTTTCAAGATCCATCAAAATATCATATACGAGTTATTAATGATAATATAGAAGTAGTGGCTCCTGCAGGCACACAGGGCGTATGAGTGTTAATGTTTTATTTTGCTTGGAGTTGGGCAAAAATTAAAAGCAAGAGAATGCTTGCGTTATTGTGAAAAAAAATTAGCAAACTCAGACAAGCAGGCTCTCATTACTAAAGCAACCGCACCATCAAGTACGCTTCTTGGTATTTACAACACGTTCAAAATATAACAACATTTAATTATTGTTGTAGCATTAAAAACCATTTTACCTGAAGTACCTTTACATTTGCTTGTCTTTAAATATTAAATCAAGTCATAATTAAAATATATTTATTTGCTTCAGCATAATCTGCAAGTTAAGTGCTTTTCTTTATCTACACAAAAATTTATTTTTAAGCTGCCAACAAATTGTCTTAGAGCCTTCAGAAAAAGCTATCTAATATTCTTAACGTAATAATGATAATGATGAAAAAAAAATTTTTGCAGTAAGCGACATATTGTTGAAGTCCCAACAATTAACTTTCTTTAAGCTAATGGAGCCGCAGTCAGCAAAAGCAATTCTTATAAAATGCAACACTTATTATTTTGTCACTTGAACTGACAAATTTAACGCTTCATTTTTTTCTGGCGCTAGACAAAAGATTATAAATTTTTTATTTGGATAATAGTTCGGTTAATCTTATGCTTGCCATTAAATTGTGTATACAGAAATAGTTTTAGTTGAAAAGAAAGAATATATTATATTTTTTATTATTATATTATTTTTATGAAATTCGGGAACAGCCATTAAAAATTTGTATTTTCATTTTAAACGATCGTTTAAACGATCTTGTGATAAATATAAATATTTATTATAGGGCTGAATACAAAATACTAAAGTCAAGATTTTTACAAGAAACTTAAAAAGTATTGTATGTACCGTAGCAAGGGTATTTGATTCCAGCGAAAAAATAAATTATTATTGTTTTGTAAAAAACTGCAAAAATACTGGACTGCATGTATTAAATTTGGAGATTTTAAAACTTTTTAAAATACCTGGTAATTGAAACTTTATATAATGTGTGTTATATTTAGCCGAACCCAGTTAAGTCCACAATAATTTGGATCGTATTTTAAAAACACGTGCTTCTTTTATGAGATCTTTGTTGTCATTTTTATAATAAATTGCTTGAATAAAATTGTTAAAAAATTAATTTTTGTATTATTTTTTTTCCAGAAAAATATATGAATATTACGAATTATTTTGCAAAGTTATATTCTATTTTGTAATTTATTTTTAAATTTCCCCAACTTTTAAACTATCAGCAGATTAAGTGTTTAAAAATTACATCAACGCTTGCCAAGCTTACAAAATGTTTTGGTCCGGAAAATAACTTTATTTTTTTTTTTTGGCAATTTTTATTTATTGTATCTTCAATATGATTGAACTATCAATAATTACTCATTTCTTCAGTCTTAAAATATACTTGTTAAGTCCAACCAGTGCCGGACAAAAAAATTTATGTTTCACGGTTACTGTAATTTGTGGGTTATCCCTCTGATGTACGGATGAGAGAAGCAGTGTCCCTCCTTCTTAGTCGAATGTAACCAGGTTCAGTTAGTATGTTACGGGCCAGTGGATTCGGATAAGTTTCAAGCTTCTTTAAATACCTTATGGCAAGTTTCGCTATTTCTGCTTTAACTGATGGCACGTTTAGATCTTTATGGATGTTCGAGTTTTTTATATACCATGGAGCAGATGTAATTATACGAAGAATCTTATTTTGGTGCATTTTAGTTTTTTTTCTACGTTGGTAGCTGAGGCAGTGCCCCATAATTGAATGCCATAACACCATATTGTTTTTAGAATTGACTTGTATAATAAGAGTTTGCAATCTAAAGCTGGAGTAGTATTTCTGCCAATTAGACAGTTTAGTTGGACTGCTTTCAACTTAATTTGTGTTAACTTTGTTTCTATGTGCCGTTTCCATGTAAGGCGCCGGTCAAGATGTATGCCGAGATATTTAACGTCTGAAAGCTAGGGTATCGTTTGGTTATTTATCCGAATACGGGGGCAAGATTTTCTACGCAGTGTGAAAGTTATGTGAGTACATTTTTGTTCATTAACTTTTATTCTCCATTTCTTCAACCACTTTTCTAAATTGGATATGTGGTCTTGTAAATATCGTGATGCTACTTCGGGTCTTTCGTGAATGCTCAAAAAAGCTGTGTCGTCAGCAAATGCGATGTGTGAACTCGGTTACTAGTTGGCATGTCTGAAGTACACAGTAATTATAAAAAGGGCCCCAATATACTACCTTGGGGAACTCCGGCTTCGATTGGCTGGGGTGAGCTCAAAAAATCTCCTTCTTTCACAATAAATTTTCGTTCGGTTAAATAACTATCTAGCAGCTTATATAGGTTTACGGGAAAATTCAGTTTTAGCTTATATATTAGGCCTTCATGCCATACCTTATCGAATGCTTGAGAAACGTCAATAAAAAGCGCAGAGCAGTATTTTCTCTCTTCAAAAGTCTTCTTAACAACATTAACTAACCTGTGAGTTTGTTCGATCGTACTATGTTTTTTCCTGAAGCCGAATTGATGGTTTCGAATACATCCTTTGTCACTTAGAATAGGGTTAAGCTTAGTTATTAACATCCTCTCAAACAGCTTTGACATATTTGACAAAAGGCTTATAGGTCTGTATGATTCATTTTTCTTTTATATAATAATAAATAATAACTTTATAACACATTCATTTTTGCACTGCATTTGTTAAACTTTAAGTATTTTTTCCCGTGGTTTTACAAAATTTTAAATCTTAAATAAAATACAAATTGTGTGACCCACAGAACAAGTTAAAATAACACAGCTTTTTCAAACTGGTTGAAAAATTTTTAACCAAAAAAGGGTAAAAGAGTTTTTTACTTTTCACTGAGGTAGGATTATCAGATGCCGATGTTTCTGGCTTAAAAAAACTCAATTTTTTTTTATTTCAATCAAATAAAAAGCGTTTAGGTATTTTTGTCTGTCACAATTGCTAATTGATAGTTCTATAGATTCGAGGAGTAAAATAATCTGCTGAACAGTTGTGCTACGTAAAGTTTTATCACATTTCATTGAAATATGATGAAACGGCAAAATAACCAGGAATTGCAGGGCGAGAATTTTCATTTCCCAAACCCTAGTCGATACTCTAAACTTTATCCTTTACTCAAAATACATTATTTATTACGTTATAGCTACCCACCTGTTGTTACAAACTTAAAACTACTACTTGAGAAATTTTAATTGTTTTTAAATGAAAAACATTTGCATAAAATGTATTTATGTTAATTTGTGGTATTTATGACCCGTGTAAATAGTTAAAAAAGCAAATATTTCAAAAACTATTTTTTTGTTCAACAAAAACAACAATATTTTCCAACAATTAAACAACTGGTTTTAACTAAAAAGTTCTACTAAACAATTTTAACGCATAATTTAGTTTACTAAATATTTAAATTACTTAACTTTAATAAATTATAAAAAAAGAACACTATCTCGTAATCTACTTCTATATAAATTCCTGCTCTACTAGAATAAAATTTAAACAGACAGCAATTGCTAGTGGAAGTATGAAATTTTTATTTTATTTACAATCGTAAAGTAAATATTTTGCAAAAAGAACACGAAGAATAAAAACTAAAATTTTTTATTTACACTTGCTAGAAAATATTTATGTAAATGATCAGCAGATATGAAATGCTTTCTCTAATTATATTTGTAAAAAAAAAATACCATTCTAACACTTGCTGTTATTACATTTTTAAATTACAGTGAAATTTCGAAAATAAAAATTTTTAAGACTTTATTTGAACATTCTGAAAGAGAAAAACTGGTAAAACGACTAAGAATAGAAAATATCCCGAAAAAATAAAAATCTATTTAAAAATGTATTTGTAAATCGGTGTTTGTATCAGTAAATATAACCGGAAACTGAACCAAAAATTTTTTTATATTATAAAATGGGGTTAAAAGTAAAAAAAAGTAAGTAAATATTCAACTAAATTTTTTTATACTGGCATATAAATATATAATTAGTTTTCTTAAATATTTTCTCGCGTTTTAAGAAGAGATATATAAATTCAAACTCCCACATCACTCATAATCAATATCTTACTGTTTTCTATAAATATTTATGGTCAACGAAATGCATTTGCTGCTGTTAAATATAAAACAGAGTAAAGGAAACAAACAATAAGTAAGTATGAATGTATGTATTATTAATAAAATGTTTTCATTCTACAGACTTTAATAGTCAGCCAGTTTTGTAACCTTGTTCCAGTTTGTTTTAACGTTTTTATTTTTTGTTCTGTGGAAATATTTCTGAATTTAATTATTTCGTTAACATGACATTTACGTAAGAACAATGTAAAAATGGAAGAGAATTAAAAACAGACATGAATACGAGTACATTTACAAATGCAGTTTGTTAAAATATTTATAGATTTGAAAGAGTATTAAAAGGATATGAAAAGGAAATAAAAGAAGGACAAATTGGTAAAATTAGCATAACGTTGCAAAACACGTGTAATTATTTAAGCGCAGAATGAATGATAAACACTGCTGATTGCAAAAACTGAATAAAATCGTTGTAGTTCATTACCAAAACTCTGCTTATAATTTAATTTTTTTTATTTACATACCCCCTTATCTTCTATATAATAAAAATCAAATGTCATCCGTTGGGAATCGCATCACTTCAGAACGGCTGCACGGATTTGCCCATTTTTTTTTTTTTTAAATTATCATCATAACCCAACTTCGGTTTCTACAGAAAGAAAAGTTGACCACGCCCACTTTTAACGTAGCTAGAAAACGACAATAGGTAGATCTTTGAAATTTTCCATCAGTAATCCCCTATTAATGTATATATAGTTTAGCGGCAGGCAAAGTGAAAAATTAATACGTAGAGAGAGGTAGAGTCTTGAAACTTTGCACAAGTAACTCTCAGACTAACATACATAGGCTAACATAATATAGACTGGATTATGATAGTGGGAGTGGGAGTGGTACATCCCATAAAAAGTAAAATATTATTAATGTGTTATTACGCATAGTCGTACCTTGTATATAACTGAAACAGTTTTGTCGTAAGAATAGCGTGCGATTTCGAATTAAAGGTTAGCCATACTTTGCATCCAAGTGTTTATTGTATTTTTTATGGATGGATGTACCTAAGCGCATTGCCCACTGTTCCAATCCAGACGTGCAAAGCTTTAAGGCTCTATCTAATGCAGTTTTCTAGGTGCATGATAATAATTTCTCACTATGTGTAGGAGCTAACACACCCACCTTTCCAAATCAGTCGGTGTTTTTCTACACAATGTATCTTAATATGGGGGTTACAAAATTCCAAGACGCTACCTATTGCAGTTCTCTAGATACAGGATAATAATTTTTTACTTCGTTTGGGGGGCACCACGACCACTGTCCTAATCCAGCCTATCTTTTACTAGAGTATACGCATGGGTTTGAGGTTCACTTGTACCTACTTTCAAGGCCATACCTATTATAGTAGTACTCTATGTACACGATAATAATTTGGGAGGTACCACGCTCACTGTCCCAATTCATTCTGTGTTTTAGTGGATTAGGTTCCCTGTCAGTTGTAGTTCCCCAGGAACACAATAATAATTTTTACTTTGTATGGGAGGTACTACGTCCACTATTCAAATTCAGTCTGTGTTTGGCTTGACTACTTACGTTAATATGAGGGTTACTGTTGCGAAATTCTACCTACCTACCTATTGCATTTCTCTAGATACAGGATTATCATTTTTTTATTTAGATATTGATATAGACCCCTATTTTTATATCCCTTCAGTACTTGTTTGTCTCACAAAGCAAAGAAAAAATATGGTGCAGGTCACAATAATCTAAGAGCAACATATTATGATTAAATTTTATGGTTGTAGTCAAATCATATTATTATATGAAATTATACTATTTTAATAATATTGCATTTTATTAGAGATTTTTATAAATTTTATTTACTTATTTCGTCTAACAAACTGATAGCTTACACTGAACTCAGAAAATTCAAACACCATTTGTTTGATTTAAATCATACTTTGATTACATAAGAATAAACTTAACATATTCAGACATGTTACACATTCAGATTGCAATGTTCTTTTTTTCCGTATTTATCTGGTTTTAACGAAAATACCTTTTACTCTACAGTGGAGTCGTTATATAGCGAAAAAGTTCAAATTGTAGTTTATTAAAATAATTAATAACGAATCTCTCTCTCTCTCTCTCATATTAAAAACTCATATCTATATAAACTTTGCTAGTAATATTACAAAACTTAGACATAACAGCAGTCAATAATAATAATTTTAAAAAATTCATCCGTCTCAGTTCTATTACCTTAATTTATGTGGTTTTGTTAAATTAATATTGAAATCAATCACTTTCACTTTACACAGAGAAAAACTAAGTGCAATGAGATGTTCGCAATATCCAATATTCACTTTATTGGATGCTCAATCTATCTTGACTGATTTATATGTATTTTATTTTTAAACAATATAAAATTCTAACGTTATCGAATACAAAGAAATAAACCTAATTTATGTACATAAATAAACAATAACAAATACAAAGACACAGGCACAGGCACAGACACAGAGACAGAGATGTTAAATATCACAATTCTAAAGTTAACCTTCTTCAAAAGAAATGTCATCTGAATAACAATGGAAATTAAATTTAAATTCTAAAATTTTTTAACCGAATCTGTCGTTTTAGAAAACAAAAGTCAAATAAAAAATATTTTATAGATATTCTTTATTTCAAAATACACTTAAATAAAATATTTAAATTGAAATAAGAGTAGAAGTGCAAAACAACAGTGTACACTCACAAAATAATGTTTTAGAGATTATGCAAAAATGTTAAATGAAAAAAAATATATATACGAATGCCTTTAATAGTGACAAGAAAATTCAAAAGATTATAATGATGACAGAATAGAAATCATGAGCAAGATTAAAGTCCCTGCAGCCAAAGAATTTTTCAAACATTTTATTATTAAAGACGAGCAACAACTTGAAAGTTAAAAAAAACTAAAGAAACTACGAATAATTTTAATACGTATTAAAATATGTTTATCTTACTCTATAAATATTCAAACAAAAGGAATATGAGAAGCAGAAAAAACAAAGTAAATAACTCAGTGTCATTGTCATTTTTTTTAAATGACGCCAGCAAGACAACAAACAAGTCTAACGTACATATTTTACTTAAGTACTTACAAACAAAGTACCCTACAGTTTTGACTGAAATTTCCGAACAAAAACAAATACTGATGTAAAAACATGTAAATGACCATATTGTCGAAAAGAGTAAGGAGATCTCTGCAAAATGAAGATTATTTAGGCGGGACAATATATTTAATACAACCTACAACACAGCTTGAATCTAAAGCAATAAAGAACTAATAAATTAGTTAAGACCACTGTCATAATGGTTACTGGCCGCTATTAGAAGCACGCAGAGTTTGTACAGTAGGACTGAAACTAATTTACAGTTTTTCGCAAACATCAAAATGTTTTAATTGTCATGCATAAAACTTAATAAACTTTGATATTTTTCTAGTTATTGAATGAAAAATTCCAACGAATTCGGATTAATACCAAAATTAGAGTTGGAAGGAAGGTTTTAAGTTATTTTATATTCAGGTCCGCTTTTATTTTTTTTTTTTTTTGGCTGAAATTTAAAAAATAAATATGTTTGAAAAATACAAGTTAAATAAATTTAAAAGTTTTCTACTTTAAATAACAATAAATAACTATTAAGCAGGAACGTCGTTTAAATATTTCTATATTTATTTTCGAAATATCTTAATACGATCTCGAGCTTTATAGCTGTTGGTTTTTTTTGTTGTATTTTTTTTTTTTTTTAGTTTGACTTACAACTAAGGATTTAATTTAGAAATCCCGATTACCGAATACCGAAAATCAAAAATTTTTCAATATTTTTCAAATATACGAGTTCGGCGAGTCCACTTAGTCTTAAAAAAGTGTTTATAGAAGGTGCAAACGCTTTTTAGAAGGCCGAGAAGATGTTGATGACGATTAGCATCCTGGAGTTGCAGCCACGTCAACAAGTGAAGAAAACATTGAAACAGTGAATAAAATTCTTGTGGAAAATCGTGGAATCACTATTAGGTAGGTTGCAGAGGATGTTGGCATATCAATCGGCACATACCATGCAATTTTCTCGAATATTTTGGGAGTGAAACGTGCGGCAGCGAAGTTTGTTCTAAAGTTGCAAAATTTTGATCAAAAGCAACGGCATCGCTCAGGAGTTGTTAAATGACGTCAACGACGATCCAGGTTTCCTCAAAAGGGTCATAACTGGTGACAAAACTTAAGTATATGGTTATGGCGTCGAAACCAAGGCCAGATGAGCCAAGACCGAAAAAAGCAGGCCAAGTTCGATCAAATGCGAAGGTTTTGCTTACTGTTTTCTTCCATTACAATGGCGTGGTGCATCATGAGTTCTTGCCAACAAGTCGTAGGGATAATAAGGAATACTACAAGGAAGTTATGCTACGTTTGCGTGAAGCAATACGGCTCAAACGATCGGAATTGTAGAAAAAAAATCATGGATTTTCCACGATAATGCACCAGCTCACACATCAAGGCTTGTTCGTAATTTCTTGGCCAAAAACAATATCCTAATCATGCCTAAACCCCATTATTAACCAGATTTAGCTCTCTGCGACTTTTTCCTATTCCCAAAACTGAAGAGACCAATGAAAGGCAAACGTTTTGCCACAATTGATGAGATAAAGTCAGTATCGAAGAATGAGCTGATGGCTATACAGAAAAGCACATTTCAGAAGTGCTTCGAGGTTTTGAAGAAGCGCTGGCATAAGTTTATCATATCAGAGGGAGATTATTTAGAAGGGGACAAAATAAAAAAAAAAATACTTTTAAAAAATCAAAATTCACCCTTTCTTTTGAACAGACCCGTCTTTCCAAATCGCTGGTGTTTAGTAATAACCACTTGATTCCATTTGTTATTTCTTCAACATTTATATTCTACGACACAATGCCTTTTTTGGAAATTTCAAAATTGGGGTTTCTGTGTGAGACATCATAAACGGTCTGAAAAAGAATGTGTTCGTACATAACAACACCACGGCAATAACATATGACTAGATTCACATTTTATTTATATGTACCCTGTATGTCGCAGTATTAAAAGTTGGTTTTCTCGCTGACCGCAATCGATAGTATATGCAAAAGCAATTATTTTTAGGCCACTGACAGAACATTTTAAATACCACGTTTTAATAAATAGAAATAAATATATTGCTAATTTGTAGCGTACTAAATTTCAATCCACAGTAAAATTATCAACCTATGTACTCAGTGTTTATAAGAAACAATCTCTCTGACAAAGTTGGAGTAGAATCACATCGTATGTTGAATAGTTAAATTTATAGTAAGTGAACTGTTTTCCATAATAATCTTGTCAGAATTTTCTTTAGTAATATAATATTATAAATATTTTTTACATATTATAGTGAAAGGAATTTTACTTTCGTTCGCTACTCATAACCTACATAAAAAATTAATACAAACTCTAAACATAGTGTTAGAATATTGGAGGTCAATATTTTTAACTTAAATTAATAGATAAGAAAAATGTTTTCATTTAATACAAATTAAATATTGAAACCATCTTTTATATGATTGAAGGTACTTGAGCCTAAACGTATGCAAGTAAATATTTATTTTGTATTCTACTTCCCTTAGTGTAAAAGTTTTGGGATGGAAACCTTCTAGAAAGTGTGTCTTTTAAAACGTTCTTTTAGGAAAATGTGTGCAAGAAATCAAGTTGTTTGTGTGCAACTTTGATTGCTCGAAAAATGTATACTGATGTTCACTGTTACCAACTTTTTCTTGCGATTTCCCACAAAATTTGTTTTTAAAAAATGCTAGAAACCGCTAAATTCTATATTAAGCGGGAATTAAGTTAAGAAAAATAACAGTTAAGACAAAAAACAAAAAAAAAAACACGAAATTAAATTCAAATTCCTGTATATCTCAAGAAAAAACAAACATTGTTTGTATTAAAAATTTATCACATATTGTAGCCGATACAACGAAATTTTTAAAGCCATTTATGATCCATAGGTTATGACATTCAATTGCGGAAATATACACGATTGAAGGACGACTAAGGGATATTTAATAATAACACAGGGCAACAGCAAAAATATGCTCGAGTAACTACTATATACATTTGATGTATCATGGCTACCTTAGTACAAAAATGGTAAAATTTTTAAATTCTATGGATAGATTTTTTTTTTTAAATTTTTTTTTAAAATTGCAATTTTTTTGAGACGTTTCTTCAAATAATTAATGATAACTCAAAAACTACTAGTCCGATATTATTAAAATAAATTCAGAAAAATTAAGATTTGCATAGCCTTTAATTCGTCTATATATCGCGTTTCAATCGGATCAATAGTATCGGAGTTATAATAAAAAACTTAAGAAAAAAATATATTTTTTACGTAAAAATGGCAAAAATTTTCGTTTTAAAAAAATCATAAAAAATCGAAAACGGCAAAAAACTTCCAGATTCATTTTTTTATCGCATAGCGACATATAATAGCAACAAAATGAGATATCGACCATAAAAATCAATTGATTTTTTTCGAATTTATTCACATTTTAGTGAATTCGCTCATTTTCACAAAATTTTAGTTTTTTGCTTGATATACGCATTATAGCGGGTTTTCAAATGTGTGAAAAACATAAATTTTCCAATTTCAAGGGGTGCATGTCGGATTAATGTTAGATTTGATGAGAAACTTCCACCCACAAAATTTTAGTCGAATTCGACAACGTTAACACGTAGCGCATAGGCCCCAAATCTGAAAAAAAGCGTTTAAATCGAAAATAATTGACAAATTTTCAGTTTTTGCAAAATTAACGCTATTTATTTCCCCTTTTGCAAAAAAGTGGATCCTGGTCCTTAGGGCAAACACAATGAGATTTACAATAAGCTACATATCTTTTAAATCGGTTAAACAGTTTTCAAGTTACTTGCCGAAGGCAATTGACAAAAAAATGTAACTAAGTCAAATCGATGGAATAGATCGAAAATGCATTTCATTGTTTTATTCATGTATTTTCTTTTATTTTATATTTTATTATTTAAATTTATTACAACATATAAAATAAGGAAATAAATAAATAAATATTATAAACTACAAACTTTGGAATTTTCTTTTATGACATTTTCTATTATTGAATAACGAAGTGTTGCTCTGAATACTCCAGCAAAAATCTGCCATCATGTGTGCATCCCAGCGACCCTGGTATCTTTCCTCCATTGTCCGAATATCTTGGTGAAATCGTTCGCCCTGTTCCTCACTTAAGTCTCCTAGATTTTCAGGAAAACGATCTAAGTGACTGTGAAGGTAATGTAACTTGATGCTCATGTTGCATCCAAGATTCTGGAAGTGAGTTAACATCTCTTCAACGTGCGCAACATAATCATCATCCTTGTTATTTCCTAAGAAATCTTGAATAACCCATACAAACGAATCCCATGCATTTTTCTCAATTTCTGACATTGAACTGAGAAAATCGGTATCTTTGACCAATTTGCGAATTTGTGGGCCGTCAAATATTCCTGCTCTCAGCTTTTCCATACTCAAACTTTTAAACTTCCTTGAAATATACTGGAAACATTCACCATCTTTGTTAAGTGCTTTAACAAATTGTTTCATCAGACCAAGTTTAATGTGAAGAGGGGGTAATATGATGCGATCTCGGGGCACCAGAGGTACATTTATAACATTCCTCATACCTGGGTCCAGTGTTTCCCTATAAGGCCATTGTTTTCTCTTCCAGTGTTCTGACTTAGCTCTGCTGTCCCATAAACATAAAAAACAAGGGTATTTGGTATAGCCACTTTGTTGACCTAATAGGAAATTTACCATCTTAATATCAACACAAATTACCCAGTTATGTTCATTATACTTTATCTTCTTCATGACCAATGCAATTACAGAGTATTCTTCTTTTACCTTGGTTGAATGTGCGATTGGCAAGGAGTGAAATTTATTTCCATTGTGCAAAAGGACACACTTCAAGCTGCGTTTTGATGAGTCAATAAATAAACGCCATTCGCTTGAATCATATCTATGTAAGCCCATGGCAGTCATCAAACCAGGAATATCCGTGCAGCAGACAAAATCGTCCTCTTCTGCAAAATAGTGAAGTAAGCCTTTTTCTCGGGTACGGTATTACGAAACTTTAGTTTCCTCCGTTATGAGATTTGATTCCTTCATCCGGGATGCAAGTAATTCCGAAGATGCTTTTGACAATCCAAGTTCTCTTATTACATCATTTAGCTGGTCTTGATTCCATGGTCTCGGTGAGATATTTTTGTGTGGGATGAACTCGTCATTTTCAGTAAAATGTTTTTGTAAATTGTCTTCGGCAAGTTCTCAAGGACATATAATGGCCAGTGAAAATTGTAATAACTCGAAAACTTAAAGACATGTAGCTTATTGTAAATCTCATTGTGTTTGCCCTAAGGACCAGGATCCACTTTTTTGCAAAAGGGGAAATAAATAGCGTTAATTTTGCAAAACTGAAAATTTGTCAATTATTTTCGATTTAAACGCTTTTTTTCAGATTTGGGGCCTATGCGCTACGTGTTAACGTTGTCGAATTCGACTAAAATTTTGTGGGTGGAAGTTTCTCATCAAATCTAACATTAATCCGACATGCACCCCTTGAAATTGGAAAATTTATGTTTTTCACACATTTGAAAACCCGCTATAATGCGTATATCAAGCAAAAAACTAAAATTTTGTGAAAATGAGCGAATTCACTAAAATGTGAATAAATTCGAAAAAAATCAATCGATTTTTATGGTCGATATCTCATTTTGTTGCTATTATATGTCGCTATGCGATAAAAAAATGAATCTGGAAGTTTTTTGCCGTTTTCGATTTTTTATGATTTTTTTAAAACGAAAATTTTTGCCATTTTTACGTAAAAAATATATTTTTTTCTTAAGTTTTTTATTATAACTCCGATACTATTGATCCGATTGAAACGCGATATATAGACGAATTAAAGGCCATGCAAATCTTAATTTTTCTGAATTTATTTTAATAATATCGGACTAGTAGTTTTTGAGTTATCATTAATTATTTGAAGAAACGTCTCAAAAAAATTGCAATTTTAAAAAAAAAATTTTTAAAAAAAAATCTATCCATAGAATTTAAAAATTTTACCATTTTTGTACAAAGGTAGTCATGATACATCAAAATTATATAGTGGTTTTAAGAGCACATGAAATTTTTTTTATTTTGTTGTGCTGTGTAATTAAAGAACGATTTGATTCAGATTCTCGATAGTTTGTCATATTCTATACAAATTTGAAAGTACTTTTTTCTTAACCGATTTAGTCGGATTAGATATTAGGAACATGGATAGTTTTTCGAAATATTCGGATTCATACTCCTACAATATTTAACTGTTTCAACAGCCAACCTAGAACTATTGGCTTAACACCTTATTTTATTGTTTCTTATATTAAATTACAAAAGCATGCTAACGAATGGTTGTGAAGTCGTGGTTCACAACCTGAGAGAACATCTACCAAAGCCTTCGATTTCTGTTTGTAAATTCACTTTTCTTGCCGTACCTTGCTGAAGACAGCGCTAGTCCATAGATATGTTCAATAACGAGATCTTTAATCAGGTCTTAAGACCGCAACTTAGTTTCAAAACTATAAACCTCGCAGTTGACTATATTGGACTAGTATTAAATTATAAATTAAAATATTTTGGAAATAACTCAGCCATTTGGAAAGGGCTAGGTCTATGGATCCAAAATTTTACATGCGCATAGCAGGCGAGTATCTGATCGTAAGTTCTAACTCTGGATATCACCCACTTGTCAGGTCTCAAATTTGGGTAAATCGCAACTGAAAATTCTTTTAGAAACAAGCGGTCTAGCCCTTTACAAATGGCTGAGTTATTTCTAGAGTATATTGTTTTTGGCCCACTGTACAGTGGACAGCTTGACAATATTGGATGTATTATAAAATCGCTAGATTGGATGCATTTTAAAACGCTAGTTACAAAATCTCTAAATTGGCGAAAGTGCTACAATAGTAGCACTTTCGCCAATAATTGCTACTTTTTAATTTGTTTCCAGTAGTAAAGTAGCTCACTCTCACACCGGCTGCTTAGGTGATTGGTTTCCTCGAGTAGCTGTATTGCGGTACTGTTATTGGTGGTTGCATTACTCAACCACGTGTATTCGTTTTGTTTATCGTGTATAGTCTAGTAAATTCTCTTTAATAACTCGGGCATTGGTGGAGCTCCATTTAGAACTAATTTGTTCACAGGACGAGCACCATTAAACTCATGTTTTTTTCTGAAGGAGTACAATTAAACTCCAGTAGTTACGGGAGGAGCACCATTAAATTCGTTTTAAGTGTACCTGGCTAAATTTGGAGACTCACTTCTTGTACGTAGGTATAGGTCGCGCTGCCGATATTGTAGGAAGATAAGGATATCATACCCTGGCGCTTTGGTTTTGTATCTGTGGCATTTTAATTTTTGTTGAGAATGCAACAAAAAAATGCTTTAGAGTAAAACGAAAATTAAATATAAGTCACGAGTACCACTAAATTCTAAAAAATTTAATTATTTCTCTGTTAAACGAAAGAAGGTACAAAAGAACCTAAAACGCGAAATAACTTTTTCACGAAGCACGTATACATATTTCGTACTAGAATAGGCAAATCGGTTCCTCAACAAAAACAAAATCACAACAATCACTGCAGGACTTTCTGTCTAACCAAATTTGGTTTAAGAAGAAGAATAATTAAAACAAAAAACTTGCAAATTCTCAAATATTTAAGAACCTATAACGGCATTTATTGAAAAAGTATAAAAAAACCACGTAGAAACATCTCCAACAAATTTTGTTTATGCGTTTATTGCCTTAATGGAAAAACACAAAAAGAAATAGTAAAATCTCTTTAACTAATTTTATTCACATTTAAACTTGCAATTAGTCAAGAAACAAAATAAAATAAACCAACACAAAATACATGCGATAAGATAAAAATGTATTTAAATTATGACATGCAACAAATGTGAAAACTCATCAACAACCAACCACAAGACATTAAGCAAATATTTTAAATTTGTCACGCTCATAAAAATTTAAAGTTGATGAGCGATAACTGTGACAGTTATCTGCACGAGTGCTATGGCAACAAAAAAAATGACAGCTAAACATTTCAAGTAAATTCTGGCATCAGCTTATATAATTACTAGGCATTATACTTTGCATAATTTTTTCTTTAAAACTAAAAACAACATCTAAAAAGCAAACAATAGGAAATGTACAACACACGAATAAGAAAAGTGTATTACATTTTTGATTGGTTATTTGTAAGAGAAACAACAAACTGACGACATTTTTCTCTCTCAAAGACTTATAACTAGTCGTATTAAAATGTCTATGTTGCAGACACTTGAAGTTTACAAAGAATGTGGCCGATATAGCACAGAGTCCTGAAAATATTAGTTTAAGAAAATATAGTGTCCACATAGAAGGTCCTAATTACAAGTATATGGTATATCCTTAGTTTTTATCTGTATGTTTTGAAGTCGTTTTTCTTTTGCAAGAATTATTGTAGAAAATGTTTTCCGTTTCTTTTCTTTTAATGAGCATTTCCTATAAAAAATAAAAGGATTTTAAGGGTAATATACAAGGCATATTTATTAGGGTGCCTCACTACGGAGGGAAAATATTAAGGGGAACATTTTTAAATTATTTTTACAGTTTTATAGTTAAACTACCATTTAGGAGGAAAAATCATAGGTTCAACTGTCAAAATCCATATAAAAAGTAAAACTGTTCCCCTTAATATCTGTGGCAATAAGGAAAAAGTGCTGAAGACTAATTTTTAAGTTTTGTAGGAGAGCAATTTTAAATTTTTAAATTACACACAGATGAAATTTGAAGTCGAGCTTAAGTTCGTTTTATTCTCTCTAAGAAAGAATAATTAAAATTACAATTTAGGTAATTAATATTAAAGAAAATTTGGAAAAATTTAATTTTAGACACCAGCAGAATAGAATGCACTGGGTGAAGCTAAAATACTGAGGGTAAAATTTAAATTTGTTTATATGGAGTTTGACATTAAAAACGAAATTTCTTTCTTTCTATTCTATTCTAATCAGCGTTCGAAAAAAAGCAGTACGATATTATAGCGTACTGGTTTAACAAAAAACAGTACGCTAACTTAGCGTACTGTTCAAAGAACACAAACGTTTAACATATTTTTAGCGTTTGTGTATGTGTACGCAAACAAAATACCGTACACAACGATCGTTGGCTGATGAGCACAAACATTATAATAACGTACTGTTCTTTTTTTAGCGTACTTTTAGTGTTCTTTTTATGTATGTGTACTGATCTTTAAGATTTTACGTAGCGAACTTTTAGTGGTTGCGTTTTTTCTATAAAGTATTTTTAGTGTTTGCGTAGAGTATTTTTTAGTGGTTGCGTAGTGTTCTTTTAGTGTTCTTTTAGCGTACATTTTAGTGAATTTTTTGTGTATTTTTAATGATCTACAGCGTAGTTTTAGTGATCTTGTAGAGTATTTTTGTGAACATTTTTTCCACTTTCGGTTACAAATTAGAATTTATAGATGCATTTTGTTATTTATTAATAAAAATATTTAAGAAAACTATTATTTAATTTGTCTTTGTCTTCTTAGTATTTGCAATTCTATTATAAAAAATCTTGAAACAAATATTTAAAGAAAGGGGAAATTTAATTAATTTTTTATGAAAATGATTTATTATTTTAAAATTAGTGTAATACTTGACGAGTTGATGAACAGGATAATAAAATAACAATTTCAGGTATTTCTTAAAATACAGTCATGTACTTAACAAAAATTTTTTTTAATGAAAGGGTTTTATGAAAAAATCGTTGTTTAGAAGAACAGTTTAAAATATGAAGAAAATGCAGGTAATAGTTTTTAGCATCTGTCTAAGGAAGGACGAAATTTCTGCATTTACATGAAAAATTGTTCTTATGAAATAATAACCGAACTAAATTGACTACATTCGTTGAAATTCTCTTACCTGTCACAAATGGGCTATGTGTGCGTATGTAAACAGGCAAGGGAAGATTTTTCTTCCTTTGAAAGTTTTTCGGAGGGCAAACTTCCGAGTTTGTTTACCAATCTTTGGGCGGCACGCCCTTCAATGAAGGCCTTTCTGGACAGATTTTTGCGGTCTTTGGGGGCTGCATCGACTGCCGTTTGTGCGCAAGTGAGTGCCTGGGCTGAACTTGCTGCCTGGACAGAAGGTTCAGCTGGCAGAGTTACCGCAGGGTTGCACACGGGTTTAACCGTGGCACCCGAAGTAGGGATTACTGCTGGTTTATTACCAGCTCAGGTTTCCCCTGCTGGTCTCCTGCATTTGAGTTGTCCGCAACAGCCGGTTTATGTTGGTCTGTTGGGACCCCCACTGCATTCAGCAGGCAAGGGTTTCCCATGCCCACCTTCAGCGATTTTTTGTTCTTGTTTGTTTTTGTTATTATCCTGGAACACATATGTACATGCAATTTAAGAATTAAATGGGACTTTTTCTAATTGAAAAATCAAAATATGTATCGACAAATATAAGTAGTAATGAATAAATAAGAACCAAAAACGACAAAAGAGTTAGATAGTATTTAAATTCGTTCTAACAAACTGACGATGGATTATGAATGCGCTGATGTAAATACAAATTGTGTTTTTTTATATAATTTTCCTTAGATAAATACAAGCCTCAGGTATAGCAGCTGCCGTGAATAAAAATATCTCACTTAAGAAAAATCTGCTTATAAGAATTAAGATATTTTTTGTGTAAAACATATTTATTGTAAATATAATTATTTTAAATTAAAGCATTTTATTTTTTATATATGTATGTAATTACTTAAAGGAACTAAATAAGAAACAGTACAGGTATATATTACATTTTTTAAATTATATATTAATACTAAATTATCGTTATTATTTTTTAGTGTTATTATTGCTTTTATTTATGTTAATATACTTAATAAACATGTATACATAACATAAGAAACAATTCAAAAGCTCAATTTAATTAATTTCTAATAAACCTGAGAGAAAAGTATTTATTACTTTTAAAGGTTTTCACCGTCTACGTTTGTATAATTAAATTCTCCATTGACTCTTACCATCAATATGTGGTCTATGTTAAATGCGGTTAGCCTATTTCGCTGATCGGATAAGATATATTTTAAAGCTGAAAAAACTCTTTCTACGCTTACTTGTGTACATGGTACTGACAAAATTATTTTAGCTAAATCTGATAAAATATTATTTTTACCGCACCAATATTCTAAAATATTAAACTTCAGCGGAAATCTTGCTTCCCGATCGTATAAGTTGAGTTCAATCTCAAGATCGGACAGTGGTGAATTGGATTGAGAAATGCCAGGATCCAGATTTTGTAAAAATTCTGAAAAGGATTTGGCCTTATTACTGGTAGATGGCAGCTCCAGATATTCTTTCGCCAAAACGTTAACATCATCGGGAATATTATCTATAACATATAATTGCAGTTCAATTTTCGTTTTATATTACGTTAAAAAATTTATTTAAAAATTTACCTTTCATTGCATTTATTCGTTTATATAATCCAATGATATATTTCTTTGCTCTGTCTTTTTGTGTTAAATCCATGCAAACCTTAATTCGTGGATCTAAGAACACGGCAGCATTACACAATTCAGTTTCAAGTAATTTGCCCTTTCGATTATTTAATGAATTTAAAAGTAATGTCGTCATTTCACCAGCTGGTAGATTTTCCGTTTGTATTAATAAGTCCATTATAATTATATATAATTCACTGAAACAAAGCTGTTCTAACTGCAGTTTAAGTGTAGCATTATAAACAGGTGTAAAAGTTTCTGTAAATTCCTTTACGAATTCCCATTCATCAGGACTCAGTTGAAAACTTGAGTTTTCATTACTTAAAGGTTCTATTATGTCCTTCATTTCAAGTAACCTTTGAAGCATATCAAATGTTGAATTCCATCTGGTAGGACAGTCTATAATTGGTTTTTTATAGTTACTGGATTTCAATATATTCAAATACGTTTGCGTTCTTAGTTTTTTGACCAATGATCTAACATTATCCAATTTTTTTTTTAATATAAATAGTTTTCATAACATCATGTACGCACAGTTGTAGGGTATGTGCGCCACAGCGAACTCCAGTTATGTTAAACAACGAAAAATTTGTCTCAATATATCTCATTTTATCCTCAATTAAAGTTTGATTTACGTACTCTTCAGAATAAATTGCATCTTCCAGCAGTGAATCTTCTAAATTTGTGTTGATATCTTTAACAGCTTTTAGCATGTTTGCTCCATTATCCGTAGTTATTGAAAAAATTTGATTTATGGATATATCATATTCTTTGAGGACATCTAATATAACGCTTTTTAGATATTCACTAGTTGGACTCGATTTTAATTCTTTTATAGCCAAAGTTTTTATTTCAATACACTTATTTTTAATGTACTGCACATTTATACCAAGGACACTCAAATCCTGTCTTGTCGCTGCATCAATCTTTAATGATATTAACTTTCCTTTCAAATCGTCTTTTAAGTTCGATTTTATTTTTTGGGAAAATGCTATTATTCTCTCACTAACATTATGTTCATTTAAAGTGACATCCAAAGCTTCAAAGACAGGTTTCACTAATATTTTAAAAGCGCGATCTTCCACCATATGAATTGGGCGTCCATTTTTTGTGAAGAGTTCCACAATCGCTAGTTCCACATCATTTCTATTTAAGTGGTTTGAAATTTTTGTTGTTATAGAATTTGGTTTGTTTTTTTACGGCACTTTTTTTTTCAACATATTCTAAGTACAAATTCTGATGTAAGTGTTTTAAATGTCTTTCCAGGTTTCCCGTATGCTTACTTAATATTTTGTTTTTGCAACTTCCATTGTTACATAATATTTCACCTTCACTATTTTCACCGAATAAGTCATGTAAAAATTGGTTTTTCGGGCGCGGCATTCTTTTTACTTATTTGTGTCAAATACTACTGTTTTCAATTGTCAAATAATACTGAAATAAATATAACATGCAGCCAGTAAGTAAACTAAGTTATTAGTTTTTATTTAATTTTTTACTACCTACATATATTGCACTATATACCAATGAACGTTGTTTTTATGAAATTTGCAATACCCGGTAAAAAAATAATTTTAGAGAAACTTTTGAGTTATTTTCATAATTACATATTGTAAACAATTTAACATAATGTGTGTAGGAAAATCCCTCTACCTGGGAAATATGCAAAAAATTATTTGGTTTTAAAATATTTTTTATTCTAAATAATATACATAATATACTCTTCTTATTGACAATGCATTTTTCCCAAACCTTTTTCAATCAACATTTCTCTACCCTTCACCACAGGTGGAAAGGGTATATCTAAGTTTTTTTATTGATATGTACTTACATGGCTGTAATTTAAGATTACCTTGTTGATTTTTTTAATAATAGATTACATATTAGTTATATAAACGTAGACGGTGAAAGCCTTTAAAAGTAATAAATACTTTTCTCTCAGGTTTATTAGAAATTAATTAAATTGAGCTTTTGAATTGTTTCTTATGTTATGTATACATGTTTATTAAGTATATTAACATAAATAAAAGCAATAATAACACTAAAAAATAATAACGATAATTTAGTATTAATATATAATTTAAAAAATGTAATATATACCTGTACTGTTTCTTATTTAGTTCCTTTAAGTAATTACATACATATATAAAAAATAAAATGCTTTAATTTAAAATAATTATATTTACAATAAATATGTTTTACACAAAAAATATCTTAATTCTTATAAGCAGATTTTTCTTAAGTGAGATATTTTTATTCACGGCAGCTGCTATACCTGAGACTTGTATTTATCTAAGGAAAATTATATTAAAAAAACACAATTTGTATTTACATCAGCGCATTCATAATCCATCGTCAGTTTGTTAGAACGAATTTAAATACTATCTAACTCTTTTGTCGTTTTTGGTTCTTATTTATTCATTACTACTTATATTTGTCGATACATATTTTGATTTTTCAATTAGAAAAAGTCCCATTTAATTCTTAAATTGCATGTACATATGTGTTCCAGGAATTCTTACAACCTCTTAACCCTTCTTTCACTTGAATTTGATGTTAATAATTCGACTAAATTATGTGTTTACATACGCACACATAGCCCATTTGTGACAGGTAAGAGAATTTCAACGAATGTAGTCAATTTAGTTCGGTTATTATTTCATAAGAACAATTTTTCATGTAAATGCAGAAATTTCGTCCTTCCTTAGACAGATGCTAAAAACTATTACCTGCATTTTCTTCATATTTTAAACTGTTCTTCTAAACAACGATTTTTTCATAAAACCCTTTCATTAAAAAAAATTTTTGTTAAGTACATGACTGTATTTTAAGAAATACCTGAAATTGTTATTTTATTATCCTGTTCATCAACTCGTCAAGTATTACACTAATTTTAAAATAATAAATCATTTTCATAAAAAATTAATTAAATTTCCCCTTTCTTTAAATATTTGTTTCAAGATTTTTTATAATAGAATTGCAAATACTAAGAAGACAAAGACAAATTAAATAATAGTTTTCTTAAATATTTTTATTAATAAATAACAAAATGCATCTATAAATTCTAATTTGTAACCGAAAGTGCAAAAAATGTTCACAAAAATACTCTACAAGATCACTAAAACTACGCTATAGATCATTAAAAATACACAAAAAATTCACTAAAATGTACGCTAAAAGAACACTAAGAGAACACTAAAAGAACACTAAAAGAACACTACGCAAACACTAAAAAATACTCTACGCAAACACTAAAAATACTTTATAGAAAAAACGCAACCACTAAAAGTTCGCTACGTAAAATCTTAAAGATCAGTACACATACATAAAAAGAACACTAAAAGTACGCTAAAAAAAGAACAGTACGTTATTATAATGTTTGTGCTCATCAGCCAACGATCGTTGTGTACGGTATTTTGTTTGCGTACACATACACAAACGCTAAAAATTTTTTTGTGTATTTTGTATTTGTTCTGTACGAAATGTGTTGTGTACTGATCCCAAAAACTTCAGTACAGAACACTATCGTAGCGTACTTTAGTGTTTTTTTTTTCAAACTCTGATTCTAATACAAAAATAATAATAAATTAATAGAAAAAATTATATTTTATAAGCGACTACATCTTTATATGTGTTTTTTCCGCCACAACGAACAACAGTGAGTGTTTAGTAAAAATATTATATTTGAGGCATCCATTATTATATTTTTTATGGCTTAAGACCTTAGTTATATTTATTATCCTTATTTAAAGATTTTTCAAACAGCACTTTTTACAATATTTTGCATATATTTTTTTTTTTTTTTCTTGTTAATTTCCTTGACTGACTGATATTTCCTGTGGCGATAATTTTTCAAGTTTAATTCCACATACGACATGAACAAACACTGCCAGAATGACAAATTGTTTACCTGACATATAAATAATCTGTTTACATGGCAAATAATTATTTTTGCATTTATCTCATTGTTGTTGTTTATGTTGTTTGGCTTGGAGATGATGAAGCAATCTCATGTTATTTCAAATCTCTAATTGAAGAAATGTAATATAAATTTTACTTAATTTTTAAGGCAACAATAATTTTTTATAAAATTATTTTTTCTCTTTCAAAAAGTTTCTTAAACACTTATTTATAATTTAAAATTTGCTTAGTAATTTTATATTATTATGAATATTAGGCAAATAAAATATCAATTAGTTTCTTTACGTTATTTAAAATGCACAACTAATAATTTTTGTAGGATTTCATTTTTAAACTTAAACTTATTTAATTGCAATTAATGATTATTAATGATTGTGATTTTCTTTCATGTGATAAATTAAGAGAACACAAAAGAAGTTAATTTACTAGACACTATGAGATGAGATGTTTTTTACACGAAAAACCAATTATTTAATAGTAGAGGTTAAAGCCATTTCTGTAACGCTACATACTCCTTTAGGACCCATATTTTGAAAGTGGCGTAAGTCCATTATGTTGTTTTACAAGACTAAAAATAATTGCAACTTATAATACGAAGGCGTACGTACGTATGTACTACTTTGCCAAAGGGAAAACTTTAATAACGTAATTAACATAATTAACATTTTCATCAGGAAATATGTTTTCAGTGACTTTGAGTATATCATTTGGCGACCACCAGTGTGCTTCGCTAACCCCATCATCTATACATATAATAAAATAGTAACTCATTTTCTTCTATCTGTCTGTCTGCTTTTCATTTGTGTTCGCATCACGTAAAACCTACTGGATGGATTTTAACAAATTTTTTTTAGGAGGTTCCTTAGCATCCTGATTCCAATATACTTTTTTCCTCAGTTTTCAAGAGAAAGTGGAGAAAAAGCAGTGTAAGTATGCATTTTAGTAGTAAAGTAAATACATAAACCAAAACTGAACTAAACTAACCGGATATGCATACTTTATTTTTTATAAAGTACATAAATACATAAACTAATATGCAGCATAGTTTATGGCGGCCCTAAAAACGTAAGGGCCTTTGATGTGGATTACTTCTAAAGCAAAATCGAACAACAAAATATTGGAAGAACCCTGACGAAGTGGCGGGCACAGCTAGTCAAAAAATAAAACAAACATTTGAAATAACAAATAAAATTGTAAACAATTTTGCAATAGTGGGATTTTATCTTTCTATATGATAAATTTTTAGTTTAATTTAATTTTAATTTTAATTAATTTTTAATTTAAGTTAATTTTAAATTATTTTAAAATATTTCTACTTGCTATATATTTAAACTGGATTAATTCGACCCTAGCGGCTTATAATCTATGATAAATAAATAAATAAAATATGCCGAAGCTTCCACTCGAACACCCTAGCTGTTCTCTGCGTAGCAGAGAGTATCACTATCGCACTATCTGCACATATAAAACAATATCTTTTTATGGGGAATATGCTGACCCTCACCACCGCATCCTAACCGCCTAGGTTTAGCTCAAAAACAGATGTTATTCTTGTCTCCATAACTTTTCAATTTATATGTGACACAATTTGTATGAACATACCAATACAATCTGAACGTGACTAGGTACTTCCAAATAGCACTTTCTACCTTAAAAATAGAAGTTTTTACCAACCCATAGATTTCTAGCAGTTGAACTTTATCTTTTGTTGTTAAATTTCTTGAATATTTTTGTTGTTTTGTTGTTGTTTTTCAAATAAAATTCTCAGCAAATTTCAGTAAATATCAGTAAATTTAAGTTTAAAAGTAAATGAGCAACTTAGGGTGCTTAGACATGTTCGGTTTGTTTACAAAAGTTGTTTCTTTTTACCGTGACTACAATTTTCCTATATATCGTTAGTATAACTTTAGTAGTTCCTGTAAGTTCTGCTGAAAAAAAGTACAAAAAAATTATTTTTTTATTTTCTTATTCAAAAAAGTTATTTTATTAACAATAATTATTTTATTAATATTAAATATTATTTTTATTAACATTATTTATTTTATTAATTATTTTATTAACATAAAATGCGAATATAATTTTTTTAACGAGTCCTCAGCTACATTATTGCCAAACAAAATAAAGCGCTATCACCTAGTACGAATAAGATATTAGACAAAAACTAATGACACCTTTTTCGATGGGTCCACTTTAGAGGCCCATAAATAAAAACTGGTCACCAAATTTGCCAAACTGAAGATAGGGTACTACCCTTTGATAGTAAAACAATTCCGTGTATTTTTTTTCACTGTTGCACTGTGTCATTAAACGATTCATTGAAGTTATTTTAGGAATTACTAATTCTTATTAAGAACAATTTTTTTTCACTATTGCCCTGTATTATTAAACCGTTCATTGAAGCTTTTTCGGAATTATTCATTTTTATTAAGAATAAATTTTTTTCACTGTTACACTGAAGGTTTTATGCGTTAAATAATTGAAGCTTTTTTCGGAGATATTCTTATTAAGAAAAAAAATTTTTCGTCCTTATTTGTTTTGCTTCCCATTAAACTCTGAAGATTATCAGCTTATTTGTTGCACGCTTTCTTATTAAATTCCTTAGCCGAAAAACACTGGCACTATTTGCAATAAGCTTTAATTACCTTCATCTGTACGTTTGTGTGTATGTAACAATGTAATGGAATTCACGTTTGCATAAATGAACCGATAACAATACAATAATTTCATATTTTAAACTTGATTTCCTGATCAGGAAGTAGTGAAATATACCAGAATCTTTGGTGGGAGTAAAACCCACAACCACCAGACAGATGGATGTGTACACTACCTGCCACCCTATTTAATTGCCAGGTCACTATGGAAAACTATTGATATTATAAAACTTGACTGCTTACAAAACTCATGAACATACACATGTGAAACAAATAAATAAAGATATAATAACATCCGATACCGAAAAAAGCTCGCTTTGGTATCGTTTTAAACTAAGAATTTAATTTTTTTGCAAATATAAAGAATTCGCTAAGCGCGAACAGATAGTTTTCAAACTCGATACATGTAGTAAAATATTTGCTACTAGCTGTGCCCGCCACGTCGAAGACGTACTGACAATATTTTGTTCGATTTTGCTTTGGAAGTATTCCACACCAAATTTTAAGACTCTTACTTTTATAGTGCTTCAGTTGTGGTTTATGTATTAACTTTATATAAAGGTAGCCATCCCTGGGTAATTACTGAGGAACATAGGCTTTATATAAAATTCTAGAATTTATATAAAATTCTAAAATTATTGTAGAGTTCTGTAGTATAGTATTTAAAATTTCTCGCTGACAAAAATTAATGATTCTGCCATGTTTGAAGTACCATTGAATCAGTAAAATTGCGTACTTTCACTACTTCTTCTTTTGAAAGTGAGATATTTTTACAGGGAAAAAGTATCCTTCATTTGAACCGATATACTAATGTACCTTCCCATAAAATTTCATTAAAATTCATTCAGTAGTTTTTACGCGATGCGAACACAGACAGCCAGACATACAGAAAATTACTGTTTTATTATATTTACAGACTAGCAGTGCCCGCCACGTCCTAGGCGCCATAACAATATTTTGTTCGATTTCGCTTTGAAAGTAATACACACCAAATTTTAAGACTCTTACTTTTATGGAACTTCGGTTGTGGTTTATTGATAATCCAGGATTAATTTTTATTGATAGATCGTTTTCCTTACAATATGTTATCACATATTGTCGTCTTCCTTTTCGGAGTAATCACCAATCCACTATTAATTAATTAGAAGTATTTGAATATGTCAAAGAGTCAATAAATTCGTACACAATTTCTTTAGGAGAAAAAAAAATGTTTTTTATTGATTTATCTTGCCTTTTGCAAACCAAAGAGGCTTCAATTCAAGGTTTAAAAACACTTCTTTTTTATATGAAAAAAAAATAAACAAAACTGAAGTTAACAATATTGATTTTCGAAATTTCATAATTAAATATAATAATCATTTTTTTTGCACAACCTAAATTAATAAATCAAATAAAACTAATTAAAAAGTTAAATATACTTAAGTTATTTTTATCCTAATTTGCAAAAAAAAATAATTTTAAATATTATAATTATGTTATCTATGTATATTATGTATGTATGTATGTAATTACATACATATGTATATCCAAAGAACATCGAAAGTTAAATAAATAAAAAGAAAGTAAATTAAAGAAATCTAATTTCAATTTTCCTTGTTGATAGCTAACGCTTCAAAAACAGTAACTACCCCACTCGACGACCAACGATCTAACGTTACTCTCATCACAACACAACGACTACACAGATACTCGTATTAAATATATATTTTTGTATTTTATTATCACGTTCTTATTATTATTACAGCTTATCTACGAAATTGAAATTAGTGATTATGTGTGAATAAAACAACAAAATACCTATTTAGAAAAAAAAATAAATGTTTGTGTGTCTCTCTCCAAAATAAAATGAAATAAATGGAAAAACAAAACAGTAATAAAATAATTACCGGTATCATTGCAACAAAAAAACATTAAGACTGAATAAGTAGGCAAATAAGACTTCAAATTCTCTGTATAGTTAGAGGCATTTGTTTAGGTGCACCAGGCATTTATTGCTTATTATTTTGCATTAAAACAATTATTCAATTATTATTTGTTTTACGTGTATAATTGCAATTATACTAGTTATTTATATAATAAATAAGTGTAACCAGAATTCTAATATATGTACATTTATATTTTTTATTTTTATTTTTAGGTAAGTTTGCAAATAATTTTGTCTAATTGTAAGTATTTAATGGTTGATTTTTATGATAAAAATTAATTTTACTAAAAAACATACATACGTTTAAAGGAAAATGGCATAAAATATTTATTATTTTTTTGTTTAGTAATTTTTAGCAATCCATGCGCAAAGAGTACCGTTAACAGTGCTCTGGTCACAAGGTTATAATAATTAAACATAATGGCCGTATTTGTATAAAAAAATGTTTCTAAAAAAATTTATTTATTTTATTTACTATAAATATCTTTCAATTACACAGCAGAAAACATGTTATTTAACATAAAATTGTATAAAGTATAGATACTAAAAGAATGCTTCCATTAATATAAATTAAATAATATAAATTTACATTTATAGTTGCCAGATTAAAACAGTACAAAATCCTTAATTTATACATCAATTCATGTACTGTGAAAGAAAACATACAACACGCTATTTCATTCATGATAAATGATGTGTGTGCCAAAACAAAAAAAATATAATTTCATGAAAATGAAAACAGCATACACATTCACACATTAGCGGTGGAAAATAAAAAGGAAGCAAATAAGATACTCTCTCATGTGCAGTGAGAATGAGTGAGTAAGCAAATGCCTACCCTGATATGGTCATAACAGTTTAACCAAAATCAGAGCTCTAAGTACAAGGTTGTCTAGAGCCTAAAACATTTGACCTACACTTGGGATGAGACTTTGGATATTTATCTCAATAACCGTAAAATTCAATCACAGAGATACTCTCGTTAATTATTGCAGAGTTCTGTAAATAATGTTTAATATATCTCACTTTCAAAAATAGAAGGTGCTGTCAAGTTTGCAGTACATTTAAATCGGTAAAATTGCGTACTTTCACTGCTATTCTCTATTTTCTCTTAAAAATTAGATATTTTTGCGAAAAAAAAGTATCACCGAGAAACTAAGGTACCTCCTCACAGAAGTTTTAACGTGATGCGAACACAGACAGATAAAAAATCAAACAATTGCTGTTTTATATTCCAATTCGATCACTATCTGTACCAGCAACAAAACTTAAAAAAAAAAAAATTCATGTACAGAAATGGTCCTGTTACAGCTTTGTTATAAGTATTGATGTTCCCATTACTTGAGATTGATAGCGATTTCCACAAACCAAATTCGTTATTATGCCGACGTTCTCTCTCATTTGCCTCCAAAACACTCGGAAATACATTTTTACCTTATTTAGAGTAAAATAACCCTCGCCGACTTGCATCGAATCATGTGTAGAGGTGCGTATTCACGGCATTTGTCATTTGTTATCAATTATTCTCCCGATTAACACGTATTGCTTTACATTTAAAAGATGGCAGTGTAACTAAGAAGCAAAAAATGTGTTTTCTTAGTTGGTGACGTAAATTACCAAATAACAAGCGCAAAGTTACTGCATCGTCAAGTTCTTGCAGTACATTTTTCAACATTATCGAAGTTAAATTGACTGTTAGTGAAAGCGCTAATCTCGTCATTCGGGAGTGTATTATATATTGGGAAAATCTAGAATCCCTACCAGAACTATTCCTAACTGTGTAAAAAACACTTGCCGATTTTCAGCATGCTTAGAGGGAGTTGCAAAAAAATGCTAAAAAATACAAGATTATATTCAAAGCAAGGACATCACGATCAGCTCTGATGAAAGCCTTAATGAATCCTTGACATCTACCTCGTAATTGGTAAGTTCTAAAACTACTACAAAAGTTTTAGATAGATTTGAATTAAACATAAGGGATTCTGTCTAGAAGCACTACATCCCAGCTGTGATGATTTTCCAATAAACAATTCGTCTATTCAACGTATTCGCGCAAAGAGTCGAAAGGACGTGAGAAGTTCTAAAGAAGAACGCCTGCCAATTCTAATTCCATTTGGAGAAAAGGAACAACTTCTGGCTGGCAGTTAATTTCGTTGATATACTATTAGCCATTGTATAATCTTTTTTACTATGTTAAAGGATGCAAAATTTGCTCTTGTAAATATTTATGTTAAAATACAGACTAAAAACGTCTTATACAATAAATCACCGTTCTTTTAATTTCGTATATATGTACATACATACATATGTACAAAATAGAGTATCCATTTAATCGGGGTTTAATTTCATTCAAGCAAACAATTAATTGATTTTGCAATTACATTTTTTTAATGCTTGAATTAATCGAGCATACCGTATTTAAACAACCATACAAAATTGATTAATAATATATTTTATTAATCACATTTTAATTAATGATATTTTATTAATGACATATACATACATATTTTATTAATGATTTTTAAAAACATTGTTATTGATCTGTTTATTTTATTTAAAAAAAAACTATTTTCATTTCTTTCTCTAATACCCAGAAGCAATTTTGTACATAAATAATATAAAACGATTTTATAGCTTTTCGGTAATTTAAAATATGGATTAGGTGCCCCTGTATGCTAGTCAATGAGTCTGGGAGTTGTAGGTTCGATTCCCAAAAAGTTTTTTAATTAATTTAGAATTAAATAATTAAGTTAGAATTTTATTTGTAATTGTATTGTGACTTTAAAACCAAACTATGAATTATTTCATAAATAGTATGATTTTTTGTTATGCGAAAAAAAAACATAAAATTGTTCATTAAGTTCTAATATTCAGACGCACTTATGTATGTAAATATGTTAAATACAGTAAAAGGAATTCAGATTTAACTGATACATAGAAACAGGGCAGTTTACAGTTTATCTTAAATAGTAAAATTTTAAAAACATACGTTATTATCGTTTTATTATAAAACGTTATGGGTAATGAGCATAATATTAAATAATTAATGTTTAAATTCCCAAAAAATTTTATTAATAACTAAATATGCAACTGCTTGTGCAAACCTTGGGAACACTTGTTATATTTCGATTCTCTTGCGAGAACAAAATTAACTTGTGTATGCTTTTCATCACACCTTACGTCTGCATTCATTGATGGCAAAAAACCATCCAATTGTAGAAGGACAGTAAGGAAAAATAAAAACGTGGTTTGTTTGTTGGTGTTTTGTTGAAGCTTTAATATTCTGTAATATTATTCTATTAACATGCATAATTCTCATTGTGTTTTGTAGAATTTTATTACTTATAGAGTATTTTTGGTTTCTCTAAAATTAGGAAAAAGGTTTCCTGATGATCTGGCCTGAGCAACCAGTGAAATACGTATAGGGACTAGCTCTTTTCCCCCAACAAATAAATTGCATTTTTATTATAAAACGATATGGGTAATTAGCATAAATTAAAAATCAAAAAAAAAATAATCTTAAAAACTCTTTATGTTAGAGTCAACGGAGGTTTATAATGTCATATATCAATAGATTTGTTTTGAGGATCTCTTTTATAACCTATGGTGATCGTAAAAAATCAATCTCCATAGTTAAGAGTTATTTTTCAACGGAAAAATAAAAGTTCGAATGAATCTCTTAAAAATAGAGTTTTATTTTTCCGTCATAAAATAAAACTTTTTTGAGAAGTTTTATTTTTCCCGTCAGAAATTAAAACTCATTTTCTTTATTTTGTTCTATTTGCTTCTTCTTTATTTGGTCTATCTGATATAATGTGTATAGTAATTTATTTGCTTAATATTACAAACATAAATATCTTTTTTTGTGGACAGATTTGAACGAAGGCCGCCAATTTAAGGCATATAATGCTATTTCTACGCTTCCCTGGGTTGCAGGAACAAACTATTGTTTTTTTTTTTTTTTTTTTGCCACTGTATAGGTATGGATAATGTATTTTTTTCCTCCCTGAACAGAGGTTATCAATTGATAAGCGCCTTGGAGAAAAATTATCAATTTCAAAGAAAACTTTTTTTCATCCTTATATTTCAGCAAGCAATAATAATTAAAAACCTACATTATTTTAACGACGATTTATCCAATCGAAATGTAAGGTGATTTTATTAGTTATCAATTTATATTATGAAGAAAATAATAAAACTCCAAAAAATTTTCATTTTATTACGGAAAATTAATATACTTTTTTAAAAACTTTCATTCGAGCTTTTATTTTCACATTGAAAACTAAGTGTTTTAGATAGGTTTTTTTTATTTAATATTCAAAATAACTTGTAAAAAATTTTTTTAAATTATAACTGTTATTTGCGGTCCCTGAAAGTTATATTCAATTTATGAAAAAATTTATCTGTTATATGTATTCTTACTTAACACGACTAGTCCGAAATTATTCTTAAACGAACAATAAGTATTTAAAAATAAGTAAAAAAAAATTGGAATTTTAAAAAAAATTACTTTCAGTAGATTTGTCGATTAGCCGATATAATTTATTCGATTAATTTTTTAATCGAAATTTGCAACTGTTCTTACTCGAACAATTAATCGACTTAAAATTCTACGATTAGCCGAGCGAATATTGATCGAGTGGATACTCTAGTACAAACAGTACATACAGTGAAATAATTTTTTTGCACATCCTTTAAACAATTTAAACGCAGTGTAAACTCGTTATCTACAAAATACTTATGCACAGGTAGACATTGAGCTTATGTAAGTATAAATTATTTAATATTTTATTGTAATTATACGAAAGGGGCTGAAAATTTCTCCATTATTTAAAACTGAAATCAGTTAGTAGCGTCTGACAGTCTTAAATGCAACAACACTTTTCAAACAGATCCATCAAACAGCTCATATATACTGGAAATAATAAAAAAATAAAACTATTAAAAAAATTAATTATGAAAAAATACAATGTATTATAAAAATTACAAAAATATAATAAATGTTTATATGCAATTGCGTGTTTTATATCAAATTTTCCATTAACAAAATATTAAAATTTTTCACTATATGTTTTAAAGTGTGTACGAGTGTGTGTGTATGTGTGTTGCTATGCATCTATTTTTTAAATTGCTTGATTTAGAAAAAAGAGGAAAGAAGGCAGGCAAATGTTAAACAAAGTTAGATAATACGAGTGGTGATAAATTCAGTGCGTTTTCGTGTTATTTATAGTTTTTTTCTAATATTTTGAAACTATGCAATTTATTATAATTATAGTGATTTTACCTTAAGCAAAATACAAATGATTTTTTTCGTGTTAAATTTTAGAAATTAAAAATTTTATTATTTTTTTACTGACACACAAACGGAGGTGATAATAATTATATTTACATGTGTACCCGGTATTGTATAGATTTTGTGTAAAACATATTTTTGTTTATAAAACACTGTACATAAACCGAATTACGCATAAAACGTGAAAATGGGTATGTTTTCTTTAAGCATTTAAAATATGTCCTCCCTCTCCTTTTTTAAATTTGTTTATTTTCGTATCTGTTTAACTCATGGCATAAATGTCTTTACAAATATAAATAAAAAACATTTAGTGAAAACATCTATTTTTGAAATTTCCTTTATTATTTACATATAAAGCTTTCTTCTAAGGGTAAACATTATCGTCAATAATGTGACAATTTTATGTGACTGGTGGAGTAAGTCGATTTGACAACTAAAAAAAATAATATAAAGGTTAAATTGAGTTTCAATTAACAGTTTTCGTTCTGTTTTTGTATTGCAGACGAGCAATTCGTCTGTAAAATTTATGTAGAAATAACTTATACAATTTTTTAAAGATTCTCATCAAAAATTAATGTCGAGAGTTTTCATTTTATATATTATTTGTTATTAATTTATTGGCAATATAAATAATGTCTCTTCCATCAGCTGCATGTCAATTTATTGAAAAGATTTTTATAATCATGTTTAAAAGAAGGAATGAATTTTAGCAGGAATAAATTTTAGCACACTTTTGTCTTTCGAATAAAACTTCAATCATCACATTTGAATTGTATAAGGTAGCGTTTTGACCTCTCTAAAGTGTTACGGAATTAAATTTAGATAAACAACAACAGATTTACGATGCTGCTTAGCAGTGCTGGCAAAGTATTGAGTAGTGGGTACCGAGTAATCAATACACAAAAGTAATCGGATTTATTCAATACTATTGATTAGTCAATTAAAAAGTATTGAGTAGTATCGAGTAATTGAAAGGAACTCGTAGTAACTCGATTCTTGTAATCAACCCATCGGGTTCGGTATAAAGTGTACATTTTTACAAATTTGTACTGTTTTTTTTTCATAAAAAGCTAAATTCATCTGCATTAATTATTTTAAATATTCCAATTTTAAAATAGGATAACAGTTTGTTAACAGAACTAACACTCAGACAATTAATGCCTATATTAATCTTGATTAGAATAAAAGCTTCATCTTGTTCCTTCCTTCCTTCCTTCCTTCCTTCCTTCCTTCCTTCCTTCCTTCCTTGGAAAGAGATAGGAGTAGATAAGGCACGTGCTTAGAGTAAAAGCTTTACTTTCGGCAACACTGCAATTGCACGTTTTTAGAACAGTGTTGCAGCATCTCTGTAGTTCGATTCACTATTCAATTTTAACGATTCTTGACTCGTTAAAAAACTTTAACAACAAAACGAAAGATTTTGCTATTCAGAAATTCTTTTTAATAACATTTGATGTTGTTATAAATCAGCTGTTTTTCTTAGCAAGTCGAGTATTGTTAATTTAACTACAACTAATTTTGTGTCGTTTACTTTATCAAAAGATAAAGTCGGCCATTAGATGTAAAATGTAAAATATTCTAAATAATTAATATTTATAATTAACACACATACATATGTATTTTAGCTACCTTATAAAAATGAATTTAAACAATTTTTTAGAAATAAAATTAAAAACAAACAAAAAATGAAGCACTTGTGTGGAAAGTTTTGTATATTTTGTTTATTATTTTTCATTCCTCTTTGTTCTTTTCGCTATTTTGCCATTTTGTTTAGCAGCATTGCCATTTATTTTTTTTTTTGTATTTTTCATTTGATAACCATAGGTTAGTGAATTGCAAATGCGTTAGTGCAAGCAAAGAAACATGTTGATATATTTAACAAGTGTTAGATCGTTAAAAGTTAGTGAATTGCACTACTGGTGTTATTTAGGCGTATTAATTTGATGCTAAGTATAAACAATTTATAATTATTTTACTTCCCTGGCGATTTAGTACTATGTAGCAATTCCAGAGGAGGGCACTGTGATATTTACTATTGTGAATAGAATTAAAACATATTACAACTATTACAACTATTTTAATTGAACATTTTCTGTTGCACATTACAAGTAATTAAAAATTTTCAATTACAATTTAAAAGTAATTGTAATTATGCTATAATCATTACTTGAAATTGACAAAAATCAATTTATTTTTTTTTAAATTTTCCATTACATGTAATTATAATTGAAATTTTTCAATTAAAATTATATGTAATTGCAATTGGAATTTTTTAATTACAAATTACAAGTAATTGTAATTTCTCAATTACGAATTACATGTAATGAGTAATTGAAAAAATATCAATTATAATTACAAATAGTTAAATGTAATTCAAAAATTCCAATTAAAATTATATATAATTGCGTAATTGCAAGTGTAATTAAATGCAAACTGTAATTGACATCCCCCAAGTTTGGTTTCAGAGCTAAATGTTTATGTTGATTGCTTTAAATATGTTTTTAATCTGTTTTTTTTTTTTAAATGTGAGCACTAAAGTATTACGTAATGGGCATACATGCGTACATATGTACATATGTACGTCTTCTATATATGTACATTCCAACTTGCATTCAAATCGTAGTAAAATAAAAAATATATTGTACAAAAACTAATCCGAATGCCATTTACAAATATTTAAAAAAATATATGTAAAATCAAACAAGCTTACAGACGATTATATTTAAAATTATGTTTAGTTTTTTTCTTTTCAAGCAGGTTTACATAAAATCATACATTTTGCAAAAAAAAAATCCCATAGGTAGCTTTGGTTGCAAATACAATTTGGTTTTGTTTTCTATATCGGCTTTAAATTATTTTATTTCAACAGTAGCCAATACGATAAATAATTGAACATTTTCATTATCAAAAACGACCGAATCTATCAATGGGCAAACAATCACAATTTTTGTTTCAGATTAATTTTATTTTTATGTTATATACCGCCTGTTAAATATTTTAAATAGTATCATAAAAATAAAAATTAACATTATAGCTGTAATTTTATTATCGTTCACTGGCGCCAAAAAATTTATAACAGAACACGAACTTTACTTAACTTAGAACAAAACCAAATTTAGCTTAATTAAAAATAGGCATTAAATATAATCTAGAAAAATTTAAAAATAATTTATTTTTTTCAGGTTTTGTTTTTGAGGACACGAGTTTACGATAGAAGTTAAAGAAAAATTAAATTAAGTACAAATATTTTGGACCGCAAGGAAGAAAACTTCGTATAGCAATAGGAGTATAAATAAATTATTTATAAAATAAAGATTTATTTTATTCATAAAATATTCCAAAAAATAAATAATAATAACACAACGCATTACTTATTCTGTAGATCGGAAATATTTATACATATATTCATATATCATATTCTTGGCATAAAAGCTATATTTTTGGAATAGGTTTGGTTTTCGAGATAAACTATAATGTCACAAAGGGAGAAGTATGCACCAAATAAATAAGTAGAAATCAAAAATGAACCTTCAATTTGATTAGTTAAAAAATCCGATAATTTAAACTCAAGTTGCCTTCAAGTCTTACTAATTTCCCGAAAACATTGCTCCGATTTGGTTATTCAAAAAACCCAAGATCTCCGTTGTATTTTGAATAAATTTAACAACAGGTGAAATTTTAAAGTCAGGCTTAAGTTCGTTTTATTCTCTCTAAGTTGAAAGAATATTTTTTTTACAAATAATGTGATTCATTTTAAAGAAAGAAATGGGAAAATTTTATTTCCCGATGCATATTATGGATCACTACATCGCGATGCATCTTGATGAAAACGATTTCTTTTGGAAATAACTAGGTATCTCATGAAGATAACTTAATGAAATTTCACAGAGGCAAAGCAGAGGTGTTTCTGAGTAGAACTCCGATCGGTCTGCCCCCTAGGTAAAGGGGGCTGCTGGCTATGCCTGGTACTTTTGGCCTATTATTTTTTTGGAAATGTTATAAAAAGTTTATTTTCAACCCAAATGTTAAGATTTTTAAAACTTATAATTATAAACTTATATCTGTAGGTATCTGTTTTAGGTTGGAAGCAAATTAGCTTATAATTTGTTTTTTCTTTTTAATTTTGACCGACGTTAACTTAGTACCTAGATTATTGTAGTGATGGCTCTATTAATGTTCGGATAATTATTTTAAGACATGTACATATATCAAATAAAAGAATAATTATGTCAAAAATTATAACGGTTCTTTCTCCAGCCCTCTCTGAACAAAAACAAAATTTATAAATTATTGTAAACTTTCTCGGAGTGCAAGACACCGATTAAAAAAAACGGATTTTTAAAGCCAAAAGGTACTTGACAGCAAGGATGATAGAAGCGTAAAAAAATCGTTATAATATTATTAATCTACAAGTCACAACTTTCCTCCGATGTCACTTACATATATATCGAGCATATATATAAGATATATCAGCTGCGTAAACCTCGCCTCCTCATGATTTTTTTTTTTTTAATTTTTTATGTAAAAATGAATTTTTTATGTAAAAATAATAATAATGTGTATAAACACATTTTGTGTCAAACTAAAAACTGAAAAATGAAACTGTGTTTATACTCATTACGAGGAGGCGAGGTTTAGGAAGCTCCTATAGTTGTGACAGCCAGACTGACGTTGTTTCGAAAACAATAAGCTTATGTTTTTACTCTTGGGGTAGGGAATTAAAAAATGGATTTTTTATACTGAGAGCTCTGTCGCCACACGTATGTTAAATGGTTCTACAGAAAAATTATTGTCGCTCATTGTAATTTATAAGGTAAAGAAACTGACCTCAAACTTTACTTTTATTTCTATAAGATAATTATTATTACTCAAAAGCTGAACAAAGTTTGTCTTATTAACTATTTTAAGAAGTAGAAAAACAAGTCTTAAAAACAAATATTACTAAAAAATATAAAAAACCGTAAATGAAAAATGAACTCCCAGTAGACCAATTATATGTTTTATGTATTTAATTTTTTCTTTTCATTTAACAAACTTTTACGTGTTTTCAAGGTGAATCTATTAAAAAAAATGTCGAACATTTTGTTGAAAATGTGTTATATTAATTTAACTTTTACTAACACTAAATGTAGTTTCTTATTTTATTTATTTGATTGAAAGTCAAACATATTCGTATAAACTTTTATAAATTATTGCCATTTTTAATCTTATTGCCATGTTTTGCATTGATCTACTTAGAAATGAAATTAAATATGTAACGCAATCAGCAACAAAGTAATTTTGAACAGATGTTTATTGTGAACATAAGTTAACTATTGTATATACGAATGTTTGTCGTTAAACAAAGAAACACACTTTAAGTAACACAAATTATAATGTGCTATTAATGCTGAAAACTAACATAATTATCACGTTCATATTATACGCATACAAACATTGCTAAAAGCATATTCCGTTCCAGAGATGTGCACGTGCGTTTCGACAAATAAATCTATAATCCAATCTGTCTGTTCGTTCGTTTTTTGTGTTCGCATCAAGTAAAAACTACAGAATAGATTTTAACAAAAATTTGTGAGGAGGTACCTTAGTATCCTGACTTAGATATAGAATACTTTTTTTCCGCAAAAATATCTTATATCCAAGAGAAAGTGGAGAAAAAGCAGTGAAAGTACGTCGATTTTTTACCGATTTAAAGATACTGCATACTTTAAGGCATCTTTAATTTTTGAAACCAGTATATTTTATGCAATGTTGCGCAACAAATGACGCTGTTTAAAAAAGAATGAGTAACTCATTTCCTGCCTGTATTTCACAAAGCTTTACAATAGTTTTTAGAATTTTATATAAATTCTAGAATTTTATCTAGGATAATGTACCCATCCTTTATATAAAGCTCACTCGAGTTTTCAATTCACGAGCAAAATTTTTAAAATTTCTTAATTACATGTAATTGTAATTGTTATTAGACAATAATCATGCATTAAAGTGGTCACACCATTGCATTTTTGGTCGAGTGTGAGAAATAACGACACTTATCGGGATGGTAGCCTTTTCTGCTCGTTTGAGATACTTACAACCTAAACCATCTCAAGAACTTTTCTTCCAATATAATTATATGCTGTTTATCAAGGATTTCAGGAGTGCAGACCAGGAATTCAGTAAACCTTTTTTTTAACTAATGTAATTAGTTAGTTCGGGGGTAGTTTATTTAGGCAAAAAAAAGTTTTATTATCACTCGAATTTCACTTTTTCCATTTTCGATGTTTTTACCTTTCAGGCTATATTTTTTATAGGCAAACAAATGAATATACATAGATTATTCTTGTGACAATAATTTGGCACGTTATCTAAGGCTACAATCGAAAATTAATTTGTAGTGGAACAATAAATCGGTTTATGTGCATATGTATTTTACTTTTCACGTCAACTATAGTCTATCTTCTAATAAAGCACTAAAATTATGTCTTTTCTCTACAGTGGACTAATAAATCACAAAATATAAGCAATATTTTGCAATTAAGAGCACTGTGTGCTGTAAACTTTTTCAACTTTGGGATGCATTTAGTATTAAAGCCTCACAGAACTAATAATTTTACTATGCTTTTATATTTAAATCCTTTTGAGTTTATATTAAAAAACAAATAAAAGCTAAAGAGAATTTACAATTTTTACACACATTTCTTCACATTTAAAAAAACATCTTAGAAAAAGACTTAACAAAAAAATTGTACTTTAAAAGGTAAAAGAAAATCCCCATGACCCAAAAAATAAAAAAATGTTGTTATCAAGCATTTTTTTTGTATTTAAATATTTAATAAAAAGAACAAGTAAGACAGCCATATTCGGTCATGCCGAATCTTATATACCCTTCACCATAGTAATATTAAATATTCCCTTACGTTGTTATGTTTCCCAATTTCATAATAATGTACATACATTCGGTTTTTTCTTTTTTGATTTTGAACTTCATTATTATAAATATAATATCAAGACATATAGAATTTGTTTTTGTAAAAATTTTACAAAAATTTTATGGAAAAATTTTATCGAAAATTTTTTTAAAAAAATTTTCACTAAATTTTTGTAAATTTGTAAAATTTTATAGAATTTTTTTTTTTTTTTTTAATTTTTTGGAAAATTTTTTGTAATAATTTTATCAGAAATCTTTTTTTTTTTTTTTTGTTAAAATTTTATTTTTCATAAAAATTTTATCGAAAATGTTTTCTAAAATTTTAACGAAAAATTTTATCGAATATTTCTTGTAAAAATTTTATCAAAAATATCTTGTAAAAATTTTATCGAAATTTTTTGTAAAAATTTTATCGAGAAAATTGTACAGAAAATTTGTTGTAAAAATTGCGTTATAGCACGTTAAAGCATATTGGGGGTCATATTGACCATCCCAATTCAGGTTATCAAAAGTATGTTATCATGTCTGAGTAATTATTTAAAGCTATTATAGCCATCTTACTAATTACTAGTTGTGCCCGCCAATTCATTACAGTCCTGACAATATTTTGTGCGAATTTGGTTATATAAGTAATCCACATCAAATATTAACACTTATTATAGTGCTTCAGATAGGGTTTATGTATTTAGACATTATATGAAATTCTAAAATTTATATAAAATTCTAAAATTATTGTAGATATATCGCTTTCAATAATAAAAGGTGCTGTCAAGTTTGCTTTTTTTCCATTTTCTCTTGGAAATGAGATACTTTTGCGGAAAAAAGTATCCTATATTTGAACCGTGTTACTGATCGATATTAAAATATCGATTAAGTACTATACGGTAATACTGGTGAAGGAAGGGAGCTGTGCTATCTACGATTGTAAATAGAATTCAAACATATCAGAAAAATCGATGTTGTCACGGCTGCTTTGTAAAACTATTTTAGAATACGACGACTTAGCTTACTTACAATAAGTTGTAAATTGAGCAACTGAATTTAATTTATCAATGAACTTATAAAGAAAATATACACTAAGTAAACAAAATCTTGAAAAAAAAAATTATGATCATTAATTTATATTTTACTTATCTGCTTCGGAAGGAAAAAATATAACAAATTTCACCAGAACAATTTAATTAAATGAACACTCTTTATACCTATTAAAAAGAAATGTTTTGTTTTTCTTTTTCTTAAGTAATACATATCAACGGATGTATACATGTTGGTACCACAACAGCATACAAGTTACACTGTAACATTCCGTCCGAACAGGATATAAAAGAGCTGAACGTAACGGAAATTCCCTTTATGGTCAACAATTACAAACACTTTCTTTCCTACATATACAAATGTTAATAAATATTTTATCAACTTTTACATGCAAACCCATTTATGATGGTCTTAATATGTATACATACATGTACAACGATAAAAGTCGTTTAAGGTTATGTGTACATTTATTTAAGGTTTTATAAAAAATTAATATTAAAGACCGTTGATAAATTTCAGGATTATTTCAAAAGAAAAAAAAATAAATGAAAAAAAGTAAGTGTTTAAACATTTATCTGGACTACTGCATGTATCCATTAAATAGAAATACATATAAATAAAATTTTACTAAAACATTATTAAGGTTAGATTTCCAGATTGTAAGAAGTTCATTAAAAAACTATTTTCTTATTAATCCTTGTTCATTTAGTATTACATTAGAATGTTGCTGCTGCAAAAATCTTAGAATATTTTTTCTACAAAACTGTTTTAACTCTTCTAAATAGTTTGACGTGACTTAATATAATCGCCTTAGCTTGTTTCGTCCATGTTGTTTAATATTTTTCTGAAAAAAAATAAAGTTTTAAGGAAATAACTTTTAGTATTCTTTGTCTTTTTTGTAAAATATAGAAAGTTGCAACAACTGTCGTCTTCTTAATTCCTGAGTTTCTTCTGCCTGTTTAATAAAAAAAAAAACAATACAGGAAATTATGAATTAAAAAAACATTCAGGCACAAAACACTTAGACGATAGCAGCCTGTCAAAACAAAAATACAAAAGTTTATATGAAGACGATTATTTTCACGCCATTATAAATACATGGCACAACAAATACATGGCTAAACAACAGCCGTTCTGGCTGTAGCCAACTTAGGCTAATTAATTTAATAATAAAAAAAATAATAAATTTATTTTTTTTGGAAAAGGTTTATTCTTCAACTGCTATTAGAAGCCAGAAAGGATAAAAGAACTTAAACTTAACTTTAACAATTCATTTATATGTTAATAAATAGTTCGACTAATCAAATTAGATATTCCATATTAAGTAATTATATTTTTATTTTTAGTATCTATTGATTAAATAAAGGAAAAAATTCCATTCACAAATAATAAAAAAAACATATTGACAATACCGGTCATTATAATGACTTTTTCCTTTTAATCTAATGAAATGCATTGATCTAATGGTTTTTAACATCTACTCTAATGATTGCTTCTAATAAACTTACGCAACTTTAACACTTTGAATACTTATTTTCTATTTTTATACTCACACGTTCAAACAAGTCTCATAAACTGTTTTTAAATGACTGACAAGCAAACCTTCAGTAAAGTAAATAAGAAAACAATAACAAAATGAAAACAATTGCTGCGACAACTAATAATGACCCCGTTGACAACTAATGAAATGGAATCAAAATGAACTGGTTGGTCGCTTGTCGCCAATCAGACTGGCAAACTGGCAGCATTAATTAAAAAAATACAAATAGACCATGTGTGGATGTTAGAATTCATTTCTAGACAGAACTTTAAAATACATATACATATTTCTAGACAGAACTTTAAAATATGTATATTAATCATTAAAGTGCTCCTTAAACCAGATAATCAGTAAGTCAGACTTTATTTCGTTATTTTGAATATTGATGAAAATCAGTATAAAATTGTCCCATTTACGGCCCTTTTCACAATGTATGATTATTTTATTTTTAATTTAAAATTAACTAACTGTTGGTTTGGTTAACAGGCACTGAATAACCGACGGTTACGTATTTGGGTTTCACCATCATACAGTTACTTAACAAGGGAATATAAGAAAAAGTAGGGCAATGTTGTGATCATTTGTTTACGAAAACTAATGTAATGGAAGATTGAATTTCCAATTTCTTTTTTTTTTAATCAAATAACTATATGTACATGATTTTGTACTGGATGAACTGAATGTATCTTAGGTTATTTAGTGTGCTGAATTCAAATCTACGCTCTCTTTTATTTGATACGAAGAAAATTTTGGTGGGTCCATTTAAGATACCTTTCGTTCGACCACATCAGTGCCAATGATTGATATTGTTACGGGATTAGGATACTAACGCCTGTGTCACAGTTACCCAGATATGATTAAAAGTGTGTTTTTACATCCATATTTTATAATGCAAGAATTCAGTGTGCCGTTGTCTTTTTTAAGAGTAATAGCAGTATTCTTCCTCTTTTACTCAATCGTTTGAATCTCAAGCAGGGCCTTTTATTGTAACAAATATGTTAATAATTTTTTTATATTTTTATAAAATTTTGAATTACAAATATTTTTTTTTTTTTTTTTTTTTTTTGTGAAAATTAAATTGGTTTCAAATAAATAAATATTTTTATTGAACAAAATCTGACAATTAAAATACTAACCGGTACATTTTCTTCAGTTATATCTAACAGACACTTTTTTGTTAAATGGTGTCAATTAAAAGTTACTATTTTTACGAAAATTGTATGGCTTAAAAAAAAAAAACAAATCATGATTTTTGCCTTTAAATATCTGCTTTTTCTCGACAAACAAAATATATTTACTATGACAATTTAAACCACAATAAAAAATTAAATAGCAAAATTCATTAAGTTAACAAACATTTACCATTCGTACAAACAATAAAGTTATAAATATGTTTATATATTATATTACAAACACGTACACACACATACATATATTGAAGAATATAAAGGTTTGTTCTCGTTTACGAGTATAATTCTTTGCGACTTTATGGCAAAAACCAAACTAGGTCAATGTAAAAACGCATCAAAGTTCGAGTTTGTAATACACCCAACCACCGCCATCATCACCACAATATATTCCGAACGGTTGAACTTCCGAACGCTGCTGCACTTTTGTTTTTCTTGCTGCTGGTGCTGCTGAAGCAACAACAGTGGCCATTCCTCTATATTATTCATTCATTACGTATGCATGATGTTGGTAATATTTATTTTGGTAGCGGTTTCTGTATTTTTAATATTTTATGGGCATAAAATGCCACACACAGAGGTGCAACTCCCAGTAGAAAAAAATGATACACTACATCCACATGTGTACTTCTCAAACTATATTTCGTCAACTTTTTCAAAGTTATATTTACAACTAATAAATAAATGAAGATGACATAATTTCGAAACAAATTGGCTTTATTAGAAGCATAACTTATGACATTAGTATTTGACTATGCCTATGGATTGCTAGTAATGGCTTTGAACTTCTTGTCGTTGGCAGTACCCTTCTCAAGGGAATTATTAAAAAAAAATTAAGGATCAATGACAAATTTTTTGAAGAAGAATATTTCGTAGATTTTCCTCGCTTCAAATGGGTCAGTTTTGCTTATTGATATTATCAATGAAATAATTAGAGATGCATATTATGATTTAAGTCATACTTGGCGGGAAAACGATCAATGCGTAATCGAAATCGGATAGTTGATTGAATAGACTGAAAAACGGATGAAACAAGTAAACAACGGACGACAACTTTTTCAAAAGTTGTTAAATGAATTTGCACAATTTGCCAGCGTTGTTCTGATGTTAGTCTACATAAAAAGAAAAAACAAATTAAACTAAGCGCTAATGACAATAGAAATCCACATCTGATACGAGAGTTTAATTCCTGTTGCAAAATTTAATACTCAAAAAACAATCTGTGTTGATATATTAAAAAAATGGAAAATCAACAAATAAATATGTTTGTAAAATTTTTAATATAAATTTTTTTATAAAAACGCTGCTCTTGGTGGTTTTTTTTAGTACATTACATTTTTAGTACAGTACATTACAATTTTGTTCGGCAATAATAGTAGCCGAGGTTTTTTTTAATAAATTCTATATACATTTTATGTCAAAAACCTTTACCTGTAAAGTCTAGTACTCTGTCCGAATTTGTGAAAAATATTGAGCAACATTTATTGTTTCACAAGAAAAATTTGACATTTAAAATGTGATGTCTATCTCGCGATTTGGAGGAATTTTTCGATTTTTTACTTTTAAATATACTACATTGTTTTACGAAATTTTGTACAAAAATTTTACAAAAAATTCCACATGCTTTATATCACAGCTTTGAGAAAATGTTGCCAGAAACATTTCAATGTTTATCCACAGTAAAAACAGAGTACTACGTCTGCAACATTTTTTCATGACTTTTTCATACAATTTTTTATGTATATAGTTTGACAGCATTCCGCATGAAAAACTAAACCTTTAATTTTTTACTGCCGTTTGCGTAAACGTATACTATACAACAATAAAAGAAAGGGATAAGTTTTGCCTCTTTTAAATCTGAATATTCTAAGTGCAACGTTTTTATTTATTTATTTCTTTGAGTCTATGGATTCAAGATCCTTGCAGACATTAAAAACTGTAACATAAAGTACATAAATACATAACTTTAATTATTCAAATACGAAATAAGATAACATTTAATAACATTAACATTTAAAGAAATATCAATATATTTAAAAATTTATTAAATTCAGTACAAATTCTTAAAAACAGGTCAGAGTTAGCGTAATTTTCTCCGAATAACAGCCAGTGGATAAAAATAGTGGGTTGGACGACATGGAACATTGAAAGAAATATTACTTATCAAAAAAACCGAATACACATTTCCTTTTATTAAATTTAAAACAAAGGTGATATTTAACATTACTCTGCGGCTTTTTAGGCTTGGCAGCTTTATTAGAGCTAGTCTGCTAGAGTATGATGGTAGAATTAAGGGATCCCATTGTAACCCTCGAAGACAAAATAAAAATAACTGTTTTTGTACCGATTCAATGCTATCACAATGAACTTTATACATTAGATCCCAAATTATTGAGCCATATTCCAGAATAGGCTTGACCAAAGAGGTGTAAAGATGTTTTGTGATATACGGATCACTAAACTCCTTCGCCCGGCGTTATATAAATCCAAGAACAGCTCGTGATTTGTTAGTGGTTGACGAAATATGCTCTATAAAATTTAATTTAGCATCCAGTAAAATACCAAGATCAGAAATTACATTCACTTTGTCTAGTGCATGAGGATTTAAAATATATTGCACGTTTGTATGACATCTTCGGAAGAAACACATGTGTTTGCACTTTTTAAGGTTCACCTCCATAAGGTTAATATTACACCAGGAACTAAATGCATCTAAGTCTGTAACTGCGAAAGTCGTTCACTCGTTTTCGCCTACAACCATTATTGTTTTTTAACATTTATTATTTTTTAACATTTATTATTTATTTCTTTTATTTGTTCTATTATCATTTGTTAACTTCAATATTGTTTTTTAAGTTAAGAATTAATTATAACATAATTTAAATTAACGGTCGGGTAATTCAGCGCCACCTATAAGTCAGCAACAAAAATCACAGCTGAGATGGTTGTCAACCGATGTCAACAAACGATCGGTCATGTAGGTGTGTGTGAGAATGTGTGTGCACAAGCATGGGTATAAAAGGGCGAACATTTTGAAAAACTGGGGAGATAGCAAGCAGCTCGCCTGCAGGTAAGAAGTCTCTTGGAGGAATTTTATATTCCGCAACAACTTCTTATCTGCAGGACAATTGCAATTGGTGGAAGTACCAACACCACAGAAGTTTATCTTCTACCGGTGTTGGCTCGACCGTGTGACTAGTGCTGGTGTGGAATTTTATATTCCGGCCATAATCTTGGACACCTAGAACTCCCTACAATCGCTGCCACTGTACGCAGCCCTGTACATTCCACAACTGTACCGTGGCCGTCGCAGCCCTCTACCACTGCCAGGTACCGCTGCCCGTTGTCATTACAGCCCTGTACCATTGCCAGGTACCGCTGCCAGTTGCCGCCGTCGTCTTGTACAGCTAGTGCTGCCAGTTGCAGCCCCGTAACGCTGCCAGAGCAGCCCGTACACGGCGCCGCTGCCAAGAGCCTCGCCGTCTGGTCCGCCACTGGCCTTCGCCATTGCCGCATTGTACCACTGCCGCCGTCGTCTTGTACAGCCACAGACAGCAGCCACATTGCCTGGTACGTACATTGGTCACTGCCGCTCTATACCACCACTAAGTGTCGCTGCCTATTGCCAACGCCACCAATTACCGCAACTGCCGCATGCCATCGCCCCTGTACCACATTTATGGGCGCTGCTGCACACATTCATCACCACAGCCTATGGAAGACCGCTAACCTGAATTACCACGATATTTGATCGTCGACCGCAACTTGTCCAACGTTGTAGCATTTAAATTTAAAAGTGAATAAAACAGAACGTAAGATTTATAACGTTTAAGAAACCAGAGCGGTTTCATTTCTACATCCATAAGAGGAGGTAGGTAACAAAACATAATATAAACGACCCTGGACTCCGCTGCAGCTTTCCCAGCAACCAGCGGAAAACGTGTCGTTACAAGTCTTTTTGCAGAAGAATATAATCAGCGTGACGATCGTATGTGCGAAAAAATCTTTACGTCGTCTGCATACTATAGAACGTTTGAGTGTTTAACGATTTTCGGTAGATCATTAATAAACAGGGAAAATAACAAAGGAACTAGATGGCTCCCTTCGCGCACGCCGGATGTAACCGAAATTCCATTGGAAATATGCGTTTTAAGACGAACGTTTTGAGTTCTGGTTGATAGGTATGAATTAATCCACATAAGGCAATTGTCCGTAAATCCCATAACATTAATTTTATTTATTAGAAGTTAGCAAAGTTAGGAGGTACCTAGGATTTCTACAATGATATCGGCGATTCCAAATAGTTATACGTCGTGATTACGTTAGATTCTCATCAGCCACGTAGGTTTTTTGTTTTAATATTTTTTTAGAAATTGTCAATGACTGTTTTTAAACAATTATTTTTGATAGTAACCCAGCAGAAAATACTGCTTGGCCGTATGCAGGTATGTAAGGGAATAACGAATTGTTAACGCTTACGAAACTGCTTACGTATGACATGACATTTGCTTTTAATCGATTATTGCAGCGCAGTGTAGATGTCCTAAAATCATATCGTATTAAGTTAGTGTCTTCTCGTAAATCAAATATTTTTATCACTGCCTTACCGTTGTTCTTTTAGTATACACCACTACAGTGGTGCACTACAGTGCACTGTAAGGGGAAATGTAAAAAAATCATTGTTGTTTTGAAAACTCAACATTATATTACATACAAAATTGCATTTATTTAGGGAACATTTACATACTTATATGCTTACTGTTTATAACTTGTGTATGGCAGGAAACGTTTTCGTTACCGATTTAAAGGTACTGTATATAAAGGCATCTTTTATTTTTCAAAGCGGAATATTTAAAACACGGTTGCGCAACAGATGGTGCTATTTTAAAATAATCACAAAATATGCATTACTTACTGCAAGATAGCGAATTGAATAAAATTTGTGTTTGATTTGTATTTTTACTTTGTGTAATTACATTGTTCTTAAAATATTTTAAACACCTTATAAAGAGCTTTAAAATTATTCTTAGAATTTTTTAGAGGCTTATATAAATTTTAGAATTTTATGCAGGTATGGGTACCTTGATAGAAAGTAAATATGTAAGAGTCTTAAAATTTGGTGTGGATTACTTTCAAAGCAAACTCGAACACGAACAAAATATTGTCAGGATGCACACAACGTGTGTGGGCACCGCTAGCTCTTACATAAAAATTATGTGTGGTTGTGAACATATCGCACATTTATACAAAAAAAATGTACTAATCACGCTATAGCGCGTGGTTCAATGCGGTACATAATTATTGTAGTATTTTATTCTTGTTTTCATATATTTTTTTTTTTTATAAATAACGAGTGATTTTTTAAGAGCTTGAGAACTTTTTTTTTTAAAAAACGCATAAAATTTGCAAAATCTCATCGGTTCTTTATTTGAAACGTTAGATTGGTCCATGACATTTACTTTTTGAAGATAATTTCATTTAAATGTTGACCGCGGCTGCGTCTTAGGTGGTCCGTTCGGAAAGTCCAATTTTGGGCAACTTTTTCGAGCATTGCGGCCGGAATAGCCCGAATTTCTTCGGAAATGTTGTCTTCCAAAGCTGGAATAGTTGCTGGCTTATTTCTGTAGACTTTAGACTTGACGTAGCCCCACAAAAAATAGTCTAAAGGCGTCAAATCGCATGATCTTGGTGGCCAACTTACCGGTCCATTTCTTGAGATGAATTGTTCTCCGAAGTTTTCCCTCAAAATGGCCATAGAATCGCGAGCTGTGTGGCATGTAGCGCCATCTTGTTGAAACCACATGTCAACCAAGTTCAGTTGTTCCATTTTTGGCAACAAAAAGTTTGTTAGCATCGAACGATAGCGATCGCCATTCACCGTAACGTTGCGTCCAACAGCATCTTTGAAAAAATACGGTCCAATGATTCCACCAGCGTACAAACCACACCAAACAGTGCATTTTTCGGGATGCATGGGCAGTTCTTGAACGGCTTCTGGTTGCTCTTCACTCCAAATGCGGCAATTTTGCTTATTTACGTAGCCATTCAACCAGAAATGAGCCTCATCGCTGAACAAAATTTGTCGATAAAACACATTTCGAACCGAACACTGATTTTGGTAATAAAATTCAATGATTTGCAAGCGTTGCTCGTTAGTAAGTCTATTCATGATGAAATGTCAAAGCATACTGAGCATCTTTCTCTTTGGCACCATGTCTGAAATCTCACGTGATCTGTCAAATACTAATGCATGAAAATCCTAACCTCAAAAAAATCACCCATTATTTACAAATGTGTTAGCTTTTTATGGTGTCCATCACTGTTTTAACCCTATAGTTTTTCGTATTTTCATGTTCATGTCATGAAACAAGTGATGCCTAAAGTTTTCAGCAAAGTTGTAAATAAAATAAAAGATATACTAAAAAACCAGAAAAATATTAATAAATTATTCATAATAAAGTTGTTAAATAATATAAGGTCGTACGACACATGTACATAGGCATGAATGTAAGTTTACACAATCTAAAGCAAAAACAATTAATAGTTGTACTGACAGTGGGACATAACACTTGAAATTTCTTTTATTCAACTTTTTTTGTATAATGCATTTTTTGTCAGTTACTTTTTTTATAACTAATACTTATTAATAATTTTTTAAATTAATTTTTAGGTAATGGCATATACATATGTATCTCCAATAGTATTTTCCATTATAAAGTATAGCTGTTTTATTTGCAATTTGACAGAAATTTTTTGCATTTATCATTCTGCTCTATGCTAGAACTTGTTAATTTTTTTATTGCCCTTAGAAAAACATACTTGCTTAATTCTCATTAAGTATAATTTTATAATGCTTCTATCCCAAGGTATATCTTCTGATAAATTCATTGATATTGATGATATTGAGAGGTAAGCTATTTAATTAGTCCATTTTACTTATGTCTCAAGTTATCTCATCGGGAAATTCTCAATTAAATATTATATTTTTACTTTAACTATAATTTATAGTATTGAGAACTTTTTTGACCAAAAGAGAATTAAAGAAATTAAATATAACACTTTGTATTACATTTTTGGCAAAAAGTCAACAATCAATATATTTCTAGATAAAAATAATAAAACAAAAAGTAGGATTTCGTCAAAGTATTTTTATTCCTTTTGAAACTCTTGTTTGAAAACATTTTCTAAAGTTATGGGAGTTCTGCACATGAGCTGATATATGGTCGTTTCTTTCAGAAACGGAGGATTTTAAATTGACAGCATTTGCGAATTTCAATCTGTGATAAATGGCTATTGGTTAAATAATTGTATAAATATACAGAATTTCCAAATTTGCCGTGATGACATTCTTCAAGCCATAGCACAGTGGGGCAGAATCAAAATATTTTTGAACTAACTCAGCCAGCCGAGGAGTATCTGAGCTTTAGTCTTGACGCTGGGCACCATCTACTTTCCAGGGGTGGTGCTATGTGGTTCAAAGTTTGGTATCTTGCACTTGTAAATTCTTTGATATGTAAATTTAGAAAATTTTATAAAAATGGTCCAATTCGGAAAAAGTAAAAATATTAAATATGAAACAAAATGTATCTAAACGAAATTTTCTGTCTATATGTAATTATACAATAAAAATCGAATGGTATGCAAATATGTAACATTAAGGTGAAGGCAATCCCACAATTTCCAAAATAAAGCCCAAAAATCCCAAAAGTTTAAATTATCTATAACTACAAGAAAAAATTAAAAAAAAATACTAAAAAATGTACTCAATATTTAAAAAAAACAGGATCAGGGTATCGAAGAGTTAAAAAGTTTAGATCTCCCTCAATTTAAAACAAAGTTCGCAGATTATAGCATCATTTTATAGGTATTAACTAATAAACGTCTAGACTATGTATAATTTTTAAAACAAAAATTGAAGAAATACCAAGCTCCAATAGAATTTCCATGTGCTAGTAGATGATGACCAGAGTCAAGACTTAAGCTGAGATCCTCAGCTATGCCCTTTACAAGTGGCTGAGTTATTTACAATATATTTTGACTCTGCCCTACTGTTCGTTGTCGAAACATCGTTGCATCCAGAAACACCCACTGTTGGGTGCGCTTTGTGGGACTGTGAAATTATTGGTCTTTACAAATAACGAAGGTCAGAACGTTACAGCCAATGGTCCGCACACCATATGGAGTCATGCTTACTAACTTTTTAATGGCTCAACCGGAAGTATTTTAGACGTGTGGTTTTAGCAGAATGGTCCCACATATCACACTGCGCGCGATAGCAGTCCTCCTTTGTGTGATTTGACGCCATTAGATATTCTCATACACCAAAAACGATCAAAAGCGAATATTTGCCACGTTTTACCGATATACAGTGTGTGAAAACTGCCTTGTAAGCGCTAGCTACGGCGCGCGAACACATTAATTATTTATTTAAAAAAATAAAGACAATTGGATGAAAATTTTTTTTTTGTATTATTGCAATTCAAAGCTCTCCGCCTCTACAGAAATCACCCTTTAACAAAACAGTAAAATAGTAAAAATAACTAAATTTATTTCCCAAACATTAATTTTTTCGCATTCTTTGTTATCGGTTTTACTATTAATAAAATAAATAATTTTTGTGTCCACACAAAGTATTTATAACAAATATTTTTTATTCATCTTTTTTATCTCTCTTTTTAAATCGTAAAATAAATAATATTTTTTTTTTTGTCGTTAGTCTATTGAAAAAATATCATTGTAAATAAAAGTAAATAATATCTTTCGGCCATGAGACTTCTTTGTGATTTTTCGTTTGCCATTAATGCCTGGTAATCCCTCACCCGTGATTGTTTAAAATATCTTTAAAGAATTTAATATCGACGTTAATAATGACAGTTCGAATTACCAATCACACATTACAAATTTTCACACTCATTCCTTAAATTTACGGCAGACAGACAAGACAATCTTATCAAAACTGCAAAAAAAAGTTTTAAAAATTGCTTTATCTTTGTTCAATATATTGTTGAATTGAAAAAAAGTAAATCAAATACGAAATATATTTTGGTAGGTAACAGAAGGTACAGAAGACGTTATTTACTTAAAACAGTTTTTTTTTAATTTTTGCCAGCTTAACAAAAATAATAATAATTAAAATTTGCTATTCCATTTGAAAATTTTAATTAAGCTCAAACTGTCAGCGACCTATCATTGCCACCGTAACCTTGTGCTGTGTGCAAACAGTTAATAGGAATGATATTTTCAAAATAACATAAAACGTTGAAAAGTTTCTTCATGTAATAAAACTATAGAACACTTTTCGTTGAGAGACAGACAGACGCATTTAGGTAATTTTTGCTGAAGATTCAATTAAAAGCGAGACAATTTAATTTTGTAGTAAATAAGAAATTTAATATTAACAGTTTTATGATGAAACAGAAATGCTTTTAAAAGATTGATTAAAGTTTCTATGATTATAAAATACTTATTCCTAAATAATTTTTATTACAGCAATTTAATGGAAATAATGATTTTAAATAAGACTTTTCGATCGTAACTCAAATTTAGATTAAATCTTATACTTAATTGCCATAAATTCATTTTCTTTTTAAAAATTTATTTTAAGAAATTAAGTCAACTGGTTGATTGAACAAACAACCACAATTCGTGCCGCAATGTAACGTAAAACATGTCGAAAATACCAAAGCAGAACACTAACTTTATGAGTTCCTTTTCGACCCCCTGCGTTCCTCAATGATTTCTGGTATCCGATGAGAAATTTACGAATACCTTATTTTGAATTAAGTCACGTGCTATCGCTAACATTTTACTTTCGACTGTGGTGATTTCAGACTGGCAACTGATACATGTCGACATTCTTGCTCATCACAGAGTCTATGGTAACTGCTAACATTTGCTTAAGGCTAAGGTTTCCACAGCATCTCCATTAAATTTGTGTCTGCTCGTGGTACAAATCCTTTTATATTATTAGCCTTTTTCCCAGCACAGTCGGCAAGTATTGTCTTACCGCGATATTATTTTGGCTAGATAATACTTGACGTTTTCGTGGCCTGTCACTAACGCTGTTAACCATTTGTAGGCACCCAGATTATATCCAAGCTCCTTCTTTTGTCTTTCTGCCAACTTGTAGTGAAAAATCCCGAGTCTTTAGTGGGAATCGATAGACTAGGAAACTACCTACTTGCGCACCGAGACATCCCGACTAACAATTACGATAATATCAAGCAAGAATGGCGCTTTGTTGTTTTTAATGAAAACACGGACCGATTACTTTACAGGCCCATAAACCCCATTTCATTTTTTTAGTTTAAGAGTCAGCAACTTTAGCGCTGTCAAATAAACACTCCCATCTAGCCGCACAGTAGTGCACCAAGCCAAGTTTCGGTCTAAGCACACAGTGGGTATATTACACGAATACATTCGTTCTTTTTTTAAATTCCTCATACCAATTTTGCCTTTATCCCAAATGATGGAACTTAAAACAAAACGAGAGTACATACGGTTAACGCTAAAGCTGAAGTTTTTAAGTTTTACAGTGAAGGCTTCCTGAGAGATGAAGGTGTAGAAATTTTATATCTTAGTATAAACAGTGCTACCTTTCATAACCGGACATTCACCGTGGCGATATTTTTGTCCGGTTATTAGAGGTATACAATGTTTTTTCTTTGTTGAAACATAACATAGTCGCCTCTAGCAAAATGCTTCAAACTGGTAATTTGTTTTAAAATAGGACCAGAAATTGGGATATTTTGACATCTAGTTTTAGTGAACCAATCAAAGCACATTCACACAAACATACCATTTGTTTTTATTGATTTCTAAGGCCAGTGTTTTGCCAATATTGAATCTTAAAACATAAAAAAACGTAACAATTTCACGCATTGAATAAACTCATTTATAATTTCCATGTTTTTTTGATAAATATTTTTTTTTGTTTTTTGTATTACATACAATGAAATCTTTATAATCAAACTTAAGTTCGTTTTTATTCTCTCTAAGAAAGAATTAATTAAATTACAATTTTGGGACACGAGCTAAGAAAACGACTTCTTCAAATAAACAGCATTTTCTTTGCCGTCCTTAGAACATTGCCATGTAAATTTACGTTAACAGGCGAATCAACAATATTATTGACATTAATACAAATATGTATCGGAGTTGAATAAAAGAAGAACTAAATTTTAAGTAGCACTCTTGTTGAGAGATATTGTGAACAATATTTTTTAAAATTTGGTGTCTGCGTCCGGTTATGATAATCCATTTTGTATAGAAAAACTAATAAAAATTTTGGATCTATAAAGCTTCGGAAAAGCATAAGCCATTGCTGACTTTAAAATTTAATTTTTAAACAAGGCATAAACTGACAAGGAAAGTATTCCCAAATCTCATTTAAAATAAAATAATAACTTACAGTTTTATAATATTGCCCAACACATTTATGTCACTGGTATAATTTTTCCAACTGTCACGCACGAGTTTTAAATGACAATACTTTTTTAAAGTTATTCTTTGTATCAAAATAAAAACATGAATCAAAAATTTGTCATCATTATTTCTATTTACGTCTTAGCAAAAGATAGAAAACCCAAATTAAAAAGCACAAATTAGTAATGAAAACTTTCTTTAGACATTTTGCTTACTTCCATTGAATCAACAACAATTTTTATAAAGTTTATATAAATTGTTTTGGTAAAAAAAAAACACATACACTTGTACTCATAAATAATTAAAAAAGAGAATATTGGCACCAAAAATGGCACACGAAAAAATAAAAACTAAGAAAAAACACTGTTAACACGTGCAAAGGAAGTAAAAAGGAATAAAAGCAAACGACGCAATTAGAAATGATCTATGAGCTGTAAATTGTTACACGACTAAGCTGAAATTCATATACTGTAACCACACGCGTTTTCTATAAAAACTAATTCCTAAAAAATATTTTGAAAAATGTATACTACCTTTTATTTTTTATTGGAGGTATTACTCCAATTTCTCTTCAAAGTTCGCATCACATATAATTTCGCTTACATATAATTTGAAAATATAAGCTAATTAAGAGCTGCTTGAGATAAACTATAAATAAAATTTACATTATATGGAAAGTGTTAATCCAGCCTATCTACACGTATGTGAGGCAATATTCTTTTAAAATTTCAAAACGACTGGATTAGAAAATTCGCAGTTGAGTGAACTTGCGAACACTTAATTTTTTATGTAAAAACTAGCTGTGCCCGCCACTTCCTTAAAATACTTTGTTTGATTTTGCCTAGAAATCAATCCATACCAAAGAACCTTGCTTTACTTTATATAAAGGTTCTCATCCTTACTAAAATAACTGCTTCCTTAAACTATGCATATCGGTTAGTGCTTCCGTTATGGTTTATATATTTATTTTATATTTATATAAAGAGTCTCAATAACTGCGTACTTTCACTAATTTTTCTCCAGTTTTTCTTGGAAATAAGATATTTTTGCGGAAAAATGAAAGAGAATACTAAGGTACCTGCTCACAAAATTTGTTAAAATCCATCCGGTAGTTTTAACGTGAGAAGAACACAGACAGACAGACAGGCAGGAAATGAGTTATTATATGTATAGATTTTCAGCTTTAGAAGTAGTTTTGGCGCCACAGCCTCTATTTATAGCAGTTCTTACAACCAGTCAAAAAAATATATAATGTATTTAAGCTATTGTCCTAAAATGTACTCCAGGGCATGAATGAAGGATACAAATTTTTAAGTTTTTAAAATCTTTGTAATTCATACAAATTATTTAGAAGTTATGTTCAGCTCATTCTTCCATTTTTTTAAACACGACAATGCTTATCAGCCGTATAACCATTGTATCGCAAAATTCGAATTATGTATGTGTTTTGTATACAGAGTATGTATATAAGATGTTTGGGGTTTGTTTATAGGATTGAAATAAAAATATCCATCCTTGCATATGAGAATATTGATTTTACACTCAACTTTACGATACTTCATGGAAAGATATATTTTTATGCACGCAAAGAACAAACATGGTTGAACTATAATCTAAGAGCAACATATTATGATTGAGTTATACGGTTGTAGTCAAACCACATTATTAACATAATAAGAATATTATTTTAGAACCATATTATGGTCTAACTTAAAAAAAACATTGCAAAATAAAAATTTTCTTAATTGAATACCTTAATTGTTTATATAAACATATCTTAGACTTATTTATTACCAAAAATTCATAATTTATTTTTTTTGAAAGATAAACCTGTAAAATTAGATTTTAATAATTAAAAGAAATAAACTCAAAACTTTAAGGAAACCAAGCATTATTTGTTGTTTTTTGTCATACTGTGGTTACTTACAAGAAAACTTATCATGATTTATTTACTAATAATAATATTATGGATATAAATGCAATATTATTTGGGAATACTAATAAAATTTTAGTTGTGGTGTGAATATTATAAAGTTCAAACCGTTCAATTTTCCATTTAATGATCAAAAAGCAACAAAAACTTGTTTTTGGTGACCATAGTAATGAAAAAAAACCCTATAACTTGCTCATCGCAACCTTATATTGTTACATAGAACCCAAGATAGTTCTTGTAACCATACCATAACCATGTAACAAAATCGAAAAAGTAATTACATATTTTCGGTTTGCGATGTCAAGTAAACTAACCTTCCCCTTTCCGCTTATGCAGAAAAACTATACAGCTCTTCATCTCTATATGCCAAGGTCACATACTGGATTTCATTTTGATGAAACGGTAGGACCTGTACAGCGTTCACAAAAATTATGCAGTAGAAAAAAAAATATTATAAAAATTACAATAAGTATATCAAACTTATTATGCCGATAAGATGAAAGGGTAATGCAAAAAAAATATATAAAAATTATACAAAAACATTTTAAATGACATCAAATATTCCTTAAGATGTTACAACACTATCACATTTTACAAAAAAAGAAAAAAACTAAACTGCAGCCATAAATATGATAAACATCAAAAAGACATACTCACACAAAATATAAACTTAAACTTAAATTTGCACACACATACTCCCATGCAAATAAACATAAAATATATAAGCAGGGTTGGTAAAGTCGATACATTTGTCCCATTTTTGGCATAATTTGGACCTGAAAAATACATCGGTACACTAAATGACTCATATTCTTCATTAAAAAAAAGAAACTAAAAAAAAACTTTACTTTTAACCCATTAGCAAATATTAAACAATTAATAATTAAATACCCAAGATGTATTTAGTGCAATTCGAGCCCCAAAATTACAAGCCGGCTTGGTCAATTTGAATGAGTATTACATCCCTGATTTAATTGCCTTAGATGTTTTCACGAAAATGTCTAATTGCCTTAGTTGTTTAAAATATAAAATGGGAGAAAAAACACTCTTTAAATATTGATATAAGAAAACAATACTGTGTAAATATTAAGAATTTTTCTTTTTTGTTTTGTTTTAAGTGTGTGTACTCATTAATGTGCCTCACAGTATGCGTTGCAAGTGTTTTACCAAAAAATGATATACGATTCCTTTCTTCTATATTAAATATGAAAAAATATAAATATTATATTATTTAGAACGTTTTAATAATGAAAATGAAAATATTTTAATCCTAAGAAACACAAATTCATATCACAAAATTCATATCAGTAATGCAATTTTTGTCAAAATGAAGTATCATCAGTCACTTAATCTTATAGCCCGTTCAGGCTGCCACTTAATTAAGTAATTTCGAACTGAAATCACGAACGAAATCTAAGGTTTTCATACTGGGGTTTTTGCCATTTGAGTTATTTTCGCAAACAACTGATCATGTTTAGTTAGATCATTATATTTTTTTTTTTGCAAAAAGTAGCTTTTTCTACAAAACCAGTTAATTTCTACGAAATTAAGTAGAATGAGTTAATTTGGGCAATGGTGAAAATTATGAAAATTGAAAATTGAATTACAGATAGATTCTTAGCTAAAAGAGGCAATAGGACATGGCGCTTTTCAAAACTCAGAGCCAGAGTAATGAAAACAGGGAAGAACATAGATGGATCCTTAGCTAGAAGTGCTAAGTGCAGTGTATGTGTGAAAAACTTGGACTTATGGGGATAAAGAAATGTATGTATGTATGTATAAACAACACGTGTTATAGCGTTCGCATGGTAATCTCCGAAACTGCCCAGTTAATGATTTCAAGAAGTTTTCCATTTGTGTAGACTTAGTGGACGTGATAGGTTGCACTACCTATTTGTTTTAAAAATTATTATCCCAAATTTATTACCACTCAGCCATTTGTTCAAATCTTGTAAGGAAATAGTACCACCATTGAACTTGATGGCTTCTTTTTTTGGTGTCAGTGTTTTTTTTTTTATACAAAAAAAACATAAAAAATCAGCAAAACAAATTCACATTTTTCTACTTTAGTTAAAACTAATAGACACAACTTGTTCAAAATTCGACAAAGTCCATGAATAAATAACAGTTAGCGTCAGCTGTGTTGCATTGAAAGTTACTGTGCTGGAAATACAAAAAACATGAAATTATCAAATTGACCTCGTAAAATATTTTCTTGTAAATATAAGATCCAGCAATCTGTCAAATACTTTACATTTACGGGTATGTAGATAATTATGTAAAACTCATTTTCTTTTGATGTCTCTATCAGTGGTATACTGATGATGAACTATTTCGATTCTGTGTACAAAATATAATAAGCATTCAAAAATTGCTGGCAGCTTTTTTTAAAAAGATATAAATAAGATAAAGTCCAATGGTCAAGGACAAGCATGTGGTCATCTTAATATCTTAAAGCGTTTTTTTATGTGAACTCTAATAAGAAAAAATTACACAAATGGAATACAAAAATATAAATATGATCATATGAGTACGTAAAATTTCGTTTTAGCTTCACACAGTGGGGTATTCGATGCCAAAAGTGGGAATTAATTCTTGGTGGCTTCCTTGTTTGTAATTTTTCATATTTTTAGCTTAATATCACTTAGATTGAACAAGCTTTGAATTTAGGGGAAAAATTGTGGAATAGGATGGGCGGAAAGTGTACTCCCCATACAAAGTATTTAATAATCTGTTAGCAAAGAGCCTATGCATTCATTTGAAGACGGGACACGAGATCGGGTGAAAATGTGATGCGGTGCGGAGAAAGGGGTACTCCCCATATAATTATGTGCCAAAATTGCAAATTAACTCGAAGTAGCATTACCCATTACTAATTTTAGCTTAAGGAAGTGAAATTTTTACATTTTAAATTATATTTTAGTGCAATTTTTTTTGTTTTCCATTTATTTCATTATTAAAAAAAAATATATTATTTAAACATTTCTATCCGTATCCAATTATCCAATAAATTATCCCATTCTTAACAATTATCGTCATTATTTGTATAATTGGCATAAATATCATTATCATCATCATTAGCATTAGCATGTTCTTCACTATAGGTACTTGATTAAAATATTAGAAAAGTAATTGCTTCCTAAGGCAAATTATTAATTGTTTTTATATATATATATATATTGCTCATATTTGACATCACTTGATCAGAAGTTATTAAAAGTCCTTAAATAAAAAATTTTTCCCTAGAACTTTTTCGGAAAAATGCTCCCTAAAATTTTTAAAAACTTTGAAATAAATAATAATGTGTTTATTGTTTTTCAGATAGTAAATGCAACAATATATTTGCATATAATTTAAAAATGTGCAAAAATGTGTAAAATAGTTTTTTTTTACAAATTGTTTAAAAAAAATTTATAATTTACGAAGAAAAAAGCTTTTTACTTAATTCGGCTTAATTTACAACTATTTTTATAATTTTTCCTGAAATCGACTAAAGTATAGAGTTACGAGAGAAAAGAAATTAAGAATTGTTAAACAAATTACACATAAGATCAAAAACGCACATATAATATAACTAACCCGAGGTTTAAGGTTTCATTATTATATTCTTAACTTTCTCTTCAGAAAGCATCGAGAACTAATTCTTAAAACATTGATAATTTTAATTTTTAATGCAAGCCAGAAAAACATCAAATAACTCAGGCTTGAAAAGTGTATATATCAACAACAGTATTTGTCATAAACAAAAATGTTTGCTAGTAATGTGTCATTTTGTGTACTTTTACCGAGTACCAAAATTTATTCGGTTCACACAACTTAAATTTTTCAATTCATTCCCGTTTTTGTTATCGAAAACCCCTCTCTGCATCTGTGACTTTTTCCATTTTTAGATGGCCAAAATTAATTACTCTGGTATTAGAAGATATATCGAAGTGAAACTTGGTACATATTGTGCCAATGCAAAATAGATTATGAACAAAAAAACTGGGCGGAATCCGCCCACTTTTTGTTGTATGAGAAATAAAATATTTCATATTTATGAAATAGAATTAAAAAAATTGGGAAAGTTTAATAAAAAAATATTTTTTATTGTTTTTTTTTTTATTTATTACTTAAAGTAGTTAAAACAAAAAAAGTTCAATGTCCTTTAAAATAGACTAAAAAATAAGCAAAAAATTTAAGAACTGTAATTAAAAAATCATACATTTTTTGAAATAAGATGAATAATGAAATAAAAATCATGATAGATTAAAAAATATATAAGATTAATTCATTGTATCCTTATCAAGGTCTTCTACAAGTGGCTCCAATAGTAAGGATTTCATCTCTGGATTTAATGTTTTTCTTCTTGTTGTCGTTGGAAGTTTTCGCAAATTACATACATATGTATGGGTCTGATGAAATCAACAGTCTATGTAAAAGATCCGTATTTGTATCAATTCTGGATGTTTTTCTAGTATAGAATTCACGGTAGTTTCTGGCATCTTTGTTTCTTGATTCCTGGGATTCCTCAGATAGTTGCCCAATTGGCAGAATACAGGACTCAATTATTTCCATGCCATGAAATAGAATTTTGTGTACACTTACAGGCATACAATACCAATAATATCTAGACAAATAAAGGTCTCTTGTTTCTTTTACATAATTCTCAAAGGCAACAGGATTTATTTGGTTCCCGGATCCAAGGCAAGACAGAATTACATGAAACTTTTTTAGCAAGTTTATATCTATTCCAGTAATCTCAGATGTTTTTTTCAGAATTTTCAAAGAAGCGCCTCGCGGTATTTCCGTCGTTAGTGTTACTAGTTTTTCCTGCAGGCATATCAATTAACAGACCAACATCTTTTCTAAATCTTGACTGAATATATTCTTTCCTTTTTGTTACTTTATCCTTATTTTTTCGCCTTTTACTAACCACACTTGTATGTCTAACCGGTAAGCTATGAGCAACATACATTCCATGCAACGGATCCATGAATGGAGTGGTGAAATTCCAAAATTAAGCGTTGAACTATCGACACTTTTTCCGGCAAGAGCTTGAAAATTGTCATTTCACTTGGTTTAGCACCACAAATATAGCAAACCTGACTTGATCTGTAAACCGATAGTACATTACACACTTTGCCATCAATCATACACAAGACAAGCGTACTGCTTATGCTAATATTAAGTTTTTCGTTTATAATTAGTGTTGGCTGTAATTTAGAAATTTGGCTGTTAATATTTTGCTCTTTCTTAGAAATAAGTTCACGTGTTTCCTTGGCAAATACGAGCTTAATAGGACGACAATATCGGGTTGAATTTGGAGTTGGATTTTTCCATATTATTTTTTCTTCTTCGCCAATATTTAAACTTACCCGCAAAAGAACGATTGATATGGAAAACAAACTACCATCGGATTGGTTTTCGGCTGAAAATTGTTGTTTAAAATTGGCTTGTTCAGCGCCATCGCAACCCCATTTCACTTAAATCCATGGATTCAAATATATTTAACACTGATTGAGTAGCGCATAGGCGAGATAAGGTGTGATCAATTAGTGACTGTAGTTCAATCTCTGCTTGGTTTTCCGATATTGTAATTTTTTCAGGATAACATGCAAGTTTTGAAGTTTTAATGCAGCTATATGACGGACATATTTTTGAACTAATATTAGCGAAATGTTGTCTAAGCAAGTCGTATTCATTAGTTGATAAGCCAGTATCTATAATAAGTGCAAGCACTTGGTCTGAAGACAAAACTTTTGAAATTTTTGTGGAAGTTTGTGCTTTTTTGAGAGCTGTACCTTTTGAGGGGGATGCTGTGGATAATTAGTGGACTATGTTGGCTGAATTTCTTTTTCCTGGTGATCTCAAGTTCATTTCGGCTGCCATTAATAAATGCTCAGAATCAACAGCATTTAGAAGTTCTTTAGCTTTTCGTCTTTTTGTGCGGTGAGACAATTCCTTGAACTCAATTGCAGGTCTTCCTACAGCTCTGTCACAGTATTGGGAAGTACTCGGTCCAACATCAAGAAGGCAAAATGTAAAATCCTGACATTCAGTTAGCCAAGTAGCTTCTTTCTTTAAAAAATGAGCTTTAATTCGGTGGGATGAATCCCATTTTTTATTAAAGCGGGAACACAAAGTCTTTACAAAATTGTTTAATTTCGGGTAGTCAACGTCCTTTCCAATTCGGTTTGTTATATAATTTAGCAATGAACATTTTTCGACACTATTTTTGTTTTCTAGCCAAACTTCAAAAAGTGCACTTCGTGGAATCGCCATTACGAGTATTATCTGCCTAAAAAACCGAAAGTTGTAAGTTCTAGCAGCTACTTTTTTTAATTTGGAAACTAGGTGCCTCGACTATTATTTTCGCAAAATAACTCAGCTGCACCTTGCTGCACAATTTTTATGCACTCCTTTTAATTTTTGCTTAATGATTTTTTCCTCTATTTTTAGATATTTTTTTTATTAACACAATTTTTTATGAGTTATGTATGATATTGCATTAAAACTTACCTATATCATTAAAACCCTATTAGTTATCAAGAACTGATAATTATATAATATGTAGTTTCACCGAGAAGATTTTTACAACACCGACAATTTAACCAAACTTTCTAATCTACAAAGCACATTATTTTATAATTTCTCATATGAAACTTTCAACAACTGTTATTTTTATTCTTATTGTTTTTGTTGCTTTTTTCCTATTTTTTAAATTACATATACTCTCATGTACGACATATTAAAACATCACCAAGATCGGCGAACATTATTTTTTCCAATTTCGGCCACCTAACTGTAGAAAAAGTCACAGTGTGCATCGGTTTGATATTTTTTATGTAGTTAAAAATAAATTTAAAAATAGTTCAGAAAAATTCAACGGGCAAAATAAATTTGAACTATTTTAATAACTAACAAACACTTGTAAATATGTATTTCTTTATGTAAAATATTCTATAGAAATTTCTGCTATGAATACTTTAATTTCATATAAAATCGTTTACCTTGTTTTTCTACTTAAAGCAATCCTTTCGTTAATGTTTTAGTGTTCAAAAACCAATAAAACGAATGTAAAGAAAATTAAAATCAAAAGGCCATTGTTTTTAATTGGTTTGGTCTCTCAACCATATAAGCTGAAATAAACTGGGTCTAAAACAAAAACAACAATTTAATTAGTTTGTGGGGTAAATAGAAGCACGAAGTAAGAGAGAAATTAATAGGGCAATAACTCTCAAATATTGTTAGGGGTTGCTTTAATTGAAACACTTTTAATTAATTATATTTTTTATATTAGTTTCCATGTAAACTTTACATCAAACAGTAGGATTTATATTAAACAAGTTAGATTATCAAATTTGACCATACAGAATTTTAAAAACCCTTGAAGTCTTGATCCCCCCGATCACTAAAAATAACAGAAATTATAAAATAAAAAACTTCGGTTTCTTCAGTCTTTTGTGATAATGAAAATTGTTTATGTGTTCAATGGCATCACCGCATCATCAAAGTCAAGCAATGTGTATAGAATTAGTATTTATGTTATATAAATGCATTTAAGACTGGATAAGAAAAGTTATCATCACTGTTGCCGATAACTGAGCCCATACATGGTCCCGTGTCCTAGCTTTGTGCTCAATAATAATAATAATAAATTTACAAGCTATTGTAGGTGTGCTAAATCGCCGGCTTCTTAATAATTTAACAATTGTTGTTAGTTATCCTTTATACAATACGTACAACAATTATCGTTACATTTATCGAATGACGCAGAACGGCATCAGCAATTATCGTACTTTTTTATTATTTTTCAATGATATTTCATACAGAACTTACAACCAATAATAGGTTTTGAATTAAGTAACTATTTTTAAATTTTAAGTAATTATTTTTTGGTTACAAAATCATGCTTGACAAGAATATCGATATGGATATTTTTCACCCGCTATACATCGAAACTTTTAAATCATATCAATATAGTATATATCTGTATATTTTTTACTTGCTTATCTCAGTCCACCGCGTACAGAAATGATAAAGATTAACGTCAGCACCTAGCCGTGTTGGCCCTTATGTAACGATGGTCTTACCTCCGAGTGTTTAATGGCACCCATACCGTACTAGATATACCGCACAGACACAAAGAGTAGAAATTTATAGAACATGGCAAGAATGGACCCATACTCGATCCTCTTGTTTAGGGGTTCGAGACCATCCAACTCCTTCTGTTGAGAGTGCAACAGCACACTTTGATCAACAATGCACCATCCCTACATACATCGATCTTAACCACAAGCACCACGTAAATCCCCGAAGAGGACTTCACCAACAACCACAGAAAGGGGCAGATCTCTATGGGGCCATCGTATCCCGTGATACCAGTCTTTTCGACACTGGTCGGGCCTCGAAGAGAACCAATAATTAAACAGACCTGTTCTTCTAGATTCAGGCTCCAGGAACCCTGACGTCTGATGCTTTTGGAAATGCTGCAGTGATAGATTTTACCACCGAGGGAAAGTCCACCTGTACAGGGAAGAACAGACGTGGAACAAGATTGACGTGGGCACCTGCCGGTTAGGCCTAATCCCAACAGACAACAAACCTTTTCTTCCAGATTTAGGTTCTAGGAACCCTAGCCTCTGGTGCCCCTGTTTACCCCTTGAGCACCGCGTCAAGGCATTTGAAAATGTACTGCAATGACAATTGGTATCCCCGGGGAGACAGGGAAGTACATATGTCACGTCTCTGTAGGAGTGCCTCGATAGACTGATTGGTAGAGCGCTAGTCTACCAGTCTGGGAGTTGCGGGTTCGATTCCCGCCAAAGACTGGGTGTTTTCTGCCGACAAGCAAAAAGATTCGCAGGTAGTGTTGCCTTATTTAAATCGGTAAATACACAGCTGGTTCCAGAATATTTGCATTTGTCACAGTACTAATTGCCTTACCGAGCATGCAAAAGCGGCTGCTTTGAAGTGGATGATTAGTTAGTTCGCAACCATCGTAACAATCGCACGCACAGACGGAAAACACCCAAATTTTCTTATTTTATTTTATTATCCTTTTTTTCTAAATAAATACACATCTATTTTATTAAATAAAAGTGTTTCTTGTTGTTAAGTATTTTTTGTTTATTTTAAATTCGGCCGTTTTGGACAATTCAGAAGTGAGATACTCTTACAGTGTTAAAGTGAGAGAAGAACAGTACACGCGTGCGTAAAAACCAAAAACTATTTGTTTTTTTTTGCAACAACAACGACGAAGTGTTCCACGAAAAGTAATTAGTTTAACATTACTGCGGACATTCCAGACACATTTAAAAACACATAAACGAAATTTAATGCGTATTTTAAAGTTGTGATTGTGTGTCTCGTCGCTTCAAAAAAAAAAACCAACAATTAAGGGTTGATCGATCTAACTGCGTATTTAGAAAATAAATCGTTTTTGTTGTTAGTTGCAAGTGCGTGTGGAATTTAGACTCAACAGCTGCGTGTTTGGTGTTGTGGTCATTAAATAACGATAAACGTAACACATAGATAAAAATATAAGGACAAAAAATTAAAAACAAATAACTGAGCAAATAACTATAACGAGATAACAGATTAAAAGTACAAGTTCTAAAATGATTAAAATAAATTCTTTGAAAGTTGAACAATTAAAAGACCTATTACGCGAAAGAGAATTACCAAGTTCAGGCCAGAAGGCGGAACTAGTGCATCGGTTAAGTGCATCGTAAATTTTTTTAAGAATGTTCGTGATATAGCATCGTTGTTACCTGAATTTAACCCTTTTACGGAATTTTCACTGAATTCTGTGCAATTTATAAAACGAATAGAACTGTTAAAAGAAGTGTATAAATGGAGTGATAATACATTATTGTTTGTCGTGCAACAAAAATTAATCGGTTCGGCAAAACTGTGGATTGATTCTCAAGGAATTTTCTTATCGTGGCAACAATTTAAAGACAAATTTTTGCAAGATTTTCCATGTGATGACAATGTAGCTAGCGTTCACATACAATTGTCTAACACACGTCGAAAGGCAAATGAGACCCCTCAAGAATATTTTTACAGGATGACGGCTATTGGAAATAAAGTTTTTCTACGTGAAGAAGATATTGCTCATCATATAATAAACGGTATCAACGACAGTGATTTAAGAAAAATAATTTCAAAAAATTACTCGCGATTAAATGACTTGTTACACGATATTAATACATACTGCGAGTATAATCCTGTTAAAAATGAACAATCGTATGGTCGAAATAAAAGTGTCGAATACAATAACGCGAAAATGGAACAATTCTCATATAGAAATAATAATGTGACACATAAAAATGTTGAACCGGGTATTTCTAAAATAGAGGACAAACGAAGTAGTCGTGAGGTCGAATGTTTTAATTGTCGCCGAAAGGGGCACATTTCTGTTAACTGCCCTGAACCACAACGTAAACGGAGATGTGTACACTGCCAACGAACGAACCACAAAAGTGAAGAATATCCGAGAAAATCATGGAATGCATCAAAAGCGAATGTTCATAAAATTATTGACGACAAGCCAAACGATAATTTTGTGAAAACGATTTTAATTAACGGTAGCAAAATAACAGCTTTTGTTGATTCAGGAAGCCCAATTAGTTTGATCCGCGAGAGTTGTGCTGTTGATATTGGCAATATACAGAAATGTTCCAAGGTTTTATCAGGTTTTGCCGGTGGAAAATACGTTTGCTCAGCGAAAGTAAATACATCGCTTGAAATGGACGGTTGCACTTTGAATGCAGACCTATTTATGGTCGACGATGACCTCCTTCCTGAAGACGTTTTGCTGGGTCGAAATATATTATGCTGTGAAGGAAAAAGATTTGTAATAAAAGGAGAGGAATGCTGGTTAGAGGCCGATAATAAAATTGATGTAAGTGATGTCGTTAAACAACAACAATTATCAGAGCTGAAGGCAATCATCGTTAAAAATCGTAAGTGTTTTGCCAGTAATGTATTTGAACTGGGTAAGTGCACAATCTCTAAAATGAAAATCGAATTAAAATCACATGAGCCGATAAATCTGAAAGCATACCGTATACCCTTTGCTAAACGAGCTATAGTTTCAAATATGGTAAATGATTTGTTGAAGTGCCAAATCATACGACCCTCTGTCTCCCCGTATGCTTCGCCCGTGGTCCTGGTCGAGAAGAAGAATGGCGAAAGCAGACTTTGCGTAGACTATAGGCTTTTAAATAGCGTTACCGTAAAAACACCATACCCTATGCCAGTTTTAGATGAACAATTCGCACAGTTGGCCGGAAATCAAATATTTACCACTCTAGATTTAAAAATGGGCTATCATCAACTGGAAATTGAAGAAAACTGCAAGCAGTACACTGCATTCGTGACAACAGACGCCCACTTCGAATATAACCGAATGCCTTTTGGGCTAGTTAACGCTCCTGCTAGTTTTCAAAAGGTGATGGATCAAATTGCAGCAGATATGAATCATCGATGATGTCATCATACCTAGCCGAACAGTTGAAGATGGTCTACACCTCTTACAGAAATTTCTGACAATTTTGGGAAAATATGGGCTCACCTTAAGACTCGATAAATGCAGTTTCTTGCAGACAGAAATAGTTTATCTTGGTCACATCGTAAGCGGAGAAGGAATAAAACCAGGCGAACAGAAAATAGGCGCGATTAAGAATTTTAAAAAACCTACCAATGTAACAGAAACTCGACGCTTCCTTGGGTTGACAGGATTTTTCCGAAAGTTTGTACCTGAATATGCAATTATTTCGAAACCACTTACGAAACTTACGCATAAATCGGAATGGAATAATTTTGTCTGGGGCGATTAACAACAACGTGCATTCGAAAAATTAAAGTATATGCTTATTAATGCCCCCGTACTAGCCTTATATGATTTTACGGCAGTGCACGAACTTCATACAGACGCAAGCATCGTTGGATTAGCGGGAATGTTGCTGCAGTCACAAGACGGTAAACCCTTCCAACCTGTTTTTTACTTCAGCCGACATTGTACTAAGGAATAGCAGCGTTATCACAGCTATGAATTGGAAGTGTTGGCTGTGGTGGAGTCGCTAGAACGTTTTCGAATTTACCTACTAGGAAAACCATTTCGACTTGTGACCGATTGCTCTGCTGTTGCTAAAGTCAGACAAAAGAAAGAACTAAAATCGAGGATTGCCAGATGGTGGCTAAAGCTGTTAGAATATGACTTCGAACCTGTACATCGAAATGGTAGTCGACTAGCCCATGTTGATGCCTTAAGTCGATCACCTGATGAGCCGTCTAACGAAGTTGCATAGTTAATGATTGGGCATTAACTATGCAACTGCAAGACGAGAGGCTAAATAACATAATGGCCGTATTATCGGGAAAAATCAAATCGACGGAGTAAACGCAATTTAAAACCAACTATGAGATCGTAAATCACCGTTTGTACCGTAAAGTAAATACACAGCTAAAGTTTGTGGTACCTAAGGCTGTGAGGTGGAGAATCGTAAAACATTTTCATGATGATATGGGACATTTTGCTACAGAGAAGACCATACAACGTATCCAGAAAATATTTTGGTTTCCGAAAATGAGAAAGTACGTTAAGGAATATGTTGCATCCTGCGTAACGTGCTGTTATAATCGGTTGCAAAAAGGAAAAACCGAAGGTCAATTGCATTTTGAACCACCCGAGCCGATACCTTTTCGTTTGGTTCACATCGATCACTTAGGCCCATTTGTACGCTCACGAAAGGGAAATACGCACATAATAGCAATTTCGGATGCATTTTCAAAATTTCTCATATTAAAAGCCATTAGAAATACAAAATCAACACCTGTTTTAAATGTTTTAAACGAAATGTCTGGATATTTTGGACTCCCTAGCAGAATTGTATCTGACAGAGGAACGGTGTTCACTTCTAAGGCGTTTACTAAATATTGCGATGACCACAATATTCAGCATATTAAAACTGCAGTTCGCACCCGTCGAGCCAACGGGCAAGTTGAAAGAGCCAATGCTGTTATACTCAATTATCTTAGAACAACAACTGATGACTCCAGAAATTGGGACGTAAAACTCAATGAACTTCAATGGATTATCAACTCCCAAATTAACGCTACTACCAAACTTACCCCAAACGAACTCGTTTTTAATTTTAAGATTAAGGACTTAATACAAAATTATCTCGTAACGGCAATACAAAATGATCTCGCTGAAACAACAACTGAACCAACTGCAGAAGATAAATATGAATTAGCACTAAAGAATATTAATCAGGAGCGAGAAAATGGAAACTTCGATTCGACAAGAAACATGCCGCTCCACGCACATACGCTGAAAATGATTTAGTTGTTTCAGCCACCGGTAACACTCACAAGTTGGAACCAAAGTATCGTGGCCCGTACATAATTTCACGAGTGCTCGGAAACGATCGCTACCTTATTGAAGATATCCCAGGCCTGCAGGTAACATCCAGGAAATATTGTTCGGTATTCTCTTCAGACAAACTAAAGCCTTGGTGTAAAATCTATCCTGATTTGGATGATAATGAAAATGACGACAACGAATCTCAAATCGAGGACGATTTGGAGTCAGGTATGGCCGAGCTGTCACAGTACTAATTGCCTTACCGAGCATGCATAAGCGGCTGCTTTGAAGTGGATGATTAGTTAGTTCGCAACCATCGTAACAATCGCACGCACAGACGGAAAACACCTCAAATTTTCTTATTTTATTTTATCATCCTTTTTTTCTAAATAAATACACATCTATTTTATTAAATAAAAGTGTTTCTTGTTGTTAAGTATTTTTGTTTATTTTAAATTCGGCCGTTTTGGACACATTTTATGGAATAGAAAAGAAAAAACAAGATATTGAGAACTAAAATAACAAACTTATATAGGCGCTTGAAACTTAACGCGATGAAGCGTATAAAGTTCATATTACTTTTGTCTAATTTGAGCAATATAGTTTTGATTTTTATGTAAAAAAAGTCTCTTCTGTAGAATAAACACAGGTTCCGTAAACAAAAATTATTAAATGCTTAAATTCAATGCCTAAAATATCTGACAGTTTATTGAGAACATAAAATCGCATAATGCTTGTCCGCCAAACCACTGTCAAAAGAGATAATGTGCCAAATATTCTGAATACTGAAGATACTTTAACTAAATTCGGAAGTCTGCACAGAACATTACTTCCACATAAAACCTGGCTGTCTTAAAATCATTTCTAGTGACTTTTATATGGTATTTATTGTTGTCTTCGAATTTTTAAGAAAGTTGTGATATACTTAAGATTTTCATATTCTTCTAGTTGAGATAACTATTTTATATTAAATAATCTTAAACCATCTGCACTGCAGTACCGTGTAATTAATATCATAATAATGTTACGTATAATAAAAATTAATAAAGGAATTTTAATGCCTTAAGTACACACTTCGAAACGGAAATATAAAAGAAATTTTAATTACATTTCATTTAAAGTTATGTATGTTGAACTAAATATTCAGAAATAAAAACAAGCACGAAAACTGTACATTAAAGTACCTCCGCATGTGTAACCAAAAAGTTGTAATATTTTTATAGCGTGACGTATGAGTTACAAACAAAAATAACTCATACGTTCAATGCACTATTACTGTAATAAAAAAACTTTTTTCATTAAAGGACTTTTATAGTTTTTATTATTATTAAAGTCGTTTTTTTATTTTTATTTTCTTTGCAGTCGCGTCGACAATCAGTCAGCTTTACCGCCATGCCACCTGGTGTTTTAGCCAATGACAGTCGTAACAATTCCACCGATGACATACAAATCGCTTTAGCTCCACACATACAAACGTATTTAAGTCAAACCGGACGTCGTCATTCTTGCTGCAGCGTCATGTTACCCGTCGCCTTTGAACGTGCCGCCTCCAATTCTTGGCTAGATCCTCAATTTGATTCAGCTGTGCTGGAGGGCCAATATCAGACCAGTGTATTTTCGCATGTTCGAATGAGATATAGGTAAATTATTTAAATCGAAAAATAACTATGTATGTATATTCTATTTGTACTAAAACATTTTGTTGGCTATATGACAGTTAGCCACAAACAATAATAACAAGTAAATTTTAATCCACTAACATTGTTTTGCTGAGTTAAAACTTAAATAAAACTGCCATTAAAAAAAAGTTTTTGCCTGATTTAATAGCTTAGGAAAAACAATACACAAAACAGAACAGGACAGGAAAAGTTGAAGAACAAATTTAGAAACATACGAGGGAGGTTAGAAGGCTTAAGCAAACGATACTAGGAGTAAGAGAAAAATACGGTTATTATACGGGAGGTTAGAAGGCTTAAGCAAACGATACTAGGAGTAAGAGAAAAATACGGTTATTATTTCTCTTATAGTTACAAACGGTCAGATTTTCATGCAACTAAAAGATTTTATACGCTTAGAACATGCATTTAAAATAGAAAAATATGAGCTTATATATGCATTTACCTATAAAATACGAGTATGCACTAAAAAAAAATATGCGAAATTATTATTTTCCATTATTCAAAAATAACACAAAACAAACAATAAAACATTCATGTAATAACAATAAAAAACAGATGTGGAAAAGAGCCTTTTTAAATAAGAAAGTAAAACTTTCTCAGATTGGACAAGTCGACAAGTGAAGGCTGATTGAAGGTTCCATGTCCACCAAGTTCGGTTACGATGCCGACCAAGTGTTTTACTACTATATTTAAGTGAGAATATAATTTGTAATTGATTTGACTGATCTTAAAAAATCGATCTCATCTCCATAGTTAACAGTTATTTTTCAACGAAAAAATAAAAATTCGAATAAAACTCCTAAAAAGACAGTTTTATTTTTCCGTCATCAAATAAAACTTTTTTGAGGAGTTTTATTTTTCCGTCATTTTAATTTAATTGTTTAATATAACGAACCTATGTATGTAAATAAAATTTCTTAATAAATATATAAATAATTCTTCTCATATTTCAAAGAAGGCCGCTGAATACCAATGTAAGGGCATAGAATGTTCTCTACACGCTTCCCTAGGTTGCAGGAACAATTTTTGTTTACCAATTTACATACATATCTACATATATAAGTATGCATAATGTATTTTTTTGCTTCCAAAACACAAAGAATATCAATCGATAAAAAAAATTATCAGAGAAAACTTTTTTCATCCCCATTATCATTTTCTTCGCTTTCTTATTCTGCCTAAAAGCGATGTATGAGATTGAGAAGCATCGCAAAAATACGACGCAGATGGGAAAAAATCGGTGAAGATTGTTAATCAAGCAATGAAAAGTTAAAATTTAATGACGATTTACCCAACTGAAATATACATTTTATGTAAGTCGATAACCAACCTAAAAAAATTTTATTAAGCCTAGTACTCTGTTCGAATTTGTGGAAAATGTTGAGCAACATTTATTATTTCACAAGGAAAATATGACATTTAAAATTTGGTGTCTATCTCGCAATTTGGAAGAATTTGACCATTTTATTGCTTTTAAATATACCACATTGTTTTACAAAATTTGTCACAAAAAATTCCACATGGAATAATGCCCATTTGCTTTATTTCACAGTTTTGATAAAATGTTGCCAGAAACATGTCAATGTTTTTCCACAGTAAAAACAGAGTACTACTTCTGCAACATTTTTTCATGACTTTTTCATAAAAATTTTTTATGTACGTAGTTTGACAGCATTCCGCATGAAAAACTGAACAGAGTACCAGGCTTAACGAGAAAATAAATTTTTTTTAAATTTTCATTCGAGTTTTTATTTTTACGTTGAAAAATAACTGTTTTAGGTAGGTTTTTTCATTCAATTCTCAAAACAACTGTTATAAAATAATTTCTTGATATCGATAACTGTTATTTACGGTCTCTGAAATATTCAAAATATGCAATTATAAATCGATGTAAAATAGCTTTAAGTTTAATGCCCTTATGCGAAAGAAATAAAGTCTACTTCAACATAACAATTTGGATAGACAATTGGTTATCAAAAAACAAACATATATTTTTGCATAGAAATCCCAGTTTTGGTCATCAAGAACTATAAGAATTTAAGCTTTTTCAATAGATGTTTAGCATTGAATTTTTGACAGTATAGAGTCCTTTGACAAATTTTTAAATCTAGTTAGTTAAGCCTCGAACACGTACAATATCTACAATGTACACACATATGTAAGCGTGCAGTTATTGGCACATATAGCTCATGGTATGCGAATAGATTGGATTTATAATATTTAATGTTGGTCATAAGCTTGTTTTTCTACACTTGTGGCAGTCTGCATACAAAAGTTTGTTGGCAATATGTAAATCTACTTTTGCCATAGGAAATACATATCGTTAGCTGAAATGTAAAAAAAAAGTAACTAATAAAAATTTCGAAAGTGAGATTGATAAGGTGCATGTCAAAAGCATTCAAGTCCTCACTGATTTGTATTATTTTTTATACCCTTCACCACAGGTGGAAAGGGTATATATAAGTTTGTCATTCCGTGTGTAATTTCTACAATATTCATTTCCGACCCCATAAAATATATATAGTCTGGATCCTTATACATAGAGAAGTTGATTAAGCGATGTCCGTCTGTCCGTCCGTCCGTCTGTCCGTGTTAGTGTGGTAATGTCATTTGCCAAGGCACCAGAAGAGATACAAAAAATTTAAGCACACCAATCTGTCAGGCATAGTTTCGAAAATTTTGGTATTGCAATTCAGCAACATCGGATCATTGCTTTGGAGGCTACGGGCCAAAAACCACGCCCACCTATATTTTTTTACGTTTTTTTGCGTTTTTTTTAATTTTTTTCGGCTTTAATGATTCTGTTTTGCCTTTTTTTGTCAAATAAATATTAGAGTGTGACAGGTAGATCGCAAGGAGTGCATACAGATCTCGGGGGATCAATAACCCCCTGCGAGGGGCGATTTTTGTTTGTTTTTAGATTAGTAGGGTTTTTCTGCTTTGATTTGTATTAGAGACCTTAATAGAAAGCAATACGCATAGAGGTAGCCAATGAACCCACAGGGTACCCACTGACAAATAGGAGCAGTTAAAAGGACCCCCCATGTGTCAATATGATGAAATTTTTTTTTTTTTTGTAAGGATTTCTTTTTGCTTTAGTCTGACCATTCTAACTCAATAGATTGGAGAAAGGTCCAAAATTTAACAAAAAAATTTCAATCAAATTTTAAAAAAAAAATTTTTTTTTAAATTTTTAAAAAATTTTTTTTTTTTAAATTTTTAAAAAAATTTTTTAAAAAAAATTTTTATTTTTTTCAAAAATATTTACAAAAAAATTTACAAAGCATTTTCAAAAAGATATTTTACAGAAAAATATTAGAAAAAAATTTACAAAAAATTTAAAAAAAAAATTAAAACAAAAATTTCAATATTTCTTTGAAAATGAAAATCATGACTGTAACATAACATATATTTAATATTAAGAATATACATATGTATGTATGTGTGTATATAGAGTAACATATTTTTTTAAATGCGTTTGATTTTTTTTTTAAATGCGATTGATTTTAAATAGATTAGATCTCTGTTTTAAAACCTAGGTGCATTAAACACATAGACATCATCAGGATACCGGGTAAAAACTGCCAAAAGTAAAATACACACGTTTATAGGTAAACGTTTTTTTTTTTTTTTTTGAAGCCAGTATATGTCGTCAACTTAGGCTAATTTCTATTTTATTCAATAAAAGAAAATGTCACAAATTACATTATTATTGTAAATTACAAATTCATATACAAACAAAAAGTTTTGGAGGAGATATTTATAAGTTTTTGAAAAAGTTATTTAATTTTATTTTAATTTTATAAAAGCAAAATAAGTATTTTTACAACAATGTCAGAGTTTACGATGTAGCGTCGGCTTCAATATCATTAAGTAGCTGACAACACGGCGACAATTGTAGCAAACGGAATTTGTTTTCATTTGTCTTCTATTTCTTTAACTTATGAATAATGATTTTTCTCATACGACTTTATTTAAGTAAAGAGTCAACAATATGGATAATGCTGTACATGTCTGTATAAATAAAATCACCGTGGTGAAGGGTATAGAAGATTTGGCACAGCCGAATATAGAACTTTTACTTGTTTTTTATTAAGACCTTAATGAGAGAAAATCGATAGATTTATATTAATATAAAATATTTCTCCCGTAAAAAACGGGATTTAGAAGATGATTTAAAAACATATCGTTATTGTTCAGGGTAGAGAAAAGGTACGATAAACATATCATACAAAAAACAAATCGAACATTTTTTTCTATTCTAAACAAAAAAGATATGTGCCATCTATGTTACTTGGGTGGTTTTGTAGTTCAGCTAACGATATACATTCCCAGTAAACTATTTAAGCGAAGTCGGTTAAAACTTTCACTGAAAGTCTGTAAAGGTGGTAAAGAATTTAGGAAAATGAATTGCTCTTTTAATACAAATTTGGATGCCCCGGTAAGCTAGTAGGTAGTTTCGATTTCCACCAAAGACTCTAGATGTTTCACTGCAACGAGTGAAGGTCTTCGTTACTACGTCTAATAATTAAGTTAGAATATAGTTCGTAATTTTATTGTAACATTTAAGAAATTAATAATCCAAGGTAGGTTTATCTTAGTAGGTAGTGCCGTCTCTACAACAAATACAATAATACAAAAACAACATGGCGTTTTGTTGTTGCTTTGTAATGCCAAAAAACATAGAAGAATATTGGAAAGGCGTGTATGTGTTTTATTGCTTTCTCACTTCTGCACTATAAAATTTCTAAACACATACAACTTTTGACATATCAAAGTGCTAAATCAGTAAGATAAATATACCTTGAAATAAACAATACAAATTTACTATATTTTATCAGAAAAAAACGTTTGTTTGTAAACACAGAAATTGTGTTGTGGTGACTCTACAACATTATTACAAGTGTACAACACTGTAACTATCAATTACCAGTTACATTTTTTCTAGTATTCGTTTTTTTTGCTTTTTGATAAAAAAGGAAGTAAAACACACGTTTTCAACAACTTGTACGATCGACAAGTCATTCTAGAAATTTCCTTTCTTTACATTTTATTTGCCATTGATTACCATTAATAAATATTTAATTTAGTTTTAATAAAATTAAATAAGTTTGGTTTTATTGATCACACCCCCTCAAATTGGTGACCCCGACGTGATCAGTGGCAAATCAACATGCAAACTGACGCCGAAAAAAACTCAGGAGAAACACCCGTGGCAGTTGGTTCCAATATTGAACCTCCAACCATCAATCGCGTAGGAGTCAAGGTTCCACCTTTTTGGCCTGACCATGCCGAGGTCTGGTTGGCACAGGTAGAAGCGCAATTTGCTGTTGCCGGCATTATGAGTGACTCAGCGAAATTCAACACGGTCGTCGCTGCAATCGAGTCAAACGTCCTCGTGCAAGTTTCGGATGCCATTTTGAATCCTTCTGATAGCAATAAGTACGCCAACTTGAAGAAGTGTATCATTGAACGCTATTGCGAGAGTGAACAAAAGAAGACTCAGAAGTTGCTGTCCGAAATCGACTTGGGTGATAAACGCCCAACGCAACTTTTAAATGAGTTAAGCACGTTGTCGAAAGACAAAGTAACACCAGAGTTTTTAAAATCATTGTGGATGCAACGCTTGCCCGCGCAAGTACGTGCTATACTGCAGGCTTCCGATGCAAATTTGACTGAACTGGCGAAACTAGCTGATAAAATTATGGAAGTAGGAGAATTTCAAAATTTGGCAGCCGTAAGCACCACGCCACGAGATTCTAGATGTGACCTGGAGAGCAGATTAGAACGTATCGAACAACGGATCAATTATATTTGCGACGGTAGAGGCAGACGTTCGAGAAGATCACGTTCCGCTTCTTCAAATAGGAGAAAATCTGTCGACTCCTCAGCGAAAAAAGTTTCCGAACAGTGTTGGTACCATCGTACATTTGGCGAGAAGGCCACCAAGTGCCGTGAGCCTTGCTCGTTTTCAAGACCTTAAAAAAACTAGCTTCGTCTTCCGATTGTACGGGCGGATCGCAAGCTAAGCATCAAATAGCCCGTCTTATGATTAGTGATAATTTGTCATATATATAATTTGTTTTAGCGTCCAGAGGTGCTAAAGGTGTTTGTGTGGGAAGAAAGAAATTGTTGTTTGCAGCCAATGGTTCCCCCATAGAAACCTGCGGTGAGAAAACTCTTAATATTTCATTGGGCCTCCGCCGAAATTTTGTGTGGACCTTTTTGATAGCGAACGTAAACTGCGCTATTTTAGGTTCTGATTTTTTAAAACATCATGGTCTTTTGGTCGACGTTAAGAGCGGAAAGCTAATCGACCGCAAAACGCTGCTCGAAGCAAAGATTCACCCCACACGTACATCATACGTTCACGTTTTGTCATACGATACACACAGTAGCTACGCCCACCTGTTACAGCAATATAAAGACCTAGGAACGATGAGAGCTAACAAACGTCCCGTTGAATCTGTGGTCACACATCATATCACAACAAAAGATCCTCCTACGTACGTCAGACCCCGTCGTCTTGCTGGTGATAAACTACATGCTGCTAAAAAAGAGTTCGAGTATCTGATTGAAATGGGAATCTGCCAACCTTCCAAGAGCAATTGGGCTAGCCCCCTACACCTCGTAAAGAAGCCTGATGGTAGTTGGCGTCCATGCGGTGATTACCGCGCTCTGAACAATATCACCGTTCCCGACAGGTACCCGATACCTTTTTTGAGAGACGTTACGAGTATTCTGTACGGAAAAAAGATTTTTTCATCCATTGACCTGCAGCGTGCGTACCACCAGATACCGGTCGAGCCATGTGATATCCCAAAAACAGCCATAATAACACCGTTCGGGTTATTCGAATTTTGTTATATGACATTTGGACTCCGAAACGCAGCCCAAACGTTCCAGCGTCATTTGAACGAAGTTTTAAAAGGGATCGATTTTGCCTTCGCATACATCGATGACATACTCATCGCCTCCGCAACACCAGAGCAGCACGAAGAACACCTCAAAATTGTTTTTGATCAGTTGCGCAAGTACCACCTGACCGTCAATTTTGACAAGTGTCAATTTGGTAAGTCAGAACTTGTTTTTTTTAGGTCATAAAATTAATGCAAGTGGTCTTACACCACCCGAGAGCAAAGTCGACGCCATCCGCAATTTCGAAAGGCCAACTGTAGCAAAAAACCTAAAAAAGTTTTTGGGGATGCTCAATTTTTACCGCCCTTTTTTGCCACATGCGATGAAGAATCAAAGTTTGTTGTTAGAATTGATTCCTGGAAACAAGAAAAATGACAACAGCATTTTGAAGTGGACACCCGAGTCAATTACTGCTTTTGACGAGTGTAAAAACGACATTGCCAACGCCGCCTTGCTTAATTATATGGCACCCAACGCCTTGTTAACGTTAACAACCGATGCCTCAGATGACGCTGTTGGAGCCGTCTTACAACAGGTTATAGAAGGTCAAATACAGCCACTCGGATTTTATTCTAAAAAACTGACACCATCCCAACAAAATTATAGCGCGTATGATCGAGAGCTCACAGCCATTTATCAGGCCATCCTGCATGCCAAAGAAGTGTCGTGAAGCGGTGATGCAAAAACTTCATTCCCTGTCGCATCCAGGTATAAAAGCTACGAAACAACTAATTGCTAATCATTACGTGTGGCCGTCAATGTACAGAGATGTCGCTTCTTACGTCCGTGCATGCATTCCGTGTCAAAGAGCAAAAATCCAGCGTCACACCAAGTCACCCGTAGGAGAGTACACCGCCACCGATGCCCGTTTCGAACACGTAAACATAGACATCGTAGGCCCATTACCGTCTTCAAATGGTTTTCGATACTGCCTAACTTGTATCGATCGTTTCAGCAGATGGCCAACAGCGATACCCCTAACCGATATTACAGCTCAAAGTGTTGCAGACGCACTCATAAGCGGCTGGATAGCAATATATGGTGTACCATTACGCATAACCACAGATTTGGGGAGACAATTTGAGTCGTCCGTTTTTAGAGAGCTTACCAAACTATTGGGCGTTCAACATCTCAAAACTACCGCGTATCATCCACAGGCGAACGGCATAATTGAACGCTGGCACCGCACACTAAAATCTGCAATCAAATGTACCGAGACAAATGACTGGAGTTCAGCACTTCCACTTATTCTGCTAGGAATGCGATCTACAATTAAAAGTGACATTGGTTTGAGTCCAGCCGATATGGTTTTCGGTTCTTCGTTGCGACTTCCTGGAGCATTTCTCGTACCAACAAAAGCAAACGCCAATGAGACCGAATTCGTACAGACGCTCCGGAAAGCTATTTCTCGACTTCCAACCACCAAGCCAGTCCGTCACGGAGCTCAACAAAGTTTTATACAGCCAGCATTGAATGAGTGTAAGTATGTTTTCGTAAGAGTGGATCACGTGCGAACACCATTGGAGCCCAGTTACGAGGGACCTTATGAGGTAGTGGCCAAGAGAGACAAATATTTCATCGTGAAAACCAACCAACGAGATGTTAAAATTTCAATCGATAGATTGAAGGCAGCTTACATATTTAGTCCAGGATCTGCACCAGCTGAAGCACCTAGTGTGAGAAACGAAAACAGTCCCGCAGTTATAGAAAATGAGAATCCAGACGCTGCACAAACCGAAACACCCCATCAGGTAAACGAAAGAATTTCCACAGCTGCTGAAAACGAGTTGCCCGCTACATCCAAAAACACCACAGGAGAGGAGCCTCGACAAACATCATCAGGACGCCGTGTCATTATTCCTTTTAGGTATCGTTAAAGCCTTAACTAGGAGGAGGGTATTGTGGTGACTCTACAACATTATTACAAGTGTACAACACTGTAACTATCAATTACCAGTTACATTTTTTCTAGTATTCGTTTTTTTTGCTTTTTGATAAAAAAGGAAGTAAAACACACGTTTTCAACAACTTGTACGATCGACAAGTCATTCTAGAAATTTCCTTTCTTTACATTTTATTTGCCATTGATTACCATTAATAAATATTTAATTTAGTTTTAATAAAATTAAATAAGTTTGGTTTTATTGATCACACCCCCTCAGTGTCAATTAAAAAAAAAGACAGACAGGATTTAGACGGGACTTAGACGATGATTTAAAAACATGTCTTGAATGTTCCAAAATTAAAACACAATTCAGTCTTTTTTCTCTACCCTCAACAAAAAAGATATGTTTTTAAATCATTGTCTAAGTCCCGTCATACATATTAGAGAAATAGAAAATGTATTTTGTAAATTTATTTAATTTTTTTCTTACAATTTTGAATTTGAAAATATTTATTTGAAAATAAGGCGTTGTCCTAGATATTATCAACACGTTTGATGTAATATTGCATGGAGTACTTCTGGCAAAACTAGTTTCTTTTGGTAAATTTTGTCAATTTATATTTATTTCTAAGGAGTTGCACTAAATGACTTTCGTCAAATGTGTACAGGGTTAATTTAAGGTATTTGTAGTGTTCCATTCTTTCGAGTTGACTACTTTTTATTTTTTTCTCAATGATGACAGTAGCAAGATTCAGTAAAAGTCTAAGCCAATTTGGGCATAAAACCACACATGAATGAAACACTTAATCACGAATGGGGACAAGCAAACAGCTTCGATTATAGCGTTCATAAGATCCAATGTTGTATGTCTCCATCCAAACGTGTGACCGTAGAGGATGGATTATAAACGAAACGGAATATCTTGATTATTAGCTGATGAAATAAATATATCTTATAATCTCAAAAGAAGCCCCTCCATACTATTTATAACACCTATAACTGGCCAAAAAATTATTTAATTCTCATGTATCGGTCAGCAGGCAGGAGAGGACAAAGAAGCTCATCAATGACAGCAGAGTATCCAATATGTGTTTTGCCTTTTAATGCTATAGGAACACGTTCTTTATTAAAATTCCGTCCATTTGTGGCCCATTGATAAGGAAACAGCAAAACGCTTTTCAGGGCGAATTCTTTACGCATTCAAAGAATTTTGATTAAAAATATTTGGATTAAATCTACTTTCTCTACTTCCTTAATATTTCACTTTTCCGAAACCATCTCACGCAATGTATGCTGACTAGGGGTCATACCCTAATAACATAACCGTTCAAGAAAATTTGTAAATAGATGCTTTATCTACGTATGACATAAGACTTGCTTAAAATGAAAAGTTGTTATGATATTTTTACCAACGAATCTTTTAACGTTATTTTATTTGTAACATCAGATAATTCGCTAAACTATTCTGCACTGTATACGTAATTGTTGTTATAGTTATTTGTACTTGTTTTGCGCTAGTATTACAATATAATTTCATAAAGATTTTGTTTGCCATCCACAACACTGCTGCTCTGCGTGTTTGCTATATTCACAAAACAACAGGGGGTCGTTGGCATTTGTTTACCGAGTTTGGCAAATAAAAAGAACACAACACTACACAAGAGATTAGAATTATGCATGTGTGTTGCGGCATGAATATTAACTGCAACAAAACCTTTCCTCTGTGCAAAGCACACAGAAGCAACAACAACGTTATTTGGAACAACATCTATTAAAAGTTAAAAGTCACAAAGTTAACATTAATGCTGAGAAATGGGTCGCTGTAAACAAAAATGTTCTTTAGTTTGCAATATGTTGCCAATGACAGTTTTTCAAATAATAATTTCTTTTTACGGTGCAAGCCTGCATTGTCGGATATTAGTCGACTGAAATAATAATTATAAGTATACGGGAGCAATTTTATATTTCCGTGACTATATTGCAAAAGGCGTTTTACTCGCAGCAAGTCTTCTTTAAACAGGATACCTTTGGTTAATCGTGTTCCTATTTTTTGTATTCCCTATTATATATGTATGTATGTATGTATATTATTAATTATAATTTTCAAATTATTGCTGTTTTGTTTTAAACGTTTATAGGGCATTAACAATACAGCGAAATCTAGTAGATTTGAATTAAAATATTTTTCATTAAATATTTTCTCTATTTAAATTTCATTGACTTACCTGTTTTTCAATTCTCACTATATTTATATTTTTAATTTTATATCTTTTTCTAATTGTGTTACATATTACAATTTTGTATATTTGTAGAAATTTTTAAATATTTATTTTGTTCAAGGTATATTTATATAGGTAATGACTGTGTACAAATTTTTTACTGAAATATAAAAAATATATATTAATAACATGAGTTGTTATCACAAACAAATCTCTGCCAAATTTTTCATTAAAATAAAAATAATTAAGCATTATAATAAAAAATAAAACTAGTTTACTTTAAATTATTAAAATAAATTAAATGTAAACGGAAGCATTTTAAATTTTAAGTGTAACAAACAAGATTTTAGATATTTGTTTAACATAAGTAAATATTGAATTTAAAAGTTAAAATTTATAAAGATCAAACTGGCTAAGTTATTAGAGGATATATGGTAAGGATATCCAGTTCTGTACCGATAGCAAGGCTGCGATATACTCCTTATCGGGCGTTTATACAAGCTCCAGTTTGCTTAGTGAATGCCGGACATCTCTTGATGACATGGCGAGACATTCCAACCTGGAACTCTTTTGGGTGCCGGGGCACGCGGGAGTGCCCGGAAATGAAACTGTGGAAGAACTTGCTAGATCTGGAACCTACCTTAGGGATCAGGAGATAGATCAACTAGTTGGCGCTCCACTAAGTTGCTGCAATGACAATTTCCAACAGGAACTACTGGGGGCTGCGCAAACCAGATGGTCGAACGAGCCACCTGCACGTTCTCGAGGCTTTTAAGGCCTCAGTATGATTACAAGCGAACAACAATCCTACTGAGAACCCTCGAGGACAGATTGGCATACTAGTGGCTGTGCTGACAGGGCACTGCGCTATAGATGCCCACGCTAGGAGATTTAATCTTCCGTACAATGACTTCTGTAGAAATTGGCAGAACGAGGAGGAGGAAGAGACGGTGAAGCACCTCCTCTGCCACTGCTCAGCCCTATCCTGCTTGGCAGCCCGATACTACAAGACCTAGCAGACCTATCGGGTTGCGATATTAAAAGGATAAATTCATTTATCCGGAATTCTGGATGGTTTTTACACCTAACCTAAAGTGTGGATCTGCAGGTATTTTTCCAGCTCATCCCTCTTTCGGGCGTCATAACGGGACCAAAACGACCCAAGTGAGTCGGTTCTCCTCTACACGGACCTATCCTAACCTAGGTCGATTCTGAGAGTGAGGGGTGAAAATAGAGCTAATATGAGATTCTAATATGTAATATCTGATATATCCCCTTGATCTGTAACATCTGATCAAATATAATTTGCATTTCAATAAATATTTTTTAACATGTGTTATATAAAACAAATTTTGTTTTCATTCTTTTAGAGTTCTGATTACATAAAGCCACGCGTATTCTAACTACAAAACTAATGTTGTTTATGTGAAAAAAAAACATAAATTTAAATCGATTTTCAACAATTTCCTTGAATGCTTAAACATATCTAACCGAAAAACTCAACTATTACTCTGTTGAGGTAGGTTTTGTTTCTTCATTTTCACTTTTTTTGCATTTAAAATACCTTAGTTTACTTGCCAGTGAACACAACCTAAAGTAAGTGGGAATAATTAAAATTTTTCCTTACTGCTCGACAATGATTTTGAGCAGAAAATTTCTTGATTTTATTTCTCGTTTACATTTTCCAGCACTTAAGAAAATCAAGGTCTTGTACTGCTTATGTATATTACTTCACTAAGTAAACATCTCGGTTCATTAGTGGTCGAATGTTGTTTATTTGGCCTTATATTTCTTGCACCATATTTTCGGGGCCACATTTTAATGTTTATACAATTTAAAAGAAAGCAAACAAAACACAGGCAGTATTTATGGATAATTTAGTTAATGGATTTGTTTTAAACAAATTAACAAGAATACTCATTTATGTGTATACAGAAAATTATTATATTGAAATTTCTTTCAACTTAAAGCAACCACAGCCAATATCGTTAAAAAAGTCTATGGTTAAAAAAAAAAGGTTGTGTGAGAATTTAATAAATTGATTTGAAGCAACAGATTTTGGCAATTATTTTAATAAGTTGTTGCTGTTGGATGTTTAATTTTACATTAAATTTCCTTAAATGTTCGTACTAGTAGTTAACTTTAAATTTGTACTTTTCCTTATTAAATTCTAGATTGTAAAAATCAAATTCGGAATTATTCAAACAACATTTCGAATTTTAAAAGTTACAGTCAAACTTTTTCAAATCCAAATAACGAATTTTAAAATCAAAATCAAAATTTTGCAGTAAAAAAAATAGACAAAAATGTATAACTAAGAAAAAATTATTATTAATTTTATTTTCGCTACTTGTTGTTACAGTAGAAATTGTAAAATATAATCTCTTTAAATTTTAAGTTTCAGACTATCACTGTTCAAATATAAAGTTATATATTCAAAATCGATATTATCAAAACACCCTTTTCGGGATAAATTTATCCATAATCTGCGTAGATTTAATTGCGCAGATTCGCTCAGTCGCATGTTCAGTCTCCTATCATCCAATATTATGGATTTTATCGATTATTTCGATTGACAAAAGATTGACGTCTTTTGTGCTGATACGACTACAACGGAACTCAGTAAACCTCTTTTTAACTCTCTTTTTTTTTTTGAGTGCCTCGATAGACTGATTGGTAGTGCGCAAGTCTGTTTGGGGGTTGCGGGTTCGAATCTGCCAAAGACTGGGTGTTCTCTGCAGACAAGCAAAAATCTTTACAAGTAGCGTTGTTTAAAAAAATCATTGCACGGCCCTACAGTATTTATTAATGTTTAATCAGTAAACGAAATTTATTTTTTTTTTCTTTCCTTTTAAAAATGGGTGTCAAAAACAAACTGGAAACACAAAAATTCACGGATTTATTAATTTCCCTCGTATTATTTGCATTCGGGAAACTGGGCTGAATGGTCAACTTATGCTAGCCACTGCTCAGCCTCTTCCAGGCACAGTCTGCAACTATCATCTTCGGTTTTAATCTTGGGTATATGATACCTGACACCAACGGAGTTATCCAGCTTAAGGAACTTCTATTATATCTGAGCACCTTATTGGCCTTCCTGATCATTATGGGCTCTTTTTCAGCTTTTATGAGTTCATCCATTGTAGGACCTTCGTTTGCAGAAATTAACAGCAGATGCTTATTAACAAAATTATGGCAAATTTTCTAATAGGATAATGAAAATGAAAATTACTTACCGTTTTACTAATAAATTTTTTATTGTTGACTTAGTCAAATGACGTTTAATGATTTTTTCCAAAAAATATTTTTTTTCTAAATTTTTATTTAAATTGCCCATGGCTATAGAGGTAAAGGCAAACTTAACGTTTCATTTTGGACCTCAAAAATATTAATAAAATATGTATAAGTTACAACAAAAAATAGTTTTTAAACATTTTGACCTTTTATATTTTACATGTATTTTTCTCTCTTTTGCAGATTTACTCTTTCATATATTCTCCTCTGTTCGATTGTATGGTTTCTCTATTTTCTGGTGGATGGTGGCTCAGAAGATTTTTGGCGTCCTATATCAAGTTCCTTTTCTCTACTAACACTTATAACAATCGTGGCGACGTGTTTCACCCATTGGGATATGTACAGAGCAAACTGCAAAGCCACCTCTGCAATAACAGCTGTTTTATTATGTGCAACATCATTGATATTCCTAACGTGTACAGGACGAGCATTTAGTCCACTTGGTCATTTTGCCATTTGTTTGGAAATCGTACTACTAATATACACCGCTCTACCCATGACACTGTGGTTGAGTGCGGCGATAGCAATTAGCTACACCATAATCTTTGAAGTGGTAACACACGTAGTAGTTGCTGGTAATGCTGTGCACGGTACCACAGCCGACTTTAGTTATAAAATATTATTTCTTAGGATACTGTGTCATTTTTGTGTACATTTGGTGGGGTTGCATGTGTTGATAATGAACTTGGTACGTATGCGTGGTACCTTTATGAAAGTTGGACAAAATTTACTAGTCAGAAGGCAGTTGGAAATGGAGAAGCAATTAAAAGAGAAAATGATTCATTCGGTTATGCCGCCAAAGGTAGCTGATATGTTACTGAATGAGGGTGGTATTGATGGTAATAACGATGGGTCCATAAAGCCGGAATCTCATTATATGCGACCACGACCCTCAAACGATGTCAAGTCTTTATTTCGTCCCTTCCACATGCACAGTATGGAAAATGTTAGTATTTTATTCGCCGACATTGTAGGCTTTACACGCATGTCTTCAACGAAAACCGCCGAACAGTTAGTGGAAATTTTAAATGATCTCTTTGAGAGATTTGACGATTTGTGCACTTTGAATGGTTGCGAGAAAATCTCCACACTTGGTGATTGCTATTACTGTGTATCGGGTTGCCCAGAACCCAGACCTGATCATGCTATATGCTGTGTGGAAATGGGTTTGGGTATGATTGATGCCATGCGTTGTTTTGATGCCCAACGACACGAAGGCGTTAAAATGCGTGTTGGTGTTCATACTGGCACAGTTTTGTGTGGTATAGTTGGAACAAGAAGGGTCAAGTTTGATGTTTGGAGTAATGATGTCTCCCTGGCGAACAAGTAAGTAGTTTTAAATAATTAATTAATCAAGTACTCAAAGGCCTCTTACTGATTTCAGAATGGAGTCTTCTGGCAAACCAGAACAAGTTCATATATCTGAAGAGACGGCGAGTTTTTTGGGCGAAGCTTATTACTTAGATGAAGGGGAGGAAATTTTCGGTAAGATTTAATTTGTGACTTTGTAATATAAACAAGGAAAAACTCTTCTTTGATTCTGACAGGTCACCGCACATATTTTGTGGGTCGTCGGAAAGATATTTCTCGAGCCAACAGTTTATGCCCCAGTGCACAGGCTAATTCAGCGAGTCACTTGCAGTTACCTGGTATACCAGCTCAAACTACTTCATTATCTCAAAGTGCTACTAACATCTCTGTTATACATCCCAATGTTCCGCCCGCTTCACCTGTGGGACAAATATCTACGTCCTTAAATCCCTCGCCTGTTCTTTCTATAAGGCCAAGACTGACCTCATTAAGCATGAAATTACGCAAGAAATCACACACTCGAGAAATGGATATCGAACGTAGCATTATACATCCAGCAGTGGCCGGCATACCACCAGTTATAGTATGCCGTGAGAGACCAAAAATTATAATAACAACGAAAAGTTTGCCAGGTAGTCTGGATTCGGAAAACGAACCCGAGCAGCTAAATATCGAGAACAAAGAAGTCAGCAAAAATGCCAAATCACCCCATGCAATAACGAATGGTAGACCAAAGATAAAATTAAAAGTATGGAAAGTCCCCAGATTTCTGAAGAAACTGGAAGATATTGGCAAAACAAACGAAAAGTCTACAAACACCGAAGTCAGTATAAGTTTAATGCATCCTGTACCAAAGACTCCAACCGGTAACGAAGAAAGCGTAGCCTTTATCGAACCGAATGGTTATCAACAACTTCCAGCTATGGTAGTGGAAAATAATAAACCAAATAGTAATATGTTAGAAATACCACATAAACCTGGGCTGCATCATGTTGGTACATCCACGGGCGTTAGTACCAGTGTTAATCGTTCTCCTGATACCAGTTGCTGTTCGCCTGGTCAATATTCCATGTTTGATGACATTATCGATATTAGATCTTACATAAGCCAGTCTCGCAGTGATATCTCTCCATTTGGTAGATCTGGAAGCTATAGGTCACAGTGTGGTAGAAGTGGACAAACTGAAACTTCACCACTTCCTCGACCCAGAGCTTCTACCTTAACAGCAGCGAAGGCAGAGGTAGTAAATAATAATAATAACGCCGCACAACCACTTATAGTACCTGGTGTAGCTACTGCACATCAACCCACACACTCCCGCAATTCAAGTATATGGCCAGATGGTTTAAGTATATGTCCCTCAGCCACTTCGCGTAAAGATTCTGGAATAAAAAGTAATTCTCGGAGATCTTCAATACAACAGCAAATCTACGCCCTCAATCAAACCGCCATAAGTACACATCGTGTATCCGGCTATTTTACTAGTTCAACTTCCAGCATTTCTAACTTAGGAGATGTCCAAAATGTACCAATTGTGCCACTACCTGCAACAATAATGCCACCTCCTCCTCCTCCTCCACAAGACTTTGCAACTGGACAGGTTTCAGACCCTCTAGCCGCTTGCTTACAACAGCTGCGCAAACAATCAGACCTTCAGCTAATACGCTGTGTACGTGATAATGCCAAATCACAAAGAAGTTATCTAGTCAAGCCTCCTCTTAGAAGATTTAGTTTGTACTTTAAATCCCGTCAAATGGAAAGAGACTTTCGTTCAAAAGCTCACAGATTTGGCAATGAAATCGAAACCGAGGGTCCTCCTACATTAGCCACTCCTAGGTACAATACTTATATTGATATTTTTATTGGTTTGGCGGTTTATTTGTGTATATCCGTGTCACTGTTTTTAATGACACCTAACACTGTTACTCCGAGTTTTCGCCTTTGGGTCTCACTCTTTACCTGCTTTACCGCTATACAGATCTTTGCTTTATTTCTATTTACCCGTCAAATGTGCCGTCGACATTCAACACAAACGAGAACAAAAGTAGCTGACAGCGAATCCTGTGCCGATCGAATATTTGAGGCCATCTCCAGTTGGTATCCTTGGCACATATGTTTGGCAGTATTAATGGCCATGCCGGTCATATTGATTATTGCAAATTTTTTACTATTGGATCTCAATGAGTTGGAAGCATTCGAGTACCATTACGGTTTTCTAATATTCGTCTGCATTGTGCACTTCTGCAATTTCACCCAACTGAATTGCTGGATGCGCAATGTTTTAGCCTTCTGGGCTGCTCTTTGTTTTGTGGGCATTGCCGTTTCCCAGCTATTGGTCTATTCGAACCGTACTGATGCCAACGAATCAACATCTATAGCCAACGCCACTCGTTTGCCTACTCTTAGCCACGACGTACCGAAATTCATTGTCGAAGAAATAAAATGGTTTCAGGATTATCATGTCGAAATCTATTTGGACTTATTTCTCATTTTAGTTTTAGTCTGGTTTTTGAATAGAGAATTTGAAATCGGCTATCGGCTGACATTCTATGGCAACGCCGTTGCTAATCAAGACAAAATTCGAGTCCAAAATATGAAAAATCAAGCTGACATGTTGTTGCATAACATTATACCCAAACATGTGGCCGAGCATTTAAAAAATACCGCCAAATATTCCGAAAATCATCATAATGTTGGTATTATTTTTGCCTCTATTGTCAACTTTAACGAAATGTACGATGAAAGCTATTTAGGAGGCAAAGAATATCTGCGAGTTCTTAACGAGCTTATTGGTGATTTCGATGAACTCTTATCACGTCCAGAATTCAAATGTGTGGAAAAAATTAAAACGATCGGTTCAACGTTTATGGCAGCCAGTGGCTTAGACCCTAATCATCGCAGCGGTGGAAATGAACATCTGTATGCCCTTATGGAATTTTCCTTAGCCATGCAGGGTGTAGTGGATGCCTTTAACAAAGATCTTTTAGAATTTAATTTAATATTGCGCATTGGCTTTAATGTAGGTGATGTAACGGCCGGCGTTATAGGCACAAGTAAGCTGCACTATGATATATGGGGTGATGCTGTTAATGTAGCATCACGTATGGATTCTACGGGTATTGCTAATCGTATACAAGTCGGCAAAGATTGTCTTCCATTCTTAGACTCCAAATACGAATTTGAGCCTCGCGGTAGTGTTTATGTTAAGGGTAAAGATAATATGGAAGTGTTTTTGCTTACCAAACGAAAACCCGATCGATTAGGTGATGATGAAGAAGAGGAAGAAAACAACAGCTATAGAATGGGAAATGGTAAGCAAAATGGAAGTGTTAGTTAAGTTGAAAATAAATGTGGTTTATCTAAACATAAAATGTTAATCGCCAAGTCATGCTAGGAATGAAAAAGAAAAAATGCGGAGAGCTAAGTGTATAAAGAATGTTCTTTTATATTTAGGAATATTAGATTTCTGTTGGCAGTTTTTTCAGTTATCAGAACGAAAATGGCTCATGGTATGCTAGTATTTACAAAAATTTGTAAGAAGTTTGTCTATGCAGGAATTTATTTAACTCAAACTTTTAGCAATCTGCAATTTGAAAAATAAGGTTTTACGTCATCATAGTGAAAAAATTAATCTTGATTTTTTTTAAAGTTACGAGAGTTTTTGTCGCCAAAAGAGTAGAGTTTTACAATGTTTAGCGATAATAATCTGATAACTTTTTGTAGAGATTTTAAAATTATTTAAATTTTCTTAACATATTTATACTTGTTGAGGTGGCTAGAACAGAACACTTGTACCTGTAGCCGCACATAGAAAGATTTCAAAGCGCCTGCCTCTCTTCCTTACCAATTTGTGACATCAGGTTTTGATCACTCTATAGAATTTTTGGTCTTCTGTTTCTACGTGAACTGTCATTAGGTTGGTATGCAAATGACTTTTTAGCTGGAGAATCTTCACCCATTCTCAAAACATGGCCTATCCAACGTAATCCCCGTAATTTGATACATAAATACAGCTCGTGGTTCATACGACACCGATATTCACCGTCATAGCAGATTGGCCCATAGATTTTACGAAGAATTTTTCTTTCCAAGTACTGCAAATACTCAGGTTTTTTATGAAATTAAACTGTAATCTTTCACCACATTTCTTAATGGCAACCATAGATGAGAGGAAACTAAAACATGACATGTCACTGAAATAATTCTTAAGTGATTTGGACCGGTTCGAGTTTTTCAATTAACGCTGTTACCCTAATGTGTGATATGTCTTAAGGCCTAGTTAGCCAACCGTTACTTTAATGGAACATAACACATGAATTGTTGTTTTTTGAGGCTCTTTCGTTTATGCTTTGTTTATTAATGAGTTGTTAAAATGTAAGCTAAATTATTTTTAATAAATTGGCTTGCATCACTGTCGAAAACATTCACAAAATACAAGAAAGAGGGAAAAGAGAGCAAGAGAATCTCACAACACAACAATTTGCAGGTGTTATAATCTCAATCAACAACAATTTTCATGTGTTACATTCCGTTAGGTGACGGTCGGCTAACTAGGCCTTTAGTCCTAACCTTAACGTAATTTCAGTCAATCAGAGAAAATCGCTATAATACTAGCCTACCTTTAGGTATTTTGTAAATTTTTTACAACTTTTAAATCATTTACATTATGTGTCCCCTATTCACAAGTGAAGACTAATAGCACCTTGTACCACTTCTAAATTATTAAGTCATGGGATGAGTGCCACTGAAACAATTGTCACCAATTTCTCACACGGAAATTAACAACAACACTATTGTATTTAACACTCTTGTATAGCAATACATTAATATAACCGATACAATAATACAAGGGAGTTGTGAATTGAACAAATAAATATAAAAACTTAGTGTCTAATAATCTGAAGTTAAAAGAAGCTGGTATTAACTTTTTGACTTCTTTTTCCAAAGATGCCCTAAACCCGAAGGTTCAAAATTCACCTATTTGTGCTTGATTTTAACAAACAATGACTTATTTTACTCGATTCATAACACGCTTACATTGTAAAAGAATAAAAAGATATTTTCAAATAGACTACAACGAATAATCGTGAAAAAAAAACCGTAAAAAATCATAAATTTAAAATTTTTAGTATAACATACCAGTGTTGGGATTTGTGGTATAATTGTACCAAATTTGGTACAATCGACACATCAGTGGTACACTACATGCTTTTTTGGACAAATTTGGTACTAGCAACACAAAAAGAGAAATTCAAGAATTCAAGATCAATTTCTGTGTATTTTTTTTCCTAATGGCAAATTTTGGTACAATTGATGCTGATTTGGTACAATTTTAACATTTGGGCGGTACAATTTAAACATTCTCAAATCCCAACACTGTAACGTACACACATATACATTTTTGGAAAGCTCTACTACTCATCTTTGTTCGTAAAGTCCTTATAAATAATTTTATAAAGTTGTATTAAATTTTTTGAAAATAACATAAATTTGGCCCTTACTTAAGGTCATTTTGCTTTATAACATACATTAGGTCGGTTTCATCAAAACATTCAAGTATGTACAATCTAAATTTCTATTTGAACATAAATTAACTTGCCATTTATTTTTTTAAGTATAGTTATATTTCAGTAAATAAATAACGCCTAATCTTGCGGTAATTTAGAAATAGAATAGAAAACACGTCTACGACCGTTTTGCCAAGCACTTGCCTTTTTACACACATGCACTTTGTACAGACGTTAACTGGACGGGTAGACAAACCCGAAATATATGTATGTAAATATGAAAAAAGGACCACTTTTATTAACAGGTTTTACAAATATACATATACGAGTATATAAACAGCCTCCATTTTATTAAAGACACAAAAACTATCTTCAACTTTTCTTCGCATTTTGCTGTTCGAAAAAATTGTATATTTTTTTTAATAAAACATTGTGTTGAAAACAGAAAAACAATTTAAAGAATATCTTTTATTTATAGAATATAGAATTTATATAGATAACTATAACTTATTACAGAAAAAAAACATTGTATTTCATATGTCTTGTATTTAAATGTAATAGCAAAATATTAGCAAAACTCAAATGATATAAATTAAAAAAAATATATATATAAATTAATGCAACATTGTGTATATAGAGGATGTGAAAAATTATAATTTTAATTTGTACCCTAAAAAATTCTAAATTTTATAAAAGAAAACTTGTATTAACGAAAATCATTGAAACTACTAGGAATACTACGCATAGTACACCTTCGATCAGTACGGTTTCTCTATAGAAATTTTCAAAAAAGAAATATTCTTGGAAAACAATTGTTCCTAAATTGTTTTTATTGGTTAAGTTTTTTTAAATATACATATATACTCTCTATTTTTTATTGAAAAGCAGAAAAACAAATTATATGTAACAAATTATAGTTTTTTGACTCGATTATCATCATCATGTGCTTTAACCTCGTTTATAGGGGCCTGTAAATAAGCGCATAGGACCCGAGTACCTCAAATAGTACGGCAAAATGGTGGAACCGGTTAACCGTAGTATGCGAGGTATTCCTGCATATGAATATCAGCCAAAGCAGGATTATATGGAGAAGAAAGTAACCATATCTCATGCTATATTTAAAGAAATCATTTCATTTCATTGACAACCTTTCTTTCTTTCGGCTTCTTAAACATAAGACGCATTATTTTATTATTTTACTAAAGAAAATAAATTTACTTAAAGTTCAATCTTATTAACGCAACAAAAATGTTCTGCAATTTTTTTTTTTTTTTTTATTTTAACACAACACTAACTCTGCAAAGTTTTTTGCTTGTCTGCAGAAAACACCCAGAGTCTTTCGAACCCGCAACCTCTAGACTGATAGATTAGCGCGCTAACAATCGGTCTATCGAGGCACGAATCAACTTTCTAGTAGTCATATTAAGCAATGTTGCTTGCACAGTTTCTGTTTATTCCAATTATAACACAGTGCAACACGGAAAAAAACACCATATACGGACACCACTACGTGATAAAAGACCAAAAAAAAAAGACCCCTGTCTCCCAGTTTTGCCCAAAGTCCTCCAGGTTTTTTTTTTATGGGCCCTCAAAGATGTGGGGCCTCGATGTCATTTTTCCAAAAAAATGATCATTTCCTCAAGCTCATATTTTGCAAACCGTTTGAAATTTTGATATACTCTCTGAGGCAAAGTTGTAGCTCTTGTCATAAAGAACAAAAATTGTGAACATATAAAATCAAAAAAACTTCATCTTCAAGATCAAAATCGCAAAAAACTTTATTCAATTTTTTTTACCTTTTTTCCCCTGTTCAGGTCCATAGATAGCAAACCGTTCAAAATTCAAGGAAACAATCAAATACAAAAATGAACCTAAGATCTCAATAAACAACTTTCTAGAACATATGAACTTCCTAGGAATGATTCTTAACACCGTTTAGGTAGCGCTTAGGTAGCTGCAAAAGTGAAAAATGTCCCGCTTCTTTATGCCAAGAATTCTCTAACTACTGCAAAAATTTCTTTCACATCACTATCTTCTTTAACTGTAAAAATACAGGTATGTCTATTTTTATATTAAGTGTGTTGCTTCTGAACGAAAAACTTAAAAGAATTATTTTTAGTCATAAATCAAAATTTTATTTTTGAAAATTGAAAAAAAGTATAGCAGAACCTTCTTCAATATTAAATTTTTACATAATGGAACAATATTTTCTTTAAATATTACAATCATTTTTACATAAACCATTTTTTGTCTCTCCTGATAATTTTAGTATTTTGAGTTGTACCCTTTTGTATTTAGGATGCGACATGCTTGTAATTTAATAATCAAAACGATCAAAATTTTCGTGGTCGTTAGAGATTTGATCTGTGAACTGGCTTATGAAAGCACAAAACGATTTTGACAATTATTGACTTGTTATATGGCAATTTTTCATTTATATAAATAGGACTCATTTCTATTTCTATCATTAATAGAATTTTGCCAAACGAATTAGTTGTTTACCTATAAATTAGTAAGAGGAGCTGAACTGTTTTTTCTTTTGGATTTTCCAAAAGTAAGGTTTTTGTAAACAAATCGTCGACAGAATATGTTACTTATTCTGTCGACGATTTGTTATTTTTCTAGTGTGTTATGTAATTCCATGTCAAATTAACAAGGTACTCAAAATGACTACTTCAGATTTTTTTAAATTTGTTTTCTTCATATTCCTTGTCTCCCTAAATCCAAATATAATTTTAAAAAAATGTATCTCTTACAGTTTTTTAGCCAAGGTATATTTATTTTACGAGGTAGTGTCGTCTGCCCAGCTGAAATTAGAAATTTTATAGTGCAGAAATGAGAAAGCAATAAAGCACATTCACTCCTTCTAAATTTCCCTCTATTATTTTGACGTTTCGAACTACAAAGCAACAAGAAAATGTTGTAGTTTTTAGCTATAACCTTATCGCTTTTTTGCATATGCGCTCGAGAATTAAATATATTCTAATTCCAGTTCTGTAAGCCCTAGAAAGTTGAGTAATATCCCATTTTAAAGGGGATTTCATGCGCTTTAATTTTAAATCTTAAAAAAACAAAATAGTGACTGCAATTTTTTCATATATTGTTAGTAAAACTTTAGTAGTTCCTGTAAATTATGCTGAAAAAAGTATAAACAAAAATTTTTTAATTTTTTTATTGAAAAAGAGTGCAGGAATAATTTTTTTTGTTGCCATAAAATGTTAATAGTTTTTTTTTAACGAATCCTCAGCTACATTATTCCCGAACAAAGTTAAGCACTATCATATTGTACAAATGAGAAATTAGACAAAAAATGATGACACCTTTTTTGAAGGGCTCACAGATTTTCAGAATCTTTTGAGGCTCTTAAATAAAAATTAGTCACCAAATTCATCAAACTGAGTATAGTGTACTTTTATTACCCTTTGGTAGTTGAATCGAACCTATACTGTCAAATCCGAGTATTTGTCGAAAATTTCTTATTAGTTGCACGGTGTAATTACTTTATATGGAGATTTTAAATACTTATACATCTTTTCATAAACATTTAAATAAATGTTCTTGAAGTGTTAAAACGATTCTTGGCTAGTTAGTTTCCTTTCCAAGAGCGGCCTCAAGACTACATAAATTAACTAAAAAAAAGCATTGAAAGCATAAATTCAGCTGTTTGCGAATTAGATTCTATTCTACGAAAATTTGTGAAAAAATAATGTTACTTTCATTAATTTTAACGCAACAAATTAATTACCTAAAATTTTCATCAATTCAATTTTGATCAATTAATTTCATTTTACAAAAACCACGCCTACTTAGCCTTAGTTAGTTTTTTTATAATTTGCACAATTATAAATAGTTATTGTGGCAGTGGGTCTCGACTTAAAGTTGTCTACACAGACAAGGCAGTAGGCTACAATATTTGACTTAGCTTTGTTGTGCTATTTTCTAGCTAAGATCTGATGTCCCAATTTGTTTCTTAACACAACATATACCTTTACTAACAGTGGCTTGTTCGAAATTAAGTGTTTAATACAGCAATAAATATACTTCAGTCCAGTTTATTTTTTATTAAAACATAAATCGAATCTAAAAGTGATATATTAAATTGAGAATTATTTTAGTTAAAACATAAATCGACTTATGGTTTATTTATTTCGACTGTACTGACATAGAGAAAAAGGATGAGAACCAAGCAATTCGGATTCGAAGTACATGTTTAAACATGAAAACTAACTAATAACCATTTGGGAAACCCTATTTGGACTCGAAAACGATTTCAACACTGTTTAATGTCAAGGCATATTTAAAAAGCAAGATATATTTATATAACTCACTAGGTGAAGCTAAAATATAGAGGGGAAAGTATAATTTTTTTTATATTTTTTTTTGACAGGAAATTAAACGGTCCTTTTATTGTTAAACTCCATTTAAAAAAAAAAAATTAAAAATTTTCCTTTCAATATTTTAGCTCTACCCAGTGAGTTTACCTGCTTAAATATGCCTTGGTTAAATATTATTATAGTTACTGCGATATTAAATTATTTTTCCAGCTGAATGGACGCACATGTTATAAACTTTCGAAGCTCAAAATACAAAAATTAACAAAAGAAAAAAACACATGAAACGAACTCAAGTTAAAAACTGTTTTAAAAATTAACAAAAAATATATGCATACATACATATAAATATAAGAAATATATTTAACATAAAATCCTTAAAACTTATTTATTATATAAAAAAAAACAATCAAGCGATATATTTATACTAAAACCAAATACACTTCGTTACACATTTTTATTATAAAAGCATTTAATATTTATATTTTTAAAACCAATAAAGCCATTACTAAATTTTTATATTCTTTATATAAATAAAATAAAAAATATTCATAAAAAAATTATAAAATTCTCAAGCAAACATGTCAAAGTTTAAATTTCAAATACATAAATTCAGTGAGATGTGTTAATATTTATTTTTAATTAGTTTAACAAACTCATATTATTCACAAAAGTTTTTTGAATAAAACGCAATTTTCTTATTTCTTTTAAAATAACTAAACTCTTTTGTAAATAAATAATTTTTAAATATTCTATTTTATAATTAGGATTAATTGTTTTACTAAATCAAAAACTTGTAAATTATTTTTACTAACTAATGCCCTTATGCAAAAGAAATAAAGTCTTTTGCAAGTTTACTTTATTACAAAATTTATATGCAAATTTTATATACAAATATTCTAAAGTACACTTCAAGTAGACTTTATTTCTTTTGCATAATGTTCTAAATCTTTTAAAAATCGTTAAGTTTTTATTGTTACACTTTTTATATCTATGATAATTTTAATAAATTAATATTTATTTGTAACTCTAATAGTAATTAGCCATCATACATACATATGTATGTATGTACATACATATGTTTTTAAATGTAAATTATTAATTTAAAATGAATCTGTTAGTTTAATATAACAAATAAAAACAAACTTAAATATTTATTTACATGTGTGAAAAAATAAAAAATACACGAAATTGATATAAAATTGTAAGGAAAAAATCCAATCAAATATATTTTGAATGTTAAAAACAAAAGCACTTGATTTGAGATTTCATTGCAATTATGCTTCAACTTAAATTACAGGTAAGTTAAACTTTGTCAATTGAAGTCCAATTGATTTATATTCATTCTTACAGGCCAGTATGCAGCTGATTTCAGTTTACTATCAGATCAATTATGAATATTTCCGGGAAAATTATCCCTTTCCAATGTTTTGTTCCAGGGAAAAATGTCCCTTATTCTAAAATCCCTGGGATTGGCAAAAAAAGGAATGAGAAAATCGGAAAACTCTGTTTTGCTTTTGACATTTTATTTTGAATTTAATAATAAATATAATATAAGGACTTTTTTCTTTTAAATTTTATCGGAAATATTTTTTAAAAATTATATCGAATATTTTTTTTAAATTTTATCAAAAATTTCTTTTTTTAAATTTACCGAAATTTTTTTGTAAAATTTTATTGAAAATTTCATTGTAAATTTTTAACTAAAATTTTTTGTGAAAATTTTACAGAAAATTGTTTGTAAAAGTTAGAAAAAATCCATTAGCTATACCTGGATTTTTTTTAATTACGGTCAGAGAATATTGAACATGATGTCTATTTGTATTTTTTGGCCTTAAAAACAAATATTAAACCATTATTATATTTATAATACTTACATATCTGCGCTAACTCCCTTTCAAATATATGAGGAAAAAATTCCCATTTTTCCCCCTTTTTAATATGATAATACATATTTTTTTACCTTGGTAGAGAAAAGGGAATAAATTCCCGGGAAATTTTAATTTATAATAGCAGGAATGGGAAAAAGGAAAATTTTCCCGGGGAAATGTTATTCATAAAAGCTGCATAAGAAGTACAAATATGTAAAAAACCAGCTTTAAATCCAGGTTTGAAAATTATCAGGCAAATTTCCATTTGGTAGTACGTAGCAAGGTATATTTATAGAGGTATATGCAAGCCGAATTAAAAAAAAAACAATTTAACTTTTTTAGCTAGACTTTGTCAAAATATTTCACTAAATTATTAAGAATAATACAAAGGAATAAGGCGTGTTCGCGAACTTTACTAGAAAAAAATATTTTGGAACATAATAAGAAAGACCGAATTTCAATTAATATTATAAAAAATATATGTATGTATATAAAACAACGGAAAATTGACATTTTAATAAAATGAAAAACGCCGCGAAATGAATAAATAGGAAATAAAACTGTTTCACATTATATGTGACCCGGTCTATGAAAAGGGAAAAGATGGCTTATGACTCAAAAACATAATTTCGAAAAATTAGCTGTTAAAGATAAAAAATGCAACAATTTGCAACATGCAACATTTTTGAGTGATAAGCCACCTTTTCATAGGCCGGGTCACATATATGTATAATTAAAATAATTTAATAAAATATTTCAACTATACTCCTTAATGACGGGATTTATATTTATATAACAAATTTCCAACCATTCAAATTGTTTAGGGTAGGTTATCTTGTCAAAGTTAAATTTATTTTAGTTGGGCACCCAAACGAGTCACAATATAAAAACAACCAAAAAATTCTAACGAGCTCAAACATTTTTGGTTTCAATACACGTTTGTTTGTAGATATACAAGGACCCTGTAGACATACTATAGTTAATACCAGACTTGGGGCATTTTGTAATTAATTACACATGCAATTACTAATTACATGTAATTTAAAATTTTCAATTACTAATTACAAGTAATTGTAATTGAAATAGGGACTAAAATCAATTACAATTACTTGTAATTTGTAATTGAAAAATTTCAATTACAATCAGTAGTTGGAAAATTAAATTACTAATTACATGTAATTGTAATTGAAAATTTTCAATTACAAATTACATGTAATTAAAAATTTTAAGTAATGAATACTTTTTTGTAATTATTGTCAAAAAATATTTAATTACAAAAATGTTCAATTACATATAAATTATAAAAAATAACAACAATCCTATTTGAATAAATAAATTTTGCGCCTTAGTGTTAAAATAATAGTAGCGAACAAATATAACCTTTCAATTGGTGCTGAAGATGTTAAGGGAGTATTAGACCGTAAAAAAGCCTTTAGTATTGTAGGATAGCTTTTGAGGTAATTTAGAAACGAATTTAGACCACGCAAGTAAATCTGAAGTGCAAATTTCAAACTATTTTCTTTTTCACAATGTCAATGTCTACGGAATATTAAATGAAAAAATGTATATTTGACCGCAAAGTTTTCAAAATTTTGTAAGCGATAATTACCTTTATGAAGGTGTTTACCGTAATTGAACATGGATGCAGTTTTCGTATTGCTCGTTTGAATAATACAGTTTATCATGCAACGCAAGATAAGCTTGAAATTTTTAGGGATATAATTGAATTTCGTTCAATTGGAAGTAATGATTACTGCCTAATTACAATTACAATTACTTGTAATTTGTAATTGAACTTTTGCAATTACAATTACATGTAATTAGTAATTGGAAAATTAAATTACTAAATACAAGTACTTGTAATTGAAATTTTTCAATTACAAATTAAAAGTAATTGTAATTGATTTTGTCCCTGATTTCAATTACAATTACTTGTAATTAGTAATTGGAAATTTTCAATTGTAATTGTAATGTAATTGAATCCTCCCATGTCTGGTTAATTCCTAATTGCACTATTTTGTATATGAAAAAACAGTATTTTATTTTACAAATTATTACTAATTTGTAAGAGCGCGAATAGAGTTTTATGCAAGATTGGACATTTTCTTTGCGATTTCGTACCTACATATCGTGGCGATTTCGTCCTACATATCGTTGCAAAGTCATGTCAACCCTGTGATATAAAAATCGTTACGTTTTCGCTAATATTTAGGTTTCGAATTCGGAAGATTTTGTTTTGAGATTTTCTGAATCTATTTTTACTATTCTTACGGTGATGTCTGTAGATGGGTGTATGTGTATACAATTTTTGTAAGGGCTCTACAGGTCAAGCCGTTTCACATAACAAAATGAAATTCAGTATGTGCATTTGGTATATGAAGATGAAGAGCTATGTATATTTTGGACATAATCGGAATAGTTTACTTGACACCCCAAACCGAAAATAATTATTTTTTCGAGCATGATTCAACTTATAACGTAAAATTTCCTATTTAATATTCTATTAGGATTATATTAAAAAAATGTATACATGTCTGTCCAAACAGGAAGTGGTGTTGTTGGGGAAGGGATATACTAAAATTTTGAGATTTTTTTTTATTGGTTGGGCATTGATTCGAACCTTTGAACCTTTATTCTTTCTGTAATATATGGTATGGTACAGTTAAGTGTAGGCTACTCCAGATTTTTGGAAATAAATAACATTTATAGTAAAAGTCTAATGAAGATTTTATACTAATTGTATAAGATAATATTGGGTAAAGGCTGTTTTTTATAGAGGCGGAGAATTTTGAATTCAAATAAACGATAAAAACAATTTTTAATATCCTTTCAAGTGGCTTTATTTAGTAATTTTGTTGCAAGAATTTCAACAATTTTCCAAATTGATTTCAGGCATGCGGCAAACGCCAGTAGCGTCCTTGTGCCCTAGTTTTGGAGGTCCAATTTTTCCACACTCTTCGCAGTAAATCAGCAATAACAAGTCGAACATTCGCTTACAAGTGCTCGATCGCTTCTGATTTATCTGCATTTGTACTTTCCATTACTTTCCACATAACCAGATGGAATAATATAATGGCGTTAAGTCACATGAGCTAGGTGGCCAGATGACAGGTCCATTTATTCAAATTAATCGTTTACTGATTGAAATCAATCGCGCTGTGTGTTTTGTGGTACCATCATACTAATATCACATGACTGCAATAACAATGCCTTCCGGTTGAGGTATGAAAAAGTATGTAAGCAAGTTTCTATACCCCTAACTAAAACGTTATAAACAAGGCCAACACCATAGATTCCACCGGCATAGAGCGCACCAAACATTGAGCTTTTCTGAATATAATAGTGTTTTTACATGGCTTGAGATTTATCATCGCTCTAAAATTGAAAAATTATATTTATTCTTATGTCCAAATGTGTGCTTCATCACTGAACTAAATAAAATACATGTAATATCGAATCAAATTATAATTTTGCGAAAAAATTTTAAAAATTTACAAACGTTGCTCTGGCTTTGCTCATGATAATTTTTTGGTTTTCTTCTGAAAACAAAAAATATACTATTGTTTTAATTTTTTTTTCAAATTTTGTAACACTTTTTACATCTGCCACTAGAGTGGTATAAACAGATCAGTGCAGAAATAAAATAGAAAAATTTAAATTCATTGTTGGTGGTTATTGTTTCGTCTAAACTTTAATACTTTTGTTTTATTTTCATAGAGTAATTCTCATTTGGTTAATGAAATTTTAATATATGTATAGGTATTTTGAGCTTACCCAGAATTTAGATAAAGCTTTTCTGACGAGCTAAAGTAAGCACTTATCGAAATGGCTACCCAAACTAGGTAACCCTTTAGTAATCAATTTTAGTTAATTATAATTTGGGTTAATATCATTTTCAATAAGAATAGTTTTAGGCAATAATAAGAATCGTTTTAAATAAAACATTTCATGAAGAAAAATTCATAGTTATATTTGAAGTGATATTTATTTTGTTATAAATCATTTCAAACCTTATATAGTTTATGTATATACTTAATTTATCTTAATTTCGTTTCTCTAAAATATCAAAATGACAGTTTTTTTATTTACAAGGTTATACATTAAAAATACATATTTCGTAATATTAAACGGCAAAAGCAACAGACGACACAAAATCAACAATTGCAAGTTTAAATAAAGGATTAAATAGTATAAATATTTTTACAAAACAACACAATTTTATATGAAAGAAATTAAATAGGAAAAATATGTATTAATTAATATTACATTAATCAAGAATCACTTAATATATCTTTTAAAATAGAACTAGAATTGCGCGATGGAGCAAAATCGTCCAACACTGTAGAATTAAGTTGAAAAGGTTGAAGAGGCACAGATGTAGCATAAGTAGTTGTACCACTGGCTGCTATCGAAGGACGTCTGGAGGTAGAAGAGGCTGCATTAATCTCATGTGTTGTTGTTGGTGTATGAGTTATATTTAACAAATTGGGCATTTGTGATTGTGGGGATTTTGGTTGAGATTCTTGCTCGAGGAATTCCACAAAAGCTTGAACTAAATTATCTTTCGAATGAGTACCTACAAAACAGAAGAAAACTCATTAACAATAAATAAAAAGTGTTTTTTTATAATTTGTGAATTTACCTGGCGTTCCTCCTCCACCACCCAATAAGGTACCCAACCAGCCTCCTTGCTGTTTATTCAGACCAACTTTATCCGTTTCACTTTGATTAAAATTCAACACGGATGATATCATTCTTAGAATCTGCTGCTTATCATTGGGATTACTACTAACCACATAACCAATCAGTAAACTTTTAATTAAGCTCTTTTCGATTTTATCCGTTTGACTGGATTCCGCAGAAGACAGTTTATTCTCCAAATCCAAGTTTTGCTTTTTCAAAGACTCCACTATATGAAAAACGAAAAATAACATAAAATATTAAGCATTTGCATTTAAAATTTACCTAGAAATGTTTAATTAAAAAAAGATAATAAAACCACCTTAATAGTTTTAACACTTAAAACACAGTTTTTTCTTTTTTCACATACCCGTAGACTATTTATGAATTGTGGCAGTTTTATTTCATCCAGTTGTAAGTATGACATAAGTACTGGTTAGTATTTTAGAATGAAGCTTTAGCAGCTTATATTCAACACCAGTACCTAATGTAATACTCTACCAGATAAAATTATTATATTTTTTATTTGATTTGATTGGACTACAAATTCTTTCTTATGACCCTAACAAAGTTGCTTAAACTTATTTAATTAATGCGAACAAAAATAAAATTATTAAAAGCAAAATCATGCTTGAAAATTTTTAAAAAGAAAAACAAAAGGACAACACACAATTTATAGTAAAAAAATTAATTTGTAAAAAAAACAGACAAATATAAAAAAAATAATGAAGTTTAAGATGCAATGTCAAATAATCTCCACATGCAACGTGATTTCAAATTTTTGTACATCATCACATTACATAATGAGATTTATTGAAAATTTGCATAGGTTTTGTTTAGTTTGTTTCTTCTCTTTTTTTACTTTTATTGTGAAGATAGCAAAACTGTAAATTAAAATATAATTTAAAACAAAAGTTTATAATAATGAATGAATTAGTAAAAATGATTGACATAAAGGTGTTACAAAAGTATGGAAGATTTGAAGATGATAAAAATGCAGTAAATGCAGTAAAGTGCAGTAAATTGATAGAATATATATTGAATAAATATTTCTTTTATAGAAAAATTATTAAAAAATAAATAAGCAGCAAACATTTATACATATAATAAAACAGTAACTTATTTCCTGTCTGCCTGCGTTCGAATCTCGTAAAAACTATAGAATGGATTTAAAAAAAATTTTGTAAGGAAGTACCTAGTATCCTGATTTAAATATAGGACATTATCTTATTTCCAAGAGAAAGTGGAGGAAAAGCAGTAAAAGTACGCAATTTTACCGCTATGCATACTTTAAGGCGTCATAGTTATTAATAGTGATGAGACCCTTTTGTATAAAGTAAATACATAAACCATAACTGAAGCACTAAAAAAGTAAGGGTGTTTAGTGTGGATTGCTTTAAAAGCAAAATCGAACAAAATAATGTAAGGACGCTGACGGAGTGGCGGTCTCAGCTAGTTAATTAATAAAATTAAATTAAAAACAATTTGTACGAGTTTCTAAGTTTTGCAAGGTTATGTTTATGTTTCACTTTAAAGGGCCAAGCAGCTTATAAATAAATAAATGCTTTTACAACTCCGGTGCATTATCTTGCTGCAGAATTGGTCAAAACATAACATATACTTTAGGAAAAGTTGATTTTAATAGTCTTTGTTTTTAGCACTTTAAAATTCTAAATCGATTGTGCCGTTTTCCTTTATATCACCGCAGGTAATAGCTCCACTCTTTCTACTGTTATGGCGATTTAAAAGAAGGTTCGCTTTTCTCGCATCGTAAAAATAATAATTGGGCGATTCAAACTAAATTTATTTTGAATGCAGTCAGTACGCAAATCATTGACATGACCTTTTACTCGAATATCCCATGTGATATTGTCTCTAGAAATTTGTATTCGATTTTTTTGCATACTCTATTCAGCGGCGGATTTTTCTCCAAATTTATTTTTTTTTTTTTTGTTTTGTTTTTTATTTCAGATATTCAGAGTTTGCAATGGCTCTTTTAAGCCTTGAAATACTTCACTAGATTAAATTAAGACCATGATTAATGGTGAAAAATAAGAGTTTGACGCCATTTTACATTTTCTCTTTTCGGTTGAAGTTAATTCTTTTGTTTTGAATATACGTTAAGTATCCAAGCACAGGTGTTTCACTTCGCTCAATTTCCGGCGCAATAGCCCGATCTATATCCTCTCGAATGATAAACATCGATTTTGGCACTTTAAGGTATATTTAAAAACCTTTTCCTGTCAATTTTCCATTTATATTTATTAATATTTTTTTTAATACTAGCTGTGCTCGCCAAGTATTCCACACCAATTGTAAGAATCTTACTTTTATGGTGCTTTAGCTATGATTTATGTATTTACTTTATATAAAGGTACCCATCCCTGGATAAAATTCTAAAATTAATAAAAAAAAATTCTAAATTCTGAAAAATAATTGTAAAACTCTGTAAAAGGTGTTTAAAATATTTTAATAACAATGTAATTCCACAAAGTAAAAATACAAATTTTATTCAATTGGCGCCATCTGTTGCGCATTTTTTTTTTTTAATATCCCACTTTCAAAAATAAAAGGTGCGCAACCATGTTTAAAATATCTCAGTTTTAAACCGAAAATTTTAGTACCCTTCAACCGGAAATTGCGTACTTTCACTGCTTTTTCTCCACTTTCTCTTGTATTCTATATTAGAATGAGGATGCTAAGGTATCTCCTCACAAAATTTTGTTAAAATACAGCCAGTAGTTTTAACGTGATGTTAACGTATAGACGTATAGACAGACGGAAATGAGTTAATATTTTATTATATGTATAGATTTTTCTCTAATCAAATGCGAATTCTTGAAAAAAATATACATCTATAAAAATGCAGGTTTTGCATTTTTGGAAAAGGTGCTTTAAAATATTGTTGCATTAGACTTTTATGTTGTTGTTAAATTTATAATGTTAAGAAAACGTCCTTTCTGAATGATGGAAACAAAATTACGCCATGCTCATGATTTCCTATTAGACGAAATTTTTCGCCTATTGCAAGGGTAGCAAAGTCAGTAATCAGCAAATTGCTTCATATAATATCGTACAAAAACATATAGATAATATGGAAAAATTGGCAACCCTGCAATTAAAATTGCAATTATTAGCCATTAGGAAAACAGCTCTTGTGACGTCATTAGCATGTTGGGAACATGCGCAGAAATTTTTTTTTTAAATTGAGGGATGATTTAATCTTGTTTTTATTATCATTATTTGTTCTAATAATCGCATTAATAACTTATAAGAAAATTATGTAGGAAGTTAATAAGAAAAAGTAGTATTAGTAAAGAATATAATTTAAAATAAAAACCATACACGTATAATAATAAACAATAAAAAAGAACACACACAAACTTAAAACAATAAAACATAAAGAAAACAAAATAAATTGCAACTTTTGCTTTGACTACTTGTTATTCGATATTTGTAATGAAAACAAACATATTTTTGGTAACGATTTTGCATATATTTCTTTTAATCTAAATGGTGTTTTAAATTAATTCAAAAAAATTGATACCAACTGAAATTCCGAGGGTAACAAATGAAATAAATCCCAGAATTACCAGCTGATATTTACTTTTAAGAATTACAAATAAGATGATGCTTTTTGGATTGGATTTTTCGATGTGTGTTTAATATTTAACAAGAGGTGGTGTTGTGGTACAAGTAATTGGCAATAAATGGTGGGATTTGGTGAAACGTTTTTGAAACTTAAATTCACATTTTTATGTTCTTATTTTTGGCCATCAATTTAGCCAACTCTTTACGTAGTTAGTAATGATGATTTACCTTGCCACCCACAAAAACTAAATTTGTTAGTGATCATTATGATTTAATGAAGAATTATTTACATTTACGAGTACATAGCTTCTGTTTAATTCAAGCGAAAATTGTTTCTAATTCAAGTATGACTTACCTTCTTCTCTTAATACATTAATGGTTTGTTGGCTGGTTTCTAGTTGATCGGAGAGTCTTGAGGCCGCATTTAGGCCTTGATTGGCATCGGACAGTTGCTGCTGCAATTGTTGGATTTCCAATTGCAATTGTGATTCCTTGTCGTGTTGTTGCTGCAATTCTTTGCGTATACGCTGGGTCGCCAATTTGATATCATTTTCTTTGTCTAGAAACCACAAATTAATAAAAATGTACATACATATACATAATTGCTTTTAAAAGTAATCATATACCATTTTGAAACTGCTCCAATGCGCACTGCAAATTAGTTAAAGCTGCTTGATTTTTCGATTCGCGATCTTCGGACAGTGTTAGTTTATGAACTAATTCATCACGTTGCTGTACCACCAGCGCATATTGTGCCTGCAATGTTTCGGCATGTTGATTGGCCCGTATGCTGTGGAGAAGTAAAAAGAATCTAAAGTTACTTTTGTAGTTTTATTTAACACTTAAACCAAAGTAACGTTTGGTAATAAAAATATATGTTTTTTTTTAAACACCTTAAAAATTGAAATTCGTTCTACATTTGTAAAGTTCTATTGTGTGATAAGCTTTTATAGCTTTTGTGCCTTTTGTGTGAAAAACTGCACTAAATGTAGAATTTTGTATTCAATATTTTACGCAAAAAAGTAACAAAAATAAAATGTGGCCGCCAATATGGCGTCATTAGTTAAACAATTCTTTATTATTTTTTATTTTTATTTTTAATTTTATAGTCTTTATGTCATAACCAACAATTCTGTTATTTTGCTACTATTTGCTTAATTTTAAGTATTTTCAATAATTAGATGATAATATTTCTACATTTTTCTTTGAAATTCATTTTTTATTTATTTGCTCGTTAAATTTGTTACTTTTTTTTTTTTTTGTTGTTTGTAAAATTTGAACAGGTGTTTTTTGTATTTGTCATTAAAAAAACAATTGTTTCTTTAATTTATTTTTTTTTCTAAGTTATGGTTAATTAAGCTGTCATACTGAAATATAAAATCGATTTACACTAGATGTTCTTTCCAACAACCATAAATTGGTAAGATCTAAAATAAATTAGTTTAATTTTCTAATCAATATATTTTATTATAAAACTGAGAAATTAAAATTTTAAAATTCATATTTGCAAAGGTTTGTGTCTAAAGGCCATGCCACGCGGCTCTGCTTGCATATAGGTTTTAAAATTTTGCATTTATTTCTTGACTTGTGTAAATAAATAAGCGACATGTCAAAAATTCCATTACTGCACGATTATTTAAAATTTAGTTTTTTTTTTCTTTTTTCAGTTGAACAATCTTCTAGATAATGAATAAAAAATAAAAAATAACGAAAGATTGCTGAAGAGTTAAGGCATATTAACAAGGTAGACTATTAGCACAACAACTACTACCACAGGCATTTTGTTTGTTTAAAAAATAACCCTTTGTGTCATAAACAAAATATTAAAACAAAACTAAAATAAAAACATATAAACACAACTGTTTACTTTTTCCGAACAATTGGAAAATATTTTTAGAACATTAAGGCCCATTATTATAACTTGCCTTTAAAGTGAAAAATATCTATTTTTCATTATTACAACTTCATTGTAAAATAAAATTAAGTTTTTGAAAAATATGGTAGTACAATAAATAAATTAGTCAAGTGCGAGTTAGACTCACACACGTAGGGTTCCGTACTATGTTCAGTATAATTTAAAAATTCCAGTTGTTTATTTCTTTATGTCTTATGGGACACCCTTAAATTTTAAAATTAAAGTAATATTCGCGAAAATTGCATCATAATTAGAACAACCTTTAAATTTTAATATGTAATTCATTTTATAGCGGCCATGGTAATACACTTTGCATTAAAATATCAGAAGCGTACCTAGCGTACCACGAATATTACCTAAAAAATAAGGTAATATTCCTGAAAAACACGTTACTAATGGACACACTTCAATTTTAAGTATATGTTATAGCGGCCGAAGTAACACATCTACTGTAAACATTACAAGAGGGTATCTATTACGGTTTATAAAATCATGTCACTGTCGGAACACCCTTTAATTTTATTATTCATTATAGTGGCCATGGCAACTTCCTTTCTATAAATATATTAAGAGTCTACTTATTGCGATTAAAAAATAAGTCACTATAAGTGAAAAACATGTCACTGTCGGAACACCCTTTAATTTTTAGTAATTGTCATATCGGCATTGGCAACACATCTTCTGTCCAAAATTTCAAGAGTCTACCTGTTACGGTTCAAGAAATAGGGCTTTATACATGCAAATCACGTCACTGGCGGAAAACCCTTTAATTTTTAGTATTGTTTATAGTGGACATAGTTATACACCTCCTGTAAAAATTTCAAGATTCCACCTATTCATTCAAAACTTAGGATATACACATGCAAATCACGTCACTATTGGAACACCCTTTACTATTTAATTTCAATTTTGTATACTTGTTTATAAAACAAACATAGTTTTAATTACAGTCTGCAAATTGTAAGTGGTTTTCTGTTACAGCTCAAAACAAAAGACATAAACGTAAATAACACGTCACTTTTGGAACACCCTACGTTTTAGTATTTTTTGCTATTGTGGCCACAGTTATACACTTTTGGTAAAATTTTCAAGAGTCTACCTATTATGGTTCAAAACTTAGGCCTTACACATACAAAGCACACCACTATCGGAACACCCTTTAATTTTTAGGTTTATTTTTTTAGACTTGTTTTTAGGTTTATTTTTTTATACTTGTATACAAAGCACACCACTATCGGAACACCCTTTAATTTTTAGGTTTATTTTTTTAGACTTGTTTATAAAGCGAACTAAGTTTTAAATACTGTTTGTAAGAAATAAACACATATTCGTAAATAACACCTCTCTATCGGAACACCCTATAAGTTTTAATATTTTTTGCTACAGCGGCCATAGTTATATACCTTTGGTAAAATTTTCAAGAGTCTACCTATTATGGTTCAAAACTTAGGCCTTATACATGCAAATCACTCCACTATCGGAACACCCTTTAATTTTTAGGTTTATTTTTTTTAGACTTGCTTATATAGCGAACTAATTTTAATTTAGTGCTTGCATATTTTTAGTGAATTCCTCCTACAGTTCAAGAAATAAGCACATATTCGTGAATAACACCTCTCTATCGGAACACCCTATAAGTTTTAGTATTTGCTAGTATAGCGGTCACAGTTATATACTTTCTGTGAAAATTTCAAGCGCCTACCTATTACGGTTCAAAACTTAGTCCTTATAAATGCAAATAACACTACTATCGGTCCACCCTTTAATTTTTAGGTTTATTTTTTTATATATAGCGAACTAAGTTTTAATTACTGCTTACATATTTTTAGTGTATGCCTCCTACAGCTCAAGAAATAAACACATGTTTTTGAATAACACCTCTCTATCGGAACACCCTATAAATTTAAATATTTGTAGCTATAGCGGCCAAAATTATACACCTTCGGTAAAAATTTCAAGATTCTACCTATTATGATTCAAAACTTAGGCCTTATAAATCAAAATAACACCACTATCGGAACACCCTTTAATTTTTAGGTTTATTTTTTAGACTTGTATATAAGGCGAACTATGTTTTTATTACAGTTTGTAAATTTTTAGTGTATGCCTCCTACAGTTCAAGAAATAAACACATATTCGTGAATAACACCTCTCTATCGGAACACCCTATAAGTTTTAATTTTTGTTGTTATAGCGGCCATCGCTATACACCTTCTGTGAAAATTTCAAGAGTCTACCTATTATGGTTCAAAACTTAGTCCTTATAAATGCAAATCACACTACTATCGGTCCACCCTTTAATTTTTAGGTTTATTTTTTATATATAGCGAACTAAGTTTTAATTACTGCTTACATATTTTTAGTGTATGCCTCCTACAGCTCAAGAAATAAACACATGTTTTTGAATAACACCTCTCTATCGGAACACCCTATAAATTTAAATATTTGTAGCTATAGCGGCCAAAATTATACACCTTCGGTAAAAATTTCAAGATTCTACCTATTATGATTCAAAACTTAGGCCTTATAAATCAAAATAACACCACTATCGGAACACCCTTTAATTTTTAGGTTTATTTTTTAGACTTGTATATAAGGCGAACTATGTTTTTATTACAGTTTGTAAATTTTTAGTGTATGCCTCCTACAGTTCAAGAAATATGTAAACACATATTCGTGAATAACACCTCTCTATCGGAACACCCTATAAGTTTTAATTTTTGTTGTTATAGCGGCCATCGCTATACACCTTCTGTGAAAATTTCAAGAGTCTACCTATTATGGTTCAAAACTTATGCCTTATACATGCATTTCACACCACTATCGGAACACCCTTTAATTTTTAATTTTATTTTTTTATACTTGTTTATATAGTGAACTAAGTTTTAATAATTGTTTGTAAATTTCAAGTGTATCCCTCCTACAGTTCAATAAATAAACACATTTTCGTAAATATCACCTCTCTATTGGAACACCCTATAAGTTTTAGTATTTGTTGCTATAGCGGCAACAACTATACATCATCTGTGAAAATTTCAAGAGTCTACCTATTACGGTTCCAGAGATAAAAGGCGCTGACAGACGGACAGACGGACAGACATTGTAGCGAAAACAATAGGGTTTCGTTTTTACACTTTGTGTACGGAACCCTAAAAAACACCGACTACTTTTGACAAAATAAATTAGTTCTGACAAATCTTTCATTTTGCTTTAAACAACCCAGAAATTGGTTATCTGTGCAACAAACAAACAAATTTATTTTATATATGTACAACAAACGATATCTGTTTTCCATATTTATTTTTTAAATGCAAAATTAAATTAAAATTCATTTATTTTTCTTCATAGATTAGAAAATACGGCAACTTTATATATGGCAAAACATGACAACTTCAAACTCTTATATCTAATGTTAAAAGTTAAAGGGAACATGTTCTTTCCTTTAGTTTATCAGCCACTTCTAGTTTGAAGTATACTTATAATAACGAAAAACTACTTATCTCTCTGATAAAATCCTAACTTTATCTATTGGCAAGTTATAAATGATACAAGAAGAGACGGGCAGACAAATGGTAATTCCTATGACAGAAGTTTTCTAAAAATTAAATCAGTACAAACACTATTTTAAAGAAATAAAATAATTAAAATACAGCTGAAATTTGAAGTCAAGCTTAAGTTCGTTTTATTCTCTCTAAGAAAGAATAATTGAAATTACAAATTATCTGAGTAATATTAAAGAAAAATTGGGAAAAATTTAATTTTTGACACCAACAGAATGGAACGCATTTGCTAGACAGCTACGTCCGTCATCAGCACTCTTCGTCTCTATCTGCTTTGAGTAGTGTTTAGTTGTAATCATCATGTATTTAACCAACCAAACTCAGATAAAGGAATACAAGAAAAACTGTATTCAATCATCAATCGTCAGTTGGTGAGAACGAAGTCTACAACTACCTCTTGTTTAATATTTTTACTTTAATATGTACCACCTTATATTTGTTGTTGCTTCAGTCAACCTTCTGTTAGCAATGAAAGCTACTTTTATGTTTATTTGTTTTCTCCCAACATTTGTTTTTTAGTTTATACTAATCTAGTTTTAAACCAAACTCTGTTAGGTAAACATGATTGCGCGGTGCTCTGCGATTTTTAATATTGAATATTTTGAAATTTTATTAGTCGAATTATGTTTTTTACAATTTTTTATATTCAAATAATTTTTATTCACTTTTTGTTTTGTTTACATATTTCTTTAAAAAAATATGTAAACAATATAAAAATAAACATAAAATACAAAACAAATTAGGAATAAGGCGAATATGATTTTGACACTCAAGAAAAGCCATATGATATCGAATTCGCCATTGAGTTTACCTGGTATGAATTTACCTTGATGGCAACCTAAAAGTTAAGCAAAGGTAGATTTATCCTACTAGGTAGTGAGGTCCACCCAGCTGATTTAGGAGTTCGACCTGTCAAAAATTGTATGTGTTTAGAAATTTTATTGTGGAGAAATGAGAAAGCAATAAAAAGAATAAAATACCTACACGCCTTCTCAATATTCCTGTATGTTTTTTTGAAATTTCGAACTATAAAGCAACAATAAAATGCCATGTTGTTCTTGTATTGTTGCATTTGTTGTAGAGATGCCACTACCTAGTGAGATAAATCTACCCTAAGTTAAGCATAACTGCACAGGGATCGTAAAAGGAATTTTCAAATTGTACCAGCCGGCTTTTAAAATTGTACTTTTACAATTGAAATTGTACTAAACAAATTTGTTTTATGAATTTAAATTTTACTTCATCCTTTTATCTGCTTAACTGCTAGAAATAGAAATGATTTGAGGAATTCCCGTCTTAGCATGTAAGATATTTCATTAGCAAACGTTGTCCAGGATATCGCTCCCCTGATAGTCTCTCTAAACTGTCGTTAGAGGGACTGGATAATTTAACATATATTTTACATCTGATCACAATAAATTTAATTGTAACACAATTTATAATTATTTTTATTTCTAGCAAGAATCTGTGTGCGTCGCCACACCAAAAACTCATAAAAGTTGACAATATCAAAACGTTACCCAATGTATTTCCCTAAATACTCGTTAATTCACATTGTATGGCAGGAACCACACCCACTTTATCAAACCATGCAGTTTTTTTTTTTTTTTTTTTTTTTGCTTAAAAATCACTTTAATAAGAGAGTAGCTTGCACAAGATTCTACTAAATATAGTTCACAAGTAACACGCTGATAAATATTTACGTCAAATGAAAGGTGTCACGCCCACTTAAAATATCAAAAATAAAATATATAAAAAATTCACGAAGGTCGGTGTATGCTTCCCGACAAACACATGTGCTGTATAAGTCTATATAATTATATATTTTAGGGTTTTGTTCTTAAAAGGTAAACCGCTCCACTGTGCGTTTGTCACATACCTCTATCTCTTGAATCTTAATAGGTAGACAACCTAAATTTTCACAGAAAATTAATTAAAGTTAAAAATTTATTTTAAAAAAGTTCAATATACTATAAACACTTAATTAATATTTAATGCAGAGAAATGAGTTGCATAATCTTAGGCTTAAATACCAACAAGAGAATAACAAATGTTTAAATAACAAATTTATGAGCAATAAAATAAATTATAATTTTAATTTAAAATATCTAAAATTGATCATACTTGGGATTTTTTCATTGGCATTGAATTTTCATTACCATTATTTGAAATAGTTACAATGAAAAATCATTTAACTACCATTTAATGCTACTGATTTATTTTTAATTATAATTATTTTTAACAATGGTAATGAAAATGTAATGAATTCGTATAATTACTAATTAGTAGTAGCAGTAGGTTTTATAAACTTCAAATAAAGAAACAAACATTAACCCATTTCTAGTCGGATGGATTTACAAAACTCATAAAAAATATTTTAAACACAATATATATAAATTTCTGTTGCAGATAATGCATTATATATAGCTTATATTTTTATAGAAAATCCAAAATGTAGAAAAGTTAGCTTTTTGCTGTGGAATAAACTCAATACATGCACTTAAATAGTTCAACCCTGTGGCAGTTAGCTAACAAAGCACATTCATAATGCTACACCGCTAGTTAATATATTTTTCATTACGATTATCCTTGGATAGATTTTTCTTATAAATTTTTGGTAACCAGTATTTATTTGCAGAATAAAACTGCCAGTCGAAATACATATTTTTATAACTCTCAAAAACTATTTTTAAAGTTGTATGTCTGCACCAGTATGGTCAAATATAGAACTGTGTTTCATTTAATATTTGACCAAAAGAGAATTCAGTCCACGTAGGTGTATCAGCTGTGTCTTTACTGAATGCAGCCTTATCACTGTAAACACTATTTGACATAAATCGTATCAATTTTAAGTCAGGTTATCCTTTTTCTAAATCTGTAACTGTTTATTCGATCTAGTGCGGTACTAGATTTATGCACGTTAGTTTTGTAAATCTGTACTATGCTTACAATTTGATCTCTTCAGAGAGAAACAAACAAATAAAAAACATATTCTTAATGGGTTAAAAAAATGTCACACAAATTTAATTTTCAGAAATTTTTTTATATCTTTTCTGATTTTTTTATCTTTTTATGTATGTATGTATATGAAAAAATGCACATAACAGGACAGCAGAAAATGAGGTGTGACTTCTTTAAAAGCCATCAAATACTTTTTTCACTTCAATTGTGGCCAATTTTAATCATTGATTAATGGTAATGATTTTGTTTTTTAAATAATTAGTAATGAAACCTTTTCATTAATAATTCTTGCAAAAAAAAAACCGACTACAAAACAAATATATGTGCATCAATTATAAACTAAAAATTTAAAAGGAAGTAATCTGTAAGAAATAGTACTCAAATCAAATACTTTTATACTTGTTGCTCTAACGGACATAGTAATATACGTTCTGTTTATTCAAATGTCTATCCGTAACGGTTAAGCAGATAAAGCCATATACGACAAATTACGTCAGATATGAGGACACCCTTTATTTACACTTATTATTACTGACAAAGTAATAAAAGGTAACGGTTCCAAAGATATGGCCATATACCTTAAACAATATCACCTAGGGGACACACATTAATGTGCAATTTTAAATTAAACACTTATTTTAAAGGACAGATTCATTGTAAATTTTAAATATCTGTCTAAAACGGTTCAAAAGTTTGGCCATATGCATCAACTTACATCAACTATTGAGACACCCTTTAAAATTTTAAATATTTATAAATGTTATTATACGGGACATAGTAGTGGAGATTCTGTCTAATTTTCAACTGTTTGTCTATAACGGTTCAAAAGATAGGGCTACATAGGTAAAATTATATCAATTATGGGGACACCCTTTAGTTTCCAAATTTAAATTATATACTTGATGTTATAAAAGACTTAGAATTACAGGTTCTTTTTAAATTTCAACCGTCTCTCTGTTATGGTTCAAAAGTTTTGCAATATACATCAAATCACATCAACTATTGGGACACCCTTTAACTTCTAATTATAAATATTTAATTTCTGATTATAAATATTGGACATTTTGTCCAATTTTCAAGTGATTGTCTACAATGGTTCATATATTTAAATTGACGTCACATATGATGACACCCTTTAATTTTTGAGTGTATTTTTTTTATTAATTTCTGTTATTGGCAGCTATAGTAATAAGCAGTTTTTTTAAATTTTAAAAGGGTGCCCTTTACGGTTCATAATACACGTAAAAAACACGTATGTTGTATGGGGACACCCTTTAATTTTCAAAATTCTGAACTTCTTTTAAAATGGGACCAATCTGTAAGCATTTTCCTTCTAATAAAGAAAACATTTTTAAAATCGGTTCAGAAATGACTGAGTTCTGCGGGCACAAACATAAAAAAAGCAACATTCACGCGAATTGATAACCTTCTTTTTTTTAAGTCGGTTAAAAAGCATTACCATTATTAAAAACAATGGTAATGAAAAAAAAATTGTTAACATTATTTATAATTCAATGCTAATGAAATTGCCAATTAATTACCCAATCTAATTAATTAGTCCCATGTATGTAATTGATGTATGGTTTAAAAATGTTAAAATTTGAGAACCCTATGAGCTGCCGTTAAAATATACTTAAGCTCGAATACCCTTCTTGCTACCAATGTGTGAAAAGTTGTGTAAGCATTATTTCAGAACACATACATATATTTGCAGGTTAAGGCTGAGTTTTTTGCTTGAGTGAATGGTTTTACAAGTTTGAACGACTATTTATATAAAAAAACGGGAGTCTGACATATATGTACATATTTATTCAGTAAGACCAAGGCGAATTAATTTTACTAGGAGGCATCACGGCGAAGTTAATTATTTTTTGCTCTACTTATTTATGTGAAAAGCAGCTGTCAAAAATTCGTTTATTTTTTAAAACTTTTTAAAAAAAGAAATAAAATTATAATTATTTAAAAAAATATTTTAACATTAAAAAAAATTACATAATACTACCAGAAAAGGTAAGGAAGAAGTGTTTTTAGTTGTTGGATGTAATATTTTAATTAGTGCTTTTGGCGTCTGCCGCACATTTAACCAACAACAAAATGCATGTGGGTGTTTATTGGTGTTGTATTTGTAGTCGCGGCGATGCCACCTGATATAAATTCGCCTACGATTTTGTCGTACGAAATATTGAATTATGTATTTTGTTCTTTAATTTTATTTGCCACTGAATATTTATGTATTTTTATAAAGGACTTTTAAAAGTGAATATACTAATGGTGATAAGATTGTATGTGCAATTTAATAACTAATATTAACAAACGAATATATGTTGGTCAGATTTCTTTTATAACGACTTATCTGCCTATATAAGGTGATCTTCAAAATATGAAAATTTTATTTCTTACAAAAAAGTGAAGTGAAGTGAAAAAAGTTATGACTCACCTCGCTGATGTATAAGCGTTGCTGGACTTATTCACCTCATCTTCTAATGCTATCATTTTGGCCTTTGTCTCCTCGAACTTCTTTTGTAATTCAATCATTTCTTGCGTATGTGTGTCTTCACTTTCCAAAAGATGACCGCGTAAACGTTCTAAGTCTTTGCGGAGCGTAGCATTCTGTTCCAGAACATCGGCCTTTTCTTGTTGAACCAATTTTTGATTAGTTTGTTCGGTGAGAAGATTTGTCGTTAGAATGTCCGACTTTTCTTTTAGGAAATTTATTTGATCTTGCAGTTTCTCTTGTTGTTTCTGTAGGTCGCTTATAGTTGACTCTAATGAAGGACATTTATCGCACGGTTTATCAGCATGATGCTGCTGTTGCTGCACTAGAGGTGTTAGTCGTTGAATTTCCATGTAGTATTGTGTATTTTCAGCATGTTTTTGTTGCAAAGCTTTGATCATCTCCTGTTTTTCGTATGTTAAGGCTTCTAGGGATTTTTGCAGATCTGCCGTGGAAAGTAGCTGCGACTCGAGCTCTGCAATTCGGGCTAAATGTTTAACATTTTCTCTATCATTCGTAGCGCCTTCTTTATAAGTTTTAAGTTCCGTTTCTAAAGTTTTAAGTTTGCCTTGCAGCGTAACGTTTTCCGTTTCTAATTCCTCCAAATGAGCTGGTTTAATTTGCTCAGTCAATAACTTTTCCATGTCTTGTTGCATATGAACCTGTTTTTCCTTGTAATTTTTAATTTCCGCTAAAAGCTCTTCGATTTTTTGTTGTTTTTCTGATAACTGTTCTTCCAAAGCTAATTTGCTATCTACTAAACCTTCAGCTTCTTGTAAGTAAGACTGTAAGGTTTTTACCTCCTGTTTTAGGCTCTCGGCCACAATGTCCTTAGCTGTTAACTCTTGTTTCAATTGTTCTAGCTGAGTGGTTGCTTGCTTAGAGAACTCTTGAATCTTTTCATAAGAAGACTGAAGTATATCTAAGGCTTTGGCATCATCCTTTAATTGTTCCACCAAGAGCTGTTGTTCTCTTAGCAATTTCTCGGATTCCTCCCTTTTTTGAATCGCCTCCAAAAGTTGTTCCTTTTGGTTTAGCATGGCTGCTACAAGATCAGCATGATCCTTTGCTAAAGTGCTTAATTGTTTCTCTAGACTTTCACATTTCTCTTGATATATTCTTAAAGCTTGAGTGTCTTCCTGTTTTTCTTCATTGCTAGCATTAACGTCATTCATCCTTAACAGTAGATTACATTTTTCTAATTCTAAAGTTTCCACTTGTAAATTTAAATCTTTTTCTTTTACATTTAAGTCTTCACATAACCGTTGTGACGTTCTTAGTTTTTCATTTAATACCTGATTTTCTTTTTCCAGCTCTTCGATTTTTTCATTAAGTTCTACGTATTCCTGCTCCAGTGTACGATTAAGATTATTGCACTCTTCCAGCTGTGTCTCTAACTGTACAATATTTTCTTCGTTATTTTCGGATATTGTTTCCAGTTTGTTGCGTTTGTAGTTTTCTAATTCATTCAACAATATTTCATTGTTTTTCATTAGTTCATCACATTGTAAAATATACTGTGAGATGTCTGCCTCCAGAGTTTTCTTTTCATGATCCCATACTGATTTGCTGTCTTGTAGTTCCATCACTTCAGCTGAAATACTAGCCAATTCTCTTTCAGTAGTTTCTAATTTATTAAGTTTATCCCTTAGATGTTTATATAATTTATTGATGTCTTCATTATTCATTTCCTTAAGATCTTGTGTTGTAAATTCTTTCATTAGAGACTTAAACCTTTCCAAAGAAAAACTTTCTTCATCATCATCATCCAAGTCGGTAACACACTGTTTTTCATCGGCTATGGCGCGAGAAAAATTGGCATCTGTGAGCCTTTCCAATTCGGATTTTAAGTGGTCGTTCTCTTCGCTAAGATTTTTTAGTTTGTTCTCCAATTCATTGCTGTTGTTGAGAGTCTCGGTCTCGCACTCGGCATTCAGTTGCAGTTGCTGATTCTGATAAGTTAGTGTTTGTACCTTTTGCTCTAATTCATTTATTCTTAGTTGTGTCAACTTAAGTGCTTGCAACTCAATTTGTAGAGCTTCTTTTTCCTGCTCTGATATGAGTAATCTTTTTTCCAATTCTAGTGAACCTTTAAGGGATGCTTTCATATCATCTATCTCTTGGGAGATTTTGAGCTTTTCTTCTGTTAAAATTTTAAATTGCTCTTTAGCTATAACAGCTTCAACGGCCTTTTCTTTAAGATCGTTTATCTTAAACTGTTGATCTTCTAGATCAATAAGAGTCATGCGTAGTTTTTCGGCCAATTCATCATTTTCGGTCTGTAGTGTTTTAACAGAATCTTTAAGAACATTAATTGAAAGATCTTTTTCCATTTCACGATCTTGTAGTTTTAACGAAAGGCTACCATTTTCCAAAGTCAACTCTGACACACGATTTTCTAATTGTACGATTTTATCCTTCAGCTCTTCCTTGGTAGGTGGTGTAGCTGGACCAGAAGATGTAGCGTCTTGCTCTCGCACAACAATAAATTCATCCTCACTTTGTTTGCTGGTTGAACTGGTGGATGATTCTGAAGTTTTTTTACTCTTCGACACTTTCAATTCCTCTAGTTCCTTGGAGAGTATATCTAGTTTTTGATTAAGATCAACTTTTTCTTGTTCAGCCTCTATGGTAAGCTCTTTGATTCTTTGCAGTAGTTCCGTATTATCTAAAGACTTCTTTTCCAATAGAGCCTGCAAATCGGCCATTTCTTCCAAAGACCGTTTTAATTCCTGATCTCCTGCTTCTAACTTTTGCTTTATATCTACATTCATCTGCTTAATTGTTTGATATTCCTGTTCCATATGTTCAGCTTGTTTTTTGTGTTTTGCAATTTCAAGTTCAGAGTCAATGTACTTTTTCTCTTGGGCTTTTTTCAAAGCTTCGTAATCATTTGAAACTTTTGCAAGTTTTTCTTGTAAGTCCGTCTTAAGCTCTAACATATTTTGCATGGCCAAGTTATGTTGAGAATCTAATTCTTCTAAAGAACTATTCAGTTGCTTATTTTCCTCCTCCAACAGTTTTAATCGTTTTTGTAATTCCGCATTTTGCGCCGAGGATCCACCACCCAGACGTTGTATTTTCGCTTTCGTAGCTTTAGCCGGCACTCCCAAGGGAATTTCCTCCAAGGTAATATTGACAATTTCATTGCCATTTCCACTGGATGTCTCTGAACTGTGATCATTTTCGGTTTTGTTATTGTCTGGTTCCCAGCACCAGCTATCCTCCAAATTTGACACATTGCTTTCAGTCGGCTAAAAGTAGACACAGAAAAAATATAATTAAAAAATATTCAAAATTTACAGGAGACATGTTTTCTCATAAATTACAAACATTTATTAAATAAGTCTTTATTGCTTGTAACTAGTAAAAACATAAAGCAACTAAAACAAAATACTAAATAGTTTTATTTTTATTGTTAAACGTGCAGCAGTCATTAAATGTTTATATTTAAAAGTCGACATTAAATCAATGCATAAACAGGCTTTAACGAATGTGTTTCAAATCGTCTAGAAAATTAAAATTTTTGGAGAAAAACGATAAAAAATACATTTAATTAAGAAATTTAATAAATTTGATTAAATCATTAGTTGATTTAATCGTTTTAATTTATTCAATACTTTGTTTAAACGACTGCAAGATCGTCAGTTGGCACTAGTTCGACTTACAACTGCTACTGATGGTAACCTGAAGCAGGGTCGGTCTAAGAAGAGGAGCTGCTCAAACTCTTAAAAAAAAGCCCCATCTACAGTAGAACAGCAGCATACGTCAAATGGTTCGTGTTCATTAGGAGCTTGGTTACCAGTTCCTGAATTGTGGATACCAATTGACCCCCAGATTGATATCAAAGAAAATCCCCAGTAAATTAAGCGATGTAGGTTCACCGGAAACTGGAGGTTTGGAAAAGATGTTTTGTGGTAATAACCCTGGAATTTTAGAGCTAGTCAATCCTCGTAAGGGATTAATCCTCTCATAGTGAGTTAAGCCAGACTTACACTGGATTGAAGCATATTAGAACTTAAGGTATCGCAATGTTTCGTGTTGAAAGGCTGATATTTTATTCGATCCGGGGGCAAATTGTCTTGGAGATCCTCACCCCAGTAGATGATGTTCCTGAAAGAAGCTGAGGCGGCAACGCACGTTGTGTGTAAAAAACCAGCACTGACTGGCATTAGTACGAGAAGCACATTCTGAATATTGATGTCATTACAAATCTCGGCTTAAAGGTGAGGGTTATACGGGTTAGATAATTATAGAGCAGGTGATAATAGATGTTTGGCAACCTGTAATCACTAAAGTCGAAACCTTCTCACTCAGCACTGATTCACTGAGCGTTGAAAAAGAACCCAAACAGTTATAGTCTGCTTGAAGATTAAATTTGTTCGATTATGATTACAATTATGATCTGTTATTATTGTTATTATTCTTTTACTATATTTTTATTATATTTATTAATATTATTATTGTTATCTACTATTATAGCTTTTTTATAATAATTAAATAATTTCAAGATATTTTAAAAACAAATAACTTGAGTCAATTTATCAGTGATAGGTACAAAATAGTTCATTATTTTCTTTACTTACATAACTTATATACAAGCACATATAATTTAAAAAAAATGTGTTTAATTCCTAAAATGATTTAAGCACACGTCAAATGCTCAATTGAAAGGAATTTAGGGATTTCCAAGTTTCAAGACAAAACCAAGTCTCTTAAAAATATATGCAATTAAAATATGTGGTTTTAAAACATTTGTGTTACTATGGCAAAGATATAAAATTTATAATAAAATATTATTGTAAAAACAAAGTTGTGGCTTGAAATCGCGATTTTTTCAATTATGTTGTAAAATATATTTTTAATATTTAATACTTTATAATAAATTTAAAAAAAATTAAACGACTACTAAATCTAATATCTGTGACATTGTATTTAAATAAATAAATCAGTCAAGTGCGAGTCAGACTCACGCATGAAGGGTTCCGTACTATGTTTAGTACAACTTTAAAAATACAAGTGGTTGAGCTTGTCACGTCATATGGGGCACCCTTTAATTTTTAATTATATTTTATACTAGAGCATAGTACTAAATACCCTGTGTGAATATCAGGTGTCTGCCTATAACGTTTAGAAGAGAATATCAAATTCCTCTAATTCGCGGCATCTAGGGAACACCTTTTTATTAAATTTATGTTCGTTACTTGTTAGAGTAGATATTGTAAAATACAATCTGTGTAAATTTTAAGTGTCAGCCTATTGTTCTTCAAATATAAAGACTTTCTATGAAAATATCAGGAGCCTACCTATTGCGGTTCCAAAAATAAGGCAGTATAAAAGAAAAATATGTTATTGCGCAACCTCCTTTAATTGTTATAGCGGCGATGGCAATACATCTACTGTAAAAATTTAAGAGTCTACCTATTACGATTCGAAAAAGAGATCATAAACGTCAATCATGTTACTGTCGAAACACCTATTAATTTTATTATTTGTTATAGCGGCCATGGTAATTCTCTTTCTATAAATATATCAAGAGTGTACCTATTACCATTCAAAAAATAAGGCAATATATTTTGAAAACATGTCACTTTCGGCATACCCTTTTTTTAGTAATAATCATAGCGGCCATGGCAACATATCTTCTGTACAAATTTCAAAAGTCTACCTATTACGGTTCAAATAATAAGGCTATAATAAGTGCAAATCACGACACTATCGGAATACCCTTTAGTCAGGTCACTGTCGCAAAACCCTTTAATTTTTGCTATTTGTTATAGAGGCCGTAGTAATATACTATTGTAGGTACCAATTTGGTTTTGTAATTATTTTAAATATTTTTAAAAATCTGGTTATTATGGATCTTTTAACATACTTTTTGAATAATCAATAATTTTCTGATTTATCATTTTTGGTTAAATAAACTTTAAACATTTTGTTAAATAAAAAATAGTTAAATTCTATTGGAAAATAAGCCGCTAAAACCATCTATGAAAATTTCAAAAATTAGGCCATATTCATGCCAATCATGTCACTGTCGGAACACCCTTTAATTTTTACTATTTGTTATAGTGGCCATAGCAATACACCTCTTGTAAAAATTTCAAGAGTCTACCTTTTGTCGTTCAAAACTTTGGCCATATACATGCAAATCACATCACTATCGGAAAACCCTTTAATTTTAAGACTTGATTTTGTACACTTCTTCATAAAGCGAACATAGTTTTAATTACTGTCTGAAAATTTGAAGTTGCCTCCTACAACTCAAGAAATACAAGACACAAATAACACGTCACTTTCTGAACACCCTATAAGTTTTAGTATTTGTTGCTATAGCGGCCACAGTTATAGTTACATCTTCTGTGAAAATTTCAAGAGATTTCAATACATACATGTAAATCACGTCACTATCGGAACACCATTTAATTTTGAGGTGTAGTTTTTATACTCGTTTATATAGCCAACTAAGTTTTTATTACCAAGTGAAAATTTAACTTCGAATTCTTAGAACTTAAACTTTATTTATTTATAATAATGGAATTATCTTTGTTGACAATAATATGCTTCTAACATAACAATATTTTTATTATGTTTAATAATATAGTTTGACTACAGCCATATAATTCAATCATAATATGTTACTCTTAGATTATGGTTACCTCAACCAAGTTTTTTCTTTGCGTGTAGAGTGCACGTTTTTTACACAATTTATAGTTTTTTCAATGTGTGTCAGGTTTTATGTATGGTATAATAGCATGTAAAGGGTTAAAAAGTTTATTTATAAAATATTTCATATTACTTAAGGATAAATTAGTTGCCAAATTGAAGTGAAATAATACCAGAGAGACGAGTTAGAAAAAATATTATTTAATTAGTATTTTTTCAGTTTTCCGTTATTATAAAGGAAAATTCCATAATAAAAATTAATAATTATGTAAATTCGATATTTTAATGAGGCACAACTCTGAACAGCTGCTAGGAAATGTTGAGGAATTCGTTTCTGTTTTTCTGATTGTCGTCTTGCAATAATTCGTCAATTACCAAAGCAGCAACTAATTCACGCGCCATTATAAATAAGAACTTCACTATTTAGTGTTTCCTTGTATAATGATGATTGACAAACTTGACATGATAGTGTAATAGTTCACCTACAACACAACAAAATTGGACATAGGCACTTTTTCATAATTCCCACATTACGTAACTGAAAAGTACTTTAGGATTCAATGTCGTATATATTATATTTTATTGTTTTTTTTTCTTTTTGCTTATTTATTTATAAACTTAAAGCTATAGAGAGAGCTATAGAGGCTAATAGATGTGGTTAATTCTTAAGAACCGCTTTTAAAGTTTTTCTATGAATACTAATGGAGTTCATATTTGGGTTATTTGTACTTCAATTCCTGTATATTGTTTGTACATAATGTGTATATATTTGTAGTTTTCCTTGTAAAACATTATTCTGCACAATGGCCTATGACGAACTAAATTCTCAATGGTCATCCATTAGGTTAGTTAGTTTATTAGATGCTTTTCTCATTTTTTTAATTTGTGTTTTAAGTTTTTTTTTCAATCATTATGTTGGATTCTTCAATGGTTTTGTTAAATACTAAGAGGTAACGACAAGTATGAGTGAAAACTTAACTGGCAACAGAAAAACACATCATTCGAAATGTATGCAGTGCAAGCAGTTGTAACATACATAAGTTAAGTGCTACAAAAATATGCTTTGACACGCATGCTGCTCAAGTTGCAGCCGTTTTAGTTTATATTCATTTGAAATCGTCTACAAATTATTGTGACAGCTTGAGTATTGATGATTGAGGTTTTTCTTACTTATTAAAAGTTTTAAGTATGTAACTGTAAAGCGACGTAAAAGTTAAGTGCCGTAATATTGAAACGACGCGTATTTTTAAAGGAAAAATTAAAAATTCTGCGGCCATAAGGAAAAAGTGCTTAAGTCTGATTTTTAAGTTTAAGGAGATCAATTTTAAACTTTAAAATTAATTTAAAAAAATAGCTTTAAACTTTACATATAGCAGTTAAACGTATGCTTTGGAAACACACATTATATCTACGCGGGCCTTGCAAATAATAAGTTGTAAAAGAAGTTTTTATGATTTGGAAAAATAGCAACTTAAATTTTGTTTAAGGCGACTTAAGCACTTATAACTTATTGCCACAGAATTTAAAAGACATGTGTACATTTTCCGATACTTGTTAAACCTAATATTATAATTTCTAAATCAACATAAACGAATTATAAAAACATAAAATCACAATATCTGTTAGAAGAAACTTAAGCAGGTCATAGTTAATTTATATTTTATTCCATGAGTTCGGTTTTTTTTAACTTATAAAAATTATATTTTCGCTTAATCGACGTTAAGCAAAAATAAAATAAAATTGGGGAATGAATGAATGAATGATTTTTTAAGAGCTTTTGGATTAGATTCAAAAAAACACGAAAAATTTATCAAGTCTTTATTTGAGTCCATAGAACGATCTATATACAGTGGTGTTCCATAGAATATTTCGAAAAAGAAAAAAGCATACTAAATCTTCATAATAAATTTTAGGATTTCTATTTTTGTGAGACTGAACAGCTGACCAACTAAATTACTATAGACCTGTTTTGATAAGAAACTTAAAATGAAATATACATATACGTAAAAACATTAGAAATTCAAGATTTTAGGTGAGAAGAAAAAATAGAGCCATTCACTTCAATTATCTACAAAACTCAAAATTCCAAGAGATGAATAAAATAATATACTTTAGTTATCTTCAAATTACTTCAGTACTTAAGGAATATAATTTATTTTTGATAACGGCTAAGCACTGTTTTGGCATAGGGTCAACAAGTTTTTGGCATGTCTCAATCGGAATATTACTCCATGCTCCTTTTACTAATGCCCACAAGTAATCTTTATTAGATGCGTGTTTTCCCTTAAGAGCTAATTTAACTATTCACCACAAGTTCTCAATGGGTTTTAATACTGGCAACTGAGCAGGCCAACTTAAAACATCAACCCCAATTTTTTGCAAACCAATCTTTTTCCCACTTCGATGTGTGTTTCGGCCCATTGTCTTGCTGAAACACAAATCTTGTACCCTTAGAATAACGGAAGATTTTGAGTTAAAACTATCTGGATTGGAACAGAGAGCCTGGTGACTACCATCATAATGGAAAAATTGTATCTTGTACCCTTAGAATAACGTGAGATTTCGAGTTAAAGCACGGATTTTTTTTTATCTATATTTATAGTAATTTTTTTGTGAAAATTATAATTATTTAGTTATTTATAAATTTTATTTAAGTAATTAAATTTAGTAAAGTTATATTACATTATAAGGATACAAATTTATATAGATGACAAAATTTATTAGGTTATAGTATGAATTTATATTAATATTATTTTTAATTTTGATGTAAAAATTTGTTATAAATAATATAATTTTCATTTAATTTATTATATTAAAAATGTTTATTTTTCTTTCTGACGATGAGGGCTGCAAAGCACCCAGGTATGGTTAGTAAGTTATACAGTAGAAAGAATATAAATTGTATCATTTTATATTTTTTTAATTATTCTTCAGCTCAAGCAGTTCTTGTTATAATCAAACATCAAAAAATCTTGAAATTAAGTACTTGAAATTAAGTAACTAACTAACAAACTTCAAGTAAAAAAAGTAAACTAATTAAAAAACTTACACTATAGCTCCTGCTCTGGAACGATAGTGAAAATCCTAGTAAAATTTGTTAATAAAATAACTTTTTTAGTAATGGGTGATTTTTTTGAGGTTAGGATTTTCATGCATTAGTATTTGACAGATCACGTGAGATTTCAGACATGGTGCCAAAGAGAAAGATGCTCAGTATGCTTTGACATTTCATCATGAATAGACTTACTAACGAGCAACGCTTGCAAATCATTGAATTTTATTACCAAAATCAGTGTTCGGTTCGAAATGTGTTTTATCGACAAATTTTGTTCAGCGATGAGGCTCATTTCTGGTTGAATGGCTACGTAAATAAGCAAAATTGCCGCATTTTGAGTGAAGAGCAACCAGAAGCCGTTCAAGAACTGTCCATGCATCCCGAAAAATGCACTGTTTGGTGTGGTTTGTACGCTGGTGGAATCATTGGACCGTATTTTTTCAAAGATGCTGTTGGACGCAACGTTACGGTGAATGGCGGTCGCTATCGTTCGATGCTAACAAACTTTTTGTTGCCAAAAATGGAACAACTGAACTTGGTTGACATGTGGTTTCAACAAGATGGCGCTACATGCCACACAGCTCGCGATTCTATGGCCATTTTGAGGGAAAACTTCGGAGAACAATTCATCTCAAGAAATGGACCGGTAAGTTGGCCACCAAGATCATGCGATTTGACGCCTTTAGACTATTTTTTGTGGGGCTACGTCAAGTCTAAAGTCTACAGAAATAAGCCAGCAACTATTCCAGCTTTGGAAGACAACATTTCCGAAGAAATTCGGGCTATTCCGGCCGAAATGCTCGAAAAAGTTGCCCAAAATTGGACTTTCCGAATGGACCACCTAAGACGCAGCCGCGGTCAACATTTAAATGAAATTATCTTCAAAAAGTAAATGTCATGGACCAATCTAACGTTTCAAATAAAGAACCGATGAGATTTTGCAAATTTTATGCGTCTTTTTTAAAAAAAAAAGTTCTCAAGCTCTTAAAAAATCACTCGTTAGTTATCAATATAACTTTTTTTCTTCACTGTAATTTTTTTTTTTTAATTTTATATAACTAAAATAATTATTAAATTTATTCTAATTTAATTAAAACAAGGAAATAATTTAAAATTAAATGTAAATAAGAAGTATTGAAAATATGCCTATATTGATTGTTGCTTTGAATTTTATATGAATTTTTTAATAAAATGAAATGTTTGAGATAAACTAAAGTGATTCCCACAACCAGGTTTACATTTTTAAACTTGTTTTCCACTTATTAACGCTAGAGAGAAAAAATTAAGATAAATTCAGTTGTTTTGAAAAAAATTTCCATAGAAAATTAAATGTTGTCTCATATAATTAAAAGCTTTTATAGAATTTGTATAGCCCCAGTCTTATTAACAAGTAATAATATACAACAATAATACAACGAAACTATATAACATATCGCAACGAAATTTCACAAACTATTTTTATAGTTTTATTATAGAAGAAATGAAAGATGAATTCTCGATGTTCGTCTAGACATACGTCCCTGTTCGGGCTGAAATGTATTTTCTAACGATCCTAAGTTATCTATATGAAGATTTTTAGTATACAAAGCTGTCAAATACAGTTTAAAAAATTTTGCAATTGAAAATCAACAAAATGGCAGGAATATATTTTCCTCACGTGGTTTTCATGATGTTATTTTTTTTTCTTTTTGTTTTGTTATATTGAAAGAAAAAAATTCAGAAAAAACAGTAGATTACAAAAAAAAAATCCTAAATTCACAAAATTTTTAAAATTTCACAAAAATATCATTTTTTTACCAACATTTCACTAAAAATTTTAAATTTACTAAAAAATCACAAATTAAAGAATAAAAAAAATATCACCAACAAACCTAAAACTAAACTAAACTAAACTATGCCCTAATTGACAATGCGTTAAAAGGTCGGATATTCAACAAAAATTCACATTATCAGCAAAGTAAGCCAAAAAATTGCAATCTTACATATAATAAAATAGTAACTCATTTCCGTCTGTCTGCTTTTCTTTTGCGTTCGCATCACGTAAAAACTAATGAATGGATTTTAACAAACTTTTATGTGGAGATACCTAAGTATCCTTATCCCTATATAGGATACTTTTTTCTGCAAAAATATCTTATTTTTAGAGTTGATTCTCTTTAGAGGAACAAGTGCGATATACAAATACTAACATCATAAAGTTAGGTGTGTCTTCCTAATGAGACCACCTTTTTTTTCGAAATAGTGAAATCTCAGTACACCATTTCAATTCAAAGAAATATGTACGACTTGAAAGTGCTTTTGTATTGTATATTAGAGTCTCTAAAATTTAAAGTACAGTGTGTTCGGTCTACACAAAACAAGCAGAGAATACAAATACCCTGCCGAAAATAAAAACTAACTATAAAATATAAGCAATAAAATGAAATTCATGAAATAAAATGAATTTCAAACTCCAATTACTTATGTATGTATGTATGTATATATCAACCGAACCTTTATCTAAGGAAACAAACAAAAATATGTACGTGTTTCTGTTGTTACTGATAATAATTCTTATAACTTTTCCACGTGTTATTTTCGCCGTTAAGACTTTTTGTTATATTTTGGGTCATATTTGTCTCGTATTATCTAATCAATTTTTTGTTTATTTATCTGATTTTTTATCATAACTTTTTTTTACCAACTGACGCACGATGATCAATTGTCATTGTCGCGGCAAACATTGTCATCATTGTCATCGTCATGTCATGACTATAGTTGGTGTTGGATTTTGCTCGATCTAAAAGTACAAAAAAATGTGTTTTTGTTGTATTGTTTTTTTTTAACGAGTACAATTCATATCTTCCAATAATGGTTAGATTTATAGTGCCTCATAAAGTCTAAATATTTGCTGGTTAATCAAGTGTTTATTTGGGAGAAAGAATTATTCAGCAGCCAGTTTGCATGGAATTTCAATTTCGCTATTACCCGAACTTTTTTTTCATTATGCTTAGTTTATTTATTTAATAAAAAACAGAAAAATATTTGTTTTAAGCTAAAGTCGATTCAGATAACAACATAATGGGAAAGTATTATTAAGATGTACATAGCAACAATATAGATGTATGTATGTATATACGGCCTAGTGAAAAAATTTCCATCGCTTTAATAGTAAAGTGAATTTTGGTAGAAGCCATAAACATTTAATCTTTTTTTTCTTTGGCAATAAAAACATTAAACGTGAAGACGTTTTTGCCTATTACCAATAGAGTTTTAGGTTAGGAATTTGATTCTTGAAAATTTCGGGATTTCTTGAAAAACAATTAAGGGAATTTTGTCTTTTTAGGGTTCCGTACCCAAAGGGTAAAAACGTACCCCTATTGTTTTCGCTACAATGTCTGTCCGTCTGTCAGCGCCTTTTATCTCTGCAACCGTAATAGGTAGACTTGAAATTTTTACAAAAGATGTATAACTGTTGCCGCTATAGCAACAAACTCTAAAACGTATAGGGTGTTCCAATAGAGACGTGTTATTCACTTATATGTGTTAAAATTTACAAACAGTAATTAAAACTTAGTTCGCTATATAAACAAGTAATAATAAATTAAAAAATGTTCACAAATAGTGTATTACTACGACCCGTATAAAAACAATAAAAATTTAAAGGGTTTTCCGTATAAAAGATGTGTGCCATGGCCGCTATGACAATTATTAAAAATTAAAGGGTGTTCTGACAGTGACATGTTTTTCACGTATAGTAACTTATTTATTTTTTTTTTTTTTTTATCGTAATAGGTAGATCTTGATATATTCATAGAAAGAGAATTGTCATGGCCGCTATAACAAATGACAATATTAAACGGTGTTTCGACAGAGACATGGTTTGTACGTAAATAGCCTTATTTTTTGAACCATAATAGGTAGACTCTTAAACTGTTTACAGTAGATGTTGTAGTTTGGCCGCTGTAACATTTACTAATATCTAAAGGGTGTTCCAGCAGTGACATGTTTTTCACGTATATTACCTTATTTTTTGAACCTCAATAGGTAGAAAAAAATATTGTCAGGACGCACACAACGGCACATCTAATATACTAATATGTCCAAAATATCTAACACATATTAATTTTTTGTTGTGTTAGCTTTTTCTGTTGTATTAGCTTTGTAATTTTAAGAGAATTTAAAATCTATTATCTACTAACTCGACCTTTAATTCAGTGTTCATTTAAAAACACAGGCTTTAATAAAATTCAAGGCATTCGTTGTCTTCAACCTTTAATATGCTAGCAGTGCCCCCGAAGACGCACAAAGGTGTATTTAAGGTTAAAACGTGGCCAAAAACCAGTTTATAAAGTCTATGATTATAATAAAGCCGATAATTGTTTCGCGAACAGTCCCAGTTGTCCCAGTTACATATGCAGTTCTCCTCGATAAAAAAAAATTATTTGTGTGATATTACAACGAATAGTGAGTTGTTTGAGACCAGTTTTGGAGATGGATTCTGAAGATGGAAGTATGTTAATTGATTTATTCTTGTTGTACTAAGGTTTATATCTTTTAATTATTTTTGCATGGCTTCACTTAGAAACAGTTGAAATCACACATTTTTTAGGATACTCTATATAAACGAGTAAGTTTGTTTTGTTTCTGGCCACGTCCGGTTAAAAAAAATAGTTAAATCGTATTTATAGTTTTCAAAAGATTATAAATAATAAAAACGAAAATTGCACAATTGCCGCATTTTTAGTTTTGTATTACTTATTATTATTTTTATTGACAAACCCTACAACTTGTTATTTGTTCGTAGAAAACATTTTATTAAAAAAATAATATTAACACCCATTTTTTAAATAGAATTAATGAATTTATCAGATAAGATAATTAAAAGAATAGATTCGAATGAAAACACATTTATTTCACAAATAAACCTTATTTTTTTAATATTAATTTTCAATTTCTTGCGAATGACTAATTATTATTTTTTTTTATTTTTTGTAAATAAATATTTATCTATCTACGTGTGTTGTAAACTTGAAGTATGCGCTTATTAGTTTAACATTATGAAAATCAATATATAAACAATTTATTCATTAATAATTAAAAAACATTGCACTTTGTAAACCTTTTTCGCAATACTAATGTAGAGGTTAAAATCATAATTAAAGATTTTTTTTTGTTTTATTATTATTTTTTTTTTTTTTTTTTGTTATTTTACTCACATAAATATATCTTTTAATTTTTTGCTATCTTATTTTTTATCCTTCAACGACACAAATGAAAGATATATTCGAATAATCTGTTTTTAGTTTGGTTTATCGAAGTATATTTCCTTAGTCTGAAAAATAATTCAGTTGTAAACAATTTTGTTTTTTATTAGTTTACTAAAAAACGTTTTACTGAACGATTAAAAAAATATACATATGTATGTATTTAACTTCCATAATAATTAAAAAGACGATTGTATTCATGCAAATAATGTGATATATTTTTCATTTAACATATTCTCACTTTGTTAATTTTATTTTGTAACTAGGAGTATACAAAATTTGTTTCTAAACTTTAACACTGACCTGAATGATATTTTTCATAAGATAAATATAAAAAAAAATATATATATATTTTTTTTTTTGCTACTGCAACAATTATAATCTGGCAAGTGTTCTGCTTTTGTGTTCGTACTTAAAATTTTCACAAAGGCAAACTGGTGTTTGTCTCGGTTATAACTACTGTCGTCAATTGTTAAATGCTGCTTCAAACTGGCTGACTGACTTTAATGCATGTGACCTCTTGCATGTTAAATGTTGTTAAATAATTTAATTTCCTTTTGTTATATTATTAAGTTTTCATATTTTGAATCTGTGCAAAATGTAATAACTAATGAAGGGGAGATTGCAGATGATTTTGACAGATTAAATGTTTTTGTTGGTAAATAAATAAAAAAAAACTGAAATTTTTAAACGATTTTAACATATGTATGTTCAGCTATTTTTTTTTTCACTTGTAAACTAAAATATACAAACTTTCATAAAGGACATCAGAGTATTTTTGAACACGTGTTATTTGGCAGATAAAGTAATTTTTTATTTGGTATTGTTTTATCTGTTTAATAAAGAACTAAACAAATATTCCAAGTAAATATAAGCAAATTGTCAAGTGTGAGTCGGGCTCTCACACAAAGGATTCTTAACCACACCGTTCAATATTTACACTAAAAGTATCATAAGTAAGGTTCTTAGACAAGAACAGAAAAAAATGTGTCGACAAAGTCAAACTTCACATGAAAAAACACCAGTATTCAAAATATTATTTGCCCGGTCGAAACACTGCTGTACCCACATAAAGTTAAAAATAAAATAAAAACAAAACCTTAAAATGCATAATATTTTTAATGCACTACACAGGCGTTGAACGCCATAAAAAACACAAACACCCATACGATATTTGTAAATTATCCAAATGTCTCATTTTATTTTCATCCTAAGGGTATGCTACTCATTGTGTGCAATAAATTATTAAATCACGTTTTCGATTTTCTATGAATAAAATTGTAAACATTATTTTTTTAGCGTCAACAATATGAACCTAGTGTTTCAAGTGCTTATCCCTATTAGCGTTCAAAAGATACAGCCCTGTTCCATACGGACATACCGAAAGAAATTGAAGAAATATTAATAGGGTAAAGTGTGAACCGTTTATATACGAAACTCTAAAAAAAAATGTCAGGCTAATTTATTAGTAATTCAAATTAATACTGAACAATGTTCACTTGTTTTCTTAAAAAAAAAATAAATAATAAATAATAAATATTAAATATAAATATATATTTTTTGTTTCAATTTTTAAATAAGACTAGCTGTGTCCACACACGTTGTGTGCGTTCTGATAATATTTTGTTCGATTTTGCTATGAAAGTAATTCATACCAAATTTTAAGACTCTTGCGTATTTATTTTATATAAAGGTACCCATCCCTGGATAAAATTCTTAAATTTATGTAAAATTCTAAAAATTATTGTAAATCTCAGTAAAAGGTATTTAAAACAGGGACGTAACAATAATAAGATAAATCACACAAAAGTCATTTTTAACCATTAATATTGATAAATTTATGAAATGCTTATAATTAACCATTTCTATAAGATATATTTTATTCTGGTCAACGCAACCAATTTCAGTGAGAGTTTTGTTTTTTGGTTATAAATAACCATTACATCAATCAAAAAAAAATTTTTTTTTTGGTTGCAGATAACCATTATGTCAACCAAAAAGATTTTTTGGTGAAAAATAACCATTACATAAGTTTATTTTATATAGTTTATTTGACCTTTTTATTAATATTAATTTAACTATTTTCTTTTAAGCTTTAGGTCTTTAAATAATTTTATTTTTATTTTTTCGATATTTCGCTTTGTGTAGCATCATCAGGAAAAATTAACAAATTAACGTTATGAAAAATTACAATTAATTGTAATCATCATCAGGAAAAATTAACAAATTAACGTTATGAAAAATTACAATTAATTGTAATTTTTCATAATTACAATTAATTGTAATTTTTCATAATTACAATTAATTGTAATTAATTACAATTAATTGTAATTAATTACAATTAATTGTAATTTTTCATAATTACAATTAATTGTAATTTTTCATAACGTTAATTTGTTAATTTTTCCTGATGATGCTACACAAAGGAGTAGCGAAATATCGAAAAAATAAAAATAAAATTATTTAAAGACCTAAAGCTTAAAAGGAAATAGTTAAATTAACATTACATTAGTTTGTTTTTCTTTTTTGGTTATCATATCTATATAAATAAAATCAAATGTCGTTAGTTGATAATCGCAAAACTTAAGAATAAGTTGTTGTCATTAGTATTGACATTTTTATATGAACTTACTGATTTTCTTGAGACAAATTCAGTATCAGTAAATTTTTCTTGTGCTTTTTGTATTGTCAATGATAACCAAATCAAAGAAATTATTTTTGTAAATGTTATTTCCAACCAAAAAAAAATTGTTGACAAAATGGTTATTTAAAATAAAATAAATAATAAATTGTTTGGTTGACATTATGGTTACTTATAACCAAAAAGAAATATTTCTTATTTTAATTGGTTACGATAACCAAAATAATATATATGCAATGATAATGGTTAAAAATAACCAATATTAAATAAAATAAATTTATTCGTAACCTTTTTATCTGAAATAAAAAAATAACAATTATGTCCGGCCCTGGTTTAAAGTATTTAATCACAATTTAATTCTACAAAGCTAAAACTATATAAGCTGCTAGATAGTTATTTAACCGAACGAAAACTTATTGTGAAAGAAGGAGATTTTTTGAGCTCACCCCAGCCAATCGAAGCCGGAGTTCCCCAAGGTAGTAAAGGGTGATTTTTTTCAGGTTAGGATTTTCATGCATTAGTATTTGACAGATCACGTGAGATTTCAGACATGGTGCCAAAGAGAAAGATGCTCAGTATGCTTTGACATTTCATCATGAATAGACTTACTAACGAGCAACGCTTGCAAATCATTGAATTTTATTACCAAAATCAGTGTTCGGTTCGAAATGTTCAAATGTGACAAATTTTGTTCAGCGATGAGGCTCATTTCTGGTTGAATGGCTACGTAAATAAGCAAAATTGCCGCATTTGGAGTGAAGAGCAACCAGAAGCCGTTCAAGAACTGCCCATGCATCCCGAAAAATGCACTGTTTGGTGTGGTTTGTACGCTGGTGGAATCATTGGACCGTATTTTTTCAAAGATGCTGTTGGACGCAACGTTACGGTGAATGGCGATCGCTATCGTTCGATGCTAACAAACTTTTTGTTGCCAAAAATGGAACAACTGAACTTGGTTGACATGTGGTTTCAACAAGATGGCGCTACATGCCACACAGCTCGCGATTCTATGGCCATTTTGAGGGAAAACTTCGGAGAACAATTCATCTCAAGAAATGGACCGGTAAGTTGGCCACCAAGATCATGCGATTTGACGCCTTTAGACTATTTTTTGTGGGGCTACGTCAAGTCTAAAGTCTACAGAAATAAGCCAGCAACTATTCCAGCTTTGGAAGACAACATTTCCGAAGAAATTCGGGCTATTCCGGCCGAAATGCTCGAAAAAGTTGCCCAAAATTGGACTTTCCGAATGGACCACCTAAGACGCAGCCGCGGTCAACATTTAAATGAAATTATCTTCAAAAAGTAAATGTCATGGACCAATCTAACGTTTCAAATAAAGAACCGATGAGATTTTGCAAATTTTATGCGTTTTTTTTAAAAAAAAAGTTCTCAAGCTCTTAAAAAATCACTCGTTATATTGGGGCCCTTTTTATACTTACTGTGTACTTCAGACATGCTAACTAGTAACCGAGTCCACACATCGACATTTGCTGACGACACAGCTTTTTTGAGCATTCACGAAAGACCCGAAGTAGCATTACGATATTTACAAGACCACATATCCAATTTAGAAAAATGGTTGAAGAAATGGAAAATAAAAGTTAATGAACAAAAATGTACTCACATAACTTTCACACTGCGTAGAGAATCTTGCCCCTCTATTCGGATAAATAACCAAACGATACCTCAGCTTTCAGATGTCAAATATCTCGGCATACATCTTGACCGGCGCCTTACATGGAAACGGCACATAGAAACAAAGTTAACGCAAATGAAGTTGAAAGCAGTCCAACTAAACTGGCTAATTGGCAGAAATTCTACTCTAGCTTTAGATTGCAAACTTTTATTATACAAGTCAATTCTAAAACCAATATGGTGTTATGGCATTCAATTATGGGGCACTGCCTCAGCTACCAACGTAGAAAAAATTCAAAGGCGCCAAAATAAGATTCTTCGTGCAATTACATCTGCTCCTTGGTATATAAAAAACTCGAACATCCATAAAGATCTAAACGTGCCATCAGTTATAGCGGAAATAGCGAAACTTGCCATAAGGTATTTAAAGAAGCTTCAAACTCATCCTAATCCACTGGCCCGTAACATACTAAATGAACCTGGTTACATACGACTGCTTTTCTCATCCGTACATCAGAGGGATAACCCGCAAATTACAGTAACCGTGAATCATACATTTTTTTTGTCCAGCACTGGTTGGACTTAACATGTATATTTTTATTTTTAGACTTAAGATATGAGCAATTATTGATAGTTCAATTATATTGAAGATACAATAAATAAAAAATTGCGAAAAAAAACAATTTAATTCTACAAAGCAAAAATACAAATAAAATACAAATTTTATCCAATTGGCTATTTGACAGTAAGTAATTCATATTTTGTCATTATTTTAAAATAGCGAGATCTGTTTCGCAACCGTGTTTAAAATATCCCGCTTTTAATTAATATTTTGTCATTATTTAAATACAGCGCCATCTGTCTGTCTACTCTCAACGTGGAAACATTTTTCGAAAACAAAAAATTTCTTTCGGATATAAAAAAATTTGATTTTAAAAAAAAATTTCTAAGAATGATTTTGTCTTATGGGATGCCAAATTTTTTCCGTATTATTCGACATTTTCACAATATAATGCTCTCACACAAGACTTAAAAATCAGTATTTTAGCATGAAAAGGAGTTTAAGAAACGAGTTTAAACGAAGCTAAAAATTTTTTTCTCCGCAAAATCTTAAGGTTTTTTTATCGATAACTTTAGATTATGAAAGTGAATTTTAAATTCTGCAAGTTAAAAACTTAACCAGGCTTTGAAAAGCATCTCCATTTTGTTCTATTTTGTTAACACCGTGTAATGATTTAATGATTTTACTTTTACTTAATAATAATCATTTAAGCCCGTTTTAATTATTTTTTATAGCGTCTATAGTGAAATCACAAACAGAATGGAAAACTAATATATAACACCGTCCGCCTGTAGTGAGCACTATAAAAATGATATGTTATCTGATCTTGATAATGCTAGCAATTGAATTCTTAGATATACGAATACGTTGTATTTGTTGAAAGACATATGCCAATGTTCATAAAAAGTATTAGATTTAAAAATAAAACGTTGAATAAACAAACTTTAAATGGAAATTTATTTTATAGACCTTTTAAGAATCATAAAAATTTGTTATGAATATGGCCCATAAAGTGTTATTAAATACTAGTGTGATACTTTAAAAACGATCATTTTATATTTCACTAGCTGTGCTCGCCACTTAGAGGGGTATTTTGCCAATCTAGCCGGACATGAGGCCAAAAATCAATTATGATAAATGTAAAAAATTAAGTACGCGGTTCGAGAGACAACAAAATACTGCATCGTATAGTAAATTTTCAAGGCTTTTGCTTGAGATTTGTCGATTTATACGATTTTGAGAAGTTTGCAATATATTTTTTGAGGATAAACGAATAAAGATTTTGTATTGATTTTTTTTCTGTGAAACGCTATATTAACAGATACTTATACTTATTTTTCGAAAAATTGTATTTTAAATTTTTATGATAAAATTTTTTTTCGAAATTAGAAATGTTTTTTTTTTTTTGTTAAAATTTTTTTGTAAAAAAAAGTGAAAAGATTTTCAGGAATGGCTCTCACTCGCAAACCTAAAAATGCTATAATCACTATAAAATTTACGATCTCTACTTTTATACTGTAGAAAAAATGTTGCGCGTTTTTGTGCCATTTTTCTCTTTTTTTTTTTTTGTCAATATTTTTCAAAATTTCATCTTTTTTTATTATCTACACATATAATAAAACTGTAATTTTATGTCTGTTTGTGTTCGCATCACTGTTGCCAACTTTTTCTTACGATTTCCCACCAAATTTGTATTGAAAAACGCCAGAAACCACTAAATTTTTTATTTAGCGAAAATTAACGTGAAAAAATAACTAAAAATTTAATTCAATTTCCAGTTTATTTAAATTTTAAAGCCATTTTCATTCAGTAAGTTATGCCATTTAATTATGGATATTATGCGATTGGATGAAGACTAAGATAAATTTAATAAAACTAAAAAAATTATTATTTAGTTAATCGACAGTTTGTAGCATTCTAGGCAAATTTTAAAGTAATCTTTATCCGATATAGAAACTATTTATTCGTTCCTGACAATTAAACCTTTCTCAAACAACAACTTGTAAAGTTTTTAGAAAATTTATTTTCAGTAAATAAATCCAATCGACAACAGTCTGCTCAGTTCATTTTTAATATAGTTCTATTTTTAACGTTTCTTGATAAAGCCCATTCTAAATGGTTATGTGATCAAACAGAGCTTGGAATGTCGAATATCCTCACAAAGTTTTGCCCTGAGGCTTTTTTGTTACAATACAGTTACAATTAAATTCAAATTTGTAACTTAATTTTACACGCGTAGTAACTAATACCTTTTGCTGAAGTGACACAAAGGCAACCCGCAAACTAAAAGACAAGAACACTTACTTGCCTACCGGAGCACATCCAGATAAAGTTGTTTTGTTTACATCTTCCTAGTGGAGTAATTCGTCCGATATACTTTGGAAAATATAAGATTATTTTTGTGCTGTTAATTACGGTATTCGATACAATTTGTAAATGTGAGAATCAAAAATCAAAAAGTCATGAAAATAATTATCAACTTTCACTTGGTACAAAAAAGTTTTTGCTCCCCCACCAAGTTTACTTTATTCAAATGCATTGGATATTTAACAAAATCAATTTAAAAATCGCTAGATTTCCCGCTAACCGCTAAGAGACCATTTTTCCCACTATTGATATTGAAAAAAAACTAGATTTAGCTGCAAAATCTCCAAATTAGCAACAGTGGTTCGCATCACGTAAAAACTACTAGATAAATTATAATAAAATTTTATGGAGAGGTACGTTAGTATCGTGTTTTAAATATAGGATATTTTTCCCGTAAAATATCTCATTACCAAAAAAGAGGGAGAGCAAGAAGTAAAAGTACGCAGTACGTACTGGTACTACAAACTTGGCAGCAACTTTTAGTTTTGTCAGCGGGTACTTTAAAAGATTATTTACAGTACTCTACAATAATTTTGGAATAGTTTACATATTTTAGATTTTTATATAAAGCCTATGTTTATGAGTAATTACCCAGGGATGGGTTCCTTTATATAAAATAATTCCATAAACCATATCTGAAGCACTATAAAATTAAGAGTCTGAAAGTGGATTGCTTTCAAAGCAAAATAATGACGCTGACGTAGTGGCGGGCACAGCTAGCTTTTATTAATATTCTTCTCTTCGACAGAAAAGCTTAAAAATGAATATTTTTATATTAATTTTATTTAAAATATTTTTAAATGAATAAATTAATTATTTAATCTTAAGTTCTAATTTTTCTTTATCTCTTTATAATTAATAACTTATGCCTAAATAATTAATTTAATGAATATATTTTTTTAAATTAAAAAAAAAATTCACATGGACGTTTCGGGGGATGTGATTGGAGATATATATTTTAAGAGGTAGGATTAGTTCTTCTAAGGGGAACTTTTTTCTCCTTAGTCCGATTTTTCTTATTTTATAGCTTTAACAGCCTATGACCATACGAGATTTTTCTGCCGAGTTTCATTAATCTAGGGGCACTCACTAAAGCCAATATAAGCTAAAACAAAGTAATGTCCGGCTATATTGGCAAAATTCCCATATGTGTGTCGTAGGTGTCCTGACGATATTTTGTCCAATTTCGCTTTGAAAGTAATCCACATTAAGACTCTTAGCTTTCATAGTGTTTCAGTTATGGTTTATGTATTTTCATTATATAGAGGTACCCATCACTGAATAAAATTTTAAAACTTATATATAGTGTTTAAAATATCCCGCTGACAAGTTTGCAGTATCTATTTTCTCTTGGAAATTAGAATTTTTGCGGAAAAAAGTAACCTATATTTGAAACAAGATACTAAGGTACCTTCTCATATTTTATTAAAATTCTTCCAGCAGTTTTTAAGTGATGCGAACGCAGACATACAGACAGACAGAGAATTGCTGTTTTGTATTGCGTTTTGATTCTATCTGCACCAACAACAAAATTTTCAAAAAAACATTTCATATACAGAAATGATCCTGTTACAGTTTTATTATATGTATAGATTAACAAAATTATGTATTAAAATTTCATTGCTATTATTATATTTTTTCTTCGTTGATATAAATTCTTATTCTCCAAGGTTATTGAAAATATATAAAAAAATATAAGAACCACATAAAAACTATTGTTTAGGACTCACCTACTTGATAAAATATCAAAAGCTTCTTCAAAGTTTTTTTTTTACAATCACAAAATTTTAAATTACAGAAATATATATATTGTTTGTTTTGTATAGAAATTTTAAATATTTAACTATTTTTTGTATTTTGTTATTAAAAATTAAAGTATTTTATTACCCCTTATGTAAGGGGTTTTTTTAATATTTTATTTAATTTAAAAAAAATAATATTGTTATTGTTTTTGTGTTTTTTTTTTCCTGTTAATTATAATTTTATATTATAACACTGAGCAACACTTGAATATACAATAAATTCTATATTGTTTGTGCGAAAGAAGAAAAAAAAGTTACTTGAACTGAGCCGTTAAATTTTTGTTGAATCAGCTTGTTTTGAAATTTTTGTTGAGACTAAAGTGCTAAACCGTGAAATAACTAAACCAACAACAATGTCAATTGTGCCAGCACTTTTAGGATGGTGTCAAATAACCGTCATATAAAACAAATTAAAAAAATGTTTATTTTAAACGGATTATTTGCGCAAAAAAGTTTTTTTGTTATTTTCCAAAACAAAAGTATAAAACAAAAAAAAATTTTTTAACACAAGTTAAAAAGCCCGAATTTTTGTTTTAAAACACGTTGTTAACGTTGGCTCTTGTGATCGACGAATGACCAAACTAACCTGTAGCTTAACTCTAACAACCCCGCGTCCAAAGTGTTTTTACTTTGCCTTTTTTGTGAAGCACACTACAATGCATATCACAAAACAATATTCTTCTATTATATCACCACTAATCTTTAGAGCGGCAAACAAACACACACACACACATGAACATACTCAAGAATTCGCTCACTCTTTCTCACATGCATGTATGTATGAACATGACTGCTGCTCATATGCAAATAGTTTTAATTGTGTTTGTACTGTGATAATAGTAAAAATGTTAGTTTAAGTGTGAGTGTGTTTGTGTTTGCTTACCAGCTAGAATATAATGGGTGGTTTGTTTGGAGGTATGGAAATTTTAATTTAACTGATAAATTATATATTTGTTATTTTTTGCCATTTTTATAATATACGAGGGCAGTTTAAAATCTTCGTGACTTCCTCGTGCTATATTCAAAACCAGCACGGCTACTGTCAACTCAATCATCTATTTAAAGACTACTGTAAAATTTTAAGCAAGCTTAGTAAATTTCCGCAAAAATTGAAAAGGAAAATTTCGTGGGCTAGAGAAAAATTATTTTTTGTATAAAAAAAACTACTGAAATCTAGGAGACTTGATAAATGAATTAAATTCCGTTATGTTTGTACTAGCAGGAGGAAGCCGAACGTTTAAATCACCCAAATGAGTTCATCACCCCAAAGTCATCAATAAAATCTATTGTAGATTGGAGAAAATGAAGTCTGTGAGGCGGTTGAGAAAGGAGGTATCTTAACTGAGCACTTTTATTATTGTTATTTCAACGTAAAAATGCTGCTCGCTCAATGGGCGCCCCGAATGTAGCACAAACGTCCCCCCGGAGAGGTGTGCTCTTGGGGAAAATTGGGACACCAGACGCCAGGGTTCCTGGAACCAGAATCTGGAAGAACAGGTCTTTGTAATTACTGGTCCTCTTCGATTCCCGACCAGTGCCCAAAGAACTGATACCAGGGGAAGTAGTATGATGGTCATCAACCGCTAAGCAAGAGGTTAGAACATGGGTCCATGGTTTGCCATGTTCTATAAATTACTACTCATTGGGTGCCATTATGGTACGTTATCGTAAAGTGTGCTATGCTAAACTAAACGCTAGTCTACTCCAACGCGGCTAGTTTCCGACATTAATCTTGATCACATCTGTACCACTAATGTAAATGACAAGCGGCAAGGAAAAAAGTTGAACTATTTTCAACTCTGCCGCGTGGCGGCTTTGTATGATGCTGCCAAATAACTTAACTGGATATGTCATAATTATTGATAATAATTGCATGAATAATTTTGTAAACAAATAATCGTGTTTATACTGGCTATTTTTCGCTCCTTCTCTACAAATCCTTTAATATAAAATATTAGAAAACATATTTTCTGTTTCCGGCGGCAGTTCGATAACTACTGCTCCCGATAACTGTTATTTATTACTGGATTACTATCAAATTTGGGTAATCTGCGATTATTAGTTTGTTTTACCAAAGAAAGGCTTAATAGATACGAACTCTGGCCCATCAATTTCAGTGAATAAAAGTGCTTTACTGAGTTTCGTACCAGCACAAGTAATGCCAAACAATTGGTTAGATTTATCTGATGGTCTAAGTAATGAAAGCATGTTATTTTTCTATATTTATATATTCTATCTATCTATTTACCTTTATCTATATATTTATCTCTATCTAACTATTTTACAAACTTTATTTAATTTCACCTGTTTCGGTGCCCGCAAAAATATCTTTCCCAATTTCTAATATTTTGTATGCATACGAAAATTCTATGATTATTACTATAAGTATATTTCTTGAGTACCTCTTCCTTTTCAATCAATTTTATTGTAATTTTGCACATACATTGGATTATTCTGAATCAATAAGATTATGCTAACAAAAGTAGGTGGTGAAACGCCCATGTACATTTTTCACTTCTTAGTTCTTTTTATCCCCAACTAATGAAAACTGGATTAAAAACATTTTTTCGTTTATTCTTGTTTTTCTTTGTCCCAATATTTTTCCCAACGATCTCACCACCCTTAACTTTCTAAACTTTTTTATGATCGAAGTCAAACGCTAATATCTAATATTTTATACGCCGCTCTCAAAATTTTCTTCATTTTTTGTCTTTCGAGTTGATTCGCTTTAAAACACTTTTATCTTATCTATGTTTATATGATTTTTATAGAGTTTCTGTCAAGTTCGTAAAAACTTAATTAAATGTTCTTTTACCAGAATAAAGCATAGGTGCGGAAATGTATATGTAGTTGTCTTTTTATCAGTTACAGATAATTTTACTGAGAAATATGTTTGTGACTTTTTTGAATTGTTTTTCTGTTACACTCATTTTTGAAATTTAATGTGTATTTGTTAAGAAATACGAAAGTAAGCATAAATTAGAGTAAATATAAAAAATATAGTATTATTTTTAATCGGTTGTAGATCGTTGATTGTGGTCAGTCTCAGTCTCCCCAGAGTCTTATTTTCTTGTTTAATATTTTTATCAACTTGAAGGGTTTTTTATTACCTAAAATATTATAAAAAAAATAACTATAAATTTAAAAATTATTTGCGGTAAAAGGCAGCAGCTTATCAAATAAATTAAAAAATAACAATTTAAAAGAATCTTAAATGCATTATACAATTTACAATATACAACATTTTGAAAATAATAGTTTATTTTAAAATTTTACATACAGAATTATTTATTTAAATTCGGATTCATTAGGCGTTAGTTAACTTGCGTTTGAAAATGAGGAAAGTATAATTAAATATAAGAAATAATTAAATCTAATGAAACCGACTTCAAAACAAAGGGCGGGCTTCGAATGTAAACTAAAAATTTTAAAGGATATAAGCTATAAGCATTAATTTAATAATATATGTATATAATTTAATAATATATGTATATATATAAAATATAAAAATATGAATACATCAAAATTACGTGTTCTTTGGGACACCCTTTAATTTTAAATTTTATTTTTTATACCTTGTGCTATAATGGACAGAATAATACACACTCGGTGTAAATGTGAAGATTCCGTCTCTTACCGTACAATATATTGGCGTACGTTATGTACGTTAAAATCCCCCATTGCTAAGATTTTTAACCCTAAGATTTTTAATTTTATGTATTTACTACTTTTTCTAGTAGCGTTCATAGAAGTACACACTCTGCGTAAATTTCATGCACCTGTTTATTACGACCCAAAATGTACTTACATTAATTAATGGAGCCACCCTTTAATTTTAGTACTTACTGTTATGGCAATACACATACTCTGTAAATTTAAAATGGCTGTCTATAACTGTGTAAAAGATAAAGCCCTATGGGAAAAAATACATCAACTATAGGGACACTCTTTAACTTTAACTTTTAATTTTAATTTTCATTTTTACACTTTTTATTATAGCAAACATAGTGAAACATACTCTGTGTAAATTTCGAGTATCTCACTACAACAGATCAAAAGGTTAGGGTATATTTGTAAAATTACTTCACGATTCAGAAGACACGCGATGAACATGCATTAACTTTTAATAATTCTCAATCTGTCTAATTTTCGTATATCTTTACATTACGGTTCAATATATCTTTACATATAATTCAATTTACATCAACTATAAGGACACCTTTTAATTTTGAAGATAATTTCTAGGGTTCCGTACCCAAAGGTTAAAATCGTAACCCTATTGTTTTCGCTACAATATGTGACCGGCTGTCTGTCCGTCTGTTAGCGGTTTTTATTATTATTTGGGTTTATGTCCTTATTTCTTGAGCTGTAGGAGGCAACCACTTAAAATTTGCAGACAGCTTCATAAACAAGTATACAAAATTAAACCTAAAATTAAAGGGTGTTCTGATAGTGACGTGATTTGCATGTATGTATATGGCCTAAGTTTTGAATGATAATAGGTAGACTCTTGAAATTTTCACAAAAGGTGTATTCATATGGCCTTTATAACAAATAGTAAAAATTAAAGGGTATTCCTACAGTGTCGTGATTTTCGCGAATATAGCCTTATTTTTTTAACCGTATTAGGTAGACTCTTGAAATTACAGAAGATATGTTCCCACGGCCGCTATGATAATAACTAATAAAATTCAGACAGTAGGTTTTACGTGATACGAACAGAGACAGACAGACAAAAATTGCAAAAATTGGTATTTAGTATTCTCTATCGATTAATATCTGCACCAGCAACAAATTTTTCAAAAAATATTTCATGTACAGAAATGGTCTTTTTACAGTTTTATTATATTTATAGATGATATAGTCTTTAGTGGTACAGAGATTTCTAACACAAGTTTTTTTTTAACTATTTATACGAATTATTAATATCAATTTTAAGGACTGACAAGCACTGGCTGAGATGGCTTGAACTCCAACGTTTAAAAATTTATTTTTTATTTATTTATATTTTTATTGAGATTAAATTTAGGGTTTCTCCTTATGAATTGTGAAAACCACAAAATTGCACAAAACCCACAGATTAATTTATTTTTAGTTTGAGCATATAATATGTTTTGAAATACGAAATACGACATTCTGCAGTGTAATATTATAGTTGAACGTTCATTTTATGAATTTCCTGCCTTCACACAAAAATTAGAGAATATTATTACACCATTAAAAATTAATAACAAGAGAAAGAAAGAACTTTATTTTTTTTTTAATTTTAGGAAACGTTACAACAAGTAATTTTTCAGGTTAATGCATTTTTACACAAGCCAAAAAAAATTCATTACAAACTTTACTAGTTTATTAGATATGAGCTGGAAGATTGTATCTGGCACACTTTTATAGGTTTTATACGAAAAACCTGGTCGATTTTAGAAGATTCCGGGAGAACAGGCTAGTCAATAAATTGGTTTATGATGTTTGAATGTAGCAATATTCGAGTTTGGTTATTTTTGTGAACCGCGGCATTATTTTGCTTTTTATACGATTTCCCTTTAAAAATGTTTCAGGTTTGTCTGGAGATGAGTTCTGTGTTCTAGCGAATTCATTTTTGTACGATAGAAGAACCACCACCAAAGGTTAATTTGTACAAATAACGAGGTTCCAGTTGTACACAAAGCCAAAACTGTCTTATAGAATCAATATGATTTTCTCTCTGAAACGTTTTTAGGCTAAGGGGTATCCCAGCAGAAAGAAAAGAAGATAAAGGGATTGCCTATTATTTTCATGTGATAAATCTTTTTAATTTTGTCAAGAAGGAATTAAATCAATAAGAAAACTTGTTGTTCATAATTTGTTTACTCATTTTTGGAACCAAAAAAACAATCCATGAAGAAAAAATTATTGCTTCTATTAGGGTTTCTTCTGAATTGTATAAAAAGGGGTTTCTTATTGATTTCAATAGGTTACCTACTTAATTTTTTCAAAAAGGTATTCCTTATTGATTTCTTTAGGTTCCTATCAGAGACTGACAAAAAGTACTTATAAATTTGCTATTTTTGAGCAGTTTTCGTAGAGTTGCTGACTCTTGAGACAATTTAACTTTCAATATTAATGCTTTCCTTCGTGAGGGTACGATGTGCTGTTGCACTTCAACAGGTGCACCAATTGAGTCTCAGGAGCCCAGATATTCCCCAACTTCTAAAAAAGTTGTATGAGCATGGTCCCACCAGCCATGTTTTAAAATTGCTACTTGTTCTGTCGAAATGTGCAATAAGGGCATTGATACTGACGTAAATCTGTATCACACCAATGCATTTGTATGTTTTTGTCCGTATATTGTCCGTATATATAATTTTGAAAACTAAAATCTTTTTTCTTAAAAGCAATAGTTTTGGTTTTTTCGATATCGGAAAAGTAAATAAAATAACCACGTGACACTTCAAAAATATGACTAATATGTAATGTACAGACAACAATATATGCCTCGATAGACTCATTGGTAGAGTGCTGTCAGTCTATCAGTCTGGGGGTTGCAGGTTCGATTCCCCCCAAAGAGTCTGGGTATTTTCTGCAGACAAGTCTTAAAAAAAATAAAATAGAAAAACCAAAAAAAATTTTAAAACTAAAAAAAAATTATTTATTTAATTATTAAATGTTGCAATTCAATTACAAATTATATTCTAACTTAATTTACCGAGCATAGTAACGAAGACTTACTCGTTGTAGTGAAACACCCAGAGCCTTTCGTGGGAAGAGAACCCACAGCCCCCAGATTAGTACACTACCTACGAGCCTACCGGGGCACCCCAAAAAAATTGCTTCTTTAATGCCACATGATGTCTGAGTGGATAAATAATATGGTTTAGATTAAATTATAATTCAAATTTTTTTTACAGATAAAGAAGATATAAAAGATCAATAATTTTAAAACTTTAGTGATTTTCAGACTGTCACGCATTAAATGAGAGAAACGATTTTTAATACCGCGTCCACAATAACGCACCCACCTAAAAAGTACCGTTTTATAAAATACCCTCATAAAGGATTATGTTATGGCGAGGGAACTTTAGTAAAAAAACTATATATGTATATATGTATGTACATATGTATTTTCAAATTTTCAATTTTGACACATTTCCCACAAAAACAATTCTTAGAAAATCACAATCAACCAAGCGTAAATACTAGGTTTATGTCATTCTTTCAAATTTTTTCTTTATAAAATTAAGGACTAAACCAAACTTTCAAATGCGTTTATCAATGTAAAAAGAAAAAACTAACGACAAAACACCAAAAAGAGAACAAACATTAATGGAAAAAGCAAACAAACAGACACACGTTTTTCCAAACCAACACAAATAGATTTGGATTGAAAAAAAATAAATGAAATTTAACAAACAAAAAATAAGGTTCAAATGTATTTGATTAAAGTGAGAGTCATAAAAAACAAAAACAACAAAACACCGGCTTAAATATTTAGACAACTTTGTACATAAACACACATACTAATGTTTGGCCAATGATATGAGTGTCCCGATGAGTACACGTCGTGCAAACGAGTACAACTTGTTGCTGCATTAATGTGCATTTGTTTACACTCTTTATCTAAGGTAAATTTCGTGTTGTAGAAGTTTAAAGCGGTTTAATTTTTTTAACGTTTTCTAACTACTAAAAGTGAGATCGCATGTTTTGCTTTTGTATGTGTGAATTTTTTGTATTTATTGTATCATTTAAGTTAAACAAAGATAACCATTACTAATAAATAAAGTTCACACTCGTATACAATTAACAACACAATTTTTATTCGTTTATTTTTTTTTTTGTTTTCTATTTGAACAAATACTAAAATAATTTAGGAATTTTTTATTCATACTAATAAATTATTACTTTTCGGTGTCAGAGTATGGGTAGTAATAAATAAACGAATGAATATTAGTGAGAAATATTTACCAATACCTTTTTCATGAAGCGTTAATTAACTTTGTTTGATTTTTTTCTACCATTTGTGCTAATACAAATTTGATTACATACAACATACTTATACACTCATGATTAAAATAATAGATACACAACATTTATATACATATATACATATACCCGAATGTATTTTAGGTAGCTTTTCAACATAAGAAGGCAATCGAATTATCAAAACGTATTATCAAAAGGGAAGCTCGATAAAATATTTACATCTTTCGGGACATTAATCTTTCGAGGTACGAGTACACAACATAGAAAAATTAATCTTACAAAGTACACAATATCGCAAAACTTATAGTAAAAATTATATAAAAATTATGGAAATCACATTACGTTATTTATACATATAAAAAAACAAAACAGTAACTCATTTCGATCTGTCTGTCTTTTTCTTTGTGTTCGCATCACGTAAAAACTACTGGATGGATTTTAACAAAATTTTGTAAGGAGGTACCATAGTTTCCTGATCCCAATATAGGACACTTTTTCCCGCAAAAATATCTAATTTCCAAGAGAAAATGGGGAAAAAGCAGTTAAAGTACGCAGTTATTTTTGTAAAGATGAGGATGATTTTGTGAAATTACCAGGCCTTCTGTATCTATGTATATCCTTCTTATGAATATCTATAACAAACTATTTTTATCGTTTTTTTTATAAAAAAATTATGTTTTTATAAAAACATGTTTTTTTTTCAAGATAACATCAGAAATTATTGTACAGGGTGGGCCAAAAGAAACCAAGGGGTGTAAAAGTTTAATAACTTTTTTGTTTATTAACTTTTTTTTTTTTCTTTCAGATTATATAGACAACACTTGGAATTGTATTATTTAAACCAGAGATCAATTATTTTAACGCAAAGAGCATATCGCCGACATTATTGAAAATTTGATTATGAGTGATGAAGATCACTTTCATTTGAATGGCTTTGTTAATAAGCAGAACTGTAGGTTCTGGGGTTCTGAAAATCCAAGAGCCATTCATCAACGCCAATTGCACCCCATCAGGTGTACAGTATGGTGTGGGATCACATCTGAAAATGTCATTGGGCCCTACTTCTTCGAGAATGAAGATGGAAGTGCTGTAACCGTAAATGGAGAGCGGTATCGGTTTATGATAGAAAATTTTTTACGTCCTGCTCTTGAAAACAGACCTGGTATGTGGTTTCAGCAGGACGGAGCCACTGCCCATACTGCCCGAGACACAATGGCACTTTTAAGACAAATTTTTGGAGAGCCCTTGGTTTCTTTTGGCCCACCCTGTATAATAAATGCATATTTCCATCTTTCCGTCAGTTTGTGGATTTCATCCTAATCTGTTGTGGCTAGAAAAAACTCAAAATAATGTTTGATACCTACCTAGTTCTAAAGCAAAGCATACTTAAACTAGCACATTCTGGAAGGAAAGAAAAAAATAGTAATCAGAAGGGGTAATATCTCGGGTTGCGCAGAATGCGGCTTTTCCATATAGTTTTTATCAAAATAAAAAATGATAGACTCGAGTCTAGTCGCATATTCTATTCTTCGTTCATTGCTCTCTTTAGACGGGTAAAGGTCTTCCGTTTTTCCAATTTTACCAGCTCATAATGGACGACAACCTTCTAATCCTGCCAAATACATAGCATTACCTTGGCCCCATAGATATTAAGCTTTCGTGATTGCCTGAGCTTCACATATGATTTTTTACACAATTTGCATCGTTCTTAACTGTTTAATACAGAAACAGTCACTTTTTATGGCGCTGAAACAGTATTTCAGTCGCCTTTAGACGACTATTGGCTTCAGTTCATTTGGCACCCAGTTTGCAAGCTGTTGGATAAATTTAAGGGCTTTTAAACGTCTGAAAATTATTACTTAATTTAGACCGTTTTTACACCTTGCAACAAACGCCGAGTTTTTTTTTTCCTATTCTTTTTTAAAGTTGCTTCGAAACCCTGTATTCTTTTACATTTGAATTTTTTCAAAATATTTATTTTTGAAAGTTTTGTTCATAGATAACACACATAGATAGTCAACTGAAACGTCAAAAACCTAAGTCTCTTGTCAAAAAACCTAAGTCTAAGAATGTATTGGTAGGCAAAATTGTATAAGTGTTGGTTTAAAATAAAAATTCCCTACAGCACCTAAACTGCACATAGTTGCATAAAATATTTTGTAAAAACAGAATATTTTTTTACATTCAATTTTAGATGTTAAAATTAAATAATTCTTTTGCTTTTTAATAAAAATATGAATTTTGTATTTTTCTAATATATTTATGTGCGAAAAACGTTAGATCGAATGCAAATTTTAAATATTTATTATATTGTTTTGAAAATTTTCATCCCCTAAAAGACAAAAAATACAATACTGTGTAGAAATAAATTTCACCAAACAAATGTCAACAAAATTAAATTTATTTTGTAATAAAAAATTTTAAATACAATAAATTGTTAAATAATTTTTTGTGCAAAAATTCAAAACTGTTTAAATATTTGTAAAGTGCAATGGAATAACGCGTAATAGTGCCTAAATTGGAATAAAAATCTTACTCCCCTAAGTGTGTTGAATTCACACCGTACCCGTATGTGTGAAGACATTTGTAGCCGCGTTTTTGACATTTGGAGAGTTTGCCATCTATGTGTTATCTATGGTTTTGTTGTTTATGCTTTTCTGTGTTATTAATAAATAAACAAAAAACTGTATTGTCACCTAAACGTATTTTATTATAATTAAGCGATTAAACATTCTTAATATAATATTAACACACACACATTATAAATATTTAAAAATAAGTAATATATTGTTGTAAAATTAATTTTAATTTGTTTTGTAGTTACGAACCTCTAAAGCTTCTATGTAAAGTTTTGTATATCTCAACTATTTAATGAAAAAGTTTTTTTTTAAGTTTTTTTTAAGGATTTTCTTGTCTATGTTCTGACAAAAAGAATAAAAATTAAAAAAAAAAATATATTTGTTTGTTCACCTAAAATGTTTCCCAAAGGTAAAAAGTAACCCAATTGTTTTAGCTACAATGACTGTCAGCGCCTTCTATCTCTGGAATCGTTATAGGTAGACTCTTGAAATTTTCACAGAAGGTGTATATCTGTGGCCGCTATAACAGCAACTACTAAAACTTTTAGGGTGTTCCGAAAGAGACTCGTTTTTCACGTATATGTGTTTATTTCTTAATCAGTAAGAGGAATAAAGTTAAAATTTATATAAATAAATAGTGAAGAGATTTGCATGTATACGGTCCAAATTTTGAACCATAATAGTTAGAGCCTTTTTTACCGCAATAGGTAGGCTCCTATTATTTTCATATAAAGCTATAATAATAATTACTAAAATATGAGTATTTCGATAGAGATGCAGTTTTCGCGAATATGACTGTTTTTTTTTAAACGCGAGTATATACAGAGTGTGTGAATTTATGGAAAAGTACAAAAAATAAAAATAAAGGGTTTTGCGAGAGTGGCAAATATTTTCGAATAGTTGTAGCCTAATTTTTGAACCGGAACGGGTAGACACTTTACACCTACGCAAACTATGTACAAATTTGTCCCCTAGAACAAATATCAAAACCAAAAATTAAAGGGTGTTTCGATAATGACTCGATTTTACACATATAACCTTATATTGACACTTAAAATTTACACATATTATGTTTAACAATATCTACAGTAACAACAAGAAACGAAAATAAATTTAATAATAATGGGGTGGTCCCTTAATGTCTCAAAGTTGCGGAATTTGCCTTTCTCTTCTTAACCTTGTAGGCAAACACTTTATATTTACACAGGATATTTAGTACTATGCTCTAGTAGAAAAATAATTTCAAATTAAAGCATGCCTCATAAGACGTAAAAAATTATAGACTTGAATTTTTAAAGTTGAACTGAACATAGTTCGAAACCATACTTGTGTGTTTCTGACTCGCATTTGGCTGATTTAATTTTATTAATTTCATTTTATTTGGATAATACTTTTAATTACCTTTCCAATCGCACGTATATTCTACCCTAAAATAGTTGAGATTTACCATACTTTACATACAAATTTAATGGGATCCGTAACTGCGAAACTAAGAGTACCGCCCAATTTGTTCTTGTGACATTTTTGTTTAAAATTAAATTTTTATATATATCTTAAATTATAATTTGGAAATAATTTTTTTATACAAAACAAAAATACAACTTGTCGTTTTTTTCTGTAGTCAAAAAGTAGACAACACTTTAAAAAAAATAAAATGAAAATAATCAAAAACAAAAAACAAAAAATGCCTCGTCAGGCTTTGTCATGCAACTTTTTCAACCACGCTTGCCACCCAACCCCTCTTACTAACATGAAAAAATTTGCATGAAAAAGTTGCGGCGTTTATTGCAAGGTGTAAAAGTGGGAAAGATAAATCTTTCATAATACAACGAAGTCAACATCAAATTTTTAGACAATACTTGCAATGGTCATCATCCAGTCTAGACTTAATCGCCATCGAACATCTGTGATTATATTCGGCATGTCATACGATCGAAGAACATCAGATAAGAGACAAAAAATGAGGCAAAAAATATTTTTATAACAAAAAACTGGCAAAGAGGCAAACTACATGCTGTAATTTTAGATTGTAATTTGTTGTTTTCTAGCAGTCAAATTTCAAATAACATAAATAAATTTATTTTAATTTTTTTAAATATTAATAAGTTTTTAAGGTTTTTATTATTATTTTTATTAGTTTGTTGGAATATTTAAAAACTATGTGGGTATTTCCATGTCAAATCAAACAAAAATATTTGTTTTCAAATTTACCACTCCCGATTTTGTGAAAATATTTTTATTTATATTCGTTGACTACCTGTATCCAAATATAATTTAAAAAAAATCTATCTCTTACAGTTTTTTAGCTATACAGTTATCAAAATCGGAAAATATCCCTTTTTTGCATATGCGCTCGAGGATTCTAATTCCAGTTCCAGTTCTATAAGTACCAGGAAGTTAAGTAGCAGTTAATTTTAAATGGAATACTTTGATATCAATAATGAAAAATTTTATAATTTTTTTTTTAATTTTTTTAAATTTACAGATGTTTTTTAAATGTGGCCTATTGAGTACATCATAAAAATTTTAGAGTGGGAACATGGTGGGATCAGAAGTTATTAAAAAAAAGATTAAAGAAAACTATCTCAAAAATTTTATTAACCTTTTTTTAAAAATAAGAAAAAAATTTGTTAAAAATTTAGTTTTTTCATGATTGATATCAAATTAAAGCGTATGAACTCCGCTTTAAAATGAGCTATTACTCAACAAGCTGGAGCTTATGGAATTAGAATATATTTAATCCTCGAACGCATATTCAAAAAAGCAATATTTTCCTATTGCTATAATTGTGTAGTTAAAAAACTGTAAAACTGTAAAAACTGTAGAGATAAAAATTTTTTAAATTATATTTGGATTCAGGTAGTCAAGGAAAATAAATAAAAAAGTTTCAATATAATCTGAAGTAGTAATTTTGGGTGCCTTGTTGATTTGATATGGAATTACTCATATAATAAACAAATTAAATAAATAAAATATAAATGTAAAAAGGCGTTTCTAACTAGTTATACACAACTGTATACGAGTATATAAAATGGATTTATAACAAAATGAAGAAAACTATAAATAAAAGATTATTATTTTACTTCAGCATATTCTATATAATAAAGAACCTTTGGTCAATATAAAATAACAATCTTGCATTTACATACAACACACTTATTTTTGTTGTTTTAAACTTGTTAAAATACTGACAATGCAATTTTTATTTTTATTTTTGTTATTTTTTTTTTTTTTTTTTTTGAATAACAATAACACAAACATAGATATCAGCTGCATGCTCAAGTACAACGGTTGACCATTGCCTTTAGATAAATTGTTATTATTTTGGATTAAAATCTAACAAATATAAAGTAATATTAAACCCATTAGTTTCGCATGTATTACATGATGAGAATTAAATTTTTAACATTTAATTATGGCTGCAATAGAAACATCAGTAGTTGTAGCAAAATGTTGTAAGTTTAGGATAAACAATCGATAATTTGGTCGACCATTCAACCAAAAATATAAATCTATTGTGTAGCATGAGTATGAGTACAAATATATCAATTAATTTGCTTCCGTTTTATACGAGTAGATAGATGTTTTTTGTTTTATTATAGAAATTTCAATTCAATGCAATTAAAACTACACAGAAGAGTAGAGGATTTAATCATTTACTTTGACATGCTAAAACAAATTGTTGTTGTACACCTGTTTGATGTAAGTACATTATTAATATTCTTTTATATTTTCAACATAAACCGTTGTATATTTGCAATAAGCGAAAAGTTTTTTTTTTTTTATACCCTTCACCACAGGTGGAAAGGGTATATATAAGTTTGTCATTCCGTGTGTAATTTCTACAATATTCATTTCCGACCCCATAAAGTATATATATTCTGGATCCTTATACATAGAGAAGTTGATTAAGCGATGTCCGTCTGTCCGTCTGTCCGTCTGTCCGTGTTAGTGTGGTAATGTCATTTACCAAGGCACCAGAAGAGATACAAAAAATTTAAGCACACCAATCTGTCAGGCATAGTTTCGAAAATTTTGGTATTGCAATTCAGCAACATCGGATCATTCCTTTGGAGGCTGCGGGCCAAAAACCACGCCCACCTATATTTTTTCACGTTTTTTCAGGTTTTTTTTAATTTTTTTTCAGCTTTAATGATTCTGTTTTGCCTTTTTTTTTCTCAAATAAATATTAGACTGCGACAGGTAGATCGCAAGGAGTGCATACAGATCTCGGGGGATCAATAACCCCCTGCGAGGGGCGATTTTTGTTTGTTTTTAGATTGGTAGGATTTTTCTGCTTTGATTTGTATTAGTGACCTTAATAGAAAGCAATACACATAGAGGTAGCCAATGGACCCACAGGGTACCCACTGATAAATAGGAGCAGTTAAAAGGACCCCCATGTGTCAATATGAGGAAATTTTTTTTTTTAAGGGTTTTTTTTTTTGTTTAGTCTGACCATTCTAACTCAATATAGATTGGAGAAAGGTCCAAAATTTAACAAAAAAATTTCAATCGAATTTTTAAAAAAAAAATTTTTTTAAAAATTTTTTTAAAAAAAATTTAAAATTTTTTTTCAAAAATATTTACAAAAAAATTTACAAAGCATTTTCAAAAAGATATTTTACAGAAAAATATTCGAAAAAAAAATTTTTTAAAAAATTTTCCAAAAAATTTTCGAATAAAATTTTACAAAAAATTTTTAAAAAAATATTTTTACAAAAAATTTTTACTCACAATTTTCGAAAAATTAAAACAAAAATTTCAATATTTCTTTGAAAATGAAAATCATGACTGTAACAACATATATTTAATATTAAGAATATACATATGTATGTATGTGTGTATATAGAGTAACATATTTTTTTAAATGCGTTTGATTTTTTAATATATGATATCTCTGTTTTAAAACCTAGGTGCATTAAACACATAGACATTATCAGAATACCGACTACAAACTGTCAAAAATGAAACGTTGTGGCTGTCGTCAACTTAGGCTAATTTCTATTTTATTCAACAAATGAAAATGTCACAAAATTGTAAATTGCAAATTTATATATAAACAAAAAGTTTTGGAGGAAATATTTATAATTTTTTGAAAAAGTTATTTAATTTTATAAAATCAAAATAAGTATTTCTACAACAATGTCAGAGTTTACGATGTAGCTGTCGTCTTCAATATCTTTAAGTAGCTGACAGCACGGCGACAATTGTAGCAAACGGAATTTGTTTTCATTTGTCTTCTATTTTTTTAACTTATGAATAATGATTTTTTCTCATACGAATTTATTTAAGTAAAGAGTTAACAATATGGATAATGCTGTACATGTCTGTATAAATAAAATCACCGTGGTGAAGGGTATAGAAGATTCGGCACGGCCGAATATAGCACTTTTACTTGTTTTTTTTTTTTAATTTGACATATTTCAAAATTTGAACACCAACCATATGGAGCACGAAAAGAAATTTTTGCTGATCGTGTGGCGTAGTCCGAATTAGAATGATTTTGTTCTTTGTTATAATTTAAATATCGAAAACAATTAGTCAGAACTAGCCTAAAATTAAATTTAAGAAATGTAAAATTTTAAATACGCAGCTCGACAGGCAATAATTCTGTATCATATAGTGAATTTTTAAGGCTTTGGCTTGAGATTTGACGTTTTGAGACACTGTTAAAATCAGCATAGTTGGGAAAATTGCTTACATTTTTATTGACTTTTTTTGTGGCTAAACGAATTAAAATTTTAAATTTATATTTTTTTGTGAAAAGCTATATTAACATCTACTTATATTAATTTTTAGAAAAATTTTATATAAAATTTTTATGATAAAAAATTTCCTTCAAAATTAAAAAAGGAATTTTTTCTGTAAAAAAAAAGTTAAAAGGTTTTTGAAATCAGTTTCATTTGGAATCTTTACTTTTATAATGTAAAAAAAACACTTTGAGCGTGTTTGGGTAATTTTTTATATTTTTTGCAATTTTCATTTTTTTCTGTTTTTGTTTTTATAATACGAGTAAGAAAACTTTTTGTCGGTCATAAAAAATGTTTGTTTTTAATCTGTTTTAAATAAATTATTGTTATTATTTTAAATAAAATTTTTTATTACGTACAATGAAATTTGTAGTCAAGCTTGAGTTCGTTCTATTCCTTCTAAGAAAGAATAGAAAATGTGCATTCCGCTCTGCTGGTGTCTAAAAATGAAATTTTCCCAATTTTTCTTTAATAATATCACCTAATTTCACCTAAGGAATAGAACGAACTCAAGCTTGACTACAAAATTAATTGTGTGTAATATAAATAGTTCGACTAATAAAATTCCAAATTTTAAAATTTTTTTTTTACTATTATAAATAAATTATTTAGTATCCAATTTTACCGATTCAATGTTACTGCAGACGTAGCACCAACTTTAATTTTTTCAAACACTATTTACAGAACTCTACAGTAATTTTGGAATTTTAAGGAAAGTTTAGAATTTTACAATTTATGTTTCTGAGTTGTTACCCAGGGATGGTAATTACATAAACCATATATGAAGTACTATAAAAGTAAAAGTTTTAAAATTTGGTATGGATTACTTTGTTGCATTGTACACTGTGCAATTTTTGTCGCTGCAACTCTTACTTACGATATAAACTCAAATGCAATTTTAAAGATGAAAAGAGATAAATTGCAGAGACAAAAGTTGCATAATGTAATTGGGCACCTTCGAAGCAAAATCGAACAAAATATTTATAAAACAAAATTAAGATTTTTTGGAAAAAAAATTTTTTTTTTATTTTTTACATTTGCACGTTTCTGGGGGTGGGAATAGAGATAAATCTCTCCCTGACCATAAATACTTAAAAATTAAATTTTTATAATACTAAGGCTTATGTAATTCATTTCTTTTAAAATTATAAACTCTCATTTTTAAGATTTCGTTGTCCAAAAATAAATGCTCTGCTATCTACATACATACATGTACGTCTGTTACAGGGCTTTGTCTTTTGAATCATGAGACGTAAACACAGATCATATGTATATTCCCATAGCTGCTATAACATTAAATAATTAAAACGAAAAAAAAAACTTAAAACTAAAGGGGTCTTTCGTCTTTTCTAATGTCGATATTAGATAAAAAGGTCTAACTAATAACGCGCACTCTTAAGGCCTGTTTCACACTGTAAAACTGAGTATTAAGATTTGTCAAAAACTTATGAGAAAGTGTGATAGTGTGAAAGCAATATGTTATGAAAATATAAAATAATACAGAAAGAAATTCGACATCGCATAATACAAAACCATTTTTAGAAATTACTCTAAACGGTAACATTTTCCATTTTATCAGAGTTCGATAGTTCGCTGCCGTCGATCATTTTGTTTTTTTTTTTTTTTTCTTGTTCTGCACCTGCTCACAATTGCCTCTAGTCTTATCTCCTACGAGTGTACTTTGTTTCTGCCCTGTGTAAAAATTGTTGAATGTATGTAGGTATTATGTTTTTGTTTTGTTCATTTTTTTTTTCTTTTTATTTACGGAAAACTTGAACGGCCAAACAAACTTAAAATCCGGCACCTCTGTCGTCCACATAAAATTGCTCAGCCGACGCCGTTTAATGTCTCGTCACGGCTTGTTCCTTTGCTGATATTTTTCATTTTATTTGAAGTGTGATAGTGTGAAAACGAAATGTTATGTTACGTTAGATTTCTTCACAATCACACAATTCTCATTTGATTTCTATCTTACAAAATCCAATGAAAATCTTAATACTCAGTATTATAGTGTGAAACGGGCTTAATAAAAACCAGTCAAGTGTGATTAGTAGAGAAGTATTCGTGTGCGATTCGGACTCACACATGGTCAGCAATAATTCCTTCATCAACTAATCGAAAATGTTAAATCGGAAATTTTAAAAAATAATTTATTCGTTAAAATATATGTACTTTTATTCGATAAATGTACTTGTATTCGATACATGTACTTCTATTCGACTCAGTACTCTATTAATGTTCTTATCTCTGAAATTGTTCAACAATAAGTCATCAGATTTCCTTACATCTTGGGAATTAGAGCTAAATATTTCAATATTATGAGTTTTGTAATTTCTTCTTTTTTATTTTGTTTTATATTTATGTTTCTTAATCATATTTAACTCAACTTGATGTTGAAATATATTTTTAACACCAAAGTGCTAAACATGTAGTAAATACTCGTCTATATATGTATGTAATGAATAAGAAAAGAAATCAACAAACGAAAATAAGTTTTCAAAGATCTGTTTAAAGTATAAGCGTGAACATCGACTTGGCCTTTCATGGTAACCCTCCTGCTGCAGTCGCGTTAATATATGACGTCGTTATATACTCTACTTGTAATGAAAATTTTATTGGTAAACTTAAAAAGAACACGGTCTGTCGGAAACCCTATTTTTTTGAGTACCTTCGGACTGTGTGCAACAAATGTCAACACATCCATATGTGCATACATACGATTACTCGTACATACATATTCAATGTGATTCATTTGAAGTATGTTGATGTTTGTTTCTGTGGATCTGTATCAGTATCTGTATCTCGTAGGATTTCATAAGATACCCAAAAAGTATGTTGTTTGCCCGTGTGTATTTAACAATATTTGTGTGCGAGTGTACAAATACAAATAGAGAGAGAGAGAGAGAGCTAACGTAAAAAGGTTTTTTATTTTTCTATATTTATTTTAATTCTGCATTCATTAGCATCTTTCTTTATTTTTTTGTAAGTGTATGTTAATGTATTTAAGTGTTTGTGCATGCTTTTGTCAGTATTTTTTATTTTTGGATTCTGTGCTAGTTTTTTATGTTAATAATTGTTTTCTTTCTTAAACAACTTTTTGTACATTTCGTTTTTTCTTCTTTTTTAATTTTATTTGTTATTCTGTTATTTAAGATTTTTCATCCAATTTGGTTTTCAAATGAAACATGAAATCATAAGTAATGCTTACACATATTTTATTTTTTTTTTCTTAAACAAAAAAACAAATTTAATTTATGGATGCAACAGAATAACAATTGCCGTTAACATGTGACTTAAGCTTTAAAACTACGTTTTGATACTATAAAAGTATTTAATTTATGCACAAACACTTTTGTATTAATGCGAAGATCGCTTTAGGTCAGCAGGAGTAGTTCTGGATAATCCATACTCTACTCTGAGACTTATGGTTTTGTTATGATACTCTTTAGTTTTTCCCCAGAAAATATTCAACAAATATGCTTCATTATCTGTCATTAAGCCACCTGATTCCCATAATTAATCTGACAAAAACATTATGTTTGCATCTCGCGATATCGACTAACCCATTGTGGAATCGTGTTCCCAGCCGTAAGAATCTTGTGCTTCGTAGTTTCGGATAATAACAGATAATGTGCTATACAACAATTTGTCATCATCCTCGAAACTTATGCAAAAATTCCATAAACTGGTCCTAGCAATAATCGACCAATGAGCCGTTAATACACAAAAAAGATTCCCTGAGTACATGTCCTACCAAACCTACAAGTTGGTTCTTGAAGTATTCAGTTTGGGACACATAGCTCATGAAACCTTGTAATCCTGTGTTGCTCTCAAGGACTGATAATTCTACCTAAAAAAACTATGTTTCCAGTAATAGTGATAGACCGGTGGTTACACCGTTTTGTCCCACACCTCAGTGTTCATTTTCGATGCTTAACTTTGCCACTTCATCAGCAAACGCATTTCACTCTACGCAGCAATGTGCCGGTACCCAGCATATCCTTAAGTTACACTTGCCCATCTTTTGTTCCAGCCTAGCAACCATTAATCTTCTTTTGCCAGGCAGCGCAAATGTAGACAAAAATAGAATTAGGTTCAATGTGACTTTTTTCTGATATTTCTTGAAAGAACCCCCTTTATCTTATAGCTATGCTACCCAATTACCATAATTATTCTGGCTGTATCACAAAGCCTACATATTGCAATTCTGCCTTACTTCTCTAAGATTTGATAGTCTAGCTAACGGTGATTAGCTAGACAAATTTCAGCTCTTTCTTCCGTACTGCAAAATACGGGAGCGATACTTTCCAAAAAACCCGTCTTCACTATAACCAAATAATGACCCTGACTGTCGACATAAATGTTCACCTCCACATACTCCTACTTTGACATTAACTCCGTGGCTTTTAAAACGACTGGAAAACACAACACTCATTGGAAAGCCTAAACAAACTCCGATTACCCGTATTCATATACACAGAAAAAAATAGTTTCACCTATTAAAGGTTTTAATCGGTTATAAATTAAAGTTCAATTAATCATTTAATTGATTTTAAAGTCAATTTTAGTAACATTGTAGAATTAAGACCTTGTTATAAGTCACTTAGAACCTATCTAATGTGACTAGTTTTAGCCCTGTTGTCTTTAATCTTTGCTATAAATCTAAAAGTTTATAAAACACAAACAAAACAAAAATTCTGTAAATTGCTAACGTCTATTTTGCGCTCAGAATAAATTGAGAATTTTGTTTGGAATAAGATTTTATGTTAAAAAAAATCTGCTATTACGTTTCACATTTTATGGCAAAATTAAAACTTTGGACCCAAAGCCTCCTTCTCTTTAATGATGGTTTAACATTTATGTAAAATTTGGCATGTGGGAAAAAATGTTAGCGTATCACACTGCACAGTGAGGCAGAATCAAAATGTTTTGGTAATACCTCTGCCATTGTTAAAGGGCTGTGCTAATTGATCCAAAATTTGTCATAAGCATAGCAGAGGAGTATCTGAGCTTCTGTTTTTGCGCTGAGCATAGGGTTTGGGAAACGGGAATTCCCGTTCGGAAATCCCGGGGAAAAGCTATAAACAATTTCCCGGGATATTTTTTTGCTAATCTTGCCTGTCTTGAGAAATATAAGAAAGAAGAATATGATCGCGTTTAATACATGACGTAAAAACAAGATTAAATCGAAGAACGCAATTAAAAAAAACTGTGATAGATTTCAATTGCACAGAGTTGTGGGTTCAAGAATATGTTCAGATTTTAGGAAAGTGGCCGTTTTAAATCCCATTAAAGTTGCAGTAGAGGCTTGAGCCACAGGGCCACAAACTTGTTAATAGCATAGGTAATTATTCAGACACTCTACGAGCAGCTTTTTGGCTTTTAATTCGACTCTTTCAAAAAGAATGGCTGAAGGGAAAAATAAATGAACGAAGAGATGATAAAACGTTTGCGATACTTAATTATTTAGAATGTGATGAAATTGCTAGTGTACCAAAAAATGTCATAAAACTTTATTCAGCACAATTGTTCAACAGATTATTAAAGCAAGCCACTCGAATTTGTAGAACCGTCAACTAGCTGTTGTGTTGTTAACGAAATCGAACCAGCTTTTAAAGAGAGACTTTTGCAACAAAAACAAGGAAAAGAAAGTCCAGTGTTTTGTTAAACACACTAACAGTTCTAAAATCATATTTTTTTAAAAAAAATAATTATTGAAATATTTTTTCTGTATTTATAAATATTTGTTATATCTTGTTGTTTTTGTCACCTGAATTGTTTTTAAGTTTTATAAACTCAATACTAATATTTAGTCGTTATTTGTGTTCTTTTTTATGTTTTCGTAAAACTATGAATTTTTACTGTTTCGGTAAATAAAGCAATTTTCTTTAAGAGCTGTTTTCCCGGGAATTCCCAGGATTGCGAATATTTTTTAAGGATTATCAATTTTGCACGAAAATTGCTTTAAACGTTCGCACATATAGTTAGCTTACACAAAAATATAAAATTTTTATATATTCCTTTAGAAATTTTTTTATTAAAAAACAAGATTGACCCTTTTTACGCTAAAACACACAAAAATGTAATAATTTTAGAATTTTTAAGTTGCAAATTGTCCAGTTTTTAACTGAAAAAAGATATAATCTTGAAATATTTTCACAGTAAATTTTGCTCGCTTACTAAAATTAAAAAAAAAAATCCTACAAATTGTATTCAATATTTTGAAAAAACTGGACCAGGGTACCGAAAAATCAAAAATTTTAATTTTAAATTGCTTATAACTCGTTCATTTTAAAACATAATTTATAGAATAAAGCACTTTTTTGTAGGTAACTAGACCTTTAAGACTATATATAATTTTCGAAAATCAAACAAAAATTTAAGAAATTCCATGCTCTAAAAGAATTTGCAGATGCGAGGTAGTGCACAGTGCAGTGTACATTTTTAACAGAAATATTTACATATATTTGAATGACAATGAAAACTATCAAATGAAACAAAAGTTTAAAATCTACATACTATAATTTTTTGTTTAACATCATAAAAACATGAACATTTAAAATAATGTGATTGAATGCATCCAACGAACATAAAAATAGAATCCGAAAAAAAATTGTTTAATTGACCAATTTAACAGCAGTGATTAGACATTAATATGAAATTCATCAAATTTTATTATAGTGAATTTAAATTACAAACACACATACTCTTACACAAACATAATTAAAATTTACATTTGTTTAAGAGAATGTAGCCAGGTTAGGATTGGTGGTACAATTGTACCAAATTTAAATGGTACACTGGTACACATCGTGGTTTTTTGGTATTATTTTTTTAATATAAAATTTACTAAAAACCTCTTTTAATAGTTTTTTATATATATTTTTTTTTTTCTTACACAAAAATTAGGTAAATATTTTGGTATATTTATGTATATAAACATAAAAACAGAAATTCAGGGAATTATGATCAATTTTTATTATTTCATTAAAACACCGTAGTAAAAGATATTGGTAACATTATAATATTACGGCACTGATTGTTTTTTTTTTTTTTAGTTTAAACCAAATTTGGGTACATTTAATACTAATCTCGTACAAATTTATTATTCGGGCGGCACAATTTAAAAAAATTGACAGATCCCAACAATGGTATGTAACACGAGACAAAAATACATATCCACATCCATAATAAAGGTCACATTAATAGCTCGGCATTAATTTACAATTATATTAAAATAAAGTATAAGTGCCACAGTAAATGAAAGTACAACGCGACGAATTCGTTACCTCAAAAAAAATTTACTTATAAAAACTGGGTTTAAGGCATTAACATACAGATGATGACGATAAATATGTTAAAATTACTGATAACAACTACTCATTTGATATAAAATACATATGTTTACATACCTATATATACCAGACTTGGGGGATATCAATTAAATTTTGTAATTAATTACACATGCAATTACTAATTACATGTAATTGTAATTGAAAATTTTCAATTACTAATCACAAATAATTGTAATTGAAATAGGGACTAAAATCAATTACAATTACTTGTAATTTGTAATTGAAAAATTTCAATTACAATTACATGTAATTAGTAATTGGAAAATTAAATTACTAATTACATGTAATTGTAATTTAAATTTTTCAATTACAAATTACATGTAATTGAAAATTTTAAGTAATGAATACTTTTTTTTGTAATTATTGTCAAAAAATATTTAATTACAAAAATGTTCAATTACATATAAATTATAAAAGTAATAACAATCCTATTTGAATAAATAAATTTTGCGCCTTAGTGTTAAAATAATACTAGCGAACAAACATAACCTTTCAATTGCTGCTGAAGATGTTAAGGGAGTATTAGACCGTAAAAAAGCCTTTAGTATTGTAGGATAGTTTTTGAGGTAATTTAGAAACGAATTTAGACCACGCAAGTAAATCTGAAGTGCAAATTTCAAACTATTTTCTTTTTCACAATGTCAATGTCTACGGAATATTAAATGAAAAAATGTATATTTGACCGCAAAGTTTTCAAAATTTTGTAAGCGATAATTACCTTTATGAAGGTGTTCACCGTAATTGAACATGGATGCAGTTTTCGTATTGCTCGTTTGAATAATACAGTTGATCATGCAACGCAAGATAAGCTTGAAATTTTTAGGGATATAATTGAATTTCGTTCAATTGCAAGTAATGATTACTGCCTAATTATAATTACAATTACTTTTAATTTGTAATTGAACTTTTTCAATTACAATTACATGTAGTTAGTAATTAGAAAATTAAATTACTAAGTACAAGTAATTGTAATTGAAATTTTTTAATTACAAATTACAAGTAATTGTAATTAATTTTGTCCCTGATTTCACTTACAATTACTTGTAATTAGTAATTGGAAATTTTTCATTACAAATTACCTGTAATTGTAATTGAAATTGAAATGTAATTGAATCCCCCATGTCTGATACATACTATATAATTATTTGTATATTTTAAATTAGCTGTGCCCACACACGTTGTGTACGCCCTGACAATATTTTGTTCGATTTTGCTTTGATAGTAATCCACACCAAATTTCAAGAATCTTACGTATTTACTTTATATAGGTACCCACCCCTGGATAAAATTCTAAAATTGATATAAAATTATAAAATTCTAAAAAGACATACAGAAAATGAGTTAATCATTATTTTAAAACAGCGCCATCTGTTGCACAAGATTGACAGGCTGAATGCCAACTTTGTTTGGCCGCCATGTTGAATCAATTAAAAAAACAATGGTATTTTCAAGATAATGTTAATCGAAATTTTACCTCAGAATCGATTTTTGGTAAGAATTGACCCAAAATTTTGTTAATACTTTATATTTCCGAAGGCAAAAGAAAAAAATTAGTTATCCGAAAAATTTCGAACAGTCCCGGCGACCCATTTATATATATTTTAATTAGTATTACAAAAAACTAGTCCCGATTGGTATCTGTATTACTGTCAGAAGCGCGGCTTATACCTTCTCGTGGTAGTGACTGAAAACAGGCTTTAAGGGGTGCGAAGTAGCTTTTGTCTTCAAGTTTTAATACAGACTTACCTGAGTATTTTAAACAAGCTGTGGGTCCGTACGCAGGAGCACTTTCCTCTTAAGTGTGGTCCAGAGAAAATGAAACCAGACGAACAAGATGCATTGCAAAGCGCGTAAGAAGAACCTGCCCAAGAAGACGTAGTCACGTCAGTTTCTATAACGGAAACTACAACTAGATATGCTACGAAATATTTCCGGAAAATATAAGATCGGCAAAAGATTTAAAGGCATCAACTCCAAAAGCTCGATCAAAGTTCATCAAAGGAATTGAAAAGTCTATAATTTTGCTTTCGAATGGAACTACTGCTGCTCTTAAAAAAACAATGAGAAAAGTGCTAAGATATAAACGGAATACCCTAAATTAGATAATACACTAATAAAACAAAAGAAACTTTATATATTAGTAGACAGTGCCCGAAGAAGAGACTGAAACTCTGTAAATCACCAGAATAAATATGAATTCCGGACCTTTATTTGGTGAGTTCGTATATTTACTGATAAATTAGGGGGCCACAAACTAACAGTCGAAAGTCAAAAATCACTGTAAAAAGAAAACCTCTCTGTTTCAGAACATGCTTTTATGACAATTTGCATCTTTTTATAATCAATTTGTGTCTTATACTTCGTAAATACAGACTTTTTCTACAACGGTTATAGCGCCTCCCATGGGTTTCTTGTTTCAGTATACTAATGAATTCCAATTTTATTTTTTTTTGTACTTTTATAGTATAAAAACAACCGGGACGAAAGACGAACTTCGCACAACGACGAATTCGACGAAAAAAAATCGTTGCGTAAATTCTAGACTATAACACAATGGGGACGAACAAAATTTTAAGAAGTGGGAACACTTATCCAGATCTCTGTTGTTCTCTGTATATTTTTATATCCTTTCACGACAGATCATATAACCAATAATTTTTTGTTTTACTTTCTCGATGATAGTTTCGCTGTTATCCGTTTTTATTTAAATTCAAATAAAATTTCACATATTAATTAATTGGTAAATAAATTTTTGTTGACATTTATTGATGGTGTGACCATATTTCAACAAAAAAAACACAAGTTGAAACACGAAATATTAACATAAAATAAATTTAAAACAAAATTTGCAATTAACCCTACAAGAAGTTGATGCACATATGCAAGAGTAATGTTAATAAACTCGATGGAGATGAAAAATTCACATGTACACTATGTTTACATAATTTTTTGCATTTTGCCCTTAAGAATGTGATGGGAAGTTTATCATACGCAGTGATGGTAAAATCCAGTGACTATCAAATGATCTGTCAAATGACTGTCACTATTCTTATAGGGAAAAACGACTTCATGCAAAATGGCCCTACGAAAAATCGCCCGAAAACAAAAATAAAAAATTGCCGAATGAATAATCACCCTAAAGAAATGAAAGATTGCCCAAAAAAGAAAAATGGAAATTTGACCCAAAAATTGTGAAAAATACCCAAATATAAATGAATTATAGCCCAAATTTATTTATAGATTTGTTATTAAATATAAAAATGTCAATAGTTTTAGTAAGGTCATTGATATTGGTTAAAGTTATCGAGAAAGCTTTCAGCTTGCAACTTCTGTATGTACTCTTTGATGAAAGCTGTGACACCTGATGCTCCTGGGGGTGATGCCAAAGGAACTCTGAGTAACCGTGGTAACGATCGCTACAAAAGTTGCTACATAAAATCGCTGATTTAAATTAATTGAACCTTTGATTGAATTCATCGAGAGAAGAAGTTGTATGTAATCTGTGATCACAGTCTGTTAGGAAGCGTTTTGATACCAAGTTAACCCTTTCAGGACCATAAGCTACTGGGGACTTTCCCTTAATCTTTTTGATATGAAATAAGCTTGACAGAATCCAATTAAAGCAAAACTATTCAAAAATGTGATAAAAAAAATTTTCCGTATACGAGTTTTGTTATGGGACACATGTGTTCCTGTGGTCCTTAAGGGAGCCAAAAGGTCTTTTTTATTATATATATTTAATTTTGCGATAAATTATGGTTAATTATGATGTTCTGCGAAACAATTACGGTTAGTAGTAAAACATAGATGCACATTGCATTCATTACAATAGTTGTTAGTGCGATTTTCCGGAGGTAATATTTTATTTTCGATTTGCGGTCTAGTTCATAAAAGCACTTGCGCTGATCCATTAAATCTACTCCACCCATATTTTTGTTGTAATTCATAATAGCTTTCGGGCATTTTACGTTGATTTTCTCAGCACTACCAGCTATGCGACGTCTGACGGTGTCTGTCTCCACTGGCGAAAGAAAATTTGTGAGAAGAGTCACAGCTCTGTTGTCCATCCAATTCACAAAGGATATGCCCTCAAAGCTTGATGTGTAAATGTCTCCTCGCTTCATATTCTTATCGAGAGGCAAATTTTTTGGAATATTTTTTCGGTTGCTTCTTACTGTTTCACAGGACTTTATTAGCACGATCATTCCTGTTTCCTTCTTCATCGTTATTGCTGAAGTGCAAATATTGACGGATATCTTCAAATCTTTTTCTTGTCATTACATTACTTATGAAGGGTACACCCATATCAGGTTCTGTTGACCAATAATCACGAATGGATGGTAAAACGTGATATGTCATTACCAGATTGATACCAAGAAATGCTTTCATTTCGTCAGCAGTAACATCAAAATCTATTCCATTTTGTTCAGCATATCTACAGGATTCATGAACTATAAGTTCTATCAAAACATCAAAGTTCGTAGTCAGGAAAAAGATCTGAAATGGTGATAGATTACATTTTGGGTCCCCAACATCGCAGATTTGCACTTTTCCAAACTCATAGTCACTGTTAGGGAATACGTTTGCAGTGTATGACTTTCTCTATCTAAAATTTGGTTCACTTTCTTCTGTCGTTTTTTTCTTGTAATTTCCTGGAATACGAGGCGCTTGTTCCGTTATCTCAACGACTTGTTCTGTTGTCTCAACCGCATTATCATCGATTTCACAAAATGCTGCACCTGCAACAACATCACCTTCAAGAAAAATCTGGTCTTCTTCATCTAGACACAAATCGTCTTCATCTTCGCTATTTTCCGCAGTAAGAAATTTCAATATTTCGTCTTCATTCAGGTTAAAAAATCTACGACGCTGGAAAGCTATTCTTCCAAAAAATGTTGTTACAACGTGCTATAGAATTCACATTCACCAAACTTACCAAAATGAATCAGCAAATCAAAGAACAAAAATGTTTCTCTCAAATATCACTTTTTTAGCAAATTAGAACACACGACCACTTCTCCCAGCGTAAAGTAAGTAAATAGAATACAAATTCTAGGAATTCAGTCACCTGATAAAGTTTACAAACTTAATGGGAAAGTCCCTTTTTAGTTTTTTTAATATGCCAACTCTGACCACTATTAGCACTTATTTCAAAATAAGTGTTCCCAACACAAATGTTGGAAATAACGCCATTTTGCCTAAATTTTCGTCTAAAATGCTCAAAATGGCGTTTTTTTCCAACATTTGTGTTGGGAACACTTATTTCGTCGTCAGTGTGAAAAGACTATTACATTCAAAGTCATCAAACGAAAAGTTACCATTGACGACCACAGGGACACCTGGGTCCCTTTGCGTTTTTTTAATAAATCTAGTTTTTTTCTTGGAAATATCTCAAAACCGAATTTCAATTTGTAGAATATTGTTAAATTAAACAAAATTTTTTAATTTGAAAGAAAGAGAAAATTTCGTCTATGATTTAGAGCAGTTTAAATATACCGTCTACGGTATGTGCAAAACTTGCTTTTTAGCTCTTAAAAAAACATTTATAATTTTTTTTTTTTTCACACAAATTTTTTATAAATTTTAAAAACCAATCATTTAACTTTGCATTAAGCTTAAAATATCAATACTTTTAGTATTAGTCTATTTTTAAGGCATATTTTTCTTTTGGGACACATATGTCCCCTGGTCATCAAAGGGTTAAATATATTGTTGCCAATGTACGCAAATAAATATTGTATGCGTTCATTAAAATAAATATAAAAGGAAATATATGTGAATAAAAAAATAATAAAGATACAAATAGTTTGCTAATATCAGTTGAAATCAATTATTTAAATTAATAAATTAATTATTGTTTATTGTTAAACTTTAGAGTTATAAAATATGAAAAATCGCGCGATTTTTATAAAAACGAATTATTCTCCAAAAATGAAAAAAAAACACCCAACATTTTTGGGTTAATTTTCATATGAAATATTACCCAATTTTGTATGAAGATTTCTTGGGCAATTTTTCATTTATGATTTTCGGCGATTTTTCATAGGGTCATTTTGCATGCAGCCGGGAAAAAATTTTTATTTTATTTTTAGGCTATAAATAAAGAAATAAACAATTATTTATCTTTATTTATTAAAAGACTTTAAAAATATAAAAGATCAGCGGGCACTCTGCACCAATTTGGTCGTCGTACGTCGGCATAAGAAATAGAAATAATCCTATTGCACGACGAATTTCGTCGACGCAATGATTGTGCGCATTTTCATAAACATAAATTTATTTTATTTTTTTCGACGAATATTCGGAACGAAAAATTCGTCGTTCGTTCCAGTTGTGTTTATAGCATAACTCATTTAAATTATGTCGTTCACATGATTATGACAAATATTAAAAGAATTGTTTCAAAAAAGTATTTAACATAAAACTTTTCACTGCCTGTTTTATTTTTAAATGGTAATGTTTAATTTTGTTAAGGAAGCTCTTGTGACTTCAATAGAACTACAACATGTCAAAAAACGATGTTAAACAAATAAATAAACATGTATGTATTTTATTGATATTGACTGAACTATGATTAAACAAATGGAGAAAAGCAATAATAGTGATCAGTAGCGATCAGAATAAAGCATCAAACCTGAAAAAAAATTAAAAAACATTAAACAAATACAAGTGTATGACAACCAATGACGAAATAATGAATATACATACATATGTAGGTACATTATTTGAAAGTCATTCATTTAGGCCAACTTACAAAACAAATAAGTAAATAAAAAGATAAATATAATAACAACATTAACTTGTATTACACTCACATAATATATGTACATATCTACTAAATATACGGGTCAAAACAGTAGTCAATAATCTAAACACAAGTTATTATTTGATAAATGCAACACTGGAAAACGTACAAGAATCTGAAAAAGCGCTTGAAAAAGTGCTCTTGTACTTTACAATTAATTAATCAAATAATAACACCGGTAATACGCCATACTGTTTAGTTGTTCAAAAATATGTGTATTTCAGTTACATATTTTATGAATGCTCTACTAAATTGTTTTTTATTTATTTTTTTGTAACAATATATTTATTTCAATTAATTTAAAACTAGAAATTAGATTTTGAGCTTATGATTATTTGGTAGTTAAATACTCACGTGGTCAAATTAAGTTTAAATTAAGTTTAATTTTATAATTTAATGTTTTTCCAATGTCATAATTACTCACGAAGGGTTTTAAACCGCGGTACAACCTTTTACTTTGTTTTCGTACGTTTAGTTAAAAAGCAAAATTAAAAAAAAAAAAAATACATATTTTAAAAACTATGCGTAAACAACAAAATGTTGTTTGCATATGTCACACCATTTTATTGTTGATACTTAATCCTAAAGGTATGCAACTGATTTTTCTGCAATAAAAACTGATTAAAACGATTTTAATGTTAAAATTGCTAATAATAAGAGCGACCCAAAATTTACTTAAGATTTAAATGAAATAAAACACATCTTTTTACATGACTGTTTTAATATTGATGAATATATATATATATATATATATATATATATATATATATATATATATATATATATATATATATATATATATATATGCTAAAATATGCAATATTTACACCTTCATATCTCAAGAAACCTTCAAGCGGAAAGAAAGTTATGAGCGGGCAAAAACTGGACGAATCTTAATAAATAAAAATAATTAACGACCTAAAGCTTGAAATTAAAAATAATTAAATTACAAATTATTAAAAAAGGTCAAATAAACTATATTAAAATAAGTTTATATATAAATAAATCGTATATAGATTTGAAAAAAAATGAAGTTGATATAAGTATTTTTGTAGTTAAGGTTCAACTATTTTTTTTTTTTTGTTAAAATAACCTATTGAATTTGGTTCAGGGCAACTGATGGTAATATAACCGTCCAAAATATACAATTGCTTCTCTTTGTTTTGCTTACAAAACAAAGTTCTTCAAATCTGACAAAATCAAAGAAACAATATTTCTAAATTAACACCAGTACCAGTTCTGTGTTCTTAAACTAGTGTTGCAGCTAATGTAATTTTGTTGGCTCTTAATTTAACAAAATTTACTTAAAAACGTATACAAAAATTTTTAGGTTTTATTACTTTCTCAGCTAATCTGCTAATATACTCTTCTCTAATGCAAGGTAGTCATATCCCAAAAAAAAACTTGGTGGTAAAATTTTCAAAATGTATGTTTTATGGTACGGGTGTATAAAAAATATTCGGTTTAGCTTAAGATCTATACATACATACATATAATAAAACAGTAACTTATTTCCTTTCAGTCTGTCTTTTTCTTTGTGTTCGCATCAAGTAACAAACAGTATATTTTACGCAATGTTGCGCAACAGATGGCGCTGTTTTAAACTAATGTGTAACTCATTTCCTGTGTCTTTTACAGAGCTTTACAAAAATTTTTAGAATTTTATATAAATTTTAGAATTTTATCCAGCAATGGGTACCTTTATATAAAGTAAATACGAAAGAGTCTTAAAATTTGGTGTGGATTACTTTCAAAGCTAAATCGAACAAAATATTGTCAGGACGCACACAACGCGTGTGAGCACAGCTATTGTAATAATAAAGGAACACTTTTTCTTCAAGAACTTAAAAATTTTAACGTTTTTGATATGTTGCATTGAACGAGCGTTATGTACTTTTATTTTTTAACCAAGAATGATAGGAAACAAGATTATGCCATCCCGAAACGTCACGAAACTGTCTTCCTATTGACTAATAATTCTAATTAAGAGTATTATTATAAATTATAAGAGTACAAACATAAATTATGAAAGTTTAGGTCGCCCATTTTGGCTATTACTTACATTTATTTATAAGTATTTATTTGAAGAAATTTATTGATTACAGACTTGTCAACCTTGCATTGGCCAAATTACATCATCCAACGGGAAAACATGTGCATGGCTGCTTCTTCTTTTCTATCCTTCATGTTTTTTAACCAACTTAAAAAAGGAAGAAGGTTAGCAATTTGTCTGTATTTTTTAATATTTTTGCCTTTAGAAGATTTAAAGATTGAACCGATTACAAAAAATAATTTTAAATATATTAAAAAGGTTATCCCCATACAACACACGTAACTTTTACGTATCTTTTGAACCATAAAGGGCAGGCATTTCAATATATGTAGCACAAAATAATAAAAGAATATAAAAAAAAACAAATTAAAGGGTGTCGCCAGGAACCATTACAGAGTTACACTTGGAGATTAGATAGAATGGGTGTTACTATGCCCCCTATAAGCAAAAAATTAAATTAAAAATCGAAGGGTTGTTCAGTTGGTCATCGCGTGTATATGTTTTTATTTTGTAAACCTTTACAGAAAGTAATTAAAAGTTACACAGACTGTACATTGCTATATCCGGAATAAAAATATACTTCTTCAAGGGTGAATTAATTTTACGTAAATGGCCTTAGCTTTTGAACCGTTATAAGCAGACACTGAAAATTTAAACTGAATGCGATGCTACATGTGCTTTAGCAAAAAAAAATTTAGAGGGAATCTCCATGCATGACAATTTGACGTTTATGGCCTCATTTTTTGAACTATTATAGACAAACATTTGTAATTTACAGACACTTGAAAATCACAGGCTGTACATTGCTATATTCGCAATAACCAATAAAATATAATATAATCGGTATCGCCATAGGTGACTTGTTTTGACGTAAATAACCTTATATTTTCAACCACTACAGATAGACACTTGAAAGATACTTAGTAAGTGTCTTGTATTAAATTTGAAGGGTGTCCCTACAAAAGACATACATATATTGTTGCAACGCTCTGTAATGAATAATATTGTTAACTTAGTTTATTTAATACAATCTAATAAAGTTAAACGCAGAATAGAGATAAAATCGCTAATGAAATTTTTTTCAATTCTCTTTTTAACTTTCTTGTTTATCCTTGCCTCTCTACAGCTTCAAAAAACCGGTTTCGTAAAACTGATTTCATGAAAAATTGCATCGTGTAGTTTAGCTATAACAGTTTGTTTGCATCCAACTTCACTATCTAACGCTTTGTCGAAATTAGATTTTCCAATTACTAAACATTGACGCCAGGCTATTAAGGTTTGCTTCATACATTTTCTATGTGCACAAGAATTTTTGACAGTTAGTTGCGCTTAACGCGCTTTTTTAGGTTTGGCTATAAAGGTTGACCCATACAAGACGTGATATTGGCGTATATTATTATTATCTTTCTTTATTTTGATAATTAATGCCTTTTACATTACTCTCTTTAACACTATTGATTTAGTGTTGATGTCCGTTTGTCTGCCAGTTTTTTGCAAGAATTATTTAATTTTTAACACAAATGTTTGCATAAATGCAGTTTTTGAGAGAATTCTCCATATAAATTTTAAATTACATTTAGTATATAAAAAAAGAAATTAAAACTAAATTTCAAGCACGAAGTAATTGTTTAATTTTTATTATTACCACCAACAGAATTTTCAAAGTCAATACTTTGTCAAGCGTAACATTTCTGTAGATTTGTTGTCAGTTTTAAAGTATTTAGCGCACACACACATATGTATGTATGTTCATTCCACTATAACTTTTTAATAATTGGCTGATTTTACAATAGAAAACTACATGAAAAATTTTTATTAATAGAAAAAAAAAACAATAATAATTACAATTATATGACAATAAAACAATCTTTTAACGACAAAATTACACAAAAATATGACTGACATGCACATACAAAAAAAAAAAAAAATAAAACTTGTAAAGGTTTTTTGTAATAGAAAAAGTCCACTACAAGATAATTTTAATAAATACTAGGTAGATTTTACATGAGTTTTCGTTTTTAACATTGCAAAACTTGGTCAACCTTTAACAATTGAAAACGAAACTGCAGCGGTCACAAATTGCTGCAATTTAGTAGCTAAAATTTTAAGGTCTAAATAATTTTGAGAACAGTTTAAATAAAAAGGCTTTGTTTTTTATAATCATTATATAATTTTTAAATAAGAGAAATTTATGTTTTTTTAACAACTTCATTAGTAAAAAATAACTACAAGGTCTCATGCATGACATGCTTAAATGTAACATATTAACTGACCTAAAAAATAATCTTTGACAAGATCATTCATGAAATATGAAATTATTTTACAATTTGTTTTTGCTCGTATTCGGTTTTTTTATTTAAATAATTGTTTAATAAATAGTTTTCTATTTTTAACAAAATAATATAAAATGTCAAAAACAAAACATATTTATATAAACGCTTATGTATTAAATACATAGACAACATCAGGCTACTACAAACTGTCAGAACTAAAATACACACATTTATAGGAAGGCGATTATTTTGATGCCATCCAAGCTACATGGCTATACGACCGCACAGTGGCGCCTTTTAACTTTTTTCGTTGCAAAAATTATAACTTTTGAAATAATTAAGATATTTTAAAGATTTAAAAAGATATTGACAGAGACTTCAAAATAATGTTTACAAAATACTGCTAGAGGTACAGGGTGCTACAAAAATTGCGGTTAAAATAGGATAATTTTTCCATTTAAATGTTAACATGTTTTTTTTTAATATAAGTTTTTTATTTGTATCGCAAATGCACACTTTTATATACATTTAATTAATTAAAATTTAATTAATGAGGTTCAGGTTGTAACAGTTATGAGGTTGTAACAGTTGTCTTCTTATTTCACCTACAGCGGCAACTTGCGGCGCCCAAACTTAATTAAATTATTTAAAGTATTATGTAGCAAATATGCTCAGAAAATATGGGCGAGACCATTTTTTTACCATGTTTAGATATGCTCTATTTCGTTTGTACCTAAATATAGGGTGTCTAAAAAGCGTCTACTGCCGAAAAAGTAGGGCATCTGCTAAACATTTTACTACTTCTTTTAATAAAAAACAAACATACCAAAAAAAATAAAAAATACAAAAAAAGTTGTAATCAAACGGCAATGTTTCTGACACTTTAATTCTAAAGTGCATTAATTTTTTCAAGATCACCCTTTTTTTTGCTTTCTAAAAAATTATCAACTTTGAGCAGCTTCATAAATTTTTTTGCAATTAAGGAAAACGTTTTTGAATTGTGATCAGTAAGTAGTTCTTTATACGATGTGTTCACTCATTTCACAAAATTTTGTCATGAAATTTTTTTTTTTTTTTTTTGCCAAGGGTTTTAAGAAAAGGCGCCACTGTGCGGCGTCCTATTTGGATTATAGAGCTATTTAATAAACCCGAAAATCTTTTTAAGAACTTGGTTAAAGGGGCTATAAAAAGTCTTCCTATAAAATGTAGTTGAAGTATAAAATTCGAAATTCCGTAATTTGTTTTGACACCTCAATTCCTTACACAAAACTTGGGCTTCTCGACTTTAAATTTTTTCATATCTGAATAAGTTTTTTACCTAAAAAAGCATTTCTTGGATAGCAGTCTGTCCAAGAAAGGCTTTGACAATGATATTTTGTTCCTTTATTTCTTCTCTTATAAGATGGTCCATAAGGTAAAGAAATAATGCCAGCTTTTATACTCATTATTATATTTTAGGGAATATATTATTACATACATTGAAATTAGGAAATACAAGTTTAATAAAAAACGCGTATAGAGATTTTTTTCTTGCTGATTTTATTTCAATTGATTTCAATTCATCCCGACAAAGAATAAATTAGATGTAAAAACAATGAACTTTTTACTTTTTCTACTAATACAACAGACATTCTAAATCACTTCAGATAAGTTTTTTTTAAGATTCTCTCAAAATCAAAAATCACAAACAGGTTTTTAATTTTTCTGTTTCAAATTATCTGAATTTTTTCGTTTTTTAATTCCCACCTATGTATTTCCGTTCTATTGCCAAAAGGTATTTCGTATAATTTTTCATTATGAGAAATTTTTATACTGAAACACGATGACATTAATTTAAATCAAGTAAAATTTATTTTGAAAAACATAATAAACGGTTCACTTCAAATTAAACGCACTAAACTAGAAAGAATTTTAAATTAAACATATAAAAAAATTTATTATGACTAAAAGTTTAGTGGGGTATTTGTTCCGCATCTCTCGTAATAAATTCCAGTTTTAAAAAAGACCGTAGACTTTTTATACCCTTACCGGAGCTGGGAATGGTATTAATATGTTTAGGATTTCATTTATAATTTCATTTCATTTATAATTTTTACATATTCATTTGCCATCCATTAAAGGCTGTCCCAAAATTCAAGCAAGATTTGAAATTGCCAGCATTTGTGGAGTAAAGTGTTGACAGCCCAAAACAAATTAAAAGTTAAAAACTTAAGGCCTAGTTAGGCGACCGTTACAGAATACACGTTAATTGTTGGAATTTTCCTCTCTACTTTTTTATGAAATAATAATTTTGCTAAAATGAACTGCAGTAAATTTCGAGTGCGAAATATTATTGTTTGGTTAAAACCAATCACCGAAAATTAGTGATGACTTAATAAATTCTAAGTACCAACTCCATTGTGCTAACACTAGTTCAAGTGATGCTGAACTTTTAATCGTTGCATTGAACGATCGTGGAAAGTGCATAAGAATAGATGAACATACAAAATGGTTGCTGCAATAGCTCACATTCCACAAGCGCAACCTGTGTCCACTTCAAACAACCGTAATCAAAATAAGGAGTTTTTGCATTGTTTTGCTTGGATCTGAAGCAACAAAAACTACCGCATTTAGCGAATGCAAAATTTGCTAAAAATCGCTAATGAACTGTTACCTAATTCAACAGATTCTAAAAATTAAGCCCTTTGTTTATGGTGAACCGAATCATTCTTATTTCTTTTTAATTTACCATGAATGCAGAAATTTTAATTAAATTTAAAATATGAATGAATTAATCAACTGCAAATCATTAATGGCATGAATGAGTCATTCAAAAAATATTCATATGGTTAAAGCTCTGCTCGGCGGTAAGAGATTCGGGTCGAATAAAAGGGTAATCAGCGAAGAATTTAGGAGGATTAAAGAAATGGACGAAATGTATCACAATAAAAGAAGACTATTACCACTGATCTCTAATCCGAGTTTGAAAGATTTTATTCGGAATTCCAATAATCCTTAATTTATATATATATTTTTTTTATTTATATTAAAATAATTATATTAATCACAAAGCGCTATAAAATAAAAAAATTTAAAATTCTCATATCCTATTTCCTTGACAAGTCTATTTAAATAGAAAAAATAATTGAAACTACCTTATAGATAGATACGAAGAATGCTGACGACGGATGTAGCGATCCAGAAAATGCATTACATCCTGCTGGTGTCTAATTTCTCTTTACCTCTTTATAACAAAGAACTTAAGCCAAAATAATTATTACTTTATTTAAAAAATAGTTCAAAATAAAATTAAAATTCATATAATATTAACTTTTTTTAATTTTTTTTTTTAATTGTTTCAAAACAGAATATCCTGATAATAAAAAAATCTGGAGTGGCCTACACTCAACTTTACCATACCCAATGAAAACATATATTTTTATGGATGTATTACATAGAAAATATAAGTTCAAAATACATATGTACATATATTCGAATAGAAAAATTAATTACTTTCGGTTTGGGGTGTTAAGTAAACTACCCCTTCCCGATTATGCCCAAAATTTATACAGCTCTTCAGCTTCATAAACCAAAGGCACTTAGTGAATTACATTTTGATTTGTCATACGGTACGACCTGTAGAGCGTTTACAAAATTTGGGAGTAAGTAAACTACCCCAAAAATAGTGGCATACATGTGGTATAAATGTATGTTATGTTTGCAAGTCCTGACCAAGGCAAACTTTCATTAAGCATTTGGCATTAGGCATTTGGAATTAATGTCGGATTTTATGCATATTTTATTTAACTATTCTCCTTTTCCATATTTGATACCTAAATGCTACATGTACAGGATTCACAGCTTTTTGTTTTGTACACTTTAAACACTATTTGTTAAAGTATAGGTCATCCTTATTTTATATGAACCGTTCTTTACAAAAAACATTTGTCTCAAACACCAGCCTTCATTTAATTACTAAATGAACAAAAGTATTAAACTGCGATAACTAAGGAAAATAATTAAAGCAGTTTGTTTTTAGTATTTTTTTTTTTGTGCTTCTAATTTTCGTTTTTCCCATTTAATACACAATAGTACATACGACTATATATTGTATATTTGTTCATTAATATTTGTTTACAAGTTACTCACATACGAAGTACTTTGACAGTACTTTTTCAAATACGAATATGCAGGTATGCATGCAGTAACTATTAAATGTGTCACAAATTAGCTTTGTGAACAATGTACGTACGTGTAGATTTCAATATGTTTTTAATTTTTTGTGTTAAGATACTTTTGTACATGTGCCTACATTTTAAAGTAAGAATATATTTTTTGTTTTTTTTTTTTAATAATGGGTCTGGCATATGTTTAATGTGTTAAAAATAAAACCAAAACGTTAAAAAGAACACTTGTATTAAATTGTTTAACTAAAAACTAAACTAACAAAATGATAAACCAAACGAAGTTGGAAGAATGTGGGTAAGATAAGCTATGAATAATGCTACAATAGCTTATACAAACAGAATGACTACGTTGAGCAATAGTTCGCTGTTATAGTGAGCGGTATAGTATTTAAGCCTCTTCTTGTACACAATTTTTCTATGCACACTATTTATAAAATAATTAAATATAAAATAATATCAATTTTGTTATATTGTTTGATTTTTGACTCGAAATAAAAGCATATTTTTTTAAAATTTACTGCTATCTCAGGCTATCTTCACTTATTTGTTTGTTATGAGTATTTATATATTTATTTATTTGATTCATGGATTCCATGGATTCAAGATCCTTACAGACATTAAAAACTGTAACATAAAGTACATAAATACATAAATTTAATTATTTAAATACGAAATAAGATAACATTTAATAACATTTAACATTTAAAGAAAAATCAATATATTTATAAAATTTATTAAATTCAGTACAAATTCTTAAAATCGGGTCAGACGGCTACTTTCTATGACTTTAAAAGTAAAGAAGAAGTTATTTTTATCTTCTAAATATATAAAGCACAAAATGAGTTTGTTTGTTGGTGGAATTTTCACAGTTTGTTATCAGATATGCGGTGGATAAAATAGGATATTTATTTTTTGATATTTCACGTGGGCGTGGCACTCACCATACAAAATACATATTTTTCATCGTGCTACTTCCCATACAAAGTACCTCCCATACAAAGTGAAAAATTATTACCCTGTAGCTAGAAAACTGTAGTCCGACTCTTGAAATTTTGCACCACTAACCCCGATATTAACTATTTATAGTTTAGCGAAACACATATTGGACTGGAATACATACTGGATTAGGACAGTGGGCATGGTACCTAATACACGTAGTGAAAAATTATTGTTGTGTACCTATAGAACTTTAAACTTTACACAAGTAATATGTGCATAGTCTAGTAAAGCACAGTGATTGGAATAGTGGGCGTGGTACCTCCCATACAAAGTGAAAAATTATTATCGTCTACCTGGAGAACTACAATAGGTAGAGTCTTGAAACTTTGCACAAGTAACCCTCATACTAATGTGCATAGTCTAGCAAAACACAGTGGGCGGATTGGGACAGTGGGCGTAGTAACTCCCATACAAAATGAAAAATTACTAACGTGAAACTAGGAAACTATAATAGGTACAGTGTTAAAAGTTTTTACTCTGAGAACAACGTGCATTTTTAAGCTAAAGCTAGGTGATGGGAGGTTAGGATGGGAGGACTCCGTACCCATATACAAACTGTGTGTGATTGACCTAACACTAAATTTGACGTTTACTTCTCCAAAAATAATGTGCGTTTTACAGTTATGTCTTGGCCATACTTTTACTTCCAAATGTTTATTGTTCTGTAGCGCAGCGCACCAGGGATAGCTAGTATTCTATAATGAATAAGTTTTTATCTTCAAAATTCATATTTCTCTCAAGAAACTAGGATTTAATGCCCTAAATTTATAACATTGAGGATTTTTAAATGATTAAGAATGTGAAGGGGCAATATTCGAATAAATAAAAAAGAAATTTATTAATATTATAGAGAAAAACGGAGGTTGGATTTAAAAGAATAATCAGAATCTTTTGAATAATATTCAAACAAACCGTTTTACAGCAACTCCAGTTATTTCTATATAGAATAGTTTCAAGCCCTCCAAGATACTTATAATTACACGTAATGTGTAATTATAATTGTAATTAAAATGTAATTACACATAATGTGAAATTATAATGCATTTAATGTGTAATTGGATATATTCCCAACTAAACATTATAAGTAATTATAATTGACATCAGGGACTAAAATCAATCACAAATTTATGTAATTGTAATTTCAATTACAATTACTTGTAATTAGTAATTCGAGATTTTTAATTGCACATTACAAGTAATTGTAATTAGAAATATAGAATTACAAATAATAAACATAAATAATAAATTTATTTATGTTTATAATAAATTTATTTATGTTTATAAGATTGTTATTCATAGTTTTGCAAAGGTAACTAATAGTTTTTGTAATTAAATATTTTTGGTCAATAAATACTTTAAAAAGTACCCAGCAAAAAATACTGCTGCGCCGTATGCAGGTTTGCAGTGTGGGTGTCCTTAAATCATACTGTCTTTAGTTCGTAAATCGCCGTAACTTCTAGTAAATTAAATTTTTCTATCTCTGCCTTACAATTGTGCATTTTCGTAAATCTTAACATTTTATGTCATACAAAATTGCATTTATTTAGACAATATTTATGTGCTCATTATTAAAAGCTTTTGTATGGCAGGAAAAGAGAATGCTGCTTACAAAAGCTAAATTTTTTTTTTTTTTTGCTGGGTAATAATTGACCATTTTTTCAATTACTTAATGAATGCTAAAACTTTTTCATTACATTTAACGGCAATTGAATTTTTCAATTACAATATAATAGTAATTGGATTTTTTTAATTTTAAAATCCAATTGAAATTTTCAATTACAAATTACATGCAATGCGTAATTTTAAAAAAACCCAATTGCAATTATTAACAGTTTAATATAATTAATAATTCAAAAATTCCAATTATAATTACATATAATTGCGTAATTATGTGTATAATTAGTTATACTGTAATTAATTCTTTAATAAGCAGTCTTTGATATACCAAGCAACTTGAAAAAAATACTTTCGAGTAAATATTATCTAAATCATTTATCTAAAGCCTAATGCGTCCGCATTTTAAATGCACAGTTCCGTAGTTACAGCAAAATTCTCAAACATCTTAAACTTCAAACAAACAATTTATAATAAGTTCAATTTTAAACAACCAATACAGTGGTAGGGAAAACAATGAACGTAGGGTATATTGAATTTCAAAGTAAAATAATTTTTTTCAATTGTTGGCATTATTTTTATATTTCTATTAGATGTCCATTCACACGCAAATCTCCCTGACTAATAATCATTTAGTTACAAAGAAAATATTCTTTTGAACATAAAGAACAATCAGCAAAGCAAAGAAATTATTCGTTCAAAAGCGTATAAATATGGTATAACTTACCTTATGGTAATATCTTTTTGTATTTGTAAAAATTAGTTTTTCTTATCTTTATTACAACGATGTCTGTCTTACTTCCGCCAACCAACAACTTTAAACAAATATTTAAATTCGAATTCGAAACACTAAACACGTTTGCACTAATTTAGGTCAAAATTAAATGTAACGCAACAAATGACAAAAAGAAATTTTAAACTATTTAAAACACAAACAACAATTAATGCAACACCTTTATGCTGGCTCAAAACGACAGCATTGAAAATAGTATGCAAATGAATATAAGTTAACCAGTGATCCAACTTATATACCTGCGTTCTAAAGTAATGGTTGTATTAAAGTTCTAATGCCTCAAACCACCCCGTAAAGAGCAGGTGATAAATTTTGTGGTAACGCCATATGAACTTAGCAGATAAATAGTTGAAAAACGATAGATAGATAAGATCAATCAATATTCTAATATAATATAAATCGAGGGAGATAAAAATCCTGTTAAGAAGAAGGGAGGACACGAGTTGCATTTCGAACTAATCATAATGTTACAACGGCAGTTGGAGACAACTATAAAAACAATCAAATCTGATAAACGAAATATAGAAGTTAATTAGGGTGGCTTCAGAGATAATAAAATGTATTTTCTACTTTTATTATCAACATGATTTCAGATAAAATAAATAGAACGAAATGGAGGCGCATGTGGCTCAAAAGAAGAAGAAAATAAATGTGTTTATTTATAAAATTTAACTAAAGTTATTATTAACACACTAAAATTATAAGTAAAAAAGATTTTATGCTACATGTGTTTTGAAGGTGGAGTATTACGATTACTATCTTTTATACATGAAAAACATTTGCCTATAGTTGATACATTTACAAAATAAGCAATTAGTAGTGGCATAAAAATATCTGCTTTCCTTCCTCTTCTTCCCTTCTGATCCTACTTTTAAGAACGTACATACTTTGAAGATAAGCATCGCCACACGTTTTAAATTTCATTAAAATCGGTTCAGCAGTTTAGCCAAGATTGAAGCACAAGTAAACAAACTAAACATGCAAAGAAATTTATTATATTTTTAGCTGTAGCAGAACTATCGATATCGATAACTATGGTTTGGTAGATGATAATGTCAAACTGTGTTGACATTCTGTTTAAGGGCCAGAACCACGCTTACCAAGTCTTAACATAGTTAACATAGTCTTTCTAGTGAACAAACAATTCGTGGATTTGTTGATCGTTTTTTTATTCTTCTCGATTCAAAACTATCAACAAAGAAGTGAGAGTACTGAAGAGAATATTGCTGCTGTAACGCGAAATATTGAAGAAGAATCCGAAATGTCAATTTGTTGTCGTTCTCAAATTGTCCTTCGGCTACGTGAAAACGTTTATGACTTACGTGCCTATAAACTACAGCTCGCGCAAGAATTGTGACCAAACGACCATCGTGTGCACCGCCATTGCATGTTGCATGATTGGGCTCATTTGAAACTGGAGCGAAGACAATCCTGAAGCGATAACGAATCACCATTAATAATATTAAAATTGACTGTCTTGTGCGGTTTACACGTTGGCAGCATCATCGCTCTCTTTTTCAAAATGAGCAAGGAGCTGACTCAATTTTTGTTTTCAAAAATTAATCAGCTAAACATCAACGACATTTGGATCCAACAAGACGGCGCAACTTGCCATACTACGCACTTATCAACCGATTTATTTTAAAATCAATTTGGTGACAACTTTATTTCCAGAAGTGGACCTCTTCACTAGCGCCCTCGTTCGTACGATTTAACGCCTTTGTATTGGTTTTTATGGGGCTTTGCTAAGTCATTGGTTTATGCCGACAAACCAGCAACTCTTGAAGCATTGGAAGCCAAAATTCATCATTGACGCCAGATTTTCATATAGCCAGATTTATTGAAAGAAGTAGTCAAAATTTGGAAAATCCCGTGAATTTATCTACCAGATTGTAATAAAAAATATTCATTCCGACTATACTTCTGTCTTGTATTATTATTTTAAGTTCTTATGCAGCAAAAAAAACACCCGATATATATTAGATTACTACTTTGTATAAGTGAATTCCACCGAAGTTATTAAAGGTCGCCGCATTAGAATGTGCCAAAATCATCATGCCTCCGATAAAGGATTTCTTGGCAAACGAAGAACTACCACAAGAACTAAAGGAGGATTTTATTGTAAGGGTCTCAATTGGAGTATGCCTCTCCAATTGCTCTTCTTGCTCACCACTGTTAATAAAGTTATCACACAGATCATCACAAGGCGAATATCGCTCAGAATAACATCTGAGCTGAGGGCTGAGCAAGCATGGTTCTTGCGCTGATCATGTAAATATCCTCAAAATAATTGTGGATCAATCAATCGATCCCATTGTATCTGATGTTTTCTGATTTTGAGAAAGCATTTGACATACTACCACACACCGCTCACGCTTGGAAAGGCGTCACACTGACCTTGGGTATCAAATCATTATACCTTGAATTAACTTGACAAATATCCCACGAGAACCAATTAATCTGTAGGATTCCTGTAAACAAAGGCATCAAATACGACACTGTGGTGGACATAGTAATTAAAGAAGTCCTTGTAGAGGAACGAGGAATAGTATTGGGTCTAGGGAAACGGTTGGAGTTTCCCTGGACTATGCGGTTGACAGACATGTCAGAGAAGTTGGAAATATTGCCAAAACTGCATCCAGGGCAGGACTAAAATAAATGCGTGTAAAACAAAAGCATTGAGAACCATCAGCTATATACCGGTACATATATTCAAAATCGATGAGAACATCATTGAGAACTTGAACCTTTGTTTGCTTAAGGCTGTTTTACATTGTCCTACATGTAATTAGATGTGTCATATATTCTTGTCGAATGAGGAAAATAGAATGGTATTACCGTTGTGTGCGTCCTGACACAATTTTGTTCGATTTTGCTTTAAAAGTAATTCACACCAAATTTTAAGACCCTTACGTATTGACTTTATATAATTTATATATTTTCTTTATATATTTTCTCATGTAAATAAAATATTTACATGACCATCTTTTACCGTTCTCCTGGAGTTGATCCTCTAAAGAATATTTCAAATTTGAAAACTTACAAATTTGTTAAAATTTATATCAGAACTCCATTTTTACTTATATTTAAGTACTAGGAATCATAAAAGGATGTAATTTCTTTCAAATAGATCAATTTTTAGCTGCCCATCTTTTACCGTTCTCCTGGAGTTCATCCTCTAAAGAAATTTCAAATTTGAAAATTTACAAATTTGTAAAAATTTATATCAAAACTCCATTTTTAATTGAATTTAAGTACTAGGAATCATAGAAGGATGTAATTAATTTCAAATAAATCAATTTTTAGCTGCCCATCTTTTACCGTTCTCCTGGAGTTCATCCTCTAAAGAAATTTCAAATTTGAAAATTTACAAATTTGTAAAAATTTATATCAGAACTCCATTTTTAATTGAATTTAAGTACTAGGAATCATAAAAGGATGTAATTCCTTTAAAATAGATCAATTTTTAGCTGCCCATCTTTTACCGGTCTCCTGGAATTCAGATTTATCCTTAAAAAATCTTAAAATATTAAAATGTGAAAAACTTAGAAATTTTTGGACATATCCAACATTTTTAAATTTTTATTGAAAAACAATAAAATAAGCCGCCCGTTACATTTTTTTGTGTTTATTTGGTCCAAAAATGTGGTCACAATTCCATTTGGAAGATATACTCCCAGGATTTATATGCTTAACAGCGCTATGTTAGCATGTTAACAGACCTCTGTTAACGTAATTGGTTTGTGTCTGAGATTTAAATTTCGAAATTTAACTTCACACACATTTTTCAAATTCATTTTAAAAAAGTTCCAAAATTATTTCAGGAATTCCACTAATACAGTTTCATTATGCACCCCTTGGAGCACCTTTTCTCTATAGTGGGTATATGGTACCCATTCCTATTTTTCCATAATAACCGAAAATCCTCTCAAGAAATTTCTACCAAAAACTACTTTGTTCAAACTCACTTTAAAAAAGTTCCAAAATTATTTCAGGAATTCCACTAATACAGTTTCATTATGCACCCCTTGGAGAAACTTTTCTATATAGTGGGTATATGGTACCCATCCCTATTTTTCCATAATAACCAATAATCCTCTCAAGAAATTTCTACCAAAAACTACTTTTTTCAAATTCACTTTAAAAAAGTTCCAAAATTATTTCAGGGATTCCACTAATACAGTTTCATTATGCACCCCTTGGAGCAACTTTTCTAAATAGTGGGTATATGGTACTCATTCCTATTTTTCCATAATAACCAAAAATCCTCTCAAGAAATTTCTACCAAAAACTACTTTTTTCAAATTCATTTTAAAAAAGTTCCAAAATTATTTCAGGAATTCAACTAATACAGTTTCATTATGCGCCCCTTGGAGCACCTTTTCTATATAGTGGGTATATGGTACCCATCCCTATTTTTCCATAGTGACCAAAAAATCCTCTTAAGATATTTCCAAATCTAAACTCTTTTTGTAGCTTTTGCTAAGTTATTTTGGAAATTCTAATATTTTAGTTAAAAAAAGTATCCCTTGGAGCAACATCCCCATGTGTTTTTTTTATGTGGAACCTCTTCCGATTCCAAGTTGGAGCCTCTAGAATAATTGAATTATTAATTACAGTGAATGTTATAAGTATAACAGTGCTCTGTTGACTGCAAAATGAGCTCTGTTAAGAAATGTGGTTTTTGTCTCTGCTAGTTAAATTTGAATTTATCTTCACACACATTTGCAAATGTACAAACATTGATCAATTAAAAAAGGTAAACTCAGTATCATCAGCATTTAATATAAATCGGTAGCATTATATCGTTGCCAGTTTTATGAAACTAACACTTACATGTCATACTTTGACATGTACTTTGTAGTACAGTTGAGTATAGCCTTTCGAGATATTTTTATTTAATCTCTAAATGAAATAACAAACATATTTGATTATGGGTAAATGTTATTTTTAATAAAAAAGGGGAAAGTATTTTATTTTTATCTTGTACGAGTGTGTAATAAAATAAATTAAAATAAAATATAAAAAGCACTAATAAGTAAGAGTGTTATGTATGTCCATGCTGAATCTAATATACCCTTCACCACAGTGATGGTAGATAGTGCCTTATATGTTATGTTTCGAATTTCACAACACTACATACTAGGTTTTTACTCTTATGGTTTTTAAGTTCATTTGTACAATTATAATATAAAAAAATATATCTGTCTGTCTGCGTTTCTTCACGTTCGCATCACCTAAAAATTACTGGATGAATTTTAACAAAATTTTGTGAGGTAGTAGCATCCTGATTCCAATATAGGTTACTTTTTTCCGCAAAAATATCTCATTTCAAAGAGAAAGTGGAGAAAAAGCAGTGAAAGAAACGCAATTTCCGGTTTAAAGGTACTAAAATTTTCGGGGTAAAACTGGGATATTTAAAACACGGTTGAACACCGTTTATTTTTGAAAGTGAGATATTTTAATACATTGCGCAACATTAGGCGCCAATTGAATAAAATTTGTATTTGATTTGTATTTTTACTTTGTGGAATTACATTGTTATATAAATATTTTAAACACCTTTTAAAGAGGTAAACAATATTTTTTAGAATTTTATATATATAAATATTAAAATTTTATCCAAGGCTGTGTAACTTTATATTAAGAAAATATGTATCTGGATGGATTTTAAGCAAAAATTAAAAAAATTAAGCAGGTCTTCTCTGCAATAGTTTAAAATTTTCAAACGACTTATTGACTTCCTCTCATATTTTTGTCACTGTACAATCTGCCACTAGAGCCACCTCATCAAAATATTTACCGTAGACATAAATCTACTGCTTAAGTTGAGAAAAAATTTTAAAAATTTAAGAGACAAATTTTTGTTGTACACGAGAATAATATTTTTTATTATTTATTAATAATATTTTGTTTTTATTATTTATTAATAATTTTATTTTTTGCATTTTATATACATATTTCGGAGTTATTATTTATTTTAAACCAACGAACCAGGAAATTTCAGCCAAATGAAAAGCATTAAAAAAAATTACGAAGAAAAAACTTTTAAATTATCAGAAAACGCGATTTAAAAAATGTGTGACTTTATTCATATTTTTTACTCTATCTACAGCTTGTTATAAATTTTAATATTTTATCTTTTGATAAGAATAATGCATTTGACTGCATACAGTCAGCCCCGTCCAACAAAACAAACAAGCAACGCTGCATTTTTTTTATTTTATCAAAATGTTAATATTTAGTTTCAAGTACTTTTTAATTCAATATAAATAACATACACCGATGTATATGACTTCAAAAACATACACTGATTGGGGAAATAAGAAAGTTTATAGAACTTTTCAGGCGTGTGGTTTTCTTTCAGGAGATTTATGTTTAACTGATTTTTAAACATAACGTTTATTAAATATCAAATCACTATCCTTTTTTAAAAGCAAGAAAATAGCAACTCACCGTCTTTGAGGTACGCCCACTATTGACGCCTCCACATGCTGTATTACTGCCACCTCCAGTGTCACTAATTTGGTATTGTAAAGTTTCAATTTGTTTTCGAAGAGCTATAATCTACAACAAACAAAAAAAAAAGATTAGGTCGGATGACTTGTAATAAATAATATATAATAAATAAAACGAATAATTAAATTTTAGGGAGTCGAACTATTTATTAACCTACAAATGAACTTTTGAAGTCAAACTTAAGTTCGTTATGTTCTCTCTAAGTTGAAAGAATATTAATTTCAAATTAGGTGATTAATTTTGAAGAAAAAATTGAAACATTTTATTTTAGACTCTAGTGTGTTTTTATTCATATAATAAACCACCAACGTTGGCCACTTAAACTAGCAAATAAAAGTAGTTAACTATTATCTTAAAAACTTAAAACAAAGATTAAGATCCTTAAAACCCGCTCTAAGTGATGTTTACATCAAGTAGTATCCATCAGACAGAGGGGAATGTACTGTTTGCAATGGAGAGCGTTATTTTCAATTGAGGACTATTTCTCCTAGATAAATCATTTAAATTGAAATCAATGTTACCATTATTTTAATATTTTTGAAAACGGTGACCTATGCTATCTTTGCAAATTTTTTTTAACCCATTCGATGCCAAGAATAAATTATATGAAGCGATTCCCATTGCTACACAGAAAAAAATAATACCTAGTTTCCATAAATTTTGTCATAACTAACTTGAATCGATCATGACTTTTTTCCCAAACTTTTTTCATTCAGTTTATGAACATCGTAATAAAAAAATATGAATTTTAAAGAATAAATTAATTATTTAGCCTTATGTTCTCAATTATAAAGAGATGAAGAAAAATTAGACACCAGCAGAGTCGAATGCATTTCCTAGACAGCTTACGTCCGTCATCAATACTCTTTTATCTATCTACAAGGTAGTTCCAATTGTTATTAATTTTCTATTTAAACAAACTTATGAAAATAATAGGATATAAGAAATTTAAATTTTTATATTATATTTGATAGGAGATAAAGCTTTTTGAAATTGTTTTTTACACTCTTAAACACTAACATTTTTTCTTTTATTTTCATTCTCTTTATATATTTTCTTTACTTGAAAATGGTTTGTTTATTCACAAAAAATATATTAGATACTTCTCAAAATCGTTAAAAGGCAATAAAATGCTCAAATACTATTATTTTAACAGTGTCAACAAATCTCAAGCAAAAGCATTGAAAATTCAATATGCAGAATTTTGTTGTCTGTCGAGCTGCATACCTAAGTTTTTACATTTCCTAAAATTAAATTTTGGCCTAATGTCCGATTAGATTGTCAAAATACTCCTCTGTGTGACGGTACTTTACTTAAATTTTTATTTGATATTTTGTGATTTAGAAAAAAGGGAAATATGTATATAAATATAAGAAAATTATATAAACATATTCGTCGAAAATTTATTATTAAATAATTTGAAAAAAAAAAATATTTTCTCAACTTAGCAAGAATAAAACGAACTTAAAACATACTTCAAAAATTCAAATATTGATTATATTTAAAAATTATTTTTGGAATCTTATATAATATTATTTATATCTAACTATATTAATTTAACTATTTTCTTTTAAGCTTTAGGTCTTTAAATAATTTTATTTTTATTTTTTCGATATTTCGCTACTCCTTTGTGTAGCATCATCAGGAAAAATTATGAAAGAAACACGAATATCGTAAAGAATTATTAATGGGGAATACATATTCATACAGCCATTGCGCTATTGCTGAACTAATTCATCAATGGCTTGTTCCAAAATTCTGATTCTTATACTTAAAACTTAATAGACTAAGCAAAATTAAAACTTTTACAGAAAACCAGGTTATGCGAATCTGATTTTAATTTTACCTCTACTGTTGAGATATTTTTCTATTCAATCGAAGATTGCATCTGCATTATCCATAATTAAATGTAAATTTAAAATAAACATACCACCATGAAAGAAAATTAGCCGAGTTTTTTACTTTACCATTCGTAGTATAAGGTAAAGTTTAGTAAGCATTTAAGAAATCGACGGACCTCGATTCCGTGGCATACACACCCATCCAAAATGGATTGATGTCTGTCCATTGATGTTAATCCATTTTGTGGATGGAAATGGATTGATGCCTGTGGATGGGTGTGTATGCCACTATTTTTGTGGAGTTGTACAGGTCATACCGTTTGACATATCAAAATGAAATTTAGTATGTGGTATATGGGCATAATCGGAATGAGGCAAGGGGTAGTTTCCTTACCCCCAAATATTGTGAACGCTCTAAAGTTCATACCGTATGACATATTAAAATGAAATTCAGTATGTGCCTTTGGTTTCTGGAGATGAAGAGCTGTATAAATTTTGCGCATAATCGGGAATTGGCAAGGGGTAGTTTACTTACTCCCAAATCATGTCAACGCTCTACAGGTCATACCGTATGACATATCAAAATGAAATTCAGTATGTGCCTTTGGTTTATGGAGATGAAGAGCTGTATAAATTTTGCGCATAATCGGGAATGGGCAAGGGGTAGTTTACTTAACACCCCAAACCGAAAATAATTAATTTTTCGTTTCGAATATACTTTGAACTTTTATTCTTTATGTATTATATCCATAAAAATATCTATTTCCATTGAGTATGGTAAAGTTGAGTGTAGGCCACTCCAGATTTTTATTATAATTAGTTTGCTTTATTAACGTTTGATTGATATCGTCAGCGTAGAATTAATAAGAATAATTGCTTTTTTGTCTGGCGAGATGTTATCTTAGAATACCATTAGAAGCAAATAAAACTTTTACCGCTAATTGATCTTTGGTTGCTCTTTTACATTTAGTTTACGGTTAGTTGTTATTGTAGCAAGGGTTTCGTGGTAAGAGTAGCAAATTTACAATTACTCTTAGACATGTCAATTAGAAATAAAATAAAACAGACCGTGTAACTTTCTGAGGAGGTGCCCATACCTATATAGGAGGAGTGCCCATACCTATATAGTAAAATTTGATGGCCAACATTATTATGTTCTACAAAAATATTTGCCATAACATTTTCTAGAAAGTTGCTAAACATACCATACACCTCAGATGTAAAAAAACATAGTTTTACATAGGTATATAGGTAGGAAATTTAAACCGCTCCTAAAATAAAATACCGACGTGATCTTTCAACACGCCGACAAACGTATATTTTTTTTGTATCCACTACCAAAATCAATCGTCGAAGCCCCGTAATTTATATTTCTGTTTAACTGTGTAATTTTTAAAAAATATTTATGGTAAATATTGTAACAAATTACGGCTAAGAGAATAGGTTATTCAAAATATATGAAATAAATAAAGAAATAATGTATCATATAGAGCTCAGAAATCGGCAGGCAAGTGTTGCATAGTGAATTTCAAGGCAATATTACGAAGAAACCTCACTGCCAAACACCATTAAAAAGATTTAATTATGTACATATTTAACATAAATATACATACGTACGTATCTACAGATTTATGCACTTGGATCTGTATATGTTTGTACAAGTGTGTGCAGACGTTAGAAAATTGTTCTTATAAGGATGCTATCAGAAATGCAAAATAAGCCAACTGACCTTAAATGTAAATATGTATGTACATAAGTAGAAAGGAACATTTACAAAAAAAAGCTTGGATATTTTATGATTTTAACTTATTTTTTCACCTTTATATATAATTTAATCAGTTTTACTACAATGTATTTAATTTTACACAAACAAATTTGTAAAATCGAATTTTCTATCTATACTAGATGTTGTGTTGAGCGTATACTTTCGATACGGCACTTAATACACATCATTACCTCCTGACTTACCTCAATGTCTTTTCTGGAACATAATTTATCTAACTCTTCTTTATCTTTTTGTGTGTCGGCTAAAAAATTTACTGCGGTTTTATTTTCAATTGTTGGATTTTCACTGCAATATTCGGTATCACCAGGACCTGCGGTTTCTTCAAGAATTTCTTGAGCCAATGTCGTCAATTGACCCTTAATAGTATTGAGGCTGTTATTTAACCAAGACATTTTGGAACACACAAGCACTTTAACACATTTAATTATATTTAACAGAAATTGTTAAAGTTTATCTTTAAAGAAACAGATAAATACAGAATTATTTTTTTCTTTTTTTTGGGATGATGACAACTTGGCAAAATAGATTTTTAGTATTGTATTTATTATTTTGCTTTTGTTGTTTTTTTTTATAAAATAAACTGTCATCAACAGCTGATGAAAATAAATATATGCGGTTGATTATTCAATGATTTTTTGTTTTACAAATCAACCGCTTCAGTATACACTGTTCAAAAAAATTATTTTAAAAATTTTACTGGCATATACATAAATAGGGAATAGCAAAATCGGTTTGGAACTAACCGAGGTATAGAAACACAACGATTAGTTGCACAATTTTTTTATATGAAGGGATATACATGCCGTTAATGTATAATTTACTTAGTTGTTCCATACCAAAATACTGTAGTATATATACATATGTATGTATGTAATTTAATATTCTTTCTAACATTCAGTATACATACTTACATAAACACTGTTTATGATTGATTATATTTCTGTTCTATAGATATTGTTATATACCAAAGGTCATCAGTAAAATTTAATGATTTTGGAATATCTGAGAAAGTAATTTCTGAACCCATCTCTCTAAACCTAATAATAAATAAAAAGTTTGTATGAACATTTTTTAAAATTTATCACCTTATTTATAAAAAGATACTCTTTCAACCCCATGTATTCCATAGTCTCTACAACCTGAAGGCTGATTTAACTAACATTTCGTTTTTTTGTATAATGTGCTTTATATTCTGCAATCGGCGGAAGATTTGGCATTAGCCTATTCCATCAAATAAGACATATTATTTTCGTCGTCCATAAAATATTTATACGCTATTATTTTGCTCAACAACAAAAAATTCGCTGCTATTGATCACAAAAATAGTTTTTTTTAATTTTAAAACTCTTATTATAAACGGGATGTTTTTCCATTTAAAAACTAAAATTTCGAACTGCTCGATCTTCGTTTCAAAATAGAGAATACCGATATATTTACAACGAAAGTCGTTAACGCCAACAATGATGCCAAATGAAATAGGACCGATTATAATAGTCCCCTTTCAAACTACCAAACGTAATATAATACGGTCTCAGGTTTTTTTTTGCCTATTCGATTTTTTGGATGTGCTTCTTTTGTGTAATTACCTATTAATATGCATTGAGCACCGTTTTATGAAATACAACAAAAAATATATAGAACACCAATTTTTTAAATAATATTTATATTAATAAATTAATATATTTTTCTCAATTATTTTAAATTCAGAGTAACTAAAATGTTTAATACATTTTTTACAAAATGTGTAAATGTAAAACTTAAACACACATTAACGAATTTCTAAATATGTTTAAAAATTTTGAAATGGATTTTACAATTTTAGACAGTACATCATTATGATCTCTAATAAGGTCGTGGTTGTGAACCAAAACCTAAACCGACGCCTCTCATTGTGTGAGTAACCTGACGTGCTACTTCGTATTGCTGTTCCATTGTGGAAAACATGGCTTCACGGGATTTGACATCTATATTATTCGGAGGAGTGGTAGATGATGGTGACTTCTTTTCAATTTCATTTGGTGAAGTAGAGGACTCACCACCAGTACCAGTTGCAGATTTAATACCCATTAAACGCATAAATTTAGAAGCAACTTTACCATCTTGATCTTGAGAGAATTGGGCGTGACCCCATTTAGAAGCAGTGTCTTCAGTTTTTTTAGCACCCCATATAAGTTTTCGTTTTTGCATTTGTTCAACATACTTATTGGGATTTATAACATTCGGATTATAATAGCTGGGTAGTTGAACTGTAGCAGTTGTTGTGCTTGATCCAATAGCCGCACTAGTCGCTGACACTGTAACAGTATTAAGATTCTTGGGTGCGTTTTCACTAAGTGGCAGGGTTAAAAGAGCTTCAAAGTTTCGAGCGGTAGGTAAAATTTTCTTTTCTGAAATTTGTGATGCTCCCTCTGGACGTTTTACTCCTCCGATATGTTCACTCGGCAAAGCTCTCTGATGTGAATTATTTATTGATGCTAAATTAGTTTCAATTAAATTATCAGGTGAGTGTGATCGAGATCTAGATCGGGAGTTACGCTTGCGCTCTCGTCTTGTATTAACGTCTTCCTTACGTTCACTATTTTTGTTATTGCTTTTGCTATGTGAAGGTAGTGGGGAATTTGAACGTCGAGGGCGATATATAGTAGATCGATCTTCAATATAGGAACGTTGTGTTCTGCGATCGTCATTTCGACGAGCAGTTTTTCGGTCATCATCATTATTAAAGTTACGTCTATCCTTTTTTCGGTCATCAGTATAAACTCCACCACCGCTCCGTCTGTCTTCATTTGTTGCTCTCTTTTCATCTTTAAAGCGATCATCATATTCTTTTCTATCGTCATATCGTGATTTTAAATTACTGAAACGGTCCTTATTATTTGAGGCATGCGCTGTTTTTCTTTCATCATAACGAGTGTATCTTTTATCATCTCTGTAATAATCATTACCATCTCGCTTGTAGTCTTTCTTCTGATCTCTATGTCGTTTGTGATCATCAAGCTAAAACGAAAACACCAAATGTTTGAAAAAATAATTAATTGCGTAATTCCATATCCACTCAAAAGTTACAATTTGCACTTTTCCGAATATAAATTAAATTATGTGTATTTGAAATCAAGATTTACAGATAAAATAAAAAAGTAAGTAAATTACATACCATAACTGTAAAAAGTAAAATTACCTTTTTATAATCATGTTTTTGACTATAATCATAATCTCTGTCATCATCTCTCACATCTCTTTTAGCTTTTGATTCTCTATTGTCCCTTTTTTCTCTTTGATCTCTTGATTTATCTGATCTTCTATCAATTTTATATTTATCCTGTAAAATAAATGTTAGTGCAAGAATACTGAAAATGTTACTAACTCTAGCTTTCAAATAAAAATGTTTATAATGTATAATTAAAATCTAAACTAAACCTCTTGTGCGTGTTTTTTTATTTTAATTACTATTAGTAAAATACTAAAGATCAAACAAAAATTTTAAAAATTTAGTTTTACTCCTTTACCTTTTTTAAATACTAATTTTAATAAAATTAAATATATTTTGTTTTTATTTAAAAAACGAGCTCCTGTAAGAGAATTTTAATAAATGTTTATTTTTAAATTAATCATACTCACATTTAGGCGATGCTTTTTCAATTCAAAGACTCTCCTACTTATCATTGTGTATCATTGTTATCTTAGCGATTTTAATGGGGACGTAGAGGAGTTGGTCAGGCAACTTATATGTACATATATAAAGCATGTTTGTTACACTGCAGCTACTAATTGAATTTGTGATACTCTTTTTCAATCATATTCTAACTCTTTCTACATAGAGCTGTGATGTTGTAACAACTTTTTTATGATGATCGGAAGTTTTTGAAACTTTTTAGGTTGTTATTTTTTGGTTTAAAAACTTTAGGTTTGTATTAATAATAACAAAAGTTGATATTTAATTAATAATGTAAAAATGAGTAAAACTAAATAAAACAACAATAAAAATGAATACATTGTAAATAAATTAACGACTCAAAAACCTCTACAAAAATTGTATAAGAGCTAAAGCACAATAGACTCGGGTATATCAATATAGAGTAGACGATTGTCTAAGCAACCATATTTGTGAATGGTAAGAAAAATGTATACCTTGATAAAATAAAAATGTAGTTTTCATATCCATTACACCTTAGGCAAAGAAAAAAATACCTTAAGAATTAAAAAAAAATAACTTTCAGAAACTTGGAATTTAGGTAAAATTTAAATCATTTAAGTAAGAGAAAATTGCCAATATAGAATTTAATTGACATTTTTACAGTTATCAAGATCCAGTAATTCAAACTAAGTAATATGTTAGCTGGTGCATATTTTTGATAATTTTAAATAAAAAAGATAGTTTATACTGATTGTATGAAATTTATTTTTTGATCGAACTTTTGCACCTTGACCTATATCTTCTTACACATATAAGAAAACCTCATTGTAAGATGAATTCTAAAACGCACTTCACCTTTCACTTAAACACAAGGTAGTGTTTTATCTTAGGAACTAAGATAAACTGTAAATTATTGAGATGATTTGAATCAAATAGTTTTTGAAGTTTTTTCTAATTTTTATTATTCATGTTTATATATTTTAGAAAAAAATTTATTACGAATCATAATATTTATGAAGAAATTCATGGTATAAATGTAAATATTTTTAGTTGATAACTATTTGTTTAAAAATTATAAAAAGGAACGTTTAAAATTATAAGTTAGCCTACAACAATAGTAAGCCCTTCAAAGAAATAAAAATGTATAACTGAACATTTCCGTTTTTTCACCTTAATAGGTTTTTTTTCTAAAAGTATTAAAAGCATTTGGAATATAGTTCGAAAATTCTAAAATGAATGGGCAAAATATTTAATTAATATACACAAAAAACAATCCGCGTTATTAAAAACAAGAAAAGCTTTGGCGGTAATAATTACTAGAAAGTTGAAAGAGCTTTTAGTGTTAATAAGGGGGATTCAAAAGTTATCAAAGTTGAAATTATGTATACAGAACTAAACGGCATTCTATATCGAAATTTTATGTAAATTTCGAGCGATATCGAATGCAATAATTTGGTCTTACCATTCAAATTATTATAAAATTGTATCAATCATAGTAATATTCTGAAGTATTAACTAAGAAATTTAAACGTTGTACAACACTGGTTACGAGCTATAAATGAAGCCACTTACTAAAAAAACACTTTAATGTTGACTAAAACTAAGTTATTTCTATTTTGAATTTAATTCGTAACTATTGGTCGTACTAACAAAAACTTTAAATGAAGCCACTCACTATAACAAACACTTTTGTTATAGTGAGTGGCTTCATTGAAATTGAAAAATTTTAGAAATATCAGGTGAAATAATTCGAAATGAGTTTAAATACGAAAAAAGTAAATGATGCCTGAGATTTTTTATATAGTGGATATAACAACTTTTAAATTACTGTTTCGTCATTAAAAAACTTACCGAGTTTTTATGAAAGATACATATGTAGTACACCTTTTCAAGGTTAGGTGATATTTCTTTAATTTTTTTATTTTATAAAGTTATAAATTTAAAATTAGCAATTTTATTGCATTCACTATCAAGAAAACGGTTCGATTTAAACAGCTGTAGTTTTAGTCAACTACAAAATCTAATAATACCTATCATATTAAATTTAAAATTTCCATTACGAAAAATTCAACTGGCTACATAGGTAATTACTCTTAAAAATTGGTTTTTGAACTAATATTTTTCCACAGGGAGCAACTTAATAATACGAGTACAGTATAAAATGTATTTTATCATAAAATAAAATTATTATTACCTCATTGTAACTTGCATCTCCACTTTTGAAACGTTCATATCCGTCATATCGGCCCTTTCGGTAAGAAACTTCACTTTCAGACATACCACTTTTACCGTCTTCATAAGAGCGTTTTAATGATGCACTCGCTTCAGTAGCAGTTCGACCAGAGATTGCGGCACCACCGCTACCACGTTCTCGTACAGCCTAAAGGAATTTGGCAACTATTCAGAAACAGCAAACAAGGTGTTATTTGACGTACAAACTATATATATATAACAAAATTTGGAACAAACCTAATTAAACGAAGCTGCTCCAATCAGAAAAAGAAAGTACCCAGGGTGATAGAAAATTTAAAAACAAAAAAGTGATGTAAAAAAATCGGAGGTCACAATTTTTTTTTTTTTTTTTAATCTAATATAATGTAGCCTCGTAGGTTAAAATACTTAAATTAATACACCTATATAATCTAAATAAAACGATAATCCCAAACGTAGTAGCAATATTGATGAATTTAGAATACACATATGTATAAACAAGTATTTCTTAAAAAGGGGTGAAGGTACTTAATTTAAGTAGAGGATTGCAAAATAATTGAGTAGTTTTTTAAACGAAAAACTATTTTCGATTCCAACACGAGTCATAATAATAATAATTTTAAATGGAATGAGAAGAAATAAATTCAATACTTAATCGAAGCGAAATAACATTTTTAAATGAACATCCTAAAAAGGTTTTCATATACAGACATAGTCATATATATTTACACAAATAAAAAATTTTAGAATTTTTAGTTAGCAGAAAAATTTTGCTGCGACAAGAAAACTTCCTAATTGTATTCCTCAAAATGTATAGATTTTGCTAGTTTAAAATTTTTAGCAATAAAATTGATAGTTGTTGATTAAAAACACAAAAGAAGTCTGCGCCTCATATTTCAAAATTATTTACACAAATTTATTTACATTTAAAAGTATTTACACAATAGAAAAAACATTATAAAACACCAATAAAAAAACAAAAATGATTAGTAGCCAGATAAATTTCCTTCAGCATCTATGACAGCTTGAAGTCTAGCTGGAATAGATGCAATCAAATTGTGTACAAACTCGATTTCTAAGCTGTTCCAGATATTTATTATTTCATCAATAGTTTTCTCTCGTTTTCGGCCCATTTGGATAGATCTCTGCCTTTTTATGAATGCCCATACATTCTCTATTATGTTTAGATCTGGACTCTGGGGTGGCCATGGAAGAACATCTTGTCCAACTCGATTTAAAAACGTTGTTGGTAACCATGCTTTGTGGCATGGAGCATTATCATGCTGCAAAATCCAATTTTCATCAAGTAATAATCTCTGAGCCGAGGAAAAAACATGGTCAATCAAAATATGTAGATATCCTGCCTGGTTTAGAGTGCCTTGTATTGGTACTAGGTCTCCAAATCCATTGTATGAGACACATCCCCAAAACATTACTGAACCCCCGCCGAAACGATTAAGAGGTTGTACTGCTTTATGCTTCGATCCTTTGGAAAGGTGCATATAAGTTTTTCCAAATGACCCTTCAAATTGAAAAGAGGACTCATCCGTCCATAATACATTATGCCAAAACTTCATTGGCTTATGGATATACTCCATGGCGAACTCTATACGTTTTTTTTTTGTTTTTTTCAGATATGTCTATTACTTTTCTCACGACATAGGTCTTTATATCATACGTTCTTAATCTTCTCCTTACAGGTTTTACAATGATATTTTCTGCCTCTGCAGCAACTTTAACCGGACTTACGACTGGATTTTCTGCGAATATTTTAAGAATAGAACGATCTTCTATTTTGTTTGTCACATATTTCCGACCAGTTCTGACCCTATTTTGTAGGCTTCCATAGGTTTCTTTCTTCCTTACTAAATTGTATACTGTTTTCCGACATATTCCGTACTCTTTTCCAAAATCTGATGCCGAGGAACCCATTCCAAACTTCGTTGGGATCTCAACTCGCGTTTCGACGGGAATTTCCTTTATTTTCACCATTTTAAACGTTTTTTTAGCGACTTTTGTATAAATATTTATTTTTATGCAATATAAATTTGCTAACTATCAACACAAATGAGGTTTTTTAAAAGATTCCAGCGTTTTTAACTTAATTTCACGAATGTGTAAATATATTTGACAGACAAAATAAGTGTGTAAATAATTTTGAAATATGAGGCGCAGACTTCTTTTGTGTTTTTAATCAGCAACTATCAATGTTATTGCTAAAAATTTTAAACCAGCAAAATCTATACATTTTGAGGATTACAATTGGGAAGTTTTCTTGTCGCAAATTTATTCACATAGAAGCAAAATTTTTCTGATAACTAAAAATACTAAAAATTTTTAATTTGTGTAAATAGATATGACTATGTCTGTATACGCAAAAACGACTACCATGTAATAAAATAAATAACTAAAAATACATAAATAAATAAAAAAAAAATTTAATTCAATATTTTGTATGAATTCACTATATTTAAAAACAAAATTCATATTCGTACCCATAAATTGTATGTAAAATAATTTTAAAACTAATTTTAATATTTAGTTGGATAACTTTAAATAAGCTTGGGAATATACAATTTAAAAAAGTTATGTAAGTTAATTTACTTTTAAAAAGATTTACAATATTAAGGAAATAGTGCATTTTCTAAGGGTGTATGAATACGAATGAATCCTATAGAAAATCAATAGGAGATTATAAAAAGGGCAGTAGCTTAAGGAAAATTCAAAAACCAGCCTAATAAATAAAAAAAATACAATATTTTTTATAAAGTTTAATGTAAAAGAAAAATAATATGCTAGTTTTAAAATGATTTAAAATTTATCTAATATTGTGATAGTTTTTTCTGAAATCCTGAAAAATATGTTTATTATAAACAATCTTTGGTAAATCCATGTGAGTGACTTAATTACATGAGCATAAGTCTATATCAGAAATATACCCCCGTCTACAAATACTATAAACACAGCGAATTAACATATTCGTAAATCATTTAAATCTCACACCATTGCAAGAAAAGATAACAGAGAAAAGCTCAAATTCAAAAATACGCAACATTAGTAAGAGCTTAGGCCGATATTGATTTTATTGCAAGTGGCAGTTACATTTCACAATATTATAATCTCATCTACATTAAAACCATTATTCAATGCAAATGGTCTATGATTCACAAAAGTACGTCGATTATCAATGTATACAGCAAACATCCAAAGTGATTCATAAATGCAATTTAAGAATATTTAACTAAAATATAAGATCATCCTCACTCTCAACACTTTTCAGAGCGTAAATAATTATCGACTCCAAAACATCATCATTGCCTCGAATCTAACTAAACTCGCATTATATTGGCTGAAAACAAGAATGATCTACACAGTCATGTTTATATGTGGAGTAAGGTAACTCATTCAAGCAGATCTGAAAAACTTAAACAACACCCTTAATTTATCGATCAGCAGAGAAAATTAAACGTTTTTGTCAAATAAAACAACACCAGAGCACTCGTTTTAGAATTGTTATTTCCTCAGAATAACAGCAGTTTTATTATGCCCACGCCTAACAGCAATTGTGAAGAAAGTTTTCTCACAAACAAAAGAATACATTTGATCCTTTTAAAAACGTACTGCAACCTTAAAAAATGAGACAAGTATAGAAATAAGCAGCAAATCATCGAAAATATTTATTAACCTATTGATTAACATATTTTTTTGCAAATTATATATACGTTAAATTTATTATAGACTTTATACTTTTTTGTTTATTTTACATGGTAATTAATCTTACAATACATATATTATTGGCCATGAGGGCTTCCTTGTATTGAATAAATAAAAATAAATAAATTAGTTATAGATTTCGATTTATAAAGCAAAACATTCAGCGCTATTTTCTATGCAGGTACTGTAAGAGCTATGCAGGGAATCTTTATTAAGACAAGACAGTGAGAAAAAAATCCTTTACCATTAAATAAAAAAATATGTCCTGATAGGTTAACAAATTTAAGTTCAGAGAATATAGTTTTATATGAAAATTTTGTACCCATAATTTGGTTGGTGACCGCCGATTTTTGTCTTTTTCTTTCACATATTTCTATTGCCTGGGATATATTTTCATTAAAGCAGTTTCGCTGAAATAAGTTTAAACCAAAAAACTTAATGTTTTTGGATTTTTGATTCCCAATGAACAAATGTTTCCTTTCTCTACACTAGGAAAAATTTCTAGTTGTCAGCCATCTTTTTTTGCGTTTGCAATTATAATTTTCTATCTTAAATTAACCAACTTGTTACTAATTGTATATTTACCACTTTAATATAGGGATATTCATCCTGTTCATCCTCACTACTGTAGTTAACAAGACCTTCCATTTACTTTTTTTAATTTTATTTGTAAAAATATGGATCTTCAATTTTCTAAGCAGCGAAAAATTTTTGCAGTCTGTAGTTTGTTCTCCCTTTTTGATTTGATTTTTTCAATAATTCATTTAATGCTTGTAAAAACTAGTAGTGTATATTACCTAATGTCTATACCTGACCTAGTGTTTATACCTGATAAAAATTTGTCTTGATAAAAGTCAACCTTCATTTAAAAAAACATTATTTTTATTACTGGGGTTTTTTATATGAAGTTTGGCTTCTATCAAGACAAATTTTTAACAGGTATAGATTCTAGGTTACCCCCCATCTCCATTGGACATTAACATGTCTTAACAAAAGTCAAACTTCATATAAAAAACAAAACATTATTTTTAATACTGTTTTTATATAAAGTTTGACTTTTGTTAAGACTTGTTAATGAATAATTTGGACAGGGGGATTATATCAGAGAAAAATTAAAAAAAAAAAATCACAATACGTTTAAAAAAAATAAATAAGTAATAAAAATAAAAACTGCAGCTTAAACGGCTTAAATCTCACTTTTAAACTATTATTTCAACACATAGAAAGCAATATTTTTTTAGAAGTTATCCAAACAAAAAAATATTTTATTCAAAACAAAGAAAAACAAAAAATAGTAAATGCAATCCAAGGCATATTAATAAGGTAACTCCACTACGGAGGCGAAATATTAAGGCGAAAGCCATAGATTACATAAATAGTCAACTCTCCAAATGTCAAAAACGTGGCTATAAATGTCTTCGCACATACGGGTACGGTGTGAATTCAACACACATAGGGGGGTAAAATGTTTTCTTACAAAAAGACACTATTACACGATATATTGTTGCACTTTTCAAATATGTAAATAAGTTAAAATTTTTTCCCACGGAATTCATTCACAAGTTAAAGTATTTCCAAGTTATTGACTAAAAATAAATTTAATTTTGTTGACATTCGTTAGGTGAAATTTATTTCTTCATAGTATTGTATTTTTTTGTCTTTGAGGGGATGAACTGAAAAATAATTAAAATTAGTATTCAATCCAACGTTTTTGGCACAAAAATACAAAATTTATATTCTTATTTAAAAACAATAGAAATATTTAATTTTATATTCTAAAATTGATTGTAAATAAATATATTTTTTAAGTTTTTTTGACAAAAGACTTAGTTTTTTGACATTTCCGTTGACTATCTATGTGTTATCTATGTCGAAAACTATCATTATATTAATATATGGATTTTGACATTTAAACTTACAATTTTCCCCTTAAATTGAAGTTGAAATTTCGCCTTAATATTTCCCCTTCGTAGTGAGGTTACCTGATAAATGTGTCTTGCGAACTTTCCTATAATGAATATACATGTGGAGAGAAAATCGCTTGATTTAAAAGAAAATTCAAATATTAATCTGCAAATTTGTTTCTTTGTTAAGAAAAATTCACTGTATGGAAATTCACTATAAAGAATAAAAGAGAAGAAAGAAAGCTGTATTTATAATTGAATTCGTAATAGTGGCTTCTCAAATAAGTTCATAATAGAGAAGTTTCACTGTATAAACAAGTTTTTGACATTCTCTGACGCAAATATAAGTCAAGAAAAAAATACAGCTGCCGTAGTGATGCCACCTTGTTAAATGCGCCTTGGCCCAAGGCGCAAACTTTTGTAGCACATCTTTTAGTGTTTTAATTATTCGGGAACTTAAAATTATCTGTATTTAAACAAACAAATTGATATACTGCATGAATTCAACAAATAAATAAATTAAAAAGACTTGTGATCATGTCTCTCGATAATGACTACTTATATGCCTTAGAAATGCAGCAGCGCATTAACGCGGACGCTGGTGAAGGCGATAGTGATATTGAGGAAATTGATTTTAAAAGGCCTACCACTGATATTGTAGTCTCTAAGAAACCTTTACAAATAAAACGCAGTAATCCGCATTCCAGCTTAGATGAAGATTTTTTAAATCGCACACAAAACTTGGTACATCCACAGTGGGAAACGCTAGATCCCACTCCAGATATTTTTGCTCTTTTTGGACAATTCAATTCAAAATTTTTCCAAAGTCGTTTAAAATGTGTTACGTTGGAATGGAGTAAACGTATGTACAGCTGTGCAGGTATTTGTTATTCGCGTCGAAATCGATATGGCATGGATGTAACAATACGCTTAAGCCAACCATTGCTTATTTTAAGGCCTAGGAAAGATTTGGTAGAGACGATGTTACATGAAATGATACATGCCTACTGTTTTGTTTTAAACATTCGAGAGGGCAATGGTGGTCATGGTCCTAATTTTAAGAAAATTATGAATGCTATTAATAAAGTTGCTGGCACAAACATAACTGTTTATCACACCTTCCACGATGAAGTAGAATTGTATAAACAGCATTGGTGGCGTTGCAACGGCATTTGCCAAGACCGTTCACCTTTCTATGGTTATGTAAAGCGAACATCAAATCGAGCTCCAGGACCAAATGACCAGTGGTGGGCAAATCATATGCAAAACTGCGGTGGAACATTTATGAAAATAAAAGAACCTGAAAAGAAGAATAAAGGCAAAAACACTAAGGGAAAAGAAAACGAAGATAAGAAAAAAACGTCTGTTCCTATTGGCAGCGATCTTCGTAAGTTTTTCACACCAGTAACTAATAGTAAATCAGGTTCAAATATAAAAAGCTTTGATAATTTTAACAATGGCTTTAAAGGTTCGTTGTTAACATTGATATTTGGTACTTATTCCCACACTCTTACGCCACACATTTCATATCTTTGCTTTTAGGGAACAGTAAAACAAATGGTGGGGGAACTATAATGTTAAATTCAAGAACAAAAACGATCGCAAATACTAGCAACACAACCATTCAACCTTCTACTTCTTCAATAGCGAAAGCGTTTCCACCGTCGTCATATCCTGGTTTATCGAAAGATCCTTTCAATGTTAGTACGTCGAACACGCCCGCATCGAGCATTCGCTCTAGTATTAAAGCTGGAAATGGTGTTCCACCTAACGGTAATTTAAGTAATGTTATAGGCTTTAGAGATTTGGGAGGTTCAAGTTCTGAAAATGGTAATAGTGTGCGTCCTATATCTGGTATTAAGTTATCTAGTCGTGACGATTGGGGTCGCGGCAGTGTTTTAACTTCTTCGTCTTTGAGCACAGATTCTAGCGAAGGCGTTGATCGACAACGTTTAAGAGATATATGGTCTAAACGGTTTGGCAATAAAGGTGGAAGTAGTGCGACTAATAAGCGAATTGAATTTGGAGATGAAATAAACAATAGCGATAAACACCAAGGTGAGTGCTGCAGTTAGTTTTTTAAATCGTATGCTTTAAAGCCATGGTTAAAATTATTTTTGCTACATGAATAAATAAAAATAAGAAAAAATGTATAAACATATTGCAAATGCTTGTCCATTAATAATCCCAATTATTAACTTCAAATCAAAAGCAACAAAATTTCATTGTGCTACTACAAATTTTCATAATTAGTCTATAACAATTTGTAGTTAGCGGTTATAATAATCTATTAAAATTATCGACACTTGTATTATTTAGTGTTTAGTGTAAAATTTGTATTGGAAATTAATTAATTGGTTGTGCGACTGACTCAAGTGTTATTTATTTTATTTATTTATTTCAATAAAGATACCGCAAGCCGATAGGTCCTAATTAGCTAGACTACGATACAAAAATTTGACTTATACTAATTATAACAATATAATGCTACCTTATTATCTATAGAGTAAAGTCTAAAGTTTGGGATTGTTGATTATTGACAGATTATGTAGGAAAATCTGGAAAAAAGCAAGAACAGTTTACCAAAATAATTGTAAACATCAACATAATATATTATAACTATAGTTAATGTAAATTAAACAAAACAAAATCATCAAAATCTTGAAAATTTGTTAAAAATATTCGTTTAAATGTTGAAACTGTATTAGAAAATCTCCTCTCCTGATAGGGTATTATATTATTCCATAAACGAGCAATATTAACACCAAACGACCTGTCCATTACCAAGAAAGAATGCATAGGACAAATCAAAGAGTGTGTTCTATTGGATATTGAGAAATTGAATTTATTCCCTAAGTAACTTGGTGCACCATATTTAATAATTTTATAAAAAAATATAATTTGTCTCCAAGAACGTACTGATAAAAACTACATCCTAAAACTTTATTAAAGCATACCTTCAACCTGTTTATATTCATGAGAGATGTACCTGAGTAAACTTCAATTCCATATATTAGTAATGGCAGGCATAATGACAAAACAATACGACGTTTTATTGACAGAGGCAAATAATAAGCAATACTATGCAATTTTCGCAACGTCCAAGAGATGCGTGATATTACAGATTAATCTTCAAGTTATTACACCAAATTTTGGATCTAATCTAATTAAATGCTATATGATTCCCCCGTCATGTTATATTCTGGTATTTACTTCTTTAAACATTCATTTATAATCAAACTTTGCCGTACTTAGTACTGAGAGTATTAAATTTTAAAATATAAAAAAAAAATATTTTAAATGCAAGAGCATAAAATCTAGAAATCTGGTAACATCGGATTGCCTTATTTTATATTGACCTGGTGCCATATTCTGTAATTCTCGTAGCTAAAAATATCGCTAAAATTTTAAAAATGCATTAAAAAAATACTTGTATTCTTAAATATTTAGACATTTTTAGTTTTAAATGGTCTTTTAATGTCAAAATATGTAAGAATACACGTAACTTTTCGTAATGTATGTTAAGAATTTTAGCGATAGCTTTAGCTACGAGAATTACAGAATATGGGACCTGTAATTGTTTACATTGTTCTTTTTTGCTTCACCATACGTAGTATAGGTAAAGTATAGTGTTCGTGAAAAAATCGATGTCGGGACTTTGACGAATTTATACGTTGATGTCTGTCGGTGGGTATATATGCCACTATTTTTGTGGAGTTCTAGAGCTCATACTCTTTGACATATCAGAATGAAATTAAGTATGTGCCTTTGGTATATCGAGATGAAAAGCTGTATAATTTATGAGCACAATCGGGAGGGTAGTTTACCCTAAAACCCTAAACCGATAATAATTTATTTTTTCTCGAATATACATACTTTGAACTTTTATTATTTATGTAATATATCCATAAAAATATCTGTTTCCATGAGGTATGGTAAAGTTAAGTGTAGGTCACACCAGATTTTTTATATTAGTAGTTAAAATTATTTAAAATTTTCTAAAAATAATTATAATTTTTACATTCAATCAATTTTAAAATCGTACTAGCTTAATCTTAATTATATTTTATTGTTTCTCCTAAGGTGACTTAAAACGTAGACGTGTATCAACAGAATCAATAAACACTGCAAATATTGAATATGTGGCCGATGAAATGTTAACGAATACCAAAAATGACTGGATAGTTGTTGACGACGATATAATGCTACAGGAACAAATCGATAAGGTAATAACGCTTTCGTCTGACGAAGACGATGATGGCGACAATTCTGATTCGGAAACAATAACAAAGCCGAAAATCAATCAGAACATGACTTTAGATCAACGCCAAACTATGATAAAAAAGGAAATAATAGACGAGACTATAGACTTGTGCGACGATGACATAGAGCTAATTGATGACGAATACGATGACAACGAAGGAAGAAATTTAGATCTCACTGTTGCTTCTGAATTAGCCGATACTAGTGTTATCGATGAATTCTTTGGTGAGGATACATTGATGAAAGAGTTTAAAAAAGAAAACGATTGCCTGCCATCTTCATCTCGCTATAAATTCGACGATAGTAATGACATAATAACATGTCCAATATGTTTGGAAAAGATGACTAGAACTGTTCTGGCAGACCATTTAAATGGTTGTACTGGTATTGCAATCAAGATTTTACCACCAAAAAAAACGATGAAAAAGTTAGCGGCTATATCCAAAGAGGCAAACCCTAAAAGACGGTCCCGTCCTTCACGTAAATCAACTGCAGATATTTTAAGAAATGCTGGTTATTCAGAAGATATTTTAGAGCAAATTGCTTCTGCTAGCAGTATGGAGGAAGATGAAGAAGAAATGGAATTTTTACGAAGAGCAGGAATTAAACGTTCGCCTAATTCTAAAAAGTCGACTGCAATTGCCGAAGTAGTTTTAAATTCTTCTTCTGAAGATGAAAATTCTCGTCTTTATCGTCAACGGAGCATTTACAAAACGACACGACAATGTCCTGTCTGTGCGCGCGAAATAGAAGAGACAGAAATGAATCAACATTTGGATGAGTGTTTAATTAAATAGGTATTATTAGGTTTGAATAGGCTTTGTGTTTCATTATTTGTTATAAGTATAGTATTTATATTCAGTTTTTTTTTTTGTTATTAAATAAAATGTATGTTGAATTTCTTTTATTTTACAAAATATTCAAGTTAACTACAAATATAATTTTTTGATCGTATTGTTGTATGTAATAGTTTCGAATATAATCAATAAATTCGGCTTATTTTTCAGCACTATTTATGTAATAAAAATTAATATTTTTCAACGTCTAAAAATAAATTTTTTATTTTTCTTTTCAAAATAACGCTCGTGTAAATTCATACCAATTTGTTCGCGCAAAGTGTTCATCACTACTAATATATCCAGGTATAGTAAGATGCATTGATAGTACACACATTGAAAAGACTAGACCGTTAGCTGAATCCTTTTACTTAAAATAATAAAATCCTTAGCAACAGTGGAATTTAGGTAAATAAAAACTTATATACAACCTTTATCTTATTATAGTGTTTTAAAGGTCTTAGAGAACTACAGATGTTCTGATGCAATTTATATTGGTAAATGAAATAAACAGTAAAAAATTTATTTAATGCGTGTTATTAACCCAAAAAAATATTTTAAATACCTAGTTTTTTTATAATAAGCTGCTAAGAGTATCTGATTCACTATTACTAATTTTTACAATTTATTATCAACGTTACGTTTTCTACAGAAGGCAAATATGGATTCAAATCCAATGAATTTAAATCTTTACAATCCTGTAAAACTCTTAATGATAATTTGACATACATACTTAAAACTAAATTTTATTTACAATACCAAAATTGCTATTAAGGTTAAATGCTCAACCAATCCTACAATTTATAAAGACATTATTGGTATTATCTACAAAATGTTCCCAAAGTACTTTATTTTTTTACGACCCAAATATTCAATATTCGTAAGGGGTTCCCATTGCACAATCATAGCATCTAAATAGGGCAACAGTATACGTCCTGACATTGATATTTCATTAACACGACAAAAACTTTCCACATAAACTAGTTTTGTGTTAGACCTCCGCGCAAGCTTTGATAAAAAGCCTGCTATACAGAAGGGTACACAGGTTCCCGGACCATTGCACAGTATCAGACGGGGTTTCTCTTTAAAAACCAACCAAAAACTCCATACCAAAGCATAGATAAAAGTAAAAACAGTAGTAAACCAACTTTGGCCAACCTCTCGTGCCCGTGGTATATAAATAAAATTATCTTCGTTAACGTTTTGTTTTAATTCATCCATTGTTAATATTTTATCCTTTGAAGTTTTATCTGTGTTGGCCACAAGAAACTTCATTGGTTTGTAGTTGTTAATATCTTTTGTTTTTTGCAATAATCCCTGTAGAATAATACACATTTCAGCTGTATGACCACCAGACCCAAGGATACACCAAACTGGATTAGACTCCATATATAATAGTTTTATTTTACTAACTTATCCACTTGCTTCAAATGTGTAGGATTATTTTAAAACGACGTAGTAGGGTTAAAGATAAAATCAGATGTTTTGAAGTGCTGCCAAATTTAAAACTAGTTCATTACTATTACCAATAGCTCTGATAGTCTGTGCAGCTAATGCACTTAAATCTGTATTTAGTCTTAGAATTAATTCTGGAGATTAAATTAACTAATAATAATAATAAATTAATTATTTAGGCTTAAGTTCTTAATTATAAATAGATAAAGAAAAATTAGATACCAGCAAAGCAAATTTTCTATTTAAACAAACTTATCAAAGAAATAGAATCTGAGAAATTTTAATTTTACATTATATTTCATAGAAGATAGAGCTTTTTTGAAATTGTTTTACACTTGTAAACTCTATTTCAAACATAAAAAAGAAATAGAGTTTACAAGTGTAAAACAATTTCAAAAAAGCTCTATCTTCTATGAAATATAATGTAAAATTAAAATTTCTCAGATTCTATTTCTTTGATAAGTTTGTTTAAATAGAAAATTTGCTTTGCTGGTATCTCTTTATAATTAAGAACTTAAGCCTATATAATTAATTTATTAATTCAAAAATAGTTCAAATAAAAATTCATATAATAATAATAATAATAATAGTTTTATTTTATGGTTACCATACTTACCTTCTTCTTCTTCTTCTTAAATTATGCCGTTCAACCTAGAACGGCAGTATGATGAAAAAAAGGCTTCTGGAGACAATAAGTCCATAGTGAAGCCTTTACTTAATTTATGTTATATTTATTTATATTTTATAGTTTTTCGTTATTTTAGTTTTAGTTAGTTTGTAAAATTTTATTTTTTTCCTTTTAAATTAGTTTATATGTATTTTATTTATTATTTTCATTATATATTTTAAGTTTCTTTTCATTTATTAAATATTGAGGTTATACACGATAAGCAGAACGATTGCACATGGCTGATTAATGCAACCACCAATTAACTGTACTAAAGTACAGCTAATCGTGGAAGCCAATCACCCAGTGCGAGAGTGAGACGTAAACCACTCGAAGGCCTAGCAACAAGAACGGCCTGATTGACTTTAAACGATAACGACAATGACGCGCGCACGTGTTCCTCCACCCAGAGCTACTTTACGAATCCCCACATGCATACTTATGTTTATTTAACCAAATTGTAAAATTAAATTGATTAAAAAATAAAAATTAAACAATTTGACAATAAATAATTTAAATAAGTGCATCTGGCAACATTGCCTTGAGTTGTAAACAACGTGTTATTTTTTGCTCGTGTGTGATTTTTCTTTAAAATTTAATTTTTCCTTTAAATCGCTTCCAATATGGCTAGCCAGAAGCGAGAATACTTTGGGAATAGTCCCAAATTTAAGACGATAAGGATTGATCCTGGCCCTAGTAACAGGTTTCATTTGCTAGCAAATGAAGAAGAAGAAGAGGCAAGAGCCGTCAAAGAAAGGGTTCCACCAATAGTGGTAGACTCGTGTCACAGTTTCTCAAAAGTTTGGGAAATACTTGGTGAGGAGTACTTCTTCAAGAGAATGACAATTGGAACTAAGGTTACATGCAATACAATGGTCCTGTATGAAGCTGCGTTAAAAAAGCTGAGTGAACTGAAGTACAGTTTTTATACACACGAAGTTAAAGACGTAAAGCACTTTAAGTTAGTGTTATTTGGTTTGCCAAGAACAGACGCAAAACTTTTAAAGGAGGAATTGATTAAAATGCACAACATAAACCCAGTAAGTGTCAAAGAAATCGTAACCAAAAGGACTACAGCTGATGACGCTATATACTTGATTGAGTTTAACAAACAAGAAGTGTCAAAAAATGATATTATGAAAATAAAGTACTTTTGCAATATTGCTGTTTACTGGAGAAGACCTCTTAAAGGGAATAAAGGGCCTACGCAATGTACGAAGTGCTCTATGTACGGACATGGAGCTAAAAACTGCAATAGAGTTATCGTCTGCTCAGTTTGTGCTGGCAATCACGACCAGACTGAGTGTGTATTGGCCAAAAACACTCAAGGGAGTAATGTTGTTTATAAATGCCACAACTGTAGCCAAAAGAACTTAAGAAACTCGAATCACAGGTCCGACGATCCTAAATGCCCTTGCCGTAAAGATTATTTAGAAATGCGCCTACGATTAACTTCTAAGTCTAGACCTAATTTCAACAAGTCGAGAATTAATCATGTGTATGATGAGACTGAGTTCCCACACCTGTCAAGTCAGAGTCAACCAACTGATTCACGAGAGCACACCTTCCAAAGGAAAAGTTTGTACTCTGAGGTTTCGAAAAACAGACCCCGCGACAGCAACAACGATGATGACTTATCTAACGAGAGACTGTTAGAAATCTTCTTTAGTGCTGTGGATGCACTAGAAAAATGTCGAAATAAATTTGACAAATTAAGAGTGCTTGGCATGATGCTCAATCATGCTATATAAAATCATGGGTAGTCAAAATGTATACGTTATGCACTGGAATGCTCAAGGCATAACAACTGAGTCAGCAGCTGCACAGCTCGAAAAAGTTCTCCATGAGAAAAATATTGATATTTTACTTCTTAACGAAACGTTCCTGAAGCCGTATCATAGGTTAAAATTTGGAGGCTACAAAATATACAGAGAAGACCGTCAAACACATGGTGGGGGTGTGCTTATAGCGGTTAAAAATTACATAGATCATAAGTTGTTACCAAAGATTAAAACAATAACCATAGAAAATATCTCTGTGGAAGTTAAAATAAGTGGACGTCCCGTAAGTTTTATCTCTGCTTATAATCCTGTTTACACTTCTAATTTTAAAACTGACTTAGAACTTCTTACCAATTCGTTTAGTGACTATTTTATTTTTGGTGATTTGAATGCACAACATGTGAGTTGGAATTGTATTTCAAACAATTCAGCTGGCAAAGAACTGTACAGACATCACTTAAGTTCAAGTTATTATGTATATCATCCGGATACACATACTAGATTCGGCCAAAATATAATTCCAGTCCAACCATCCACGGTTGATATTTTACTTACTAACTCTAACATTTAATTTTCGCAGTTACAGTCACATCCAAATATTTTACAGTCTGATCACACCCCAATATCTTGTTACATTTTTGGAACACCACAAAATCACTTTGTTACAGTTCCGTTGTATAATCAGGCTGATTGGCCAGCAATTAAATACTGGGTCGAGAATGAAATTAAGAATCATAATATCGGACAAATAGAGCTTAACAATATAAACCTAGATTCGTCATTAAATAAATTAGTTAGTATAGTTAAAGAAGCCTTTTCCAAGATTCCAATTGGCCAGAAAAATCCTTGGCAGAGGGAAATTTCAAATACGTCTAAAATGCTGATTACTCAGAGGAACAAGTATAACCGTAAACTTAAAAGATGTAGAGATCCTACTTACAGAACTCAACTAATCAGCATTTTAAAACAGTTGAATCAATTAATTGATTTTCATTTGAAAAGGGATAGAAATGAAGCTTGGGCTAAATTCATTTCCAAACTGCCTTCCGACTCTAAAAAGTTTTGGAAACTAACAAAAGCTTTAAAAGGTAGAAATTCTGCAATCCTCGATCTAAATATAAATGGGGAATTTTTAAGTACCGGTGAAGCAAAAGCAAATGCCATTGCGGAAGTTTTTAGATGCAACAATAATATCACCAACAACAATTCATCACCTTTAGATAATGTGGTTCTAAATTATGTGCAGGAACTTAACAATGTAAATCTCGCTGACAGTGACAATTTTGAATTCACAGATGCAGTAGAGGTAAAGACATTTGTTTTTTGTTTAAAAAATAACAAAGCCCCAGGTTTAGATGGAATTAACAGCATTATTTTAAAAAATATGCCCGATTACTTTTTTGAAACTTTGAGCAAACTATTTAATTACTGCTTGAGAAATGGGCATTTCCCCATGATATTTAAAAAGGCCAGAGTTATACCTATTTTCAAAACTGGAAAAGATCCTAAATTGCCTTCCAGCTATAGGCCAATAAGCATTTTGAGCTTGTTGGATAAAGTCTTTGAAAAAATAATCCACAAAAGAATCGTAGAGTTCTCAGAACAGAATAACATTATACATCAGCAGCAGTTTGGATTCCGAAGAGAGCACTCTACGGTACATCAAATCAAACGAGTGGTTAATATTATTGAGAATAATAAAAGAAATCGTAGAAGTACAGGTATTATATTTCTTGACATTGAAAAGGCTTTCGATACAGTATGGCATAATGGCCTATTGTATAAACTTAACTCTTTTAGTTTTCCTTTATATTTACAAAAAATCATACAAAGCTTTTTAGACCAACGTTCATTTGTAGTTTTCGTGGAGCGCATCTCATCAGATGAAAAACATATACTCGCAGGTCTACCGCAAGGTTCCGTTTTGTCACCTACGCTTTATTCGTTATATACGTCAGATTTCACTCTACGCAGGAATCAGGAAGCAGCATTTTATGCAGACGATAGTGCTTTCATTTGCAGCGGTAAGGTATCTAATTCATTAGTTAGGAAAATGCAAGAGAGCTTAAATTCAAGCCAAAAATATTTTAATAAATGGAAAATAAAGGTCAATGATGATAAAACACAGGCCATTATTTTTCCATATAATAAGTCGCCAAAACGCATACCTTCTCAATCTATGTTGTGCCGTGGGAATGTTATACCTATAAAGTCAGAAATCAAGTATTTGGGCATTATAATGGATAAAAAACTAACATTTAAGCAACATGTCAACCTAATTTGTGAAAAAGCTATAAAGTGTGATCGGGCATTGTTTCCCATACTCAACAGAAGATCTAAATTGAATATGAAAAGCAAAATATGATGAAAAACAAAATATTGTTATATAAAATGTGCATTCGACCAATTATGAGTTACAGCTGTCAAGTATGGTTTCATAAAACTGCGAAAACTCATACCAAAAAGCTTCAGATTATACAAAACAATTTGAAAATAATTCATAATCTTCCTCGTAGGTATCCGACAAATTTACTTCACAGTAACTTTGGACACAAGATGATAAACGATTTCACTAGAGAACTGACACTGACATTTAATGAAAAATGCAGACTGTCAAACTTTGAATCAATAAGGAATTTACAAGGTAATCACTAAGATTCGTTCGTTAAGAATGAATGTATTAGCGATTATCCAAACAAATTTCTTTATAACTTCCATAGAGATCAAAAAGGTTTTTGTGAGCTATTTTCCTTAAGGCTGTATATTTATTGTTATTAGTTTTGTAAATTTAATTATAAGACTCTTATTGTTGTAGTACTTATAGTAAAATCTCATACCTCTGTACCTTTTATATTTTAAACTTGTAAATAAAGACTTTTATTAAAAAAAAAAAAAAAAAAATTTAAATAAGTATAAAAATAATGTTTTGCGATATTAGTGAAGAAGAAGACGCTTGTCTAGAAATCATCATTGCACAATGTCAACACTTATTTTGTGGTCAAGACATTCCAAAATATTTCGTTTTGCGCAATATAAATCAAAAGACTTTTGATTTTGTTCAAGATATTGTGCCACCTTATGATATAATGTACATAATAGGCAATTCTATTGTACAATATCAGTTATTGCCCAATAATATTGCAAATGTATGGGTACCTTTATAGTGAACCAAAATTCGACAAAAATTGTATGTGGAGGTACCTTAGTATCAATTTTCTTCCTAATAATTTCTTATTTCAAGGAGAAAATAGAGCAAAAGTATTGAAAGTGCGGTATTCTACCGATTTAATGGTACTGCAAACTTGGCCACACCTTTTAGAATTTTATATAAACTTCAGTATTTTATAAAAGCCTAAGTTACTACCTAGTGATGGGGTTCCTTTATATAAGGCAAATGCATAAACCGTATTTGAAGCACTAATTATAAAGCTGACAATTATAATGCGGCGTCTGCAGCTTTTATTTATTCAATGATAGCTTTAGTTTAGTTTTGTACTTTAGTTTAAACATTTTATTCTGATAAAGGTCTTGATTTATTTATTTAACAGTAAAATTGTCCAAATTGGGTAACCACCCAATAAAAAAAAGTCGACAAAAACGGCGGCGGCTACAATGTTAAAAAACAACTGACAGCGGCGCACCCACGACTTTCAGCCGCTTGACTTGTTACTCTAGCCGAGGTATGTTAATCAAATAATTGTTTTTAAAAAAATTCTATCAAGTATGACCAGTGTTTTTTACAGTGAACCAGAATTAGTTGTTGCTCTTTGTAAACGTATAATATTTGTAAATCCAAATGATTTGCAGATATTTAAGGAAATTGTTTTGCCGGACGATTTAACTAAATGTGGAATTAAAATAACGAGCAATCCTATCCACGAAAGCGAACAAGATGAGGAAACAAAGCAATCGCTTAATTTTCCGAAAGAGCAACCCACTATTCAACATGTAAAAATGTCACCAAATCATCAGTTACTGGCAGTAACAACAACTGGACAAAAAGCCTTGTTATTGTACAAGCTAAGGCTAGAACATGCCAAACTTGCATCTATCAGATCACTGGCAAGAGCTTCTTCGGCCATGGCTTTTAGTGGAGATTCAAAACGTTTAATTGTTACTGACAAAACTGGCGATTGTTATGAATATGACTGTGATCAGTACGAAAATATTCCTAAATTACTATTTGGTCATTTAAGTATCGTCTATAATGTTACATGGTCAAATGATGAAAAGTTTATTATCACCTGCGACAGGGACGATAAAATACGAGTTACAAATTATCCAGCAACATATGATGTGCATAGCTATTGTTTGGGTCATAAGGAATTTGTGGCGGATTTACAACTTTTAAGTGATGATGTCCTCATGTCGGTTTCTGGAGATAAAACTATAAAGCTGTGGGACTTTAAAGAAGGCAAACAACTTTCGAGTTTAGCATTGCCAGCACCAGGTATTAAGTTTGGAATAAAACGGATACAAAACGGGAAATACGAAATAGCTGTTTTGCTACATCAGCCAGATGAATGTGTGGCTACATGTGAGTTGGTGAACACCGAAGATAAACAATGGAATTTTAGTTCTATCCAATTGCTAAGTTTTAAAAACATGATTTGCTGTAATTTATGTTATGTCCAGGATAGATTATACGTTACGGGAGTGGAAAATGGCCATTTTTTCATAAAACTTAGTGCTAAAAGCCCCGAGATACCTTTAAATTGGTTACAAATGGTCGAAGAACAATTTATAATTTACTCATGGACTCCAGAAGATATATCGTCGTGGTTTAAAAAGAAGTACGACAATGTTAGTGAGTATTTAGAACGTAAAAAACGGCGCATAGAAGAAAAAATAAAATAATGTTTTTATAAGATAAATGAATTTACTGGAAAATACATAAATAAAACCATTTTTATATTTGAATAGTTTTATATTGATTGTAGTTTTATTTTTGTATATTATAAAGATAATCATATTAAACTGGTTTATAATCTAATTTGCTTTCCAGTTTCTTGTTATCGGATACCTTTCGTACAGCCTTCATAAAATCTTCTTGTATGACATATTCACGTTCCGCTCTATAAAAAAAAAAAATAATAAAACTTAGTAAAATAATCATAAAGCGGTTTTAGAGCAAATTTCTAGCGGTTTTACAATTTCTTTGACAATTCTGTACATTAAATAAATATTTGAATTATTTGGTTAAACAGTTATTACATAGGATTTTTTTAAAATTTTTTACCTTATTGCAAAAAGACCAGCTTCTGTACAAACATTACGTAAATCAGCTCCGTTAAAGTTATCAGAAAGCTTTACACAGGCTTCATAATCGATTTCACCATGTTTAGCGATTTTCGATGCATGAATTTTTAAAATTTCCATACTAAAATTAAAATAATATTTAGAGTTAAACACCAAATAGAAAAATTTACCTTTACCGAGCTTGTTCGTTAGGCAGTGGAATTTCAATTTTACGATCAAGGCGACCTGGGCGCAATAGAGCTGGATCTAAAGTATCCGGACGATTAGTGGCCATAATTATTTTAACTTGGCCTAAGGCATCAAAACCATCCATTTGATTTAGCAACTCCATAAGCGTACGCTGAATTTCACGATCCGCTGAGGTGCCCTCAGAGAAACGTCTACCGCCAATGGCATCAATTTCGTCCATAAATATTATGCAAGGTTGATGATCACGGGCATAGTTAAACATTTCACGAATTAAGCGAGCTGATTCGCCTATGTATTTGTCCACAATAGCCGATGAAACAACTTTTAAGAAATTTGCATCCAGTTGTGAGGCCACAGCTCGAGCAAGTAATGTTTTACCAGTACCAGGTGGTCCATAAAGCAGACAACCTTTTGGAGGAGTTATACCGACACGCAGGAAAAGTTCCGGATTTAATAGCGGCAATTCAATGACTTCACGTAATTCTCGAATTTGTTCGGACAAACCACCAATAGCAGAGTATGTTACATCACCAGGATCCTCATGAGACATATTGTATACTAAGGGATCTACTTCACGAGGCAAATAACGCATGATTGTGAGAGTAGTCATATCCAAGGCTACGCGGGTACCGGATTTCAATTTAGTTTTGTCCAATTGACGACGGCATCCCACAACGTAACGGGGACCATTTGTTGCTTTAACAATAACTAAAAATGATAAAAATATACCCAAGTTACCAAAACACAGATTCGTTCATTTAGTAAACAACCTACATTTATCTTCCGTTAATTGTTTCAACACTTCACCAACAATCTGTCCTACACTCTGCAAAGCTTTTAAGTCATTCTCTGATTTGTCATATTGTTTCGTAAGCTCCTTGATTTCTTCGCGTTCTTCAAAGATTGAAATAATTATATTTATTCAAATAGCTACGATTTATACTTACTCTCCTTAAGTCTTGATTCAACCTCTTTGTGTTCCAACAACTTTTTACGATAATCGAAAAGAGCTTTCTCACGAACACCATCAGCAGGAGTAGCAGTGGTAGTCATATTCAATATTAATATTCTTAACAAATTCCTAGTTTTTCAAGATTTTATTTTCTTGAACTCCGTGAATTTGCAAAAATGTAATGTCAAATATGCTTGTTCTTGTCAAAAACAAAAATGCCGCTGTCATCGAATTAGTGGAAGTGTTTGGGCATCAGGGCTGCCACTATGTTCCGATCAGAACAAAATTGGTAGTTTTATTTTTTTTTACACGGAGTCTTGACGAGCCATTGTCTTGTTTGCACATGAACAAAGCGTCGGCAGAATAGAGAACACTAATTTGTTTACTTTCTTCTCTGTGGAGAAACGTATCGATGTGCATGCTCCGACAAATCATAATTTTCTGTTTGTCGTCAACTTCGTTTAAAATTCTTATAGCACAGCAAATATGAATTGTACGCTTGACCAACAAATGACATTCTTTAAAAGTCAAACTTTCATACTCAAAACTATTATTTGGTTGAAAAACAGCATTTGATGGCAGACATCGTTGTGCGAACAAATATTCGGACAATACTGTTTGAACAAGAACATGACATCGACAACGATTGTCGTCACGTGAGATTTTGATGTGCGCACATGAATTTGTTCAATGGTTGAACAAATCAATCGCTCGTCAAGACTCCGTGTTATAAACGATTTGGTAGTATGATTGGATTGTTCCAGTTTTTATCCGTTTTGGTAGAAAAAATTTTTCGTCAATTTTAATTATTTTTATTATTCACCCCTATTCTGCATTTCGATTACGTTCCCGCATTCAGTTACGCACGAATCGAAAAAAGGTATTCCAAACAAAAACTGAATCGAAAGAAATAGAAGAAGAGTAGAGTATGTTTAAAACAAATGTTTTTCTATGAAACAAATGAAATAGGAACACAAAATAAAATAAACAAAAAATTATTAATAAACAATTCTGTTTGTCATTAAAAAAAAGTTAAATTAAGTGCGCAAAACGTTTGCTAAAGGCAATTACATAATTGTTTTACATAAAGGCAATTATACTGAACGTGTTGGTGTCGGTGCTCTCGTATATTTAGCTGCCGTTAAGGAGTATTTGGCCGCTGAAATTCTTGGATTGGCTGGTAATGCTGCTCGTGGCAACAAAAAGACCAGAATCAATCCTTGCCATTAGCTAACTGTAAACTGTTTAACGAAGAGTTAAAAAAATTATTGTCTGGAGTACCAATTGCTCAAGGTGTAGTTTTGCTCAAGAAAACAGAAAAGAAAATTTCAATCGATTAGAAAAAAATTACATACCGTCATCAAGGACTGATACTTAAGCGGCAATCAGCATCAATAAAAGGGAAATTCCGGGAGAACTTACATACATATGTATATATTTTTGGATCTGTAGTGCCGGCGGTGTTATTTAAAATTTGTATATGTATATCACAGAAGCACAAAAATAAAGTTTTCATTTATGGACCCACCCATTAAATTATAAATCTTTCGTTGCCATACAATTCGCCAGCACATAATGCTCATGTGCTGTTTTTTTCCACAAAGAATTATATAAAACTTACAAATTTAAGCACAAAAGCAATTAATAGTTTAAAAAAACTATTTATTGTGTTACATATTTACATATTTCTTAATTACACGCTCTTTTAAACTAAACAAACAAAAATCGAAAAACTTTCCGTTAACAAATTCATAACTTACAAAAACGTAGCTACGATCGTAATGCAGAATACATACAATCGAAAAAATTAAATGAAACGGAACACAGAATACCAAAGTTGACAAACAGAGAAAATTTCGAATCGAATCGAAACGCAGAATAGGTGTGATTGTTTTCCAAAAAAAATGCTTAAAAAGTGCTATACAATTTACTAAAACTATTGAAAAAAATATATAAGTATAAATTTACCTACAAATTTCCAAAATTAATGTACAATTATGTACATTTCCATTATTTTATTTGGCTTTTAAATTTTTTTCAAACAAAACGGACTTTCTAGGTTGTAAATATGTTCATGGTTGCAAAAAAAAAGTAGCTTTTTCTCTAAAACCAGCGTTGTTTATCATAATTTCAAGTTAATTTCGACGAAATTAAGTAAAATGAGTTAATTTGGGCAATGGTAAAATGTATGCGAAATTACGTAATTTCAACTTGATTTCGGCCGAAATCACAAAATGACTTAATTTCGTGGCAGCCTGAACGGGCTATAATGCAAACGACAAAAAAGGATACAATTAATTCAAGATAAAATTGTGTTAGTTTTTTTTTATTTTGGTAGGAAAATATTATTCTTTGTGGCAACACTGTTGGGAATACAAATAAAAAAGGTTGCCAGACTTTCAAAATAAAGAAAATTACCCCGTCATCATTACACATAACCTGAAGACAATACCCAAGGCTAATTAATACCAGGTGCAAGCGTTAGCCCCACTGATTATTTTTTGATATCGTTTTTTTTCTAATGTCTTGTCTCCGGGTTAACATGTATTAACAAAAAGTCAAACTTACCCCTTGTCTCCATTAGACTTTAACATGCCTTAAACCCCCGTCTTCATTTGCTATCGACATGTCTTAAAAAAGTTAAACGAGGTTAATGTAGACGGGGTTTAGTCATTAACATGTCTTAACAAAAGTCAACTTTAATATAAAAAAGTATTAAAAATAATGTAATGTAATGTGGTAATGTAGACGAGGGTTTCAACGTGTTTATGCAAGTTGTCTAAAAAGCGTTCACACTGCAATTATAACCTAGTGTCTATACCTGACAAACACTTGTCTTGATAAAAGTCCAACTTCATATTAAAAAAAAATATTTTTAATACTGGGTTTTTTTATATGAAGTTTGACTTTTATCAAAACAAATTTTTATCAGGTATAGACGGTAGGTTATTGTCTACTGTGGCAACAATGTTCATTCATAGTATTAGTTGATCAGGTTATCATTGTACTGTGAATAGTAGTATCGCTCGTGATTGACTACAAGAAAGTATTCCCCTAATAGAAATTTTCAACAACTGGAAAAGATGATTGCACTTTTAAAGGCTTCTAGGTTTATGGGTTCTCTGGGCCAAACCCGTTTCTTTAGTTCAAAAATTAATGATGTGGTAATTGTATCTGCTGTTCGTACTCCTATGGGCAGTTTCCAATCACTGTTGGCTCCACTTTCTGCCACGCAATTAGGTGCTGTGGCCATTGAAGCTGCTGTACAAAGAGCCGGTATTGGAAAGGAGGACGTGCAAGAAGTTTACATGGGTAATGTAGTGTCGGCCGGGTTAGGTCAAGCTCCTGCCAGGCAAGCAGCCATATTGGCTGGTTTGTCTGAGAAAGTCTGTTGCACAACCATTAATAAGGTGTGTTCGTCTGGCATGAAATCTGTCATGATTGCCAGCCAGTCTTTAATGTTAGGTCAATCTGATGTTGTCGTTGCTGGTGGCATGGAATCTATGTCCAATGTTCCATACTACTTAAAACGTGGCCAAACTCCCTATGGCGGTATAAATTTAGTTGATGGCATTGTTTTTGATGGTTTATGGGATGTTTACAACAAGTTTCACATGGGCAACTGTGCCGAAAACACTGCCAAGAAAATGGGCATTACTCGTCAGGAACAAGATGATTTTGCCATCAACTCTTATAAACGCTCCGCCAAAGCCTGGTCTGACAAGGTTTTTGAAGCGGAAATTGCTCCCGTTAATATTCAACAAAAGCGCAAACCCGACAGCATTGTTATCGAAGATGAGGAGTACAAACGTGTAAATTTCGATAAATTTGGAAAATTGTTAACTGTTTTTCAAAAAGAGAATGGCACCGTTACTGCTGGCAATGCATCAACCCTAAATGATGGTGGTTCTGCTTTGGTTTTGATGAGCACAGATAAAGCATCCCAAATTAAGATGAAACCTTTGGCTCGCGTTGTAGCCTTCCAAGACGCTGAAACCGATCCTATTGATTTCCCAATTGCTCCTGCCTTAGCAGTTCCCAAATTGTTAGAGAAGGCTGGTATTAAAAAAGAGGATATTGCCATGTGGGAAATTAATGAAGCTTTCTCATTGGTGGTTTTAGCCAATATGCGTAAAATGGATATAGATCCCAGTAAAGTAAACGTACATGGCGGTGCTGTTTCACTTGGACATCCAATTGGTATGTCTGGGGCTCGTTTGATCACTCATTTGTGTAATGCACTTAAGAGTGGAGAATACGGTTGTGCTTCTATTTGTAATGGTGGTGGTGGTGCTTCCTCAATTTTGTTACAAAAGTTATAAATTTTATTAAACATACTTATGTCATCAGGTAATGACGAAATTTCAAAAGTGCCTTTTCCAGTTCTGCATTTAGAAAATATATTTTTATATTAAATTTATTATTACATAATCTAAAATGTCGATTTTCTTTTTTTTTAAATAAAATTAAGCATAAACTTATAAATTTTATTAAAATTTTTGTAATAAAATTAAGCATAAACTTTTATAAAATTGATTGTGTGTTCTTACTATAGTTTTTAACTTGAATCAATCTTTTTAAAATCGCTGAGTTCTATACTATACTATACCTTATAATAAATATATAATTAAAACTTATCTCCTGCATACATACACTTATGCTCATATAATTAAGTCACTCGCATGGTTGTACCAAAGATTGTTTATAATGAACATATTTTTCACGATTAAAAAAAAAACTTGTAACACAATATTAAATAAATTTTAAATCTTTTCAAAACTAGCAACTTATATTAAACTTTATAAAAAATATTGTATTTTTTTCTTTTTTATTTGCATATTTTGTGCTCATATAATTAAGTCATATGAAAAAAAGATAGTTATCATCATATGAATATAGAATCTTTTATTAGTTTTACCTTATATTAGGATAATACTAATGAACTATGACACAAAGATTGTGTCATAGTTTGGAACAATTCAGCTCATTGGGCTGGACTTGTTCCTCCCATTCCACCTGCATCATTTATTTCAAAGGCTGATAATGAATGTGTTGTTATTTATATATAAATAGGATGCTGCCTACCTATTTTATTTACGCAACCAGTTGGTGTATGTTGCGTATGTGCAACCATATTATTTACGTAACAGCAATAATTTCAGAATTAAACAACAAACTTTTATCATAATCTTATTTTTCATAAACAGTTTAACTCAATTCCGTTAGAACTAAAAATTGAAAATAATTTGTATGTGGTTTAAGCGTAAAAAATATGCTATAATTATTATAGCATACATTAGAGAATATTTTTAAAATAATGTACAAGTTGTAAAGAAAGAAAAAATTCATAATTCGTAAAAACTATTATTTTGTACTTATGTATGTATTATGTATTTGTTTTTTTAATAGCAAATTTGCAAATAAATGAATAATAATAGAAAAATAGAAGGAAGAATTTATTCTTTATAAGCTCTGAAAAGAAACAAGTGAACTAAATCGGCACCTAAGTCGTTCAAACCACCTCCAATTGATTTAAAAGAAAAAAATTCGAAAGACTTAATAAAGAAGTTAATTTCAGTTATTGGGGAGAACCCATTTTATGTAATTTCTATTAAGCGTGGTAACATTGATGAGGCAAAAATTCAATTTATCGATAAAAGCAGTTATCGTAAAGCAGTAAACGAGTTTGAAAGCTGTAAAAAGAACTCTTATACCTATCAAAATCCGTGATCTATATTTATAAATTGGCTGTAGTTTCTTAAATAAGCGTCTAATCTTTAAAAGGACGTAAATCCGCTATAATCTATATTTCTCATAAAAAATTGATTTTTTATATGAAAATCTTAAATTGGCTGTAGTTTCTTAAATAAATAAAAATAAAAGGACGAAAATCTATCTAAATTATTCATAAAAAATTGGTTTTTTATATGAAAATTTTAAATTGGCTTTAGTTTCTTAAATAAGCGTCCAATCGTAAAAAGGACGAAAATCAGTGATCACCTATATATTTCATAAAAAATCCATTTTTATGATATAATGTTAAATTTGCTGTATATTTATGTGTGATCCTCTCTTTAATCTAACTTAACCTGCAGACAATATGACATGGGATATTTTTGTAAGTTGATTTAAATTATTTGCGTATTGTGGTTTTAAGAGATGAAAAGATATTCAGTTTGGATGGCCCAGATAACTACTTCTTCTTCTTCTTCTGGATTGTTGCTCATACAGAGCAACAATGTTGGTGCCAAATGGTAAAAAGCTGCCATAAACACTAGGTTCTGATTTGCAGCTTTTGGTCATGCCAGAAACGACGGTTAGGTTGAAAATATTGTTGTATTTATTTTAGTTTTTCTGTATGTGGTTCTTATTTATTTGTTTGTTGCAAATCCTTCTTTTGTTTTTCCTTTCGTCAAATGTGTGTAAAATTTATTTGTTTATTTTTCATGTGGTTTTCTTGATTTCGATTTTCAATTTATGCAAACAATTTAGGTTATACACGATAACCCAAGCGATTACACGTGGCTGATTGATGCAAACACAAATTAACTGTACCACGGTACAGCTAACCGTGAAAGCCAATCGGCCAGTGCGAGAGGGAGACTCAAACCACTTGAAGACCGAGCAACAAGGACGGCCTGATTGACCTTAAACGATAATGACAATGACGCGCGAACGTGTTCCTCAATCCAAAGCTACTTTACGACTCCCCCCAGATAACTACAATAATTATTTTAACCGTACAAGAACATTGCCTTCACAGCAGAGAGGATGGAGTTATGGTCTGGGGCGTGTGTTATAACTTTTAACGTCATAATGTCAAAAATGACTGGAGATACTCTGTTAAAATCCGATTCCATTAAAGGCATCATTAGTTCAAGCTATAACACGCAGTCTTGACGAGCCATTGTTTTGTTTGCACATGAACAAAGCGTCGGCAGAATAAGAAACAATAATTTGTTTACTTTTTTCTGAGTGGAGAAAACGGACGATGTTCATGTTCCGACTAAACATAACTTTCTGTTTATCGTCGAAGTTGTTTGAAAGCTTATAGCACAGCAAATAGGATTTGCTGGATCAACAGATGGCGTTCTTTAAAAGTCAAACTTTCTTAATAAAAACAACATTTGATGGCAGACATCGTTGTGCGAACAAATTTTCGAACAATGCTGTTTGAACAAGAACATGACATCGACAATGACGGTCTTCACGAGAGGTTTTGATGTGCGCACATGAATTTGTTCAATGGTTGAACAAATCAATGGCTCGTCAAGGCTGCGTGTTAAGGACGCCTGGCATAATATTTCTATGGATTATTTGAAGTCACTTTATAATTCAATTAAAAAAACAAGCGAGCTGGCACCTGCTATTAAATTGTCTAACTTATGCATTTTTTTAATCAAAATTAATAAAATTTTTAATCGTATTCTGGAAAAGAATATTTTTGTAATCTTAATCTTCTTTCTGTTGTTAGTAAATTAAATAATCATTTTGTATGAGTGTATGAGCTCACCTTTTGAACCGTATTATTTTTCTTTTAAAACACATAAATGATATGTTTTTTGATTAATTTTTAATTATTGATTCGGGTATGTTCTGTAATCCGAAACCGAGTGAAATTGAAATCGAATAAATTTTTAAAGAAATATATAACTTAGTTGCGCCTATTATTTTTAAACATTAGTAATCAAGGAAGTTATGTGAATGGTCTTTAATCAAATGTATAAAAAATGATATCAAAATGTTGTAAGATTTAAAAGTTACGACAATTTAAAATTTCATTCGGATTCAATTTCACTCGGTTTCGGATTACAGAACATACCCGATTACCTTTTTTTTTATTTAAAAGCCACAACACCATTTTTAAAGTAGTTTAATATTTTAAAAATTTTCAACAAATCTATTTGTAAATGATTTAGAAAAGCTTTTGCAACCATTTAAACCTTTGGGACATCAATTCGAGACCAAACAATAGAATTGATGTTAAAACTAAAAATATTATCAAAAACAAAAAGCCAACCAATTGACTTAAATTAATCATAAGCGTGCTTTTGTAGGCTGTGGTGAGTTCCCCTTTCAAAAGTTGATAATCATAAATAGTCCACTCTCTCCATTTATTCAAAAGACCCGCTTGATGTAAACGTAGGATATACTGATTGAAGAGATCACTGTAGTAAGAATGTTTTGGTAAGTAGAAACAAATTTGTTGATCCTTTACATTTATGGGTAATACTTGTAGCGCATTACCAGCCGACATTTCTTTGCTTACATAATGTATGACAAATTCAACAATAGACATGGCTACTATGCTTTCATTTCGATACAACTCTATATGTCGTAACGGATACATTTCACTTGTATCATTTATCACTGTCATTGGTAACGTTTTATCCTCAATTTGTGGTACATAAAGAAGAAATTGTGAAGTCAATTCAGTTGATACCGCTGTATAACCATCTTTTACAAGACCATCAAAGGTCAGGGGAGGAGCTAGGTAAAAATTTGTACGGAATATATAGAAAAGTAATGATTGATAAACCGAACGTAAAATAAATGAACTAATAATTGTTGTCATAAAATGTATTCTTGTCGATGTGCATTTGGGCGAAATATGTATTGGTACTCCAATGATAACCTTAAATATTTCGAAAATACCTCCTTTCATTTCCATTTTTTTGGAAATATTTAACATACCAATTAAAACATAAACGACAATTATCATAACCCAAGTAGTCGAAGCAAATGGAAATGTCCATATACCCATGGAATCGTGTTGAGCTTCCTTACGTAAGATTATAGCTACCAATGGCATGTAATAGGTGGAAAAAGTAGACGTTGCAATTTGATCTCTATCAGCAGTACGTCGAAAATAGCCCATTGTTAAGTTGGTATTATAATTTTTCAACTGCAATGAAAGTTAAAAACATATAGAAAACATGTGTTAAATTGAAAACAAACAAAATGCTATATTCATCAGTTATGAATCTTTTTCTTCTTAAAAAAAAACTCTGGTGTTTTATGTTTCATGCATTTTGGGAGAAGTGATGCAGTGGAGCGTTACAATTCACAGAATTTTTTTTTAAATTTTTAAACCATTTTCGGTTTTTGCTATATTTGCCATACAAAAAGCTATTTGAATACTTCAATTAAAAAATGTTCAAAAATCTGTTTGAAATTAGTTCATTCTAGGGCAATGACAATTCAGCCGACAACTGTCAAGAGCAATGAGTAGAATATACATACATATATTTTATATTCTGAACTTCAATTTCTTATTTTTTATTTGGAATATTATGTGAATCTGTACATACGGGTATTTCACTTTCCGGTGTAGACGGAATTGTGGAGAATTGTATAAAAAAATTTGTTGTTCAAATTATTTTTGTGCAATAAAAAATACGATTTTGAAAGTTTGTAGAAAATTCTTTCCGTTATTTTTCAATAACTAGAGCTGAAGTGTGGTAAATATCAGCTGTGAAAACTATATTTGTTATATGTATATTATATTTATGTATATAATTATAGAATTACATATGTATATTTGTTAAAGTTATATTTTTAACTAATGTTTATAGTTTTGTGATTTTTGTTTGTTTGTTTGTTTCAATTTCAAGTTACTCCTCTAATTTGTGATTTTTGAATTTGGAATAAAATTTTATAAGTTCGCAATAACGTGATAGTAAATGAGCACAAAATGTTCTATCCGAGTGTGTTGGATGATAAAAATTCGTATTTTTATGCCTTCATAAATGAATGACAGCTACTCAATATTCAGAGTTAAGGTAAACTTCAAATTGAACCGCTAAAAAACACTTACGCTTTATCGTGGGTTAAAGTTTATATAAACAAAATATTTGTCGCTTTATAGCGAAAAAAAAGTTTTTATAGCTAAATCACGAAAACCTCTCAGTTTAAGAGTTATTCACAGAGCCAAAAATTCGTAATAGAATCAAAAAGATTTTCTCTATGAAATGTTTTTAGGCTAAGGGGTATGCCAGCATAAAGAAAAAAAGATATTTTTAAAGGGATCCCTTATTATTTTCATGTGGTAATTCTTTTTAATTTTACCAAAAAGGAAATCCCATTACATCAATAAGAAAACTTGTTATTCACAATTTTTTTACTCATTTTTGACACACAAAAAACCAATCCATAGAGAAAAACTTTTTGATTCTATTAGGTTTTCTTATGATTTGTATAAAAAATGGATTTCTTATTGATTTCATTAGCCTACCTATGTAATTGATTTTTTCAAAAAGATAATCCTTATTGATTTCATTAGGCTACCTAATTGATTTTTAAAAAAAAACGTTTTTCTTATTGATTTCATTAAGGTTCCTGTATGATCATGTGTAAATCAAGTTTTTAATTTTTTTAATAAGGTTATCTTCTTGATTATATTAGCTTTATTGTTATTTCGTTTATAATGGGTGTTTATTATAGAGGTATAGAACTTTAAGTTGCAATAAAACAACGATGGATTATTCGATTGACATGAATTTTATTTATCCGAAAGATAATCTTGTGGCATTACATTTTAAATATGATTTCTGGCATATGACCGCCACGGCTGGCGCGGATGTAGTCCAATCTGGACGTCCAATTTTCGATGACTTTTTCCAACATTTGTGGCCGTATATTGGCAATAACACGGCGAATGTTGTCTTCCAAATGGTCAAGCGTTTGTGGCTTATCCGCATAGACCAATGACTTTACATAGTGAAATTAGGCGGCCACCAAACGTGTCTTTCAATAAATCTATTGTGGCACGAGCTGTGTGACATGTTGTGCCGTCTTTTTAAATCCACATCTCCTGGACATTATGGTTATTCAATTCAGGAATGAAAAAGTTAGTAATCATGGCTCTATACCGATCACCATTGACTGTAACGTTCTGGCCACCATCGTTTTTGAAAAAGTACGGACCAATGTTTCCACCAGCCCATAAAGCGCACCAAACAGTCAGTTTTTCTGGATGTAACGGTGTTTCGACATACACTTGAGGATTACCTTCCTCCAAATGTGGCTGTTTTGTTTGTTGACGTTGCCATTCAACCAGAAGTGCGCTTCATCGATAAACAAAATTTGCGCGATACGTTTTCCGCACAGAACCATTATTTTCGAAATAAAATTGCACTATTTGTAGGCGTTGTTCAGGCGTGAGTCTATTCATGATGAATTGCCAAACCAAACTGAGAATAAATGACTTGACAGCGGTCGCCATCTTGAAAAGTAATGCCAACTTAAAGTTCTATACCTCTATAAAAAACACCCTATAGAAATCAACATAGAAACTGTTTGTTAAAACATAAAATATAAAATATACATTTGGTATAGTGGTTAAGTGCGTGCCTACAAAACGAAGCATACCAGGTTCTCGATCCCTGGCAGAGGAAAAATGTTCACCCATGGTTTTTCGGGTTTTATAAATTATGTGGATTCAACCCCCTCTAGACAATCATCAGAATAAGTTCCCCTGATCTTTCACCCCTGGAAAAATAGAAGATAATTTGAAGGCAAAATAAAATGTCACAAGAAAGGAAAAGGTAGAAAGATATCAAAAAAGATTGATTAGCAACCATTTTAAAGAAGATTCCAAAAAAGCAATATACCAGTTGTTTTCAGTTTTTTATTTTGAGATCTTTTTTGTTAATTTTGTATGTTTTTTATTTTTTATTTTATAACCATTAATAAATAAAATAAAAAAACAATATAGCCTAATAAAATCAAGAAGAATCCATGTTTGAAAAAACAATAAGAATACCTAATAAAAATCCTAAGTTTTCTTCTTGATTTTTTCAAAAAGGGTTTTCTTATTAAAATAATAAGACTTTCTTCTTGAAAAAAAAACCATAGAGATATCTTATAAATTTTGTTCTATTTTATTAGGTATTTGGACACAGTTTATTCTGTGTGTTGTTTAATAAAGCCACATTCTATTTTCAATCTGGGGCCTGGCCGGTTTATGGTTTCGAAACAAAATATTTATGCACAACGCATTGTTTGCCACCTATATAACCGAAAATGAGTGGGAAGTGATGGTCTAATATACATAAATATTCTTAAGAACAAGAATATATGTAATTGAATTTTTTGTAAATAAAGAAAGTTGAAGCTTTAATATTCTGCAGTATTATTCTATAACATGCATACTTCTCATTGTGTTTTGTAGGATTTTATTACTTATAAAAGTATTTTTGGCTTCTCTAAAATTAGAAAAAAGGCTTCCTGATGATCTGGCCTGAGCAACCAGTGAAATGCTTATAGGAACTAGCTCTTTTCCCCCAGCTAATAAATTGCATTTTTATTATAAAACGTTATGGGTAATTAGCATAACATTAAATAATTAATATTTTCCCAAAAATTTTATTATTAAAGAAACATTATATTAAAAAAATATTTTTTATTTAAAGTTTAAGTGCCTTAGTTTTCTACTAAAAGTAAGTTAACCTAATAATTCTTTAGAGTTATAATGTATTATTTTTAAAAATTATTTTTTAGCAAATAAAATAAGTTTTAGTTTATGCAAGAACATTTTTTTTTACTATTTTTTAGGAAAACTGTGTACTTAATTTCAGAAACGTTTTCCTTGGAGCCAAATCATTCCCGAATTTCTTCAAGTTTAGTTAAATTTACTTAAATTAAGTAAACTTTTTTTTGAGTGTACCTATATGCAATTAATGTTTGTTTGTATAAACCAAAGACACAGAGAAAATAATCTACAGGCGTTAAATCGATATGTCTTAGGTAGAAATATACGTTTGGAAATCTTTATGGGTTGAGTGGAATCGTCCTTTCTTACTTCTTTTAAATTAATGCCATTGAGAACGTATATATAAATAAGGTCCCTTGCGTCACATATATATGTATAATGCAATTGATGTAATAAAGCATTATCCTATTATTAATTAATATTGTATGGCTGGGGGAAAAATTAGATTTTATAAGTATTTCGTCGGTTACTTATTCCCCTTTTATCTGAAGGGTCTAGTAGAAAAAGCATATAAAAACTGTTCCTTTTTATATATAAAAAAAAAAAAGAAACACAATGTAAATATCTTATATCTAATAAAGCCATTAATCAAAAATAAATATGTGTAATATATACATAAGTAAAAGTATATTTACCTTTGTCAACGGACCAGTTTCTAAGGTATTATTTAGATAATAACTTTCTAATGGAAGCCATTCAATATCCAAAGTGAAATTTATTTTTTTACTAATAGTAATCAGTGTAAATATTTCAAATCCCGCTATAGGTAAATTTTGTAACCTTTTGTTTGTTGCGTTTATAACAAACGGTGCTGACTCCCAGGTGCTTAATTTTAATGGACACCCTTGCAGGTTTTTCAGCTTATCAGGAAACATCATATCATTTTCGAATTTGTTTTCGACAAAACGATTTATTATTTCCGGTTTAGTTTTAAAACAGTTGTTTTCCTTGAAGGGAAAGTAAGTGTATACTAATACCTCCCCTTTTGAATTCTGAGACATTATATTGCAATTTATCCAATAGTTTTCAAAACAATATCCAGCAATCTTTTCCGTTTCACTTTCAAAAAGTTTGTCCTGTGTTTGCAGAAAGATATAATAATATTCCAAACTATCCGAGTTTCGATTATACTCAGCAATATTAGTTCTTCTAAGACTTTCAAATGAGTCTACCATAATCATGTTACAATAACGTTTTCCTGGCACGTCTACATGATAGGTCTGAGAATCCAAAACAACCAGTTGTACAGCGATTAAACCCCAAGTTGCAAATAGTTTTCTCATTGTATCATGTAACCAAAATTCCACAGCTCCGCCAGAGGTTGATATTGTAAAGACAAATGAATTGGTGATGTTGGCAAATACATTTTGTATAACAAATCTCAAGGCATTTGCTACACGCAAATTAATTTCTTCCGATTGTGCAATTGTGTTAATACGGTTTAAGTATGCGTCTTGAAACGCCGACACGTTCATTTTGATAGTTAAATACTTTCTGATTTAATTCCTTAAAATAATAGTTCTTTATATGTGCAAATAGTTAAGGCATTCAAATTATAACTTAATTAGTGACTGACTAAAATGTTTGCTTAAGCAGTGCTATAACTAATATTTGCTAGGACCCTGATTTTTTTATTCCGTGTATAGAAAAGTTATACAAGTTATCCAACATATGTATGTATATAAACACACATACATATTTACTTTAATTCAGTGATAGAACTATTTAATACTAATTTTTTTTAATTGTCACTCGTTAAAAGTGTCAACGTCATTTATTCTTTGTATCAAAATAAACAAATTCAGTGCAAAGAAAGAAAATAATGCAATCAATTGTGCTTTTTACGGTCAAGTTTGCATAACTTTGTTTATTATTATTATTAATGTAGGGGGAATAACGAAGCAGACCACTACTAAATGGGTCCCTTTTCGACCCCTCTCCGTCCTCAATAACTATAGACAACCGACATAACTTGCGGCAATCTTACTATCATTGAGTCTCGTGCTACAACCAGCTTTTAATCTAGTCTAGTGATTTCCTAGTGTCGACTGGGAATTATTGGCATTCTTCATCATCACGGTGTCTTTAGTGATTGCTAGCATTTGTCTAAGGCTTAGTTCCCCCATGGCATCCACACTTAACAAGCTTCTGCCAGTGGTCCTAAGTCTTACGCTAGCCAGTGCTGGACATTCACACACAATGTGCGATACCGTCTCAGCGTCTTCCAGGTATAGTCTGCAAGTATCATCTTCTTCGATTTTCATCTTGGCTAGATGATACTTGAAGTTTCCATGACCTGTCATTAACGCAGTTATCCAGCTTAAGGTACTTCTATTGTATCTAAGAACCTTGCTGGATCTCCTGCCAAGGGGCATACTCTGGGTTCTGGTCCACAGAAATTCTCAGCAGATCCCCTTTTTGCTAGTTGATCTGCTGCTTAATTCCCATCAGTGCCAATGTGTCCTTTAACCCACATCAATGTTACCTCGTTAACCGAGGAACATCTGTTAAGCTTTAAAACACATTCCAGCACTAGTTTGGAGTACACGTTTACCTGCTTCATGCGTTTTATAACCGATTGGTTGTCAAGTGCAATGAGAACCTTTCTTCCCTGCACTCGACATTCCAGCAGGTGATCCAATGCATGTAGCAGCCCAAGCAATTCTGCCTGATAAGCGGAGACGTACTCCCCCAAACGGAGAATACAGGACAAGTTTAGCTCAACTAAGTGTACACCAGCTCCTTCTCCACCATCCATAAGAAAACCATCAGTGAAAATGCTGATGTCATTCTCCATACACTCATTGTGTATAACGCCGTCCGCAATTAGTGTCCGATGCAGTCTTTCGACTACCTTTCTTCTACTGATGCGTTCCATCGGCATTTGATGCCTCCTTACTAATAAGGTCCAGGATTCTATTATGACTAATGTTCGGCCCAAAGCGATGCCAAATATCATCACTCTTCATACGCAATAAGTTTGTTTAATATTGGTTATTTATGTTGGCAATTTTCTGGCAAGCACACACATATAATCAAGTCCTGTCAATGTTCAAAAGATTGAAACAGGAAACTAAGTCTTATACTTATGTATGTATGTACTATCCAACCAAAAAAAAAAAAAAAATTTTTAATAGAAATAATGGTAACCCAAACTACTAAAACATCTTCTAGTTTTTATTCCTCTCAATACTAAGATTGTTCAAGGCTCCCAAAATTGTTTTAATTGTTTTCCTCTTCACGGAATTTCAATTTCATTTTATCGACAATTTCTCCTTTGGAACAACTTGAACGTTTGCTATTATATATACGGAACGGAACTCAGTAAACCACTATTTAACTATTCAAATTGTTGGTGTAGAGTACACACAGAATTTACGAAATCTTAATCTGGTTTCGGTGATAGCTTTTTTACGTAAAAAATAAAGTATAGGAAATTTTAATTTTTTCAATTTTACCGAAGTTGTTTGGTTCCAAAATTCTGTAAAAAAAACTTTTAGTGTCGGCTTGGGCACAACTCGACTGTACTGTAGTAACTTTGCATTGAAAGTTACTGCGCTGGAAATAAAAAAATTAGTTAAGTGCGAGTTAGACTCTCACACGTAGGGTTCCGTACTATGTTTAGTACAACTTTAAAAATTCAAGATGTTAATTTTTTCATGTCTTATAAGTTACCCTTTAATTTTAAAATTAAAGTCATAATTGCATCACTGTTGGAACACCCTTTAAATTTTAGCATTTTTTGTTATAGCGGCCATGGTAATACACTATCTATAAAAATATACATGCGCCTACCTATTGCGGTTCAAAAAATAAGGCAATATACGTGAAAAACATGTCACTGATGGAACACCATTTAGATATTAGTAATTGTTACAGCGGCCGAAGTACAACATCTACTGTAAATATTTAAAGAGTCTACCTATTACGGTTGAAAAAATAAGGCTAACCATGTCTCCGTCGGAACACCCTTTAACTTTTTTATTTGTTATAGCTGCCATGGCAATTCTCTTTTTATGAATATATCAAGAGTTTACTATTAAAAAAATAAGTTACTATACGTGAAAAACATGTCACTGTCAGAACACGCTTTAATATTTAGTAATTGTCATAACGGTCATGGCAACACATCTTCTATACAAATTGAAAGTGTCTATCTATTACGGTTCAAAAAATATGTCGTTACACATGCAAAAGATGTCACTGTCGGAAAACCCTTTAAATTTTTATTGTTTTTATAGGGCTCATAGTAATACACCATTTGTGAACATTTGAAGAGTCTATCTATTATGTTTAAAAAATTAGTCAATGTTTATGCAAATCACGTCACTGTCGGCACACCCTTTAATTTTTACTATTTGTTATAGTGACCATAGTATTATAGTGAACTAATTTTTAATTACTGTTTGTAAATTTCAAGTGTATCCCACCTACAGTTCACGAAATAGGCACATATTCGTGAATAACACCTCTCTATCGGAACACCCTATAAGATTTAGTATTTGTTGCTATAGCGGCAACAGCTGTACATCATTTGTGAAAATTTCAAGAGTCTACGTATTACGGTTCCAGAGATAAAAGGCGCTGACAGACGGACAGACAATAGGGTTACGTTTTTAACCTTTGGGTACGGAACCCTAAAAAAGCTACAGCGTTATTAAACTGTGTTCGTAATTTAAGAAGGAATTATTGATAACCTAGAAAACACTACATATTTTCTACAATCTATAGCTACTTATATCTATACATATAAAACTATAACAGGACGATTTCTGTACATGAAATATATTTGGAAAATTTTGTTGCTGGTGCAGAAAGTAATAGAAATCGAATACAAAACAGCAATTTTCGGAATTTTTGTCTGTCTGTCTGTGTTCCCATTACCTAAAAACCACTCAAATACGATACTTTTTTGGAAAAAATATCTCATTTCCAAGAGAAAATAGAGAAAAAGTAGTAACAGTACTGAAGTAGCGAAGGTACTGCAAACATGGCAGCACCTTCAATTTTTGAAAGCGGGATATTTTAAACAGGCATCAGAAATTAAAAACCAAAAACCTAAAACTTTAAGTTTTCATCACAAAAATAAAAAACACATGCTTACAATATATTAAAACTTTTCTACTCAATTCAAAAACAAAACAATAAAAATTCAAAAGATATTTACTTTTAACGTACAAAATAATTTTGTTCATGAAAAAAAAAGAAAAAAATAAAAAACGTTTTATATGTACATTTCTTTTTAAATCTTTCAATTGAAAAATGTATTTTAATTGTAAAATGTAAGTTTTGAAAGCTATTTAAGGATATTTTTTTAAAAACTAGTAACCATAAATATAATAAAATCAGAAAACATAAATAAACAATATTTGCAATTAAATAGACAGTTTGTCAATTAGTGTTGTATTAAGTTTTAGCAGTATTAAATTCCGGTTGTTCTTCCTCATAACAATATGTAAAACGCTAAAAGATCGTTCCATAGATACTTGGGTAGCAGGAACTGCTAATACAAATTCTGCATTGCATCTGTCCATGATTGTAACAGGTTCTGAAAATAATCGTTATCAAAAATTCGGAGTGGCATGTGCATTTCTGTTACGATACATTTTTTTATTTTTCTATATCCACGTTTTATATAACGCTTTTGGTTCCTTTAAAGGTTTCTGTGCAAATTCTAAAGAAACGCTTTCTTCATCAAAAAAATGTTTTTTGAGAACGAAATAATAATGACGTTTCACGTTACCCATGTGTGCTTTAAAGACTCTATTGCACAACACACATTTGCCGGACCCGTTGTGGCGAGAGATAAATGCGATTCTATATTATATCGCTTAAAACGCCCCATTTTATTTGAAAATTTCAATTTTTTTTATTTTATGAAAATCCGAAACAATCACAAGGAACACAAAAAACGTTTTTTAGGGTTCCGTACACAAAGTGTAAAAACGAAACCCTATTGTTTTCGCTACAATGTCTGTCCGTCTGTCAGCGCCTTTTATCTCTGGAACCGTAATAGGTAGAATCTTGAAATTTTCACAGATGATGTATAGTTGTTGCCGCTATAGCAACAAATACTAAAACTTATAGGGTGTTCCAATAGAGAGGTGTTATTTACGAAAATGTGTTTATTTCTTGAACTGTAGGAGGGATACACTTGAAATTTACAAACAGTTATTAAAACTTAGTTCACTATATAAACAAGTATAAAAAAATAAAACTAAAAATTAAAGGGTGTTCCGATAGTGGTGTGAAATTAATTTATAAGGAATAAGTTTTGAACCATAATAGGTAGAATCTTGAAATTTTCACAGAATGTGTATAGCGATGGCCGCTATAACAACAAAAATTAAAAATTATAGGGTGTTCCGATAGAGAGGTGTTATTTACGAATATGTGTTTATTTCTTGAACTGTAGGAGGCATACACTAAAAATTTACAAACTGTAATAAAAACGTAGTTCGCCTTGTATACAAGTCTAAAAAATAAACCTAAAAATAAAAGGGTGTTCCGATAGTGGTGTTATTTAGACTTATAAGGCCTAAGTTTTGAATCATAATAGGTAGAATCTTGAAATTTTTACAGAAGGTGTACAATTTTAGCCGCTATAGCAACAAATATTAAAATTTATAGGGTGTTCCGATAGAGATGTGTTATTCACAAATATGTGTTTATTTCTTGAGCTGTAGGAGTCATACACTAAAAATATGTAAGCAGTAATTAAAACTTAGTTCGCTATATAAACAAGTATAAAAAAATAAACCTAAAAATTAAAGGGTGTTCCGATAGTAGTGTGATTTGCATGTATAAGGGCTAAGTTTTGAACCGCAATAGGTAGGCGCTTGAAATTTTCACAGAAAGTATATAACTGTGACCGCTATACTAGCAAATACTAAAACTTATAGGGTGTTCCGATAGAGAGGTGTTATTCACGAATATGTGCTTATTTCTTGAACTGTAGGAGGAATTCACTAAAAATATGCAAGCACTAAATTAAAATTAGTTCGTTATATCTATATCAAGTCTGAAAAAAATAAACCTAAAAATTAAAGGGTGTTCCGATAGTGAAGTGATTTGCATGTATAAGGCCTAAGTTTTGAACCATAATAGGTAGACTCTTGAAAATTTTACCAAAAGTGTATAACTGCAGCCACAATAGCAAAAAATAGTAAAACGTAGGGTGTTCCAAAAGTGACGTGTTATTTACGTTTATGTCTTTTTTTGAGCTGTAAGAGGAAACCACTTACAATTTGCAGACTGTAATTAAAACTATGTTTGTTTTATAAACAAATATACAAAATTGAACTCAAATATTAAAGGGTGTTCCAATAGTGACGTGATTTGCATGTCTATATCCTAAGTTTTGAATGAATGGGTGGAATCTTGAATTTTTACAGGAGGTGTATAACTATGTCCACTATAACAAATAATAAAAATTAAAGGGTTTTCCGCCAGTGACGTGATTTGCATGTATAAAGCCTTATTTCTTGAACCGTAACAGGTAGACTCTTGAAATTTTGTACAGAAGATGTGTTGCCACGGCCGATATGAAAATTACTAAAAATTAAAGGGTGTTCCGACAGTGACATGTTTTTCACTTATAGTGACTTATTTTTTAATCGCAATAAGTAGACTCTTAATATATTTATAGAAAGGAAGTGGCCATGGTCACTATAATGAATAATAAAATTAAAGGGTGTTCCGACAGTGACATGATTTTATAAACTGTAATAGATACCCTCTTGAAATGTTTACAGTAGATGTGTTACTTCGGCCGCTATAACAAATACTTAAAATTAAAGTGTGTCCATTAGTAACGTGTTTTTCACGAATATTACCTTATTTTTTTTTACCGCAATAGGTAGGCTCCTGATATTTTAATAGAAAGTGTATTACCATGGCCGCTATAAAATCAATTACATATTAAAATTTAAAGGGTGTTCTAATTATGATGCAATTTTCGCGAATATTACTTTAATTTTAAAATTTAATGGTGTCCCATAAGACATAAAGAAATAAACAACTGGAATTTTTAAATTATACTGAACATAGTACGGAATCCTACGTGTGTGAGTCTAACTCGCACTTGACTAATTTATTTTTATTTTATTTTTCTATATCCACATTTTATATAACGCTTTTCGTTCCTTTAAAGGTTTCTGTGCAAATTCTAAAGAAACGCTTTCTTCATCAAAAAATGAGAACGAAATAATAATGACGTTTCACGTTACCCATGTGTGCTTTAAGGACTCTATTGCACAACACACATTTGCCGGACCCGTTGTGGCGAGAGATAAATGCGATTCTATCTATCGCTTAAAACGCCCCATTTTATTTGAAAATTTCAATTTTTTTTATTTTATGAAAATCCGAAACACAATCACAAGGAACAAAAAAAAAACGTTTTTTTTTATTTTGAAAAATTTATTTTTTTCAACTTTACGGATAGTTTTTTTTAAATATCTTTTATGTTTTATATATTGTTTTCCTACTATTTAAAATATTTTTTCATCCTCAATAATAAATATTTTTGTACAAAACGAAAAAAAAACTTTTTCCGGTCCTTGATTTTAAACGCTATTTTCAGAACTCTACACTATAAAAGTAAGAGTCTTGAAATTTTGTGTTTTTAAATAAACAAGCCTTTATTTTATTTTATATGGGGTACTCTTTATTACTTTTCAGAACATATGATAAAACATATAATAAAAAAATTTAAATTTAAATAATAACATATAATAAAACATATTCTTGTTCAATCCCTAAAAAAATTTAACATTTTTGGTGACAGGGCTACCCAACTTAATGATTAAAACAAGGCGTGAGTCTAATCAATTATAACGTAACGTTGCTACTTTATATAATATCATGTAACTATTCTTTCAGTTAAAAATTATTAAGCAGATAACTTAGAAATATGTAAACTTTCTTTTAAATAACTACATATTTAGTAAATATTTTCAAGCCTCTATTTTAATCATAAAGAACAAATTCAATTACATTGGTGAAGTTTTTAAAATTACATATTTTATTATGTACGCTGACTGACTCACTAATCAATATTAGAGGGCACTACCACTGTAGCTAGAGAGCCGAAATTTTGTAAACAAGAAGGTCTCGGTGAGCAAGTAACGAGTAAAATTAAAAAAAAATAAATTTTTATCGGGGATAGTGCGTTTAAAGTAGTGAGGCTACAGTTTTTGCTTTAACACTTACATAACCTTAACCAAACTTTAACTTAAAAGATGTGAACAAAGGAAAAACTTAGAAAAAAGGATTTTGAACTCCACAAAAATATAAATGTGAAAAAGGCCAACTTCGTATTCTAAACTTTTAGTCGTCTTAAAAAATTTGCGGAGATCTCAAATAATTTGGGTAATAGTTTTGTCTTACTAAGTTCACTAAACAAACCGGATCCTATAAGGTAGATCCATAGATATAGGGCGCTGACAGACATTGCAGCGAAATAATAGGGTTAGAATTAATTAACTATATTTTCTTTGCCTTAATATATTTATTCCTATTGTTAGTTCACTTATAAATCAAAGATAAAACAAATACGGAAAAAATACTTGTGGAAGATTTAAGGAATAAGTATTTTTAATGCCTTTGTTATTAAGACAATGATTGCTATGAACAATATTTATGATAAAACAAAAGTAAATAAGTAAATACATTCATACATAAACTTAAACAAGCCTAAGAATTGAAAGGTGTTTGTGCTACTTAATAAGTATTTAATTGAATTACTATTTACTTTGTAAGATTTTAATTAGTCCTATAAATTAACCCTTCATTGCTCGCTCGTAGAAAAAAAATTACAGAACGCACGCAGCCTTATATAATTCCAAGTTTTAGGAAATTTTTTTATTTATAATAAAAAAATAAACTAACTAAAATTAATATTTTGATCCGGTTGAAAATACTTTTACTGTGGTTTGTAAGCCATATACATATATAAAAAAACGTCTTTAACATGTACGTTTTTTCCAATCTTAGAATTTTTTTTTACTTCTAGATATTTAAATTGATATCTTACCTCACTCGAGTACGTGAAATTAAAATGTTCATATGCAACATTGCAACATTTGTAAAATAAAAAAAAAAAAAAAATACAATTGGTCATTGTTTGATTTCATCGATAAATAAAATGGAAACTAGCGGGGCCCCATTTTGAACCACCCTGTTCTCAGTGAAATAGTTGAAATAGAGTTCTAATTTTTGGGCTCCCGAGGTTTACCACTATCTACTTTCATATGAGTCTAATAACTTTAAAATCGGAGATCAAAAACCAAAAGGAGTTTTGGCCGCTATCTCAAAATATTGACCACAGTGCGGGGTCGGGAAAATGCGGAACGCTTATGTCTTCTGACCCCACGCGAGTAATTAAGGTGAAGTGATTACATTCATATAAAAAATTTATAACGATAACTATTCTATGAAAAGAAGTTAATAAATCTTTTTAAAACATGAAAAACTTAATTTTTTTACTTTATTTTTCTCCAACATTATCTCATACGAACGCAGCCTTTACTAGATCTCGCACTTTTACTCTTCTTTCTTGAAATGGCAACCAATTACTCTTAATTTGGGATTCTCTTCTTTCTTGGCTTTTCTCCAAACTGTTATGAGAAAGAGCTTGACACTAATCAAGGTGATTTAGTGGCACATAGCTCAAAAGGTTCTTTATCTTAGTGAATTTCATATACATACATACTTTTCTAGTGTGCACACCGCACGTGTGGTGGAGTGTTTTGGTACAGCTTGAAATACATTTCGAGCATTTCAGGTATATTATTTGAAGCGGTTTTAAAGTCTTCACTTTTCAAAGATGTCACTGCAACTGGCAACATCTTTTTGGCAACCAATAGAACTAACAGCACTGAGATCATTTAAAATAATTATTTTTTGTATATTGGGCTAGCTCTAAGCAAAACTTTTGGTTTTGATTAAATAAAATGATAAAAACTCTGCTCTGAACTTCATTGCTTTTTACCTGGTTAGTTCACATGTTAACTCAATTTTATTTTAATATAAATAAAAAACATTATTTTTAATACTGTTTTTTTAATGAAGTTTGACTTTTGTTAAGACATGTTGATAGCAAATGAAGACGGGGGAAATGTTATGTTACATTAGATTTTTTGACAATCACACAATTCTCATTTGATTTCTATCTTACAAAATTCCAATGTAAATCTTAATACTCAGTATTATAGTGTGAAATTGTATTTTATAAATATAAAAAACAATTGGAATAATAAAAGTTTGGAATAAACTTTCCAACTTAAACAAATTATCTAAGGGTTTCCAAAAAGTTTTTATAACAATCATTAATCATGAAATTTGTTCTTGTAATAAAAAGACCAGAAATTAGAAAATGTTTTTTAGAATTGAAAATGGTGTACGCGTATAAGCATAATGAATATAAGCGCTTTATATAACGATTTCCTGGATAAATCAGGTGAACAATACAAAGATATTAACAGTTTTGTAGCATCAGGTCTTCTCTACATTATTGGTCATTATTTTTCCAATTGGTCCAGTTACTTTGTGCTGACTCTGTGCTGTAGCAATAATTACACCTGCACCTTTTACAATGACATGTTTCATAAAATGTTTGCCGAATGGAAAGAATGGCCTTTACAAATTGTCAAAGTAAATCAAAATGACTATGAGGAAGTAAAAGAAGCTCACCAATACAATATGATTTTTACGGATGCCTATGAGTCTTTCTTGTAAGTTCAAAATGAGATAAAAAAAATTTAAGCTTAATAGTGAGTGCTTTAATTTCATGTATTTCTTTTTTGTTTTTGTAATTAACAGGGAAACGGAAATTCATACTAATCCAGCTAAATATAACAAAAATGAATATTTCTTTATATTTCTACAAACTCGTGATCATTTGGCTCATGAAGAAATGCAAAAAATTTTCGAATATTGTTGGCAGCACTATCTTATCAATTGTGTTGTTCAAGTACAAACGGCAAAAGGTCAAGTTTTCATTTATACTTATTTTCCATTTACGGAAAAATTTTGTGGTCAAGTGGAGACAGTTTTAGTAAATCAATATAATGGCACCCATATGATACATGAAGAATTATTTCCCAAGAAATTAAAAAATTTTTACGGCTGTCCACTGCGTGCAGCTCTTTATCATGTTCCTCCGTATGTATATTTATCCAAAGATTCCAATAATGTTACGTACGTATCAGGAGGATTTGAAGGCAAACTTTTACTAGAACTTTCGAAAAAATTAAACTTTTCCTTGAATATTATTGTGTCATCAAACGAAACCATACAGGGAGTTATATTGAATAATAGTTCTATGACCGGAGCTTTGAAAATTGTGAGTAGAAATAAATATTAAAAGTTGCTTATTTTTTTAAAGTTGATATAAACTACTTTAAGTAACTAATGTACTTTTTTGAAAATTCGAAAAGAGAGTAAGTAATTATTATCATACAAGCTGTGTCTGAAACGTCGTCTGCGTTGTGTCCATATTTTTTTCGATCCTACTTTTATAGTGCTGTAGATATGGTTTATATATTGACAGACAAACATTCCATGTGGAACAAGATTAATTTGAGTACCTGCCTACTCGGCCTAACCTCACGGTGGTCTTACCACCGAGTGAAACTTAGGCGTAGACTAGCGCCACCATTGTGTAGCTTAACAACACTTTACGATTGCCACCAATCGCTTTTTGGGTGTGATACAGTCACAATGAGTAGCAATTTATATAATATGGCAAGCCTTTCCAAGGCAAGCCTAGATCCACATTATAACCTCTTGTTTAGGGGTTTAGAGAGAGTGCAACAGCACACTTGATCGACCTTGCACCTTACCTACATAAATCGATCTTAAACCACAACCACCACGTGTACCCCCGAAGGGGACCTCACCAATAACCGGTCACAGAGAGGATAGGCTCTCTGTGGGGCCACCGATTCCCGTGGTACCAGTCCTTTGGGCACTGGTCGGGCCTCGAAGAGGACCCGCAATGTTTTTTGCAGACCTTTTCTTCCAGATTTAGGCTTTAGGAACCCTAGCGTCTGGTGCCCCTATTTTCCCCGAGTGAACCGCGTCAAAGCATTTGCCATATTCCTGCAGTGACAATTGGAACCCCGGGGGTAACAAACATTCCATGTTTTGCATTCCATACTATCTGCACCAAAAAATATTTCATGGACAGAAACGACAATGTTATAGTTTTATTATGTACTAGCTGTGGCCGCCATGTCTTGGGCGTCTTGACAATATTTTGTAGATTTTGCTTTGAAAGTAATCTTTATATGGAGATTCCTATACATGGAAATTTTATATAAAGTTATAATATTATTGTAAAGTTTTGTAAATAGTGTTTAAAATATCCCACCTTCAAAAATAGAAGTTGCTGTTACGTTTGCAGTACCTTTAAATCGGTAAAATGAAGTACTTTTTCGCGTTTTTTCTCTTTTCTTTTGGAAATGAGACATTTTTTCAAAAAAAAGTATCCTATATTCGAATCAAGATACTGAGGTACCTCCTTACAAAATATTATTAAAATACATCCAGCAGCTTTTACGAGATGCTAACACAGACAGACAAAATTGTTGTTTTGTATTCCATTTCGATTACTAATTGCTCCAGAAATGGTCCTGTTACAGTTGTATTATATGTATAGATCGATATCTAGCGAACTGTAGGATATAGAGCCCCGAAGGTTGTGTCAGCTAATCAATGTAAGTCAAGAATTAAAAGTTGCCCAACTTTCGTACCTTGCGCTCTTAAGAAAATATGTATTTTAACTTACGTTTCCGTTGAAAGAGACGACATATAACGTTTACGGATTAAAAATTAATACAAATTAGTTTAAGATGAAAAAGAAAAAAATTTAATTACAATAAATATAACAATTGGTCATTTTAATGCAAAAGATGGTTTTTATACCCATTGTGTTCTCAGCCTTTTACAGATTTTTGTTAATACATGAATTTACATCCAAGTAATAAAATTGTGATTTATAAATTTTCATTACTATTTCAGCTCCAAGATTATAAAGCGGATATAAGTTTTGGATCAACCCGACAAACAAGCGAACGCATGAGATTACTATCATCAACTATGCATTATTATCAGACTTTTTGGGGTGTAATGGCTTTAAATGAAGCCTACATTTTGACATCTTTAGAAACTCTAATATTTCCATTTAACAATGACAGCTGGTGCTTGTTGGCCGCTACATTTATTTTTACATTAAGTATCGTTGCACTACTAAAACTTAAATTACCCAAACACCTACTGAAACATTTGGATTACGTTACTTTAGATATTCTGTCAATAGCATTGGGTATGTCAGCTTTTAAAAAGCCCATCTACATTACTGCTCGAATATTGAAATTAACATGGATAATCTTTTCGTTAATTCTAAGAACGTTTTATCAAGCTTTGTTGTTTCATTTAATACGTACCCATATAATACGTAACATGCCGCAAACTTTAAAGGAATTAGTTAACCAAAATTACACATTGGTTGTGGACAAATATACATTTGAGGGCTTGAAGAATATTGCTTTATTTAAGACCATTAATTTTATTGTAATAAATACTACTAATCGTGCAACGTCCTTAGCGTATTTGGAAAAGTTACCGGTACATCAAGCTAAACATATGGTAGTAGCTCTCCCCATGATACGTTTCCAATATTACGTCGAAATGAATAGAAAAAATGACGTCTTTAAAGTGTTACCAGAATACATCATGCATGTCAAATTGTGTATGTACTTGGCCAAACGTTCATTTCTAGTGGAACAATTTAATGAGATATTGATGATGATTAAAGGCTTTGGAATTTTGCACTCTTGGGTTAATCAAGAGATTGATATGCATTATATTAAAACAACCAACTCAATAGCCAATAATGTCCTAGATCTGAATAAACTAAAAATGGCCTTTATATTACTGGTAGTAGGCTATGTAATGGCAACTGCGGTACTTATAATGGAATTGTTGTATAAAAGAGCTAACAGGTTCTCAAGATTAAGATTACTGGTAACTAAAAAACTTTAAACTCAATAAATGATATGATTACATCCCCATGTACACTTGCTAAGAAATTATCAACAAAAGAGTCTAATGCCCATTATTACACAGTGCAACACGGAAAAAAACCATATACGGACACCACTACGTGATAAAAGACCAAACAAAAAAAAGACCCCTATCTCCCAGTTTTGCCCAAAGTCCTCCAGGTTTTTTTTATGGGCCCTCAAAGATGTGGGGCCTCGATTTTTGCAAAAAAATTAATTCACATAAAAACAACCCAGAATATAAAAAAATACCTGGAAACACATTGTAGGTATCATTAGGTATCACGCGATCACGCAACGACCGCAGCAGTACAGGCAATGCAGTAAGCTCAGCACACGCAACAAGGGACGCAGCACACAATATAAAAGCGATACGACGGTCACATCGAGGCATTACACAGCGCGACGTCAACGAGAGCTCAGCGGTGAAAGTTATAGAGAAAGTGCTACAGCATAATTCGCACACAACATTCGCAACTGACAATTTCAATATGCATTGTGAAAATATTGATTTATTTTGCTACGTTTGCGGTCATCAAATCAGAAAACAAAGTTCTACATGATTGCAAAAGGAAAAGAATCTTTTATCCAGTGAATTCAAGAGAGCATATAAGTTGTTTTTTGACGAAGTAGACTTGACAGGTGAAAATTACACACCTAATACAGTGTTTCGCCAATGTTATAACAATATCATTGCATGGTTGAGTGGAGGCAAACATAGTATGAAGTTTTGTAAGCCGGTAAACTGGATTAATCTCCCAGGTGATCATGATGAAACCAGTTGCTATGCATGCGTAAATTACACATGTGGTCTAAATCGATATGCTGAGAGGAACAAAATTTATAAAACAACTGTAACAGCTACACTACCAGTGCTTGCACCTGAAAATTTTGTATCACCAAGGCCGCCAACTCCAGATCGTAGTACAGAATGTATAGGAATGAGTAGAGCAAGTGGTGTTACTTATGAAGATCCAATTGATACCGATTATGAGCACCAAATGGAAATGGATTTCATTGTGGCACATCTTTGAGGGTCCATAAAAAAAACCTGGAGGACTTTGGGCAAAACTGGGAGACAGGGGGCTTTTTTTTGGTCTTTTATGACGTAGTGGTGTCCGTATATGGTTATTTTGCCATGACTTAAAAAATTACACAGTGTGTTATAACTGGAAATATCGGAGAGATAAGTAGTTTTTCGTTACCTATGTTATGTATGCTAAAAATTACGTTTTACTATCGCGTACTTTAAAGGCAAGTAATAGTAAAGAGCTTTACCCTCGTTTTTGTCGTTATAATAACAAGGGTAAGGCTCTACTTATCTCTTCTATAAAATTCGAACTTTAGCTATTGGCAAGTTATAATAATGTGCCTAAGAATAAAATTTATTAGACATTTTATTTATAATTATCTTTCATGTTACAAATTAAAAAAAAAAAATGTTGTTTGCACAAAATATATTAAAAAACACAAACATATGTACATCTATATTTATACATATAATAAAATATTAACTTATTTGTGTCTGTCTACTTTTCGTTTGCGTTCGCATCACATAAAAACTACTTGATGGATTTCAACAAAATTATGTGAGGAGGTACCTTGGTATCCTGATTCTAATATAGGATACCTTTTTTCATGAAAATATCATAATTCCAAGAGAAAGTGGAGCAAAAGTAGTGAAAGTACGCGGTTATTTAGTAATAAAGTAAGTACTTAAACCATAACTGAAACCACTAACAGATGGCGCTGTTTTATCATAATTAAAGCATAGTTTAAGGCGGCACTAGAAAGTAAGAGTTTTTGATGTGGTAATTGGTTTTTCTTTGTTTTTCTTAAATTTTTGTATTGACTGGGAGCAAAAAAAGCAAAATACAACAAAATAAATAAATTAAATATATCTAGTAAAATCGAGAAAAAAAGCTCTTTCCTGATGACTCATTATCATACTCATATTTTTACGGAAAAAAGGTATCCTATATCTAAACCAAGATGGAGATGGTGTTTTGTATTCCATTTCGATTACTATCTGCACCAGCAACAAAATTTTCAAAAAATGTTTCGCGTACAGAAATGGCCCTGTTACATTTTTATTATACATATTTATAGACTAAAGGTATCAGATTTATCAAATATTTCACGAAAAAGTCGTAACCACCAAATTGTTTAAACAATTGTAAATCTTGAAAATTAAATCGGTAACACAGTGT